>OU892278.1:23283298-24483298 GCA_917834065.1 Ceutorhynchus assimilis
CAATAGAATAATGTCGATGAAATATGCAGCAACCATGAGCAAACGCGCGTCCAGCGCCAGCTGGAGGGATCAGTTTGTGCATGTGACGTCACAGTGCTGGGAGACTGGGAACTTATACCACGCTATCTTCGCAACGGTTGATCGTAGCTATCTAATGTCGTAGCCTAGTGCGGTTTGAAAATTTGTTCTTATATTTTTTTCTAAACCTTTTATTTTTGGGTTAGATAGCATCAACTAAAGTGTGACGTGTACGATAGGTTTGTTTTGGTTCGTGTGTTATTTGACTGTGATCTCCTGACGCCATCTTTGACAAGATGGCGTCAACTGAGTTATGCTAGAGGTTTGTTCTGGTTTGTGAAGATAATCGTTTTGAAATTTGCCTCGCAGGTCGGAACTATTCTTGAATCATTCTGACGGTCCGCACTCGTGCACCGCACTAAATTTTGAATTTTAAAAGTTTTTGCTATTTCAAGGCAAATCAAATCTATTTGGACCATCGTAGATTAAATTTTGAATGATACGCGTCCGATATGAGCTTTATTAATGAAACTTGTGTAACTAAACCACTCGGCTAACGCCTCGTGGCTTAACGTTACATGCGTTTCATAATGGTGTTCATGTAATGTATCGAACTAGTATCATTAACAGGTTGACTGCCGATCACTTCGATCGGAGTTTACTGGCACCAATCGGCGACGCCAACTACTCCGATCGGCGTATTGTGCATGCTCAATTTGTGAGTCTATATTCAGTAGGCGTTGGCGAGAGAATGTCGCAGTCGCTCCGGCGTCCTTCTAAATGCATTTGTCCAGCACGTGTTTCAGTTTGTTACGTGTTTTTTATTTTTTGTGTCGCTAAACATGGATACCAAACAAAACTAATAAAACTTGACGGCGTCCGAGAATGCCTCAAAAAATATGGTCGGCAGTCAACGTGTTAATAACTATAATACAAGTTTTCAGTTCAGTGATAATTTTTTTTGTTATTCCATATAATTTTTCCAGTTCAAGCGGACGACGAGACATCAGAAAGTGATAAGAACTTCCTAGCAAATCTTACTGCCAAAAAAACGAAAATTATGCTGAATATATATTACCCATATACGCTGATAAAGAGTTTCTTGAACATTTTAAGGTGTAACCAAATATTATTGAATTGAATTGAATTGAATTGAATCTGAACAATCCAGAGTATGTCCTTAAAAATGCCTTTGTGTGTTCGTATGGCATGAGCCCATGAAGCTGCCTCCTTCCAAGACGTTGGGGTCAAATTCACCATTGCAATAAGTATCCTCCACCTAATTATTCACAATGTTACCTACTTTTTGAGCTTCAAGTCAAGTCAAGTAATAACCTGGCCCACAAAAGAGGAGAAACATGAATTAGAGCAGGACTTTATAAGAAAACTAAATTAGTGAATAGCAGAATCTGACGTGATGCAAAAATGCGTTTTGGTTTAATACTTTCACGAATTTATTCCGAACAGAGGGGTTTATTTGAAATGTGCAATTCAAATTCGCCTGACTAATGTTCTGTGTGACTAATGTCGCATTTTTTGGCATTGAAATACCGGCCAAATTTGCGGTCTTTTAAAATAAAGCTTTGAAGACTCAACTTTGACATTATATTATTTATCATTTCCAAATAATAGGTCTGTTTTTACAGAAATCACAAACCAGTCAGAGTGATTTTCATTGGTTGGAACTAGTTTTCTGACTGTTTTCAACCAATTAAATTCGCTCTGACTGATTTGTGATTTCTGCAGAAGCAGACCTACTAATACATGGTGTTAGGTCGATAGGGGTCGGTATGTTTTCGCGTATAGTGTCGTATTGTCATGGAAAATCGGAAGTTTAGTGTCGTCCTGACTGGCTGGCGAATTTTGAGCCCTCGTTGAAGCTGCAAACTAGTGCAAACAGCAAGGTAACATGGAGAATGGAGACGATGTTTAGACCGCCAAAACTGTTGTGTTTAGATGGTAATGTCGCGGATAATTCGAAGCTAGGTACTTATTTGAGCAAACATTTGACAATTTTCTAACTGCCAACATAACAGTGAAAGAACATTCATATTCTCAGAATATTCCCTCAAAGTGCTTTTTGGAATGTTCTTTTAGGAATCTTTAATGAATATTCTAAGATTGTTTCGATTGAAATATTTATTTTTGAACGTTCTATTTATGTACTAGGAATGTTGCTTCTATGCACCTACCTGAAAGATTGTGCTAAGAACCTACTTTATATAACATTATTTGAATATTGTCATACGAACATTATTATAATGTACCCTAAAAAATGTTCGTTCGGCTAATATCTCTATCAAGTATTAAGAATATACCATACCTACCAAGTTGTGCTGAGAAGTTTATATAGGTAGGTAACCATGATAAGAATATTTTCATATTGTTCACCTAATTATCTAAAGTACCTACCCAAAAATCTTAATTGACAATTGAACAATATTGCTCTATCTAGAATCTACTAAGAATATTATAGGTATATTCTTTTTCTTTTGCTTTGTAGGACTTCCAAAAGAGGGAGCCACGCGCTATTAAAGATCTACATCTTGCCTAGCGCTTGAATCACCTTGGAACCTGTTTCTCTCAGTTGGCGTGCTTACCGCGACGGGAGCATAACAAGCTCGAAACCGGAGCTTTGGTTAAACACTTGTGTTTTCCAGAGAAGTTTTCCAACAATTTTTTCACTGCCTTTAATATAAAAGGACTGAAAGGAGCATTATTTGGAAGCAAAAATTAACATTCCAAGTATATCCCTAGAATCAAGCATAATTATTATGTCTAAGATGCATATTGAGAATGATATATGTAGATATATTCTAAGAATATTTCAAGCATATTGGTATAATATTCTTTTGAGAACATAACTATAATGTCATAGAAACATTCTTTGAATGTGAGAATATACATTTCAAGCATATTTTTAGAATCAAACAGGAATATTCTTTTCAGGATGTGCTGAAAATCTCATAGGGATATTCTAGGAATATCCTAATGGATTTCCCAGGAAGTTCTTGGGTATTGCAAACAGTATTTCTACAATCTTTCCTCAGAACATTCTCAGGACATTCGCAATGGTTTTGGCGAACATTCTAGGCACATTCCTCCTAAAAGAAGAACATTCCATTACATTCTAAGGATGCAATTTTATTATATGGGTGTGACAGAGCTGTCGGAAAAAAAATAAAGAAACTCAGGTGGCAACTGTTGCACCTAGTTGGAGATGATGTATTGGAATTATTCGATACCTTTGATTTGACGGATGTTTAAAAGAAGTCTTTGAAAGAGGTCAAGCTGAGATTTGAAGCCCACTGTTCACCTAAGAAAAAATGTTATTTTTGAAAGGTCCGTTTTTCCACTGGGTATAACGACAAAGATGGCATGATTCGGGAAAGAATCGTTATGGGTGTTTTTAGCAAAGATACTCGGGAAAGATTACTGATAGCATCAAATTTGACTTTGGACATGGCAATTAAGCATTGAGGCTAGCAAATCGTAATCTAAAATTTTGCAGGGTGAAGTTTCTGTAAATGAATTGAAAGGCAGTGACAAACTCAAGAAAAAATTGAATGACAAGCCTTGCTCCGTGCATGTACCGTGGAACTAAGCATGCAAAGGGCAAGTGTTCAGCTTCTGAGAAAAATGCATTAAGTGTCATCGTCTTAATCACTTTGCTCCAGTGTGTAAATCGAAACAAAACTTGGAATCTCGTGATGGCAGGAAGAAAAATGTAGAATATAGATGGAAAGTCATCTAGTGAAGCTATGTGGCTTAGAAGCATTGATGTCGAGGGTAAGCCAATTGAATTTAAGTTGGATACTGGTGCAGAAGTGAGCGTTTTACCTCTTCATTGTATAAATGGATTTGATTGTAAAAAACAATAGGGGAGATCCGGCTGTGATGGCATATATTTTTTTAACAGCTGATAATTTAAAAACGGTTAAAGATGAAATTTTGAAACAAAGACATAGTTATAGAGCCTTACTTTATCATTTATTTGTAGTGTAAATAAATCCCCAAACTATGAACTTAAACTGTAAAAACAAGATTTTGTCTTTTTGCTTTAGTGTTCCATCATACCCAGACCTTCAGGTATGATGGCCTAGTCGTCAGTCTATGATGGCATAGGGTGTCTTCATCTCTTAGATATTTTACTAGTTTAAAAAATATCAAACATATTTATTCAAGAAATAAAAAAAAACATTCTAACAACCTATAAAGGAATGTTTTCCTAATAGGAACATAAATAACCAAAAACATATTCACTTCGAAACATGACGAAAACATAAATATCTTGGCGTTAATACATGAAAAAACAACGCAAACAACAGAAAACGTGAAGAACTAAATACATAGTTCGCAAATAAAAGTTTTGCTTTTGGGGCTGATACCAGCACATTTAGTGTGAGTCCACTTCTCGCAACTTTGACATCGAATCCAAGGTTCTCGCCATCGTGAATGTGAGTATAGGAAATTGCAATAAATGCAAGAAGGGTCGTCGTCATCATCAGATTCTAGGATATTATTAAAAGTGCCTTCTTCATCACTGTCCGATGGTAATTCAACTTTTCTTTTGACTTTTCTTGCTGACTTTCTTCGTTCTTTTTCTCTTATTTCGTTCTCTTTGTCTTTAAGTGCTGCAATTTCTGGAGTTGAATTCAAGATTCCTTGGGAGCCTTTTTTGACGTTTCGTCTCTTGAAAATATATTCTTCTCCCACCTGGGGCTTTGGAGATAATTCATTAATAAATTTCTTGGATAAGTCGCTTAAAAAAATGTTCTTATCATTCAAAATAGTGGTCTCAGAAGATCCTGAGCAACCGGATTCATTGTATGGAGGTTGGTCTTCATTTGGAGGTTGGTCTTCATTGGGAGGTTGGTCTTCATTGGGATCTTCATTGGGAGGACGGTCTTCATTGGGAGGTCGGCTTTCATTGGGAGGCCGGTTTTCATTGGGAGATTGGTCTTCAATGGGAGGTTGCTCTTCATTGGGAGGTTGCTCTTCATGTCGAATTAAAGCTTCGTCAATAATTGGGATAGGTATTTGTGGTTTCCGCCGGTTCAAACATCCACATGGGGAAGATGTCATTATTGAAAGGACATATTCCTGTTTTTGAAAAACCACTTTGTGCATTGGATACACTAGCTCCCTTTGAGTAAGCATCATTAAATAATTCTCCGACTTGATAATGGGTAATTGCGCGTCCTGGATGAGCTGATAACCATTTTCGCACTGCCTGGTTATAATAAGTTCTCAGAGGCCCAAACACTGTTATATCCAAAGGCTGCACCCTGTGAGTGCAGTGTGGTGGGAAGCAAAATAAAATAATATTTTTAGCTTTTGCGTACTCCAGCACTGCTAATTGCTTGGGGCTACCATGTCCATCCAATAGAAGCAGAATTTTGTTATCAGGACTGGGCATACTTCACGAAATGGTTAAGCCATAGTAAGAAGGTATCACCATTCATATAGCCTTTCTCTTGGGCAATTCCTACAAAACTTATCGGAGCCTTGTCTAGTAATTCCACCTTCATGTTTTTCCTTGGAAAAATAAGAGCCGGCTGTATGAAATGTCCTATGGCATTCATGCAGCATACTATAGTAAAATGTTATCCTCTTTCTGCAGCTGTCAACGTGTCGACTTGTTTTCGACCCTTTGTTGCCAATATCTTTTCCATTTTAGATTCAACGGTAGAAAGCCCAGACTCGTCTACGTTGTAGATTTGGAATGGAGAAAAATTGTTTAGAACTTGTTTAAGTCTATTAAAGTAGGCGGTGATTTGCACTTTATTGAAAGCCTGGGCTCTTGCCAACGACGTTGCTTCCGGAGTTCTTACACTTATAGACGGGTTACGCTTCAACAATCCCTGCAACCAGTCCCATCCTGCCATTCTATTTCTTTCTTCATTGAATGTGTGCTTCAAATTCAGTTTTGTGGCCAATTGATAAGCAAGTTTTTTAGATCCAAGGAAGTCAGCCCAAAAAAACGAGTTTCTAGAGCTTTAACATGATCAACTAGCTCGGCTTCGATCTCTCTCGAAAATACAGGTACAGCGCCTCCCAAAAAACCGACGTTACTGCCTTGAAGTACTTTATTTTTGTTTTGCACCCGCCTTTTTAGCGTACTTTTTGGGACCCGAAATGTTTTTGCAGCTTTCAGCCAACCCATTTGTTTCGACACTACTGCTTCGATGGCATGCTGCATATCAATTTGGGACCATGTTTGACGTGTTCCTTGTCTTTGCCCTTCAGGAAAATCCATAGCTTTTATCTGAAAAAAACAAGAATAAATTGAAAAAATAATGTTCCGTTCATGATGGCACACTATGTCATCATATCAGTTGGTATACTGTGCCATCATATCCAAATCTACATGCTTAAACAAACCACACCACACAAAAAAATTAAGGAAACCCAAGGCTTGCAGACACATGCCAATTTGAGGTTAGGATACCACTTCACCTGTTTATCACGAAAACTTTGAATTTTTTCACTGCTAGAACAAGCAATAGAATATTTACTTACCCCAAAATATATTTTTTTTAAATTACTAATTAATAATTTTTCGAAAAACAGTGGCAATGACACGAGCCGGTTAAACATCGTATGGGAACTAACCAAATGAATTGTTGGTTGCCTATTGCGCTATTCCTAGCTTCATAAAAATGGACAAAATGCCAGT
Source organism: Ceutorhynchus assimilis (assembly GCA_917834065.1). Lineage (NCBI taxonomy): Eukaryota > Metazoa > Arthropoda > Insecta > Coleoptera > Curculionidae > Ceutorhynchus > Ceutorhynchus assimilis. Next base: position 23,289,996 of record OU892278.1, read on the forward strand.
GTGCCATCATAGCCAGTGTGCCATCACAGCCGGATTTCCCCTAAAAAAAAAAAAACTAATGTAACATTGGTTACCTATGGTAGTGGTGATTGTGTCATAAAACCTGTTGACAAGGTTAATTTGGAATGCAATGTAAATGGAAAATCAGCAAAAATATCTTTTATTGTTTTTGATAGTGTAGGTCATGGTGTAAATAAAGTAAGTAAAAAGATTAGATTTTTTAGAGTTTGAAAACACTTGATGTCATTACTAAGAATTATCCTATGGCTTTTGAGGGATTAGGGAAGGCATGCTGTCCCACACATACAGCCGATTAGGCGCATTCCCCAGGCATTGTATTCCAGAGTAAAATTGGGACTAGACAGTTGGCAAAGTTATAGCTAAAGTGGATAAGCCAACTGAATGGCTAAATTCAGTTTTTCTAGTCGAAAGTCAGACCCAAAATTCTCAATTAATGCTATTAGTCGCGAACTCTTTCTCATTCCAACTGTTAATGAAATATAGCTAGTAATTTGTCGAATAAATCGTATTTTTCTGTACTCGATTCAAGTGAAAATTACGGATGAAAGTTCAGATTATTGTAGCTTTGGAACGCCATTTGGACGGTATCGGTTACTACGGTTACCATTTGGTATACGCTCAGCTCCTGGTATTCCAGCGTACAAATTATGAATTATTTGGTGACATTGCAAAAGTTAGAATTTATTTTGAAGATTTGATCATTACAGGGTCAACGGTACAAGAGCATGATGACAATTTGAAGTTAGTTTTTGAACGAGCGGAAAAATACAACACAATTAAATAAGTTCAAAATACAGTTTAAGTCAAGGCAGGTTAAATTTATGGCCAGTTGATTCCAGGAAATGGAATAGAAACATGTGAATCTTAAATCAAGGCTATTGTAGACATGCCACGCCCGCAGCAAAAAAGTGATGTATTGAGATTGAGCAAATTTGTTCCAAGTTTATCCAAAGTTACAGCCACCTTCACGAAACCTCACAAGGTTGGATGTTGAATGGTCTTGGCGTAAGGATCATTATGATTCTTAAAACCAACTCAAGTATTTACTATCTCATGCGCCTATTCTGTGGTTTTTTGACCCTTCAGCCCATATTGAAATTGAAACTGATGCTTCTAAAGATGATATAGGAGCCTGTCTTTTACAATGTGGGCATCCTATAGCGTTTAATTCTCGCAGTCTTACAAAAAGTGAAGTGCAGTATGCAGAAATTGAAAAGAAAACATTCGCCATTGCTTTTGCGTGCCAGAAATTCGACTACGTAATTTATGGTGTTAAAAATGTTTTCGTACATAGTGACCATGAGCCACTTGTTTCCATTTTTCAAAAAGACCTGTATAATGTAACTCCTAGATTGCAGAGATTGAGATTAAGATTACTTAGATACGACCTGAATGTGACATATAATCCTGGAAAGTTTTTATACAGGGTGCGGCAGTCAAACTTGCAATTTTGAAAAAAGCGCGGGAGCCAAGAACGTGGGCGGGGCGAATTTTCAAGGTTACCGTTGTGTTCCTCGTGTCAATGCATTTTAGTAGCCATGGAACAGTGGTCGAAACCAGAACGGTCCTTCGCCGTTAAGGCATTTTATCAAAGCGGTAGTTATACAGCCGCCTAACACCGCTTCCGTATTGATTTCCAAATTAATCATAATCGGCCCGCGCCTTCTGTTAACTCAATAAAGTTACGAGTACAAAACTTTGAAAACATCGGTGAAACCAACGTGAATATTATGACAAAATTGCATCAGACTAAAAATACCGCAATGAGGGACACATACCAACAGTACATCGTTATTGTTAAATCTATTTCGTTACATTTATATAATAGTCAAGGAAAAACGCGCTAATATTACCCGGGCACTAATCTACCTAAATAACTTGATCTTGTAATTAGTCAGCCCTGAGCTCGAGGGACCTGATCGTATTAGTTTTTATGCCATTGGGTCGGTACACAAGCTAGGGACCTTAGGTGTGCCGACTGTGCATCCGCATACCCACGTTAATAAAAGTCACACACAATCATCTTCTATTTTAGGACACATAAGACCATCAAATCTAAAGCACACGAAAGTCCTTCGGCGATCGGCAAGTTGCGACGGGAGCTGGATACTGTATAGTTTGAAAACTCTTATGGCTGTAGGGCAACTCGTGTGCTGCATCCGTGACTGAGCAGCCCTACTTAGGATCCGCTCTACTCACCCTGAAAAGGAAGGGGCTATAAAAGGTGCCCTAAACATAGACCGCCAGCAACTGCCCGACTGGATAACCTCGTCCAGAGGGTGCGCCCCATGCGGTTTGAACAAGAAAAAGGAAAACAAACATAATCTTGTCACGTGAAATATTCGTACACTCATGGATACCAGCACAAACACAAGACAACAACGGAGAACGGAAATGGTGGCACGGGAATTGAAGAAATTTAACATCGATATTGCAGCTCTAAGCGAAACCAGAAAAGCAGGCAAAGGCCAACATAAGGTACACGGAGGAGGTTATACGTTTTTCTGGAAGTGGAAGGAAGAGAATGAACCTCGCATCCACAGAGGGCAATCAAAAAACAAAGTTGTGGCAAGGGTACAAAATCTACTGATGATTTTGTACCCTTGCCATAACTTTGTTTTTTTATTGTTCCTAAGTATCCGAGTTGTTCTTTTTGTATTGTTCATGTTTTCAACTCTTTTATTGTTCGTATGTTGCAACAACTCAGACCGTAAAATCCTACTTACCTATATGTTTTACAATCAGCCTAGAATATGTTTTGAATACAAGCCCTGATACCTTTAAACAATAAAGGCGAAACGTCGGCGAGTATTTGATTGGCTTTTGTCCTTATCCGACTACTTCCTTCTTCCTTTGAATCTATTTGTGGACACGAGCTTTTTCTGCATAAATAATTTAAGTCTTGACAGAAAGTTTGAATGTAAAGATCTTGGAGTACATCTGCAATCAAGGCTTAAAGGGTGTGACCCTACCCTAAAAAACGACTTGAGCTACTCAAATCAAGAAAAAAAATCTAAGATCTCTCGTGAAAACCACAGTTCCATATTCAAAATATTCTCCGAGAAAATTCCTTGTGAAGATAAATTATGCAGGAACTTGTGACATCACAACCGCCGAAATCGCAGTCTTCTGTTCATTCAGTCGTCAGTGAACCGTGCCGTATAATTTTAGTGGTTGCAATTCGCTCTAGTGAGATAATTGTCTTTGTTTTGGAAAATTTCACACGTGTTGATACTGTGCCTGATATTCCAGTGTGACGTCACAAACACCTAGTTGTAACCTTAAACCGCCGTAACTGGAAAACGGACCATCGTAGTAAGATGCGTTTTAAATATTTATTCTTAGATTTTTTTGGACTAGAACTTTCATTTTTGGGTTACACCCTCTTTAAGTTTAACACTCACTATCAGATTATTGTGAGTAAGTCATTCAAGGTTCGGGGCTTTATTATTAGAAACTCTAAGTATTTCCAATTAAAAACTGTCATTAGACTATACAATGCGCTGGTCAGACCGCATTTAGAGTATGCTTGTGTAATATGGCAGAAGTTAACTGTGATATGATTGAGAAAGTCCAAAAATGATTTTTAAGATATTTTTTTATTAGGACACATAGTGTATATCCTTATATGACCTCTTATAGTTCAATGCTATGTGAATTTAATATTAAAAAATTGAGTACCAGGAGAAGTATGCAGTGTGTTATCATTGTATGTTATATTTTAAATAGCGTCAAGTACAGGCACAGTTATTTAATTAATAGAATTGCATTCCATGTTCCTAAAATTGTGCTCAGAAATATTGAACAGAAGATATTTCAAGATAATGTATTAAGCTGTTCACCGCAAAACATTATGCTTCGCGAATGTAACAGATTGTTAAGGGAATCTGATACCTATTGATTTATTTAATACAAATACCTTTGCCATAAGATCTTTTTTTTTTTTAAACCAAACTTTTACTATTTTTTTTTTTATCTCTGTGATGGTTATTTTATTTTTTTTTATATTTTATATTTTATGTGCAACTTAGTATAAGTCTAACTTTTTGTGTTTCTTTTTACTTAGCCATAGTGGATATTAGGGTATCAGTAAGCACTCTTGTATTGTAAGTACCTGTTCAAGGTGTATGTAGGAGTATAAATAAATAAGTAAATAAATAAATAAAACTCTATCATCCTAAATTTTCAAAAAATCCCTACAAAGCATCATTAACTTTCCACGATTTTTCCAACAAATTATCGACTTCCCACCGTAGTGACTCTCCCAGACCTAATTTGACTGCAAAAACCATTCTCGAATGTGCTCAATAGTCAATTCTATTATGCTCAAACTTCAAAAAATCTCTACAAATCATCATTGAATTTTAACGAATTTTCGAACAAATTATCGACTTCCCCCCGTAGTGAATTTCCCAGACCTAACTTGACTGCAAAAACTATTCAACTGTATCTTCATATTTCATAAAAATCCCTACAAAGCATAATTAATTTTTCACTAATTTTCAACCAAATTATCGACTTTGCCCCGTAGTGACTTTCCCAGACATAGCTTGATTGCAAAAAATATTTAACTTGACTGCAAAAAAATTTCTCGAATGTGCTTTAAGGGTCAACTCTATCCTATTCAAATTTCAAAATATTCTCACGAAGCATGATCAATTTCTCTCGAATTTTTGAACAATTCATCGACTTCCCCCCGTAGTGACTCTCCCAGACCACCCTTGACTGGCCTCAGCCCGCAATCTGGGTCTCGCGGCCCTGTTTCGGGATGGGGCCGAGTCGACTGCCCTCCGTGGAAACCTGCCTGGTAGGTATATCTCGCGCTCTAAGATCGGTGGTTGATGAGGAAGTATCTTAGGGCGTGAGGGCCTGCCTTCACTGGTCGGCCAAGTGGAAGACGAACCACAATAAAAATCCCTCCAAGTCACGATGGAACAGCATAGGCCAAGGACTGCGTGGTTAGGGGGAAGCCTAATCGATACTATGCGAACTCCAGGGATGTGGCGACCCCACGGCTTAACTAGCCCGACCAGGGCAAGCGGGGCTGAGTGCAGACGAAGCCCGCAAAAAAGCCCTTGAGCCAATCAAGGAACGGGCTAAAACCTCTGACAAGGGCGAAAAACGAGCCCGGTCAGAAGGAAAGACCCCCGAGGCTCAAAAGAAAAAAAGAGCCAGGCAAGGGAAACGGGCAGAAATGCCCCGCCCATAAAAAAGAAGGAAACGAGCAGCAGTGCTCCGCCTTCTAGGGCTCCAAATCCAACCTTCAGCCAAATAGCTGGAGGCATAAAGGTAGGAATACTACCTACAGACTTCTCCAATTGCCTTTTATCAGTGGAGCAAATTCAAGCCACCAAAGAGGCAATTATGGACAAGATCGTGGACGAGGTAGCATCGGATTGCCAGATCAAACCGAAGTTTCTAAGCGCCCACAACAGACCCGGCTGGCTCGCTCTAGTTTGCGAAAATATAGCCACCAAGCAGTGGCTGCAAACTGCAGTCGCCTCCATCAAGCCTTGGGAGGGAGCTTCGCTAAAGATGGTAGAGGAACCTGACATTCCTCACTCTGACTTCCTGGTTGCTCGATTCCCAAGCAGCATGGATTACTCCACGGAGAAAAACCTCAATCTTGTTCAAGACCAAAATGAGGGCTAAACGTCAAAAATTGGCGAGTCATCCGACGTAACGCCGAGGGCCACCTGGTCACATTAACCCTTTCTGTGGACAGTGCATCCGCAGAAAAACTCAAATCCGGAGGCTACGCGGTAAGTTACAAGTTCGGTCATACGACTATAAAACCGCAAAGCAGCCGGAGCACAACAGCTGTGGAGCAACCAAGCTCCCCAAAGAAAAGCGGCGCCGAACCAAGGGCAGGCACGTCTAAAGACCCGATGAGACATAAAGACGAAAATGCCCAGGCGGGGTCCGAAAACTGAGTGTAACTCTAATGGCTTCCACCAAGCAACCAAAGAGAAGCAACTCACCAAGCATCAAATGCATTCAAATAAATCTTTAACGCCCAAAAGCTGCCACTATTGAGCTTAGAAGAAGAATGTTTGAACAAAAAATCAACGTAGGGCTACTTCAAGAGCCCTGGGTCAATGGAGGCTCTATAAAAGGCCTAAATATTAAATCATGTAAGTTATCTACAACATTAACCACGAAAGACCACGAGCAGCATGGCTGCTTGACAAAAATTTAAAATTCTTACCTGTTCCAGAGTTCATCACACAAGACTTGGCAGCTGCTTTAGTAGAAGTGCCAACGGAAGGGGGCTCAAGGCATATTCTCATAGCCTCAGCCTACTTTCCAGGTGATGACAACTCAGCGCCGCCAGAGATCGTCCAACAACTCATCATGTGGTGCAGAGCAAGAAACAGACACTACATTATCGGGGCAGACGCCAAGGCCCATCACCAGGTAGGATGGGGAAGCACCGATACAAACATAAGGGGTGAGTATCTTTTTGAATACTTGAACTCTAACAACATAGACATTATCAACAAAGGTAACAAACCCACTTTCATTAACGCCGTCAAACAAGTGGTCTTAGACGTGACTCTAGCTGACACATTCACATCTAACACAATAACCAACTAGCTTGTGTCAAATGAACCCTCCCTGTCGGACCATCAAGCAATAAGGTTCGACTTAGAGGCAGTAATAAATCACTCAGTACAGACGACAATCCCAAAACTCACCAACTGGGTATCCTATGTGGAGGGTCTCTGCCTGAGTCTAGATGAACTCCCTTCTGACATAAATACAATAGAAGAGCTAGAGGCATCATCTGACAATCTAACAAATGCGAGAAAAGATTCCTATGAGAACAGTTGTCCCGTAAAACAGAAGGCAGTCCACAGGGATGTGCCTTGGTGGAACGGGCAGCTGAGACGTCTGAAACAAGATGCCAGAAAACTGTTCAGCAAGGCAAAAACTAACGGCAACTGGGCAGACTATAGAACAGCCCTAGACAAGTACAACCGTGAACTAAGAAAATCAAAAAGGAAATCATGGAGACAATTCTGCGAGGGGATAGACGAATTAGCCCCAGCTCAACGTCTCCAAAAAGTTCTTTCAAAAAACCACTCAAACGGAATTGGTGTGCTTAAAAAGCCAAACGGAGAACACTGTACCGACCATATAGAAAATCTAGAGGTACTACTACAAACTCACTTTCCAGGTTCGGTAATCGTTGAAGCCCTGAACCAGGTCACTCCGCCTATCGAAGGGTCACAAAGCCCTAACGGCGGGAGCAAAAGGTTGGCTGGGAAAATCTTCACAATGAACAGAATAAAATGGGCGATTGATAGCTTCAGACCCTACAAATCTCCAGGCAAAGACGGGATTTTTCCCGCACAACTGCAAAAAGGCTACGAGTACTTAAATTATACCTACAAAAGCTTTTTAAGGCAAGCCTGCTCCTAGGGCACATACCGCTATCTTGGAGGGAAGCTAATGTGATATTCATACCAAAAACGGGTCGTAGACCCGAGGACGAACCAAAATCATATCGTCCATTAGCCTAACCTCCTTTCTCCTTAAGACAATGGAGAAAGCAATCGACCAGTACATCAGAAGCGAAACTCTATTGAGAAGACCGCTCTACTCGAAGCAATTTGCTTATCAGCCAGGCAAATCCACAATAAGTGCGTTATGTGGGTGTGACCCTAAAAAACAACTTAGGCTACTCAAAACAAGAAAAAAAATCTAAGATCTCTCGTGAAAACCGCAGTCCTATATTCAAAATATTTTCCGAGAAAATTCCTTGTGAAGATAAATTATGCAGGAGTTTGTTACGTCACAACCGCCTAAATCACAGTCTTCTGTTCATTTAGTCGTCATTAAACCGCACCCCATACTTGAGTGGTTGCAATTCGCTCTAGTGAGATAATTGTATTTTGTTTTGGAAAATTTTTATCCGTGTTAATACTGTGCCTAATAGTTCGGTGTGACGTCACAAAAACCTAGTTGTTACTTTAAGCCGCCCTAACTCGAAAACAAACTATCGTAGTAAGATGCGGTTTGAATATTTATTCTTAGATTTTTTTGCACTAAAACTTTCGTTTTTGGGTCACACCCCCTTTAAAGACATTGTAAAGACAATCGAGTGCAAAGAGTTTGCTCTCACAGCTTTCATCGACATAGAGGGTGCCTTTGACAGCACCTCACATCAATCAATCACCAGAGCATTACAAGAATGGGATGTTGAAGTCCCAATTGTAAAATGGATAGAGTCGATGCTGAAACACCGTTACGTTATGGCTGAAATAAACGGAGCATCAGCTACCGCTACCACGGTCAGAGGGTGTCCTCAAGGGGGTGTTCTTTCTCCACTACTATGGAAACTGGTGGTAAACAAAATTCTTACCAGACTAAGTAGTGCTGGATAACAGGTCATAGGTTATGCAGATGACCTAGCCATTGCAATCAAGGGCAAACATAAAGGCGTAGTGACAAGCCGAATGCAGTGCCCTAAACATCGTTAAAAATTGAAGCGAAGGCGAAGGACTATCCCTAAACGCAAACAAAACAATCCTTGTCCCGTTCACAATAAGAAGAAAGCTAAATTTGAAAGCCCCGACCCTTAACGGTACACATCTAACATTTTCCAACGAAGTGATGAAGTACTTAGGGGTCACCCTGGACTGAACCTTCACTTGAACAAACAGTTAGAGAAAACATACTCTCGAGCTACATCAGCCATTTGGTCATGCCGAAAACTTGTTGGTAAAACATGGGGGCTAAAGCCAAAGATGGTATTCTGGATCTACCAAACTATAATAAAGCCCATGCTCACATACGCCTCATTGATGTGGTGGCCCAAAACCCAACAAGTCACCGATCAGATAGGAATAACGGGAGCAATGTCAACTTGCCCCACCGCAGCCCTAGAGTCGCTACTCAACATGCCTCCACTTCACCTATGTGTGAAAAAGGAGGCAATAACCAGCGCTCACAGGCTATTCCAAATAGACAAGTTCTAGCCTGGCGATCTGAGGGGACATCTGAGAATCCTTGATCTAATAAAACTGGAGAATGCCAGCAAACCAAGTGACCACATGATGGTCAGATTGGACTTAGAGATCCCCTTCGCAGTGGTAATAAACGACCGCCAATCATGGGAGAATAAAGAATTGCAACAAGCAGACAATGCATCTCTGTGGTACACAGAAGGAAACGAAGAAGCAGATGGCTTCGCAAAGGAAGGGGCCTCAACACCATACCATGGACCAGAGCCCTACTGTGGCTTAATGAAAAGCCACATCATGGAAGAACTCAATAAATGGGAGAAAGACCAACTGTCATCATATTGGAGGCACACACCGGTACTCAGACAGTCAAAAAGGTTTATTACCCTTTCAGCAAAAAGAGCTGAACAGCTCCTAAACATGAGCAGACCAGACATCAGATTGGTGGTGGGACTGTTCACAGGACACTGCCCAGTAAAATACCATTTAAGGTTAATGGGCAGAGCGGAAGACGATCTCTGCAGATACTGCTCAGACGCAATAGAGACCGCAGAGCACCTGCTCTGCGAATGTCCAGCCCAATTCTGCAAGAGGCTCAAATTCCTCGAGGGGGCAACACTGTCACCAGAAGAAGTGGGCCAACTGACAACCAGGAAAATAGCTTCCTTCGGCAGAAGTCTACGCTTCCTGGAGACAAATTAAGATGTAGAGTCACGCACGAAATATCTGCAAAGGTAGCAGAGTGCTGAGTGGCTGAAAAGCCGAAACGACTCCCTCGAAATCTACAATCTACAATCTACAAGGGTTATTTCTACCTTTTCCGTATCCCAGAAATCCCCAGCATAATATTGTCTACTACTTACGTAAATACCACTCTGTACATCAATTTGACTAAAGTGTGTCGACGCGTCAGCATTAATTTGGTATGAATACCGCGCCAAAATCCATTACCGGCAGACTAAGGCTAGTGCAAAGGTTCTCAAATGGGAAAAGCCCCTCTAGCTAAGTCTCCTCCCAGTGCAAACTTCCTTTAATGGGAAACGCCCTTCTGGGAGTATTGAACGCAGCAGACTAGGTCCAGTGCAAACTACCTTTAATGGGAAACGCTCTTCTGGGAGTATTGAACGCAGCAGACTAGGTCCAGTGCAAACTACCTTTAATGGGAAACGCCTTTCTGGACCTGTTTCAAACCCAGCTTCAGTCTTCAGTCACGCCAAGTGTACAGAGGGTACATAATACAGAGTGGCCTATAAGTAGTACGTCCCTCCGTAGAAAAGACGTCATGATAACATTTCTAGGGTAATATTGTTATTATTCGATACATATCCTATCATACCTATACCAAGTTTCTCTCTACCTGAACCCCACCTACGCCCTCAGGTCACGCTCCTGTTGTGTCGTCCCAGGACGAAACGTATAGGAGTTGTGACAATCAGGCCTATGATCTATCATTTTCTGTTATTTTAACATCAACGTTAAGTTGTCTATCACTTTTTATTTTATGTGTCAAAATAGAGAGGAGTATAGATGTTGAGCTATAACATAGCTGTTAAAAAATAACAGGAGAGGATACATCATAGGCCTGATTATAATAGTTTTATTTGATAAATTTCGCTTTTTTTTTAATTGTTCTTTTTATTAATTATCTGGTCGACTGTAATATACACGAATTTAAATATGAAAATGAAGCAAACTTTAGTAAGTAAGACTGATGACACTGCAGCTAAACCTCATTAACAACCAACAAGGTACTAATCAGCGCCTATGCTCCAATCCTCACAATTGACGATAACCAAAAACAGGAATTTTATGCCCAGCTTAGTCAAACCATATCATCTGTGTAGTAACTACAGATTCAGTAGCTTGCGTGGATGTAGAAGTTTTCAATTTTCTCGTAAACGATCTGCCCTATCGATATGATTCAAGAGTATCTTTTCTACGTGAAAAACCCCTTCAGGGGTATGAGTATTTTAAAATCAGAATGTAAACAGTTATTATTATAAAAATTAAATTTATGATTGCTGAATTAAACTAAAAATTGGGTTATTTTTATTCTCACCCCTCCAAAATAGTAAGCTTCGGATTGAAATTTTGAAATGCTGAGCTCACATTCTGATTGAACGTTGAAATTTTATGCGGCATGCCAAATATAATTTCAATATGAACCGTTTCGAAAATATTGAGGAAAAACCGTCAGCCGTCTTTGAGGGCAGTGCCCCATCCGAAGAGGCTTAGCTCCATTTATTAGAAGCATTTTTCGACAAATGTTTATATGAAATTTTCTTCATAAAAATATGTCAGAATTCACATTTTGCATTTTTGCCGCATTTTTAGCAAACACACTGTATATAATATTCTTGCTAGATATAGGTACCAATTAAGTAACTATATATTTCTAGTAGAACATTTAAATAATTTTTTTATTATTAAATCTTCTTCAGAAATTGACAACTATTTTCGTCAATTATTTTTGTGAAGCTAACAATTGTAAAACCGCATCAATATTGTTTTATTTCACATTGAAAAGGGATTAGGTATACTGACTGGTATACACAAAGTTCTTGCTTCTGAATTTACCACGCCCTAAGTAGATGTGTGAGTTACGTTATAACCTACCTAATTATTGGTTTTTCACTATAAATAATCAGTCTTTTCAATTTCTGGCTATAACGGCGAATGCGCGCCTTTCCCTTGATACATTTGAATAAGGGCTATACCCCAGAAGATAGGTGATTAAAATAACTCGGAGATCGAAGACCTTTTTGTTATCAAACTAGACTATTGCCAATGCAGTATTTTCAACCTGTTGCATATGCACATTAAATGTTTTCAAAATAATACTTAATTTCGTCAGGCTCTCACTCTTATCTATAAATTCCTCTCTAGAAGGCGATTTATATTAGTTTACCTTCGCCAATCAGTCAAAAAAGATTAATTTTAAACCATGTACGAGAACGAGAAAAATAAAATAGATGTCATTACTAGTGTGATATGAAAATATATATTCCTAGATGATATATGTGTTACAACTTCGATAACTTAAACTGAAATTCTTCATACAAATCGTACCAAAAATCCATATAGTCCTTATCAGGATTCCTTAACATTTTAAAACCATCATTTTCTAAAGACAAATAATTAAAACTATCAACTGTTATTGGGTCCCATATTGTTTCTACTTCTTCGTCTATTGATGGAGTAGGATTCCCATGCTTAGCAAAATTTGTCCATATTTTTGTCAGTTTTGAAATTAGCTTTAATTCCAGAGAACTGCTTTCCGGTGGAGGCGTTAAGAAATTGGTGAAAAAGTAGCTTAGGTCATCTGCATGAGCAACGCCTGAAATATCAATAATTTAAAACTAAGATCTATTTAAATTTGAACTGGATTATACCCTTAACATCTAATCCAGCAAGCTTTTTGATCATGTTTATTTCAGTATCCAAATCGAACCGATAAAAATATATTGGATATTCGTTATGCTTCAATTGATATCTTGCTGATCGACAAATGTCTGCCGAAAAAAAATTATGAGTGAAAATCTAGAAAAAAAAAAAAAGATTATACTAATCTTAGCTTGAAAAAAACATACATTTAACGCTTTTTCCAAGTCTGCAGCATTTTTATCCGATTCTTTTCCTGTAATTTTATACATTTCTCTAATCCTTAGAGCTACTTTTTTGTACTGGTCGCTTCCTATTCTCAAATTCATCATATGAGGTACTAAATTTTCATCGGACAAAAAAAGGTTGGGTTTGTGTTTCATCACAATATGCACAAAAATACCCTCTAACGAATTGTAACCTATTATTCTAGGAACTTTGATAAATCTTCCAGATTTAATTATATCTAATGGTTCTTCGGTAAGGAAACCCGGCTCTTTGGTTTTAGGTTCTATGACTACACAAAATGGCCTTAAGATTGAGACTAGGTACGACTATAATTAAATAATACATTTTATTAACTGAGATATGTTATTTGAATGTTTAACACTCACGTCGGGGATTTTCAAACTATTTCTCACTAAATCTTCTACAGGAACTTTTTGCAATTCTGACAAAATTAATGTGTCGTCATTATTTTCAATGCCAAGTTTTTTAGCTAGATCATAGACAGACGAGCATTTTCCTCTTGTGAAGCAATTTAGAGCACTTCCACTTTGGTTTATTGCTTTATGAAATAGACCTTCAAAAAAATAGTAATTTACACTTAAAACTTTTATTTTAAAAAGGTATGATGATGTTACTTTATTGGGTATGTTACAATTATTACCTTTTGCCATTGGAGATAGTATTAACAGTTCAACTGCTGAACCGCCGGCACTTTCACCAAATATCGTTACATTATTTGGATCTCCAGAAAATACCGAAATATTTCGTTGTACCCATTTCAGAGCCATAACTATATCTTTCAATCCAGCATTTCCTGGTACTCCAACGGATGGGTCAGAAATTGCAAGAAATCCTAAAATATACATTGAAGCATTTTAGATTAGATTTATTGAAACATGATATAGCTTTTTCTATCGATTTTGTACTTCCAAATACGAACCTAAAACTCCCAATCTATAGTTGATTGTGACCAATACGACATTCTTTTCAACAATGTAATCTGGACCATAAAGTTCGGTACTTCCATCGCCTCGTACAAAACCTCCACCGTGTATCCAAAACATGACTGGCAGTTTTTCATTTTTGCCTTTAATCTAAATTTTGGAATCAATTTCAGTTTTGATTAGTTTTTCTTGATGTTGATTGATATTGATCTGATGGAGAATTTAAATATTCCATTATCCAAATTAATAATATTTTATGTAAGTCACTTATTAATCTAGCACCTTATTATAATTATTGTTAGATTGTAGATAATGCAATATTTGAAAGGTAGGTGTCTACTTAAAATACTCCAGTGATAAAAAATAAAATAAAATCAATTTATTTCAAGTACATACTACGTATTTACCTTTGGAGTATAAACGTTCAAAAACAGACAATCCTCTGAACCTCCTAGTATATTCGTAATGTAATTTTTTGAGTAACATTCTGCTCCTTCTGTGGTGACATCTTTGATTCCTTCCCATTTTTCCGGTGGATGAGGTGCCTTAGAACAGATCAGAATTTGTACAATAATAAAACTGATTTTTGGATATAAATTTATAATTTCCTTCGTCCTTCGATATTATTGTAGACTTGATTGAGTTTCTTATGCTTCGAAATAAGCGCAAGGCCTTTAAGTTTCAACAAAATACATATCAGGTAAATAAAGAATGAAGGGTTTCACGGCCGGTCAAATTTAGTAAAACAGTTTTTTCGGTCTATAATGCCGTGGTCGAGTAATATTTCTACTTAACGTTTCGTCTACTGCTGCAGTAGACATCTTCAGAAGCATTGTGGTAGAGGACGAAGTGTTCTCTTCCGTGTTCCGACGTTGACCGGATTCGACGTTGTTGGACCTTCGTTATATATGTCCAGGGTTTTGTACGTGGCTTGTATTACGCTATTTTCCTTGTCTTGTTCTCGGAAAGGAAGGGTCTTTGTTATTCGGAGAACTGACAACTAGCTTTTGTTAAGGTTCATGCCATCTTCTTTTCTATTGAAGTTGTTGTGGTGTTTCTGTATATCTATGGCTTCTATGCGGAGTCTGGTATAAAAATGTTTGGTTCTATATACAATGGTTCTATCCAATGCTTGAGTCTGGTCGAAACGGATGACATGGTTTGTTTGTGTTAACACGTGTTCGGTGATTGCTGATTTGTCTATTTATCCCTGCTGACAGTTTCTTTTGTGCTCTTTGACCCTGGTGTTGATATAGCGTTTGGTTGTTCGTACATAGACAGATCCACGAGAGCAGGGAATTCTATAGGCGCCAGCCATTTCAAGAGGTGCCTTAGGATCCTTGACCGATCTTAGACTTTGCTGAATTGGCGTTGTGAGCTTAATGAGCCTAATGTTCTGTTTTTGTAGCGTTCGTTCTATGCGATCTGTGACATTTTTCATGTAGGGAAGAAAGGCTCTCCCTGCCACCTGTGCCGGTTCCTTATTATTTGTGCGCTATTGCTTCGGTCTCATAGCTCTGTTAATCTCCTTCTCGGAGTACCCATTTCCTTCAAGTGCTGATTTTAGGTGTTGCATCTCGTCCTGAAGGTATCTGGGCTCACAAATCCGGATTGCTCTGTCAAACAGAGACTCCTCTCTTTTGCCTAGGATCATGATTGGGTTCCTTGTTGAGGTATCTATCCGTATGCGTCGGCTTCCTATATACTCTGTGTCCCAGTTCACCTGAGGGTAATCTTTCTTAGAAGACGTCGAGGAATGCTATTTGTTGTCCTTCTCAGCTTCCATCGTAAACTGTATCCTGAGTTCTATTAAGTTTAGATAATTAAGGAAGTTTTCGAGCTCTGTCTGTCCATGGTTCCAAACAACAAAAGTGTCATCTACATAGCGAAACCAACAAGTAGGTATATTTGTGGCCGTTCACAGTGCCATTTGTTGGAAGTGTTCCATGCAGAAGTTGGCGATAACCAGGCTGAGTGAACTCCCCATTGGGACTCCATCTGTCTGCTCAAAGAATTTATTTTGCCATTGGAAGTACGTAGTCGTCAGACAGTGGTGAAAAAGTTATTGATTTTTTCCGGAAAAACATCTTTCAGATATTCTAAGGCCTAATTGACTGGTACCTTGGTAAACAATGAGATGACATCAAAACCATGGTACGCGCACTTGTATTGAACGATCCTGGCCACTTTTAATGTACTCCAAGCCGCTCAGGGGGCGCGCATGTTCATTTCTGGTAATAGATTTTAGTGAACGCCCTTGGATATTGACGCTATCAGCTGTCATACTGGTCGGTCGGGTGTCAAAGAATTTTTAGTTTGTCAAACTTTTTATGAATCATATTCATTAGTTGTAGTGTTTTTACTTCTACCCAGTTTTAGTTCAGGTAAGTTTTATCCTTATCATGGCGTCAATCCCATTGGTGATGAAATTGATGTGAAGACAAACAGAAAAAGTTCAATTATAATTTATATATGAACCTAAATAAAAAATATTATAAGTCCAACGATTGACAGACACGAGTTTTATTTTCCTATCATATCCAAAAAACGTTTTTACATATTATATTTATTTCTAATAATGAGAGATAAATATAATAACTAATGTTAAATCTGATCAAAGCCTAAAAAGATAATCCACAAAGAAAGTTTCAAGTTCAAATATCCCGCCAAAATCATTTTACTTTGACCCAAGCCTATAGAGGCGCCACATATACAAACTTTTTTTTAACATGGGAGTTACCATTCTATATCCCCACTTAAACCTTATTCTATGATCAAAACTAACCAGAATCACAGAACATATCACCTCTAGAAAAGTATCTGCAATGTTATGTACCGGTTATGAATTACAGCGCCATCGTTGACTGAAAACCCAACTAATCGAGCATTCTTGACAAAAAGGCGAATTGATTTTTTTCATATATTTTTATTATTTTTAAATAATTTCTCTAATGTTCAACTGCATTTGGCTTGCTGACTCCTTTTAGCTCTTTTCGCCTCATTTTTTTTAAAACTATGACTGGCAGGAAGTTTCCGATGTCGAACATGATGCGAAAAGAGTTAGTAAGTTAGCAAGAGACACGCAGCTATAGGTAGATCGCGAAGTAAATACGAATAATTAATACAAATACGAACGAAACGAAAAAAACGCGTAAATACAAAAAAATACGAACAAAAATTAGAGTTTTTTTCAAGCAAAACTTTTTGAATTTTCACTTTAACGCGCGTGGGGACCATGGTTTACAACAACACAATTTCAAAATTCAAATTTTGACTTTCAAAATGACAAAATAAATGACAAAACCAACCAACACAAATCACTGTCCACACCACAGATACCTGTAAATTTCACAGTGTCGCCTAACTAAAAACCTTCGTCGCGATTCTCCAATTTGAGATATTTTTCTATAGGTGATATGTTCTGTGACCAGAATGTCGTTTGGTAGTAGACTGATGTCACTGATCTTTATGATAAAATCCGTAGCCGGAGAAGAGTGGCGAAGTATTTGGCTATGCTGTATGTAGGCGAATCTATTGCACTTACAATCGGTCTGAGTGGAAGCCCATATATTCTAGATGGTAGGGCCCCAGCTTTAATGAGTTTTCTTATGTTGTCCGGGTCCAACGGTAGTGATCAGACGAGTTGATTGGTTTTTCGCAATATAGATGTAGTGGGATTGCGTTTCAGCTTTCTGTAGGTGGAGAGGTCTAGCAGTTCGGAAATTTTTGATTTATAGTCAGTTTCGTTCATGATTACCGTTGCGTTTCTTGTATCCGCAAGCAGGACTAGTATGTTCTTGTCTGTATTCAGGCTGGGAAAAGCTTTCCCTTCCTCGTATGTCAGATTGCACTTTTGGAGGTTTCGCTAGTCGTAGAATCCTAGATGCTTTATTGCGTATTTTCTCCGCAGTGGTTTGAGGTAATGTGCATATGCTGGCTTCCATATTTGCTATGATGTCTTCTAATGGCAGGTGTTTTGGTGTTATTGCAGAATTGCCTCCTATCTTAGAATAGGTACTGGTTCCCGTATCAGTCAGAACGCGTTGGTTCAGGTTGACAACTGTGTGATCATTGCCTGTGGATTTCGCAGTGTTCAATGGTTTCAAGGACTCAAACTTATTTGCTAGTTTCTTGATTGTTTTTGCTAGTGTGGCTTCCATCACGTCATACGTCATTCTGTCAATTTTGTCCCAGTCGCTCCAATGCATGCTGGATAAAATTTGGTTATGCAATAGAAGATCCTTGTCCATAGCTGCTAGGTCTTTCCTTGTTTGGTGAATCCGTTCCCGAAGCAAGGGTCGTTCCGCTCGTTCGAAAATTCTGTTAGATTGCGAGGATTAGTGATGCCGCGAGACTCGAGACTGGTCTCGTCTCGTCTCGTCTCGTCTCGTCTCGTCTCGTCTCGTCTCGTCTCGTCTCGTCTCGTCTCGTCTCGTCTCGTCTCGTCTCGTCTCGTCTCGTCTCGACTTTTCGAGACGAGACTGGCTTTTGGTCTCGTCTTGTGAAGTCTCGACGACACGAGACCAGACTAGGCGAGAGTCTCGTGTCTCGAGATTACAATTGAAATTTTTCTTTCATAGCTTTATTATTGGACTAATCTGGGCTATTTGACTATGAAATCAGTCAATTAAATATGAGGGTTACTCTTTACTGTGATTTTTCACTAATTGCTTTTTTACTGTGGCAGTTTGGACTTCCGTTATAATATAAAAACAGAAACCATAAATACAGGGTGTCCGAAAAATAGCGTTAAAACTCTCCACGGAGTAGGGGACCCTTTGAGAAACCCTAGAAAAATAATTGAATTAAAAAAATCCTTCTCCAGCATTATTCTTGGTAATATGAAGAGGTAGAAGTGAAAATTCACCTTCGAATTCTTCAGGTAGTTATATGGGTATTTAATTAAATTCTCTGACATATTGTCAACGGGATATTTTCAGTGTTGCCAATTTTAATAAATATTAAAATGCAAATAACTTTCTTAAGAATTCCACTAGATTTTTTAAAGTATTTTTCTGGGGTTCCTTGTAGGGTCCTCCAACACGTAGAGACGAGTTTTTAAGCTATTTTTCAGACACCCTGTTTAACTCGAGACCAGCCGAGACCACTCGAGACGAGACGAGACTTTGGTGCTCGAGACCGAGACTAAATCACGGTCTCGTCTCGAGATGTCGAGACGAGACGAGACCAACTCTAAGTCTCGTCTAGTCTCGTCTCGCGGCACCACTAGCGAGGATTTAAATTTTTTTCGAATTTTCAGGAATTTCGGAACGACTTTCAAGTCTTTGCATCTTTGGAGAAAAGCAAGGGAGCCTAGAGAATGGGCCTTTTTCTTGCGTAAGTTTTCCAAACGTCGAATAAGTCGTGGTGTTTCCTTTCCGTAGAGGCGTGAATACCTACGTTAATACCTCACCACTCTCCTTCAGCCACGGATTGGCCAATCTAGCTTTTATGTTTACCAAGGTACCAGTGAATCAGGTCTTAGAGTATCTGAAACATGTTTTTTCGGAAGAAATCAACAACTTATTTCACCATTGTCTGACGACTACGTACTTCCAATGGCAAAATTTATTCTTTGATCAGACAGATGGAGTCGCAATGGGGAGTCAACTCCCGGTTATCGCCAACTTCTGGAAAACTTCGAACAAATGGCAGTGCGAACGGCCACAAAGAAACCTACTTGTTGGTTTCGCTATGTAGATGACACTTTTGTTGTTTGGAAAAATGGACAGACATAGCTCGAAAACTTTCTCATCTCAATAGAACCCAGGATACAGTTTAGGCTAAAGGTTGAGAAGGACAACAAAATTGCATTCCTCGACGTCTTCTTGAAAAAAATACCCTCACAACAGAGTATATAGGAAGCCGACGCATACGGACAGGACAGATACCTCGATAAGGCATCCAATCACCATCCTAGGCAAAAGAGAGGTCATTAAAACTCTATCTGACAGGGCAATCCGGATTTATGAACCCAGATAACTTCAGGACGAGATGCAACACCTGAAATCAGCACTTTAGAGAAATGGGTACCCCAAGCAGGAGATAAACATAGCTATAAGACCAAAGCAACAGCGCACAAATGATAAGGAACAAGCACAGGTGGTAGGGAGCGCCTTTCTTCCCTACATCAAAAATGTTACAGATGGCATAGGACGAACGCTAGAAAAACACAACATTAAGCCCATCTAGAATCCCACAAGAACAATTAATCAAAATCTAAGGTCGGCCAAGGATCCTAGGGCACCTTTAGAAATGGCTGGCGTCCACAGAATTCCCTGCTGTTGTGAATCTGTCTATGTAGGAACATCCAAACGCTCTATCAACATCAGGCTCAAAGAGCACAAAAAAAATGTCAGTAGGGACAAATAGATAGATCAGCAATCACCGAACACGTGTTAACACAAACAAACCATGTCATCTGTTTCGACCAGACTCAAGCAATGGATAGAACCAAACATTTTTACAGCAGACTTCACAGAGAAGCAATAGAGATACAGAAGCACCACAACAACTTCAACAGAAAAGAAGAGGATATGAACCTTAACAAAAGCTAGTTGCCAGCTCTCCGAAAAACAAATAATCTTTCTTTCCTAGAATGAGACAAGCAAAATAGCGTAATACAAGCCACGCCCACAACCCTGGATATAAATAACGCAGGTCGGACAACGTAGAATCAGGCATTCTGAGTCGAGCTCTCAAAGTGGCGGTATCAGCCAAGCCTAGAGAGATATCTATTCTAGCCAAGTGAGTCTTTTTGCGCCGAAGGGAATGGACTAGTCCATTTCTCAAAGCCAAATAGCACCCTCAAAAGTAAATTCGTTGGTGACAGTCGCCGAAGACAGTGTTTAGCGAGATGGAACAGCAAATAACAGAAGATTGGGAAAAGCAGATCACGAAACAAGTGGAAGCACTACGACAGGCCAATAAGCAGATTACCGCCGAACTTCAAGCAATCTCGGCCCTTCTGAAATAAGTTCCAAGCACAACAACTCACTTGTCGATACGGTCAATAAGCTGCGGAAGGAAAACGATCAGCTAAAGTCCGCCGCCAATGCTACCCAACAAGCAATGGAAACAAACGCCAGCTCCGACGAGGATCCCGCAGCGGGTGAATCAGAGGCCGACATAGACGACTACCAACTGACAGCGACAATAACAGCAAAGAACCTGATGCTGCCGGACCTAGTGCTCCCACGAGAGGAAGATACAATCCTACCTAGAAGAAACACAAGAACCCTTCCACAACTACTCCTTCCCGGAAGAGATGATCCGAGGACCCCTCGAACAATGGACGACCGACTTCGTAAAAACCGAACTAGAAAAGATGAAGTTCAACTCATCGGCCGTGATGCGCTGGTACAATGCCAAGGGCGAGCTAGTAAGACGATCAACCACGTAAATGTCAGAGTGGAAACGCAAAAGAAAAACCAGCGCTCCACACAATGCCACCGCTGACATCTACATGGACACTCTCAGTCGAGATACAAAGCCCCTCACAAATGTGTCAAATGTGCAGGCGACCACCCGTCCACAGCATGCACGAAAACCAGGGACACTGCAGCCACCTGTGCTGACTGCGGCGGTCCCCACCCAGCTTCCTACCAGGGATGCAAGAAACATCCCAAGCATGCCAGGAAAGCCAGTCTCAAAACCGATTCCAGAACGGCATTCCGCTGGGGTAATCAGCAGCCGCTAAACCCAAGCAGACCACTTCAGCCATCAATTGAAGAGATTACTCAGTAGCTAGCAGACCTGCAAAAACGACTGAACGCCCTCCGCTAAAGGCCATCCTTCACACAGGAAAACAATTACCAGGGGAGCCACGAAAAGCCCCACAAAGATGATCCAGACATCCAGGGATCACCAATCACCCTATCAGAACCTGGGACTAAGTACTATCAAAAATATGGGAACATAAAGTACGAGTTACTTTTCCTAATCAAAAAAATCTACGACAAAAAAAAAAGTCGAATCCAGTCATGGGAGGAACACGGAAGACAACACTTCGTTCTCTACTACACCGCCTTTGAAGATGTCTATCGCAGCAATGGACGAAACGTTAGGTAGAAATACATACGGATACATACACCTCTGGATATTTCCCATACCTCGATAGTGGTCTTTCGACAAAGGCCAATATTGGCGCAGGAATTCAACACCGACTAAAGTGCGCTAGCACAGCATTCGGAAAAGTCTATTGGAAAGGTTATTTGATAACCACGACATAGGTGAAATAACTTAGCTCTCGGTCTATAAAGGCCATCATCATACCAAAACTTCTCCACGGATGTGAATTGTAGACCCCTAGAAGAAAAAATACTACCAGTTCTGCTCGAGAAGAATCATCATCACCAAGCCTCTTTTCTGGGCAATCCAATTCGTCTTGATGCTTTTCAGGTCATCGCTTCAAATTGGCAGGATCGATGAACGAACGAACAACAGTATCCTTGAGGAAACTTATTCCAACAGCATTGAGGCAATGCTCAACCAGGAAGGCCAAGTTGAACGATACAAAGATGTTCTCGGGACAAACATAAAAACATGTGACATCAATATCGGAGGCTACGGCCAGTGACAGAGAGTATGGCGATCGACGTACCACCGAGATTCGCAGGTAATTCGAACAGAATCGTAGGAATGAACGAGAAAGTCAGGAATTATGATGCCAAGAGAAGTGTGATACTCGTTAGCGAGGGGACGTGTGTAATGATTTTTACAAATATTGACAGTTTGCTGTTTAAGATAAAACAACAGATAGTTCTCAAAACGCTCATTTAAAGGATGTTTTCTGCAAATGTGTTAAAAATGCAATTTTTACCACCACACGAGATTCCTGGTTGCTTCCTCTCTAGGTACTATAAAGCCTATTTCTCAAAATTACAGAAAATTGTAGAAATTTTTTGTCATTTGAGGATAAAATAAAATACGAAAAAATTGTTGTGAAAAATTTCGAAGGTTAACAGATCCACTTACATCTGCTACGCTACAATAGCTTAGATGGAAATCGAACGAGAAAGGACTGGTCTCTAGTACTATTGTGGACAAAAGTCGTCATTTTATTCATCGTCATCAATTAGTGGCGAATAAAATCATATATCATTCTCCATTAATTCATCACAATTAGATACTGAGAGCTAAAAGTCAAAAAAGTACCATTTTGTTTCAATATAAATAGTGCGAGCAAAGAAGTAGGTACTTTCATTTTTTACTAAGTCATAGAAGTCACCAAAATAGTCAGGAACAAAAAACTAAGGAAATATTCATTGAACTGTTCATGTACATTCACTGTACTGTATGGAAATATAATTTCCTTACAGTAAACTAAAAAAATGACACCGTATTACCAGTCTGGGTTTGAATCTCGGGAGGCAATCTATACGGTTACGGAATTATTCAACTTTTTCTCCTAGGTATACAATCTAGGTGATATATTTTTGAAAACTTAAATTTAAATAGGTCGACCAATACAATAGATGCATGTTTGCCAAATTAGGTAAACTTTCAAATTAGTGCTGCCCAAATAACATAGGAATAGCGAATGGAATAGCGAATATCTTATCAGTACTCATGTAGATTGTTAATTAATGATAATGGGTGGTATGAATAAAAACGAAGTACCTACTACTACTACAAGTATTAGCATATTCTTCGAAGTATTTACTTCACAAAGAAGCATCTATTTATTTCCTTTAGCTTCGAAATGTAGTATCTACTTTGTTTTGAAGTAAATACTACGTAGAACATACTGATACTTGTAGTAGTAGCAAGTACTTCGTTTTTATTCATACCACCCAATATATTTGCACTTTGGATAAGGTAACTACTTTTAAATTTAATTTCGTCACTTTCCGGAGCACTGCTCATTGCATAGCGTAGGTACGTATCCTATAGAATCTAGAATATAGGTAGTAATTATAAGGGTTTAAAGTTCAATATAAAACAAAAATATATCCAAGTGGTTTGAAATCAATCATAGACTATGTGATGTAAGTCCGACAAGATGCAAAACTGAAAAATTAAGATATGCGAGCCTATAAAGGACCGACATGTGGAATTACGTACCAAACATCACATCGTTGAATCCAGAGTACTTACTGCCATTCAGACAAGCCAAGAGAAAAGTGAATCTAGAAGAACAAAACCAAAAAGCTACCAAAATCAAGTACAATTTAAAAAAATAGACTGCTTCAACCACGAAAGCATAGCAGCGTTATTTGATGGAAATTTCCTACAAGATAACTTTGATAGTAAGTACCTAGAGCAGCAGTACAATTATCTATTAGGCTGAAAGTTCCATATTGGTGGGATGACGTAAAAACCAATTCAGAATTGCTAAAAAAAAAAGAACGAATGGTAATAACTCGAAAGAAGGGCGAATGCTGAGAGAGGAATTGTGACAGAATCAACACATACATAGTTGGTAGGAAGCAAAAGCTGGAAAATATTAAGATTCCGTCGCCAGAAAGCAGAAGATATGATCTCACCCATTACTAAGATACCTAAATGAAATGAGAAGGTATTCCGCAAATCAGAATACCAACAGCCCCAATAACCACAATCCGATACGTACGTAGGCACCATAGCATCTGCACTCAGACAATCTGAATCTATACCTACAATCCACTAGCTAGCCTTTATCATAGGGGCCTCAATGAACAGAAACTATACACGAAGGATGAAAAACGTCGTTTGTCACAACTATTCACAAAAAGGAAAGTATAAAGACGTCTGCGATAATCATCGAGAAATACCAATCTTCTGCACCGGCTCAAGAGACTATGGGAATGGAAATGTTTTAGAAAATGGAATTGAGGACGACTGGATGACTACATGGACGCCGAAGGACAGGCGGGCTTAAGAGCGTAGAGAATAGAGGAGATCCAATATTACTCTGTTTACGATAACCCAGATATTGGAGAAAAAGGGAGGCGCGAAATCAATGACACGAAATCTGGAAATCCATGTCATCTAAGTAGATCTCAAAAAAGCGTACGACAGCGTACTTCAGCTGAAACTTTGGAAAGCTCTCGAATATCACCGTAACGTTATCGAGGTTGTTGAGGAGAGCCAAGAGAGAATATTTCCGAGCAAAATAAAGAAATCACGGCGGATACTCCGAAGGGTTCAATATCAAAGTGTGTAAAGCCAGCTCCCAAAATCCCTGCCCCTAAAAATTAATATGGATTGGGAACGTGTAGTCGCTTCTGCGAAGCTGGCTCCTGACTGTTTTATTGAATATTTTTGTGATTATTTAGGCAAAATCGAACTATAATGAACTTAAAACACAAAATCATAACAGACAAAGACAATTTATCTATTTCAAAATATTTCGTTTGTGGTTTCGAATTATCAAGTATTGCGTGCACATTCCTATTCCTGATTATTTCAACGCTCTAAAATTATGACAGTGAAATCTATGAGGGAAATAAATAAATTGTGTATGTCTTGTGATTTTTCATTTATTTGTTGGAATTTTCCTAAAATAATCGCAAAAATACTGAATAAAACAATCAGGAGCCAGGAGCCAGCCGCGGAGATAGCTGCATAGAAGCGACTACGCTCCCGAATCATATATTAATTTTTAGGAGCTGGCATTTCAGGAGCTAGCTTCACGCACATTCATTCAATATCAGCAATGGCCTCAGATAACGATTTTTCATATCTTCGAACTCTATTCGAAACTTATTTGGAGCAAGCACTGAAGATATTGAAAACAAAGTGCGTTAACTAATATAATTCATTATAATCATTTGGCTTAAGCTTTACTCAAATTATAAAACTTACCTTAAAGCGTAAATCTCCTATCGGCGGTTTAGCGTAAGGTATTCCTTGAAAACTTAAAATAGTTTTATCATTATAAGTCACATAATTTTTTCCTTTAAGTTTTCCTTCGGCCACTGTAACGATCAAATTGTTTTCACTCATCTCAATACGTTTACTTTCTAGGACACACAATAACTAAACAATTTCGTAAGGCAACGCTTGTCATTGAAAACACGCTTAATACGTTGAAATTGATAAAATTAAAACATCGCGCGTAATTATCGGGTCTCACGCAAACGTGAACTTTGATTCGACATTGTTCACTGACTAGTTGATGATAAAGCGCGGAGGGCTTGAGTGAAAGTTATCTTACGCACATAAACTGCTGACCCACATAACAAAATTGCATCCTTAGAATGTAATAAGAATGTTCTTTTCTTAGAAGGAATGTGCCTAGAATGTTCGTCAAAACCATTGCGAATGTCCTGAGAATGTTCTGAGAAAAGATTGTAGAAATACTGTTTGTAATACCCAAGAACTTCCTGGAAAATCAATTAGGATATTCCTAGAATATACCTATCAGATTCTCAGTGCATCCTGAAAAGAATATTCCTCTTTGATTCTAAAAATATGCTTGAAATGTATATTCTCATATTCAATGAATGTTCCTATGACTTTATAGCTATGTTCTCAAAAGAATATTATACCAATATGCTTGAAATATTCTTAGAATATATCTACCTATATCATTCTCAATATGCATCCTAGACATAACATTCTTGTTTCATTCTAGGGATATACTTGGAATGTTAATTTTTTCTTCCAAATAATGCTCCTTAAAGTCCTTTTATATTAAAGACAGTGAAAGAGTTGTTGGAAAACTTCTCTGGAAAACACAAGGGTTTAACCAAAGCTCCGGTTTCGAGCATGTTATGCTCTCGTCGCGGTAAGTACGCTAACTGAGAGAAACAGGTTCCAAGGTGATTCAAACGCTGGGCAAGATGTAGATCTTTAATAGCGCGTGGCTCCCTCTCTTGGAAGTCCTACAAAGCAAAAGAAAAAGAATATACCTATAATATTTTTAGTAGGTTCTAGATAGAGCATTATTGTTTAATTGTTCAATTGAGGTATTTGAGTAGGTACTTTAGATAATTAGGTGAACAATATGAAAATATTCTTATCATGGTTACCTACCTACATAAACTTCTCAGCACAACTTGGTGGGCATATTCTTAATACTTGATAGGGATATTAGCCGAAAGAACATTTTTTAGGGTACACTATAATAATGTTCGTATGACAATATTCAAATAATATTATACAAAGTAGGTTCTTAGCACAATATTTCAGGTAAGTGCATAGAAGCAACATCCCTAGTACATAAATAGAACGTCCAAAAATTAATATTTCAATCGAAACAATCTTAGAATATTCATTAAACATTCCTAAAAGAACATTCCAAAAAGCACTTTAAGGGAATATTCTGAGAATATGAATGTTCTTTCTCTGTTATGTGGGAAACAATCCAAGGAAACCAAGCAAATTTTTAGGTTAACTTTTGTAGTTAAATATTCTGCAAACAAGAATTTAAAAGACACTTCAATAATTGTAAAATTTCAATCCGGCGTATTTAAAATTAAGCTTTTGACTTTTTTTTTTAGCTTGAAATATCTGCTGACAGGGTGTGCAAGAATGATTTAGAAAAAAAAAACGTGTTTCCAAAAAAAAAAAAATCTCTGTTGTTTGATTGACATTTTTTTATTATTTTATTTTTCTCCAAACGTCAGAAAAACGTCACTTTGTTAACTCCTGTCAAGATATCAGAAATTTGATTTCTATGCTGCTAGTCAAATCCAGCGGGTTAACACCTGTCGAGGTGGTAGAAATTTAATTTCTATGCTGCTTGGCAACCCCAGCGGCAGCAAAAGTACTTTAAGTGCCGGTGGAGCGGCAGTAGAAGTACTTTTAGTGCCGCTCGTACTTTTACTGCCGCTCAACCATTCACTTGCCCCCGAGCTTAACCCATTCGTTTAGAGAAAAAATAGCGTGTTGCATTCGGAGTAGAAGCACTTTTTTGTGCTTCAGCAGTATTGCAAGCCTCACTACATTCGGCTCGCAAACCTACCGCTTCAGCACAAAAAAGTAAAGCTTCTACTCCTAATACAACAATATACTATTATAAGAAAAAAATAAGAAACCAATTAAGTACAATTTATGAAATTATGGTATTTTTAAACCCTGTAAGACACCTATTTATTTCGGTGGTCAAAGTTAAACTGGGTTCTCTTTATTTCACATAGTAACAAACAAACAAAACAATATAAAAAATATTGGAATGTTTGCATTTCTGCTATACGTTGCCCAATAATAACTATGAAAAACTGCCTTAAGTGTAGTAGATACCTATTATCCATTCACAATCCGATGTCCACTGGTACCGGTACAATTTATCACCTTTCAATGCTATTTGATAGGGAAAGGTGATAAATGTGCAGGTACATTGTGGACATCGGATTGTGAACAGGATATACCTGACCATAATAGGACTAGCTTTTATGCAATAAGATAGGTACGCACTTCAATCACTGTCACTTCATCGTTTCAGGCAAGCTCTTGTTAAATGACAATGAAAGCCATCATGGAAAATGGAAACACCTGTAAAATGACGCGGAAGCCGAAAGCTCTGTAATGAGAAGAGACAATTTAAAAATGGTATTTGGGGATAGACAGCCTCTCATGAAACAAACCAAAATAACTCGTCGGGACTATCAAGATACAAGAATAACACTAAAGTAGAGAATTGTTTCGTGTCTGTCAAAATGGGACATCAAGGGCGTCGATTCGTGTCCCACATAGGGCTGCCATCCGTCCGGATTTCCCCGAATTTGTCCTAGTTTTAAAGGCGTCCGGGGACGTCCGGGGGGATTTTTTGAAGTTATTCGTGTTTTACGCTTAACGGCATCTTGAAAAAAATCACGAATAACTCCGCGAAATTAACAAGAATCATGGAAATCGTCTATCGACATCATCAGTTTTATTTAGCCCGCGTGTGCGCGACTGAAGTTTCATGTTCACGTGTCGTTAGTCATGTTTGGAGCTCGGTGGAAGCTATAAAAAACCCCAAAAAAATTATTCTTCTGTCAAAATAATGAGTGGTTCTCGAAGCCTTGAAATAAACTTTTTTGGGCGTGGCCCTAAAAAAATCTTCTGCCTCCGGCGGCGCCTAAGGTGGGCTACCCTGTAGTGGGGTCCGGGTTTGAGGTGTCCTAGGTAACAAATTTCATAAATGGCAGCCTGTAACGTTTTCAATTTCTTGGCTAATAAGCTACCTTGTTTTGCCATACTGGATATGATTCCATATAGAGCTACAATGAAATAAACAACTATCTTTTTTGTGCCCAGATTTTGTTACCTTGAGTACTGCCTTCTACTAGAAGTTTTTTTGGTTCAGGTTTGCAAGTTTGGTTAATTGATCTGGGAAGGTTTGATTCAGTACGGCAGGGCCCGCTGTTATTGATTAGAATCTTAGGAAAAGGAGTTGGTACCATCACCATCTCTGTTTGCAAATCCAATCAATAACCTGAGGTTATGATAATAATTGTTTTTTTGTACTCTTTGACTTTTCATTTCATCATTGAACAGCATTTTTGTCTAGGCGTTTTCTTTAGACCTGTTCTATGTTTTGATATACCAGTCATTTTTTACACAACCGATTCTCAGTTCGTACTTTTGGGGTGAAACTGAACACGTCCTTTTCTATAATTTTCTTCAATATCAAAATTAGAAGTTTGACATATGAAAGTCTTCTTCCGAAATCTAAATTCTAAATGAAGAATCTGCCCTTTTGATCTGCGACCTCACGCTGAGTAGTCGTCCGGTCTCGGGCCTCGGCCCTAATTGTTTTTTGGGCGAGACTTTTTGGAATTTTGTGCCAGGGAGCTCAAGTTTTAGAGTAATTTCTTGCTGATAATTGTCTAGAGTCGTCCCTTGGTCATTTTTGGATTCTGTTTCGGTAAGTTTGAGATTTTCTTCAGGAAATATTAACCTACAACACGTGTTCCATTTTTTTTAATAGGACTGTTCCGAGCAGCATTTGGAAGTTTAAGACTTCACCTTTGGTCTAGAGTATCCCTCAATTTGAGGTAAGATTATTTCTAATATTTGGGGCTCGATTTGTTTTTTTATACGAACATCGTTATAGGGTCCTAGTCTCAGGCTATAGTTGGACAGTCCTAGTCTCAGGCTATAGTTGGACAATCCCAGTCTCAGGCTATAGTTGGACAATCCTAGTCTCAGGCTATAGTTGGACAATCCTACTCTTAGGCTATAGTTGGAGAATCCTAGTGCTAGGCTGTAGCTAGACAGTCTTAGACTATAGTTGGACAGCTCCTAGAAAGAAATTCTAGACTAGATCTAAATTGCCCTTAGTTGGCTTTGGTAGCCTCCATTCAGCAACCCTTTTGGTAGCACTCTGGTTGAACCACGTCGAGTTCTACGTTAAACAGATACAACGTGGATAGGACTCATGACTCACTTACCCTTACATAGTCTATCTACAGTGAGACCAAACCTGTAGATAATCTCCCTTCAAAACTTCTGGAGTTACACATACATTTGAAGATAACTAACACTTGTATCCCATGTAAGTTACACCTTTTACTATTTAGGCAAATCCTATGTAAATCACTTGATACTAAATCAGGTTCGGTAAGTGCCCCTTAAATAAAATTCTAGAATTTTACCCTGAGGTTGCCCTAACTATAACTTTCACCTTTCTGTGTTTAATTTGCCTGATGGTAAAGTGTAATCCATACTGAATTATTCTTATCTCTCACAAGTGTAAATACCAAAAGGTTTTTAGTCATGTTTATTTAAAATTCATATTTATATATGCATTATTTACATTCATTCTTTTGATAATCAAATATTTATAAATTGGTACAAGCCATAATGTATACACATTTTTAATAACCTCCTGGCTATCCCTATATTTTGTTATTATTTTTAATAAAGAAGCCAGATACATTATTGTACCTAATTAGTTGTTTTATTGATAAGCTCTCCAATTGCACAGGTATTCTTTATAACATCATTAAGTTATCTTCCTAGTTAAGTCACAATTAACTTGGTGGCGCCCAAAGGTAAGATGTATACAAGGAACCCATAGACCCATGGCCTCCGAACTGAAGCTGACTAGCCGTAGCAGTATAATCAGGCAATTGCCAAAATAAGTACGTTATAAGCCCTAGTCCCACACAACGCGTTAGGTACCCCTCGTACCCGCTACGATGCACCGATTGGTTCCTATCGAATTGTGAATAGGTGATTTAGTGGTCATTTGGTTTTTATCCGATCACAGCTATTAATGCAATTTTGAAAAGACGTGAGTTTGTAGCACGTCTTTTTTAAGGGATCAATATCCATTATTTTAGCACCCTGAGAGAATTGGGTTCTCTAGTGGAGTTGTTGTACTCACTGATCGACTGATATCGGATTAAAGTGATCGCCTCAAGGCTAAAAATTACTCATTTTTATTGAAAATTGGAAGATCATCCGTTCTTGGAAAATCAACAAACTTCTATTGAACCTCTAAATCCACACTTTACATCTCAGTGTGGTAGCAAGGTTGTACCAATAGGGTACGTGATCATACCTGTAAAAGCAGTAATTCAATGTCCAGCCCTCGTTACACTTACCATTGATAAGGCTCTTTGAATCACCTATCGTTCATTCCGGACGTTACTTCAATCTGTGTATCCTCCAGATTGCCAGATAAGTGCATCAACGTCTCGGGGAACATATTCCGTGAATAACGTTAATATCGGATTTTCTTTAAGTTTTATTATCAGTATTGTTTGAAATTGGAAAACATTCAAAATAATTGCAGGTTCCTGAATTGTCATAAGTTTAAAGTTAAAATCTATAGTCGGCATTGAGGCCAACAAGAGTGTTTGTTTAGTTCTTTAGAACTTATAGCTAATCTTTGGGAACTCTATGCCATAACATTTCGCGCCTAGAGTTTTATAGCTTGAACGCCTATACTGAGAAGTATATAACTCTTTACATAAATATTGTGTCAGCCAATTGTGGTCACAAAAGGTCCCTGAAAAATTATTAAATATAATCATAAGATGCAGAAAATAAAGTAGAAAGAGAAAGTATTATGTTGCCGAATACTTAAACGTTTTAAGAGTGTAAAGGGATTTTCATGAGGTTACTGGCGTCCTTTTTTTTATTGATACTTTAAGAACTTGTACGACCACTCACCGGCAAGTAGCTAGACTGAAACTCTTATTGACCACCCTATTTCGTGTATCTTGGTTCAGGGAAACATGGGAGGGTGGCAAAATGGCGCCCAACGTGGGGCTATACATATTTCAGATAAAAATTAAGCTTTGGGTCATATTGAATTTTAAAAATATAATAACTCTTGCAGTATTGCCAAATTTAGAATTTTCCTGGGTTACAATATTTTGGGAAATCGTGCTTCACTGTGAATAGAGATTATTTTTTCAACAATGCCTAGAGAGGAAATACCTTTATGTGGATATTTTGTTTAGGTAACCATTATTGATTTCTGTTTGAGTATTAGTCGATAGTATTGGGGATTTTGGCCGTAAGGAAGACGAATAAGATAAAATCCTACGTGGTCTGACTTGAGAATTTTGGAACAGTCTTTACTTGGGTTAGGTTCCGAGTTTGGTATTATTTTGTAAAAATTATAAAGACTTTGCTGTGTTGATGCGTTGAAGATTTTATGGTTTTGTTTTGGACTTCTTTTTGAACTACTTTTGTAGAGTTCAAAATTTTGAGACTTGTTGAGACTGTAGGTACTCAGGTTGTGTATAAAGTGTTACTTTTCAAAGAAATTTGAAAGTTGTGCGAAGTATTCAGCTACAACAATTTATAAGATAACCGTGGTATTAGTGAATGTTTTAGGTGTTAATAAGTGATTATAATCAATCAATCAATAAGTGATTATAATATTTTTTAGGTTAGATATATTCTGCGAGTGTGTATATTGTGGTACAATGGCGATGAAAATGGAGATCAATCGTTTGGAAAAGGAAGAGTTAATATATGAGGCTAACATTCGCGGAAACACTGTGGATGACACATCCAAGCCAGCGACTTGCGTGAGACTTTTCGTCAGTTGTTAAAAGTCGAAAGGAAGGATACAAGATTTACTTTTCCAAAGTATCCATTTACATTACAGAAAGATTATGATGCACTTACACAGAAGATTACTGATATTGATGCTTTGCTTGAAAGCTTTGCGACTGGTCAAGAATTTCCAGAGTATGCGAAGTTGGCTACAAAGATTCCACATGCATATTGACGAGCAAACAAAATGCCTGCTTCTACAGAGGATGAAAAAGTGAAAAGATCACAAATCCTGGTTTCGATTTTTGGGCCAAAGAGCGCCAAATTGAGAATCCTTATTATTAATATTTCGCCGTTCTATCAAAGTCAGCTGGAACTTACTGAAATTATTTCAATTGAGGAGCAACTGAAATTGGGTCGTCGTTTGGAGGAGCGCAAAGCAGCGATTGAAGCTTTTACTCCTCCGCCAAGAAATTAAAAGTTTCTAGAGCCAGATTTCGCCTATATTTACTCTGAGCCACTTCAGGTCTTCAATTGATTCAAAGCAATCGGATGCATTGTACGGTTGCTAATGGCAAAATTTGTGAAAGCGTAGGATCAGTTGAAATTCCCTTTGAATTAGAAGGACGAATTAAAACTATTTCAATTTTAGTGATACCAGCGCTTAGACATCTTTTGATTCTGAGAGCAGATTTTTTCAGGAGGATGAGCATAATACCCGATTTGAGACATGGAAGCTGGACATTTTCGGAAATGGAACCCGTATGCAATGTAGATACTGTCGCTCTTCATTCTCAAACTGAGTTAACCAGTCAGCAACAAATGATTTTAGATAATGTTGTAGCAACTGCATTTGATGAAATGGGTGACAAGCTGGGAAATACTACTCTAATTGAACATTGTATCAACACGAGTCAATGCCTATAAAGTAACGGTGCTATCCCGTTTCACCGATAATGCTTCAAAATATTAATGGCAAAATAGAAAGGCTTTTGAAAGAGATCATTGTGAGACCAAGTCTTAGTCCATGGTCTTCACCAGTTCTATTGGTTAAAAAATCATATGGTTCGTGGCGCTACATGTTAGATTATAGAAAATTAAACCAATCAACTGTAAAAAATGCGCACCCTCTATCATACGTGTCGGCAACACTGGATAAGCTACGGTATGCTCGATACCTATCTTCCTCAGATATAAAATAGGCATATTTTCAGGTTCCTTTAGCAGAATCCTCTCGTCCGCTAACAGCTTTTACGATACCAGGTAACAGAGTTATTGGTCCAGAATTGCAAGATCATGTGTTTGTATATCTCGATGATACCAAATACATAGATCACTTTTACCAACTCTTGCTCTTAAAAGCTGCTGGACCATGGAAGCGATTGTGACCACCTTCGTCTTTGGATTTGGATCTGTCATTCCGACCATTATTATTCAAAAGTAGGCCGCAAGGCGTCTTCACTGGCTTCTTTGGTTCAGCTAAATCCAGAGCGAAAGGCCCTGGATATGTTAGCAGAACGACTGCGTAATCGGGAACTCGTCTCTATGCCTTTTGACTGGGGCATTTCCCCGCATTTTGAATTGCCGCCGCTTCGGGTCCTCAAGCCTCCAAATTGAGACCTGGAACGACTTCTTTGGCTCACTTTCCTATACGTATACCCTTGCTCTCATCTTCAACAACTCTACGGAGTGGCAGTGGCGAGGCGTGACTTGCAGTCTGGAGGGGGTAATGGGAAGATGCGACCCCTCGCTAACGCGCCGCAGGCGAAATTTTTTGCAACTTCAATATTATTATGTATTTTCTTTTGGGCCTCGTGATTTTTCCCTTGATTATTGGATCCTGGGGGGGGGGGTAATTACCCCCTCCGACGCGACGCCCCTGCGGAGTGGCCCCTAATTTTTCCATAACGGTCTTCAACTCACTGCGCTTTTTAGAAAATTCAACCGTTCCTAGTTTATGGTTGCGGATTTGGAGGACGAAAAATATTTCTCGCTTATATCACGAGCCCTATTATTCTTGCTGCGAAGCATTCTTTCTATGTCCCATTGAAAGTAGTTTTTTTCGTGTACCCTACTGACTCCAGGTAACGACGTACCATCGACTGAGATACGGCTATGTCCGTGTCCTTGACACATCGGCGAATGTCACTTTTATGAACAACTCATCAGGACCGGTATTCTCTTTCTCGAAAACGCGCACCACTTTTTAGTGGCTCGGCACTTTTAATGTGAATTTACATTGAAACTGCCGAGCGACTAAAAAGCGGTGAGCGTTTTCGAGAACGAGAATACCGGTGCAGTACATTCAAACATCATTCCTGATGGCGACAGTCCATAATAAAGCTTAGGCACTGTGCTCTCGTTTAGGTACTTCCGATGCTAAAAGGGAGTTGCTTTCCAGGAAAAAGGAGCTTAACGGATACTGTCTGCTGGTGGGTACATTACCAAAGAAATACTACGTAGGTGCGCCACATGATTCTCACGTTCGGGGCTCTACGTACATATACAAAGATGCATTTGGTTCCCGCACGTATAGGCGGCGATGCCCTGAAGGGCAAGACTCTCTGGGGTAAGGCGACCCTGGAGAGGATTGCTCCAAGACGACTCTCTGGGGTAAGGCAACCCTAAAGAGAAGTGTAGCTACTGCTCCTTTGGGTAAGGAGACCCTGAGAAGAGAAAGACTCAAATGGCTACCGATACCATGGGCTGCATAGGTTATTATATCCATTTCGTGTAAACATTAGTTTACGCGTTGACCTGGTTTTGATATACAGATTGGTTTTATTTATAGACCAGTTGACAGTAGTTTTTTGTTTAGGATTGGGCTAATGGGCAGAAGGCTCACCATGGTTATGGAAAGTTCATAGCTAGGTTTTCAAAAAGCTCTGCTTACCAGACAATAAGAAAAACCTGCCAGAGCAGAGCAAATAGATCAAAGTTCACCAACAACGACCAAATTCGTTCGAGAAGGTCCGACGGTAATGGGGTAAATCTCGCAAGCGGAATCGAGAACCAGAATTCCCTCAGACTAGAGGGCCCAACATGGGGACTCGGATTAAGTCATCTCAGCCCTCTGGCAATCAGACGCCCTTTCAGATGATATTGTAGTATTTTATTACAATCAAAACATAGACTCAAATTATCGTAAATTTCTTCAGGGTGAAGTACCATTATGCAGAACAAAATGAAAAACTGAAGTCCTTTAAACTTCCATTGACAATTGACAATGGTTTAACAACCGAAAGGCGTCGGGATTGATGCAAAAAAAAAATTGGTAAAGGTTTTCTTTTTTTCATTCTGCTCTGCATAAACTCAAATATTTAATAAACTATACTTGACATAAAAATGACAATTCAACCATAAGCATTGACCACATTGCATGTTGATGCCATATTGTAGCTTCGTTATCACATTTATTTGAAAAAACGGCTGGTTGGTACAAAATCAAGAGATGTAAAAGGCAACCTTCACGAAACCTTTTTTTTTTCGAAAAAATACTTTATACCAAATATCTTCTGCAATAGACGCACTTTCACATACCACCTCGCCTTGCTTCAATATAGTCATTCTATCTCGAGAACTAGCCCCAGCTTCAGTGAAAGAAAGAGCTGTTTTTCGCAAAGAGTAGCCGGTCTATTTATCTGCATTGCTGAAGCCCAGATGTTTTGCTATAAAAGGAAAGATTCTCCGAATATCATTTTTCCTATAGGCTCTCCAACTTCCTGCGACTATGACTCCATTCTAAGAAGGAGCCCATGTGGTTCTGGAGACACGTTTTCACCTAAGCTCGAAATAATTCATCTGATTTTCATCTTTGTACAGTAAAATCTCTCAGAACCTTCCACATTGATAGGCGATGCAAGAAAAGGCCTAACTCTGAACCGCGAGGGAAGGTGGAAATCCTCCACAGTCGCAGAAGGATATGTCCAGAGGACTGCGTTGCTGAAAAAGAATTGCACTAATAGCAATTTTACTTGAAATGGGAGTAGAGACTCCATCAGAAACAAAGGCGGAAAAAAAAATCAAGTCAGTATCCATCCACTCAAAAAATAAAACGAGCAAATCAGCGGTAGATAATCTATATAGTTTATGCGATCAGCTTCAAAAATACTATGGCATTCTATTTTCATTTGTAAATTAATTAATTAATAAGTTGTAATAATTAAGGATTTAGGAGAAATATATTCAATGTTTTATATATAGGACTATTTATTTCGAGGTTCAAAGCTGAAGTGCTCTCTTTATTTTATTTGGTTTGATGACCAGAAATTTACAATATAAAAAGTATCGGAATGTTGCCTGTTTACATTTCGCTATACACTGCCTAATAATAACTAGGTAGGTACCTATATGTTATACACTGCCTTTACTACACTCTCCCACACTATATATAAAAACAATTTATTTTTGTATTTATCATCATAACATAATATATTCCTACTTAAGTATTTTCCACCACCATTATTACTATGTCTAATATATAGATATATTTTATTTTCTAACCTAAACCTTCAAATATAAACAATTATATTATCTAGTACCTAATGTATACCCAAAAAATCATTTACAAGTTTTTTTGTTTTTGTTTGTTGAAATCTATTCTATTTGCGTTTATCTTTAATGGTTTATTGCAGGCTGTAAGATATAAAAGTTCATGCACATTATAAGAATCAAGCAGTTTCAGATTTTTTTTTGTTTCTAGAACGCAAATTATATTCGGAAGTGACCCCTTGAGCCTGATCTTTTCCAATGCAAGAATTTTCAACAGAATCCCTAGGGACATCTTCAGAAGTTGATGGCGAAATTTCAGTCAAAGATACTTGATCTGCAACTACATTTTCATTTGATAAATTCTTATTAAAATTCATAGATGATGCCCTTAATTGATTTGAGTGACGTCTATACTCTCTCCCTTCTGGTGTTTTTACGTCAAAAATCACTGACCCTTCCTGTCCCACTATTTTACCCCCCATCCAAGTTGGTTTTTCGGGTTGTTTATAATCCCTTAAAAAAACGTTATCCCCAATTTTAAAATTTTTTTCTACACCCCCAAAATTTTCTATTTGTTTTTCTGTTTTTTCCTCCAAAATTCTTTTTGAATTTGGTATTAATAAATCAAATTTATTTCCTAATTTTCGTTTAAACATTAATTGTGCGGGACTGACCCCCGTCACGGTGTGGGGTGTATTACGGTAGTCAAACAAATATTGTGTTAAAAATTCATCTAAATCTTTTCTATCTATCATAGCTTTTTTCAAAACTAATTTAAAATTTTTTACAGCATTTTCTGCTTGCCCATTACTTTGGGGATGTTTTGGGGTAGAAAACAATTGGCGTATACCATTTGATTTGAGGTAATTTTGAAATTCCAAAGAGGTAAAAGGTGGGCCATTATCGGAAACAATTTTTTGTGGCAAACCAAACATAGAAAATAGGTTTTTAAAAATTTTAATAATACTTTTAGCGTCTGTGTTATTTGTTTTGTAAACAGCTGGCCATTTACTATATGAGTCAATGATAATTAAATATTTATTATTAAAAATTGGTCCCATAAAATCTATATGCAATCTACTCCACGGTGTATTCTCATATGGCCAGGGATGCAAGGTGGTTTTTGGTGGATTTTGACAAACAGTGTTGCATGTCGTGCACTGTTTACACATTTTTTCTATCTGTTCATCAATTTGTGGCCACCAAAAATAGGATCTAGCAATCGCCTTGCATTTACTTATACCCATATGAGTGAAATGCAGCTCATTTAGTAAAAACGCTCTTAATTTTTCGGGAACTACCACCCTGTATCCCCACAAGATACAACCGTGTTCCAAATGCAATTGATCCTGTTTATTGTAAAAAATTTTAATTTTTTCAGAAATGTTTTGTTGTTCTGGCCATCCATGAAAACAATAACCATAAACAATATTTAAAATAGGATCTTTTTTTGTAAATGAACTTATTTTTTTATAATCAATGGGTAAATTTTCTTCTAGGTAAAAAATGTGAGAATAATCAATATTTTTTTCTATTTTTATATTCAAAGGTAACCGCGATAAGGCATCGGCAATATTTTTTTCTGATTTAATAAATTTTATATCATAGTTATACATACTTAAAATTA
Source organism: Ceutorhynchus assimilis (assembly GCA_917834065.1). Classification (NCBI taxonomy): domain Eukaryota; kingdom Metazoa; phylum Arthropoda; class Insecta; order Coleoptera; family Curculionidae; genus Ceutorhynchus; species Ceutorhynchus assimilis. The sequence goes on from OU892278.1 coordinate 23,328,527, forward strand.
TACTCCATCTTTGAAGTCTACTCGCTGCATATACAGGTATGCCTTTTTTGCTACCCAAAATATTCACTAAAGCTTTATTGTCACAAAGTAGAGTAAAAAACCTTCCGTAGAGATAATCATTAAATTTTTTTAAACAAAATATTATAGCTGCCCCTTCTTTATCTAACTGACTATAAGACCTTTCGGCGTCAGAAAGGGTCCGTGAGGCATATGCAATAGGGCGGTTGTCTCCATTAAGGCAATTATGAGAAATGACCCCACCTAAGGCATATGAACTCGCATCACAAGCCAAAGTTACCGGTAAATTTGGATCGTAATGTACTAACAGCTTTGGGGATGCCAGTTCTTTTTTTATTTCTTCAAAAACTTTATTTTCTCTTTCACCCCAACTCCACGAAATTCCCTTTTTTAGTAATTTATGTAGAGGATGTAATTTACCACTTAAATTAAAAATAAATTTACCATAAAAATTCACCAATCCTAAAAAAGATTTTAATGTAGTTACATCACTGGGAATTGGGGCTTTTAAAATCGCCTCCACCTTATCTTTTGAAGTTGATAAGCCTTTTTTATTTATTGTATACCCCAAAAAATTAACTTCCTCCTGAAAAAACATACATTTTGACAATTGTACTCTTAAACCACAATCACGTAATTTTTCAAAAACTATATAAAGATTTTTCAAATGATGTTTTTCGTCCCTGCCAGTTATTAAAATGTCATCTAAGAAAATTGCGACGTTCTCCATCCCCGCAAAAATGTTATCTATGATTCTTTGAAAAATGCCTGGGCTAGAAGCTACCCCATACGGTAATCTATTTATTTGAAATAACCCTTTATGCGTATTTAGAACTGTGACTGCTTTACTATCGTCCGCCAGTTCTATCTGCGCATAGGCCTGAGACAAATCTATTTTACTAAAAAATTTACCATTATTCAATTTAGCAAACAAGTGTTCAATTTTTGGAATGGGGTACTTATCAACATATAAATTTCCGTTTAAAGTTATTTTATAATCCCCGCAGATCCTAACATCCCCCGATTTTTTTAAAACAGGAACGATGGGGGTAGCCCAATCGCTAAATTCCACTGGTGATAAGATTTCAAGTTTTACTAAGTTATTTAGCTCAATTTCTACTTTCTCTTTTAGAGCCAGCGCCAAATTTCGAGCTTTACAAAATTTAGGAATGGCATTTTCTTTCAAATGTAGGGATGCCTTCCCCTTTACAAACTTGCCCAATCCCGGCCTAAATACCTCCGGAATTTTTTTTTTAAGATCATTTATTGTTTCAGAAACTTCTACATGATTTATTTGATTCGAATTTAATAATTTATCTATGGAAATTCCTAAATTATAAATCCAATTCCTACCCATTATGGGTGGACCTCCATTTTTAACAATAAATAATTTCAGTTTAGAAAAAACATCGTCATACTTTACCATTACGTCAATATACCCTAAATTTTTCAAAACATCGCCGGCATAAGATTTTAAGCTTAGAAAAGATTTATTTATAGGTAAGTTTTTGAAGTTTTTATGAAAGTAATTCTCTGAAATAGCTGAAATAGGGGAGCCTGTATCAACTTCCATACAAATCAATTTATTTTCAACCCTTAAATTTATTTGCAACGGTTTATCCTGGTTATGGGTTATGTTAAAAAAATTTAGCTCGGAATCAGAGTCAAAATCACTATTTTCGCAAGAAACTTGATTCTCTGTGCCAACAAACTTATTATATTTTACAGCTTGCTTACCGTTATTATTGCCTGAATTACAGATTCTGGGAATATGCCCTCTTTTTCCACAAGAATTGCAGGTAGCGTCTTTGAAAAAACATGAATGGCTGTCATGGTTAGTTCTTCCGCAATGGCGGCATTTACTTCCTCCTGGTTTGTGTTGGGATTGCTTCCATGGCTCGTTTCTTGTGGGTGTGCCCGAGTTGTTTGGATTCCCTGTTTTTCTGGATTTAGACAGGTGCTGAAGATTAGTTGGTGTGATGAGACCCGCATTTATTTCCGCGGCTTCAATGTTGATGGCAATCTCGTAGGCTTTTTTAAATGTTAATTTTTGTTCTTGAAATAGTCGCTGTCGGACGTTTTCGTTCGCAAGTCCAAAAACCAATTGATCTCGCAGCTGAGTTTCCAAATTGTTTCCAAAATTGCAATCTTTAGATAATTTTTTTAAAGATGCAACGTAAAATGAGATTGATTCTCCATCATTTTGCCGTCTTTGTCGAAATTTGTACCTTTCGGCAATTTCGGAGGGAGTGGGCTGTAAATGATCTCTTACCAGCTTTTCTAATGTCTCAAAAGACTGGTCCTCTGGCTTATCTGGACTGCACAAGTCGACCATAAGCTCAAATGTTTCATCACCAACTGCGGTAATTAATATAGCCGCCTTCAAAGTATCTTTAATTTCATTCACCTTGAAGTACTGCTTCATCCGCGTAATATAAGAACTCCAGTTTCCCTCACGAACGTTGAAAATGTCCAACTTCCCAATTGACATTTTAAAACTTGTATTCTGTTATTTAATTAATTTATTACCGACCGCGCCAGTGTAATAATTAAGGATTTAGGAGAAATATATTCAATGTTTTATATATAGGACTATTTATTTCGAGGTTCAAAGCTGAAGTGCTCTCTTTATTTTATTTGGTTTGATGACCAGAAATTTACAATATAAAAAGTATCGGAATGTTGCCTGTTTACATTTCGCTATACACTGCCTAATAATAACTAGGTAGGTACCTATATGTTATACACTGCCTTTACTACATAAGTTAATGTCGATTATGCTTGATTGCTGAAAAAGCCCAGAGGCAAATTGAGGTAGTACCTATTTCAAACTTATACCCTATATTTTATTGCCGCATTTCTCAAGAAACTTTAATAAAGACATCCAAATGAGCTAATTAGTATAAATAAGGAATAGGTAAGTAATTGGTGAGTATGCATAAAGTGTAGTTCATATACATGCGAATCACGAATTGCGGAGACCACTCCTATTGGTCGGTCCACTGTCAAGAAAACTGACATCTGCGAACTCGCAAAATTTGAAATCAAGGGAGCGAGAGAATTGAAAGAAATTTCATTTTTTGCGAGTTTTTTTTTTCCTCGAAGTCTTATTTCCTGCTTCTTGCTGTTTTCTGTAAGTACCTACCTGAATTTATTTCTTGCAAATTGCTACAAACATAATAAGAATCAAGAAACAACTTAAGCAATTATTTAGGGCTATAACCAAAGATAAGATGTAAATATAGTGTGGCATCGAAAAATTCAGCAAATATTCCTAGAATAATTGCAAAGTTCATATCTATTTAGTTTGGGTATATGAAAGGGTTTCCACAGCGAAATTCGCATTCGCAATTCGTGATTCGCATTGATATGAACTACGGTTAATGATGTTTTTCTAAATTCATCCTATTATTCGTAAAGCTCCTGCCAAAATTCAAGCCTGTTCCTATCAATATTATCGATCATCTTCAAATCTTCTCCTATATCTAGAAACTGTATGACACCTCCAGAACTTGGTTTCCAGTTCACATCCTTTAGAATTTCATCTAACTCAAACGTAGGATCTCCATGTTTTGCGAAATTAGTCCACATTTTAATGAATCGGTGCACCAGAATATTTTCAATACTTCCACGTTCAATTTTTGGAGTGAAGTACGTGCGAAATATGTAATTCAAATCGTCTGCATGTACCACACCCCGATGATTCTCCACAACGATTGAATTCAACCTTCTTTGCATTACTCCTCTTGCACATGAGAAAACTTTTAATAGCATAACCAACAAGCCCACCCTTCTAGGCTCGAAGACAAGTTTGTAAATAAAATTTAGTGGTCCCATCAATGACATCCTGTAGTTATATATTGGTGGCTCGGAATCCTGTGAGTGCAGTATAATTGATCTTTGTATACCTTCCAAAAAGCAAAGGTCTCCTTTCATCTATAAAAAATTAATACAGCCGTAAGAATTGCAAAAATTATGTACATTATATTCATATTTTAAAACGTAACATTGCAAAAGCTTACTAGTGTACAACTCACAAACAGCAGCAGACAAAACAATTATATAACTAAAACAAAAATTTATTTAAAATGCCATTCTTGAAGACACCAAGATTTAGTTTTGATAATCCTGCTGATGAAAAATATCTTCATGGGTTTGTTTTCGTTTACTTCGTCTCAACACAGTATCACTTACACAGGACACAAGTAAAGTCCGCAACATGAAAGATAAATGCGATTCATTTTAGTACCTCTCTGGAGCACTTAGAACTGATAAAATTTAAAAAATTCATTGGATGAAACAACAAATAGGTTAGTAGGTATGATATAATATTTTAATAAATCCAGTGTATAACTGAAAATCCATTTACTTCACAATATTATTTTTCTTATAAATTTTACAATAATTAACTAAGCTATCAGAAAATCATAAAATTCGTTCCAGATTTCTAATCTCTCGATATCAATGTTATCAATTATTTTTAGTTTTTCTCCTATATCCAAAAACTCAATTTTATCTGCACCTACAGATTTCCAGCTTAAGTCGTTCAACGTTTCATCATCAGTTTCACTAGTCGGTTTTCCATATTTAGCAAAGTTTGTCCACATTTTCACACACCGTTGTATGTAAATATCTTCCTGGCTACCTTTCTGAATTTTTGGTGTAAAAAACGTTGCAAATAGATATGTTAAATCATCTGCATGTGAAACAAGCGGAAGGTGTTTTTTCGAAAAACAATTAATTAAACCTTGGAACATCCATTTCGTCATTGATGATAGTTTACACATAAATAAACAAAATCCTACAGTGTTTATAGATGAAGACAATAAGATTGTGTTCAAGTAATTGAGCGTTCCTACCACGGACATTCTGTAGGCGAATATTGGTGAGTCGGTATTTTTTGAGTGGTATCCTATTGCACGTTGTATCGACTGCATAAAGATGATATCACCTTTTAGCTGTAACAAAACAACTGAATATAGTTTTATTTACTCAAACTCTTTAAAATATTTATATCCACTAAACCAAGAAAATATTCCTTTTACCATAGAATAAACTGTACCCATGTGTTCTTGAAAATGATAGAAGAAGGTAACAGGAAACTCACACCAACCACCAGAACGTTATAACAATTTTGTACATGGTCTAGGTATCCATATATCATTCAAGAAATGTAGAAATGTCCAAATTTACAGAAATGCCTAAGCACAAACAACTTCAACAAAACACTCGTCAAAAAGATTTTTGAAAAAAAAAACTCGGAAAGCAAAATAAGTAACAAACGTAGTATAGCTAAGTATTTAAACTAACGGATAAATTGGTGAGGTTCATTTCACGAAGGTTTGTACTTATGACATCGATGATAATTTGGCAAAAAAGGGTTGTCGTAGATTAACTCATATATTTTTATCTATGCGTCTCTTGACACAATCAATTTTTTTGAAAAATTTATTGAATGGCTTCTGGTTCTAAGAACCGACGAACGTTTTTGACGTTATTAATTTGTTTCAGACAATTTTTATTCGGCAAAAGTACAAACCTTCGTAAAAAAAAAACAGTACATACAATTACGAACTGAAAAATAATGAAATTGTATTGCAAAAATCGGAAAAAAGGGAGCTCTCATCAGCCATGATTTGAAATGAAACAACTTATTATTAAAAATTTAATTTAGTAATTCATCAAGTCATGGTAACGTTAAAAATGTATTAAAATAAGTAACAATTTCGTACATGAAATTTCTTGAATCTAAATTTTTAGGTGAGCGAAGATTTCGTCCCAAATTTTAAGTCTTTCCTTATCAACATTTTCAATTATCTTAAAATCCTCAGCAATATCCAAAAACTTAATCTCTGTTTGTGAAATGGGCTTCCATTTAACATTGTTCATTTTTTCATCTATTTCAGGCGTAGGTTCACCACATTTAGCGAAGTTTGTCCACATTTTCACAAATCGCTGTATGTAAAGATCTTCTGGACTTCCGGGTATAATTTTGGGAGTATAAAATGTTGGGAAAAGGTATAATAGATCATCAGCATGGACAACACCTTCCCTTATGTTCCTCTTTGGTATCTTATCAGTTAAACTGAGTATAGTAGTTTTTGCTAATGGTACGTAGTTAGTGGATAATTTACTTAGAAAACTACATAAAATTGTTGTTTTAAAGTATTTTGACATGGCAAATCTGTGAAAGTAGTTTAGTGGACTGACAAGGGACATCCTGTAGGCGTATACGGGTTTAGACTGTTTTGATAGAAGCTCCATTGATTTTTGAATAGAATACATAAAGTTGGTGTCTCCTTTGAACTGCAAGAAAAAGTATGAGCAAATATCTGATACATACAAATGCAAACTAACTAGTTACCTTCTCAGAAGGAATAATACATAATTATGTACCAAGGGCATTATGTAAATTATAATGCCCAGAAGGCGAAACTAGCCTGAGGGCCTCTTGCCCAAGGGATATATTTCGCATAAAGGGCATTATAATTTAAAAATACCTGTGGTGCATACAATACTCTCAATTTCTATTTTCTACTGAACATAATATTCTTTCATCAATTTAGTATCAAACAAAATCAGTTAGAATGTTTTATTATATTTTGACATGTTTTTAATAACTAAGTGATTGGATATTATTAGCGGGCGTTTCGATCTATAACGTCCGCTTATAATGCCCTTAGGTTGTTATAGGTATAACTTATTTCTTTTCCTAAGTATTATGGATCTATAATAGTTGAGTAGAAAATAAAATATATTATTCTAACAATAAGTATTTTCAATTGTGATTGAAAATATTGTTAATAACTACCTCTACCCCGGTGCCTATTCCCAAAACTTATTTTCTCTTCTTTGCAATAATAAAAGCTTGTGACGTTTGGCTCAACGAGTTCATTTGAGCGTTAGGTTAACAAATAACTTTATATTATTTAAGTAAATTTTAAATATTACTTATATTTGTGTGTATTGAACAAAATCACAAGCGTTAATTGAAGTTTCCGGAATATATAAAAGCGGAAGCTTATATAGCTACATGATCCATCATTTTTAGAAATCAATAAAACAATATCACTTAGGTAGATAGGTAGGTAACCCTAATACCTATCTAAACACAGCTTATTTTATCTATTGGTATTAATTGGTTTGAGTTTTGTTTGGAATTGGATCGAAATAAAACAACAGAAGTTTGTTATTTCAGATTGTCAACGTTTCGCAATATCTTATTGCATCTTCAGGACACTACAAAAAGGTAAGACAATGTTACTCTATAAAGTCCTAACAGTTGCAGTTATGCTTATAGTATTTACATTTGAGATTGATTTTCTATGTCATTACATGGAGAATATACGAAGTGTTTCGGTAGGTACAGATTCACAGGAGACGTAACATTTACATACATGAAACAATTTAATACCTATCTCAAAAACGTTAAAAAAAACAATCAAAATTTAAAAATTATCAAATTTTAAAATATAATATATAAGCCCGCTGTTACTCTTTTAATAATGTTATCGTTCGTGAGAGCAAACAGAGAAAAACCAAGTACGGAATGGCATCCGAATCTAGAAAACACTTATATGAAAGCTGCTTTGTGATGATCATTTTGTTGTTGATAAAATGTTAAAATAAGCATTACTTAAATTTTGTATGGCTGTTCTTTTATTGACGCAATTTTTATCTTTTTGTATTTCCATCATCTCAGCAAGATTCAGGTATTAATAACAAGCGGACTGTTAATCTTAGTAATATTGAGATACCGGGGGAAGTGCAGTATATACTTAGTTGAGGTGATAAGTTCAATTTAACATATAAAAATAATGAATGCCCTATTAAAGATCTTATTGTTGATGTTGAATGCATTTGAGAAAAGTTTGATAATGACATTGAGATACAAATCAGGAATCAATGTATCAACATAGTTACTAACTCGTTCAGATAAAAGAGTATAAGAAGAGACTGCTAAATCATATGTCAAAATGAACTTCAAAATTTTTGAAGACTAATAAAGATAAAATAGTGGTACTTAAAGCAGATAAAGGCAATACCATAGTCATCATGAATAAATCTGAGTGTTTGGAGAAATCTAAAAATATGCTTGGTGATCAAGTTACATATAAAATGCTTTTATAAAGGACCCGACCATTACAATTCAAAATAAAAATAATGAAATGATTGACTCTCTTATCAAGGAGGGGTTTATTGAAATTAAACGAGGTAAGAAATTGAAAAAAAAAATACTGCTACTCTCCCTAAAATTTATTTTCAACCAAAGATACACAAGAATAATAACCCTTTGAGACCAATAGTATCGTTCGTGGGCTCACCTCTATATAATCACACTATGCCTTTCTTGAAAATATTTTGAATGACTTATTTGTTGAGGACGAAACTAATGTCAGAAATTCTTTCGATTTCGTAGAAGACATTAGCTTTGTTCGTGGGTCCGAATCCGAATCGGTTCAGGGACTATTCGCATGCGCAGTGTGAAAAGTGGCGTTCGCGGATAATAAAATTCTGAATTTTTAGTAACAGTTCTACGTACGCGAATCACATAGAATTGGTTTTAATTGATTCGGAATCGGTTCTAGCGGTCCCAGGATTTTTGTTAGGACTAAAAGTTCGGTTTGGCTGCTCATGCGCAATTTCGTCAGAATCGTCAGCTGACTGGGGTTTATTTGTGTTTGTGGTATTTAAATTTGGTTTTTTAATTGTTTATACGCTGAAGCGATAAACTGTACGCTAGTTTTTTCCTATGGAGTTTATAGTTTACTGAGTTTGCAGTACAGTATAGTAAGTTATTTATCTCTATTTAATGCAATATTATATTTATTTATATGCACAATTTTAGTGATAGTACCTCTACTAGTCATACCATTTGTCATCTAGCGATGAGGACAAGAAAGAATTACTAGAGGTTGTTTAAGTTCCTAAAAGCAATGCATATTTTGAGGATACGATGCCACAGTACAACGATGAAAAATTTATAGAGCATTTTCGAATTTTGAATAAATAAAAATATTATATCTGTTCTGTTGTTGCTTTGGTTTTATGAAAATCAAATAGCTAAGTTAGGTTCACAAATCACATAACGTTTAGATGTATTCGATTTTCGGTTCCAAAATCGCGGTAAAAACAAATCCTGAACCGATTCCTAACTAGGCATGCGCGCTACGACAATCCCGAATTAGTTCTGAACCGATTCGGAATCTGACCCGCGAACAAAGCTATTAGGAGTATCAAGTTACCAATGAGCTACCAAGTTATATCTCTGGATGTCATTTAATTATTTACCCTTAATTGGTCGCTCCGGCGTAAAAAGTACGCCAAACGAGTTCAAACACGTGACATATTGAAACTAGCGATTGACTGAAAGTGATCGCCTATGTAACCTACCACCATAATGTCTTGTATGCACGGGAAAAGTGGCGATCCCGTTGGTTTCCATTTCGCTTCCCTGCAGGGCGCTGCTTTGAATAATGTACAGATTGGCGTACAAAATACGCCAAAGCGACCGTTAATGATTTTTATTTTTGCAATGGTTTTCGCCTAAACTGTAACATTTATATGGTTGGGATTGAAAATTTAAGTTTTATCGAGAATGCTTCCGGCTGTAGTTATATTGGTAATATGCTTTGATGTCTTTTATAAGGTTATGTGATTTCGCAATTTCTTGGTGTATTATTTTTGCTGCTATATTATGTCTTTCTGTATGACGTTCCTGCTAGAATTTTACAGCCCCTTAGGATGTGCTTTACATTTTCTTGCTGTAGGTGACATTTTCTATATAGATCATTATCTATGTTATTCTTCAATATGTGTTTTTGGTAACTTTTTGTGGCGATCACTCTTGTCCCGTCAACCCCCCCCCCCCCCACTCTTGTTGGGCCTGTATCTAAATATTTTCCATGGAGTGTGTTCTGTACCTCCTGTTCACTTATTTCTTCACATTCACGATATGTCTTCTCGCATATTGTAGGATAGTTTCTTTCTGATAGATTAAGTGGTGTATTTCTATTGTCAGCTAGTGATATTGCTTCATGTAGGGGGTTTCATTTACCATGGAAGAAGCTTCTTAGAGTTTTTATTTGTCTTGCGTGCAGTAAGTGAATATCTATAAGTCCTCTTCCTCCGTCTTTTCTCCTTATGACCGTTCTCTCTTTACAGGCGTTAGGGTGGCGTTTCCTGTATATTGTGAGTTGTTTGTTTGTGGCTTGGTGGATTTTGTCTATGTCAGTTTTTGTCCATTTTATTATTCCAAAGGAATACATGAGAAGATATATAGGTAGCGAATGTGTTGATTGCTTTGGAGAGGTTTTTCGAGTTCAATTTGGATTTAACACTTTGACTGCCACGCCAAATTCTATGAAAGGGTTGATGGGTATATGGTCTGTTTGCAAATGTTCCTTTTCTGTATTTAAATGAATTTTTGTTTTCCATTTCGTCATGGTTAATGAGAAAATTGCAGAGTATTGGGTGTATTCTATAGATTTGTAATACTTTTCTTAGCCAAGAATGTGGAACCGTGTCAAATGCTTTTTTATAGTCGATGTAACACGTATGTAGGTTTCTGTGCTGTTTTTCGACTTGTTTCATTATTACACTGTCGATAATAAGCTGTTCCTCACATCCTTGATTGTTTTTACGACATCCCTTCGACTGTAAGCAAGTTTTGATCCAATAAATGTTCCTCTACTTCTAAACCTATGCATGCAGTTATTATTTTGTACATATTTTGTAGACATAGCCGCTTTCCAGTATGGGAGTGTGACGCCCGGAGCTACTCGGGGCGTTGAGCTCCCGAGCTGTACGTACACGTCAACCTGTCAGCTGTCACATCCGTGGGTGGCTATTTATTTATTTATTTCTTGTTATATCTCAAGATTGAACATTTTAAAAAATATACTTTTGATTCTCTTTCATTTTTGATAAATAAAAAAACAAACTCCACAAACAATAACAGATAATTATTTTTAAAATTTGACATATTTGACACTAAGACAAGCGTCTCACGCCATGATACTGGAACGGTAGAAATTTATTGCGTGGCGCCCCTGAGGTGCTCTAGAGCGCGCCAGAGCGCGCCAATGTGCATACTGGAAAGCGGCTCATGTGATGGGCTGAAAATTGGCTGGGTTTTTTGTGTCATTATCTTTCGGTACTAAATAAGTAGGTATTTCCTTCAGTTAAAAACGCCGGTAGGGGGTCAGGGTGCGAAATTACTTTATTTATTTCAGATGTGAGGTATGGAGAATGGCCGACAGTTGTTTATACCAGAAGCTGTGTATTTGATCAGTTCCTGGGCTTTTCCAATTGTGTCTTTTACGTATAAATGCAACTAGTCTTCTGTAGTAATTTTGTAATTTTTTTGCTCTTGTAAGTTTGATTGCCTATCTTCTTTATGTTTAATCCATGTCGCTGTATTATTATTGTTTTTCACATTTTCAGACCAAAATATTCATCACAAAGCAGCTTTCATATTAGTGTTTTTCAGATGCGGATGTAGTTCCCTATTGAAAGAGTAACTGCTGGCTGTGCCTGTCTTATATATTATGATATTTTAAAATTTATTAATTATTAACTTTTAATTTTTGATTATTTTGATTATATTTTTTTGATGTTTGATAAATTTTAATTGTACCATGTATGTGAATGTTACGTCTCCTGTGAACGTGCCAAAATTGACTAACTATTAAATGCTTGTTTCAGTTTTCCATTCGAGATTCCTTCAATTTTCTCTACAAAATTTCAACAACAATTACAGCAGTTACAGATCCTGTAAATTTTCTAATTTTCATTATTTAAATTCTATTTTAATTTGTTACTAGTTCTTGTGATGGCTAATGATTTTCCTCGATTTTAATCAATATTTTTATTCAATATCAAAATCAATCCCCACGTAAACAAATCAAATATTCATTTATCAAAAATATTTCCGGGGTTATGTCCAAATCCTGATCCGTTTTCAAAGTGCCTGTACCGTACTACTCTCTATTCGGCTGCTGAACTCAGTGCCAGTTTTTTTTTTTTTTTCTGCAACCTTGCTCTCTATTTTATAATGACACTTGACGCTTATTAAGTCATGTCACTCTTGATTCGCATCTCAGCTGACTTTTGAAGTGTCATTAATTTTTGTCGATTCGCTTTCGATTAGTAATGTTTTTGGGATCGTCGATTCCTGTTAAGCACTTAAGTTTTGCAACACGGATCGCTTACTCCATGTCCTATTTTTCAAATTATGATTGTTCTATTGGATAATTCCTTGTTATTATTTTCATTAGTCGTCAGCTGTTGTCATTTGTCTCTGATTATATTGTTGTGTGCAATTTTTGGTAAGTAGGAATTCATTCTATCGATTAATTTTTGACGTTTGTCGTTATTCTGAATCATCTCTGAATCCCTATCTTTAGGTCAGCTAATTAATTTTATGTATTGGACATTCCTTTCACGTTTTCGTCTGCTTTGAGAGAAGGCCTCTCTTGAAGAATTTAATTTTCTTTATTCACCCTAAAAGGGATTTTGGACCTAATATTCTCAGTAATTGAATTCATCGCGCATTAAGTTTCCTTACGTTGAGTTTAATTTTCGTAAGCGCTACAATTTTCGCCGATGTTATCGGATTTGAAAAAAGAAACCATTTCGTGAAAAGCTACCCTAAAGAGTAGAGTAAAGATAATCTCACCTACTCCAGGATTTCGAATTCACACCTCGATCCAGATTTCCAGAGTATTTTCGATGCAAACAAAACCCTATTTCTAACAGGGTTCTTACTCACGGTTACCTTGTGACACAACAATACATGTAAAATTGTAACCGAGATTGTAACTGTAAGGCTATCACACTCCAGCCTAAGCCTTCTAGTTGGACGGTTATACAAGCCTTCCGGACTGTGAATTTGAACCGTAAGATTGGGTTGACTATCTTAACCACAACCAGTAGCCAGGACTAATCTGGTTAATTGTACCTACTGCTACCATCTGGAACATTTTGGTATCTTACTATCTTTAGTTATCCTATCTTTATTTTATTGTTAATTTACATTTTGTCCCTATTTTGTACGCCAAAGTGATCACTAAAGTATTTCAGGGAGTAATTCAGTACTTGTACCAATGTGACAAGTGAAACAAAACGACAGTTATTATTATAGGTAGTTTAGCTAGATATAGCCTGGTTCAGGTAGTTGATTATTTATGCCAACTTACTTGTATTTCTGGATACAACAGTGTAAGGTAACCGCTCCGCCAACTAATTATTTATTTAATTTTTTTTATTTTTATTTCTCTCCACTTTATATTTTCAACTTTTACACTTTTTTTTATTATTATTCATTTGGTAATTGAGTTTCAATAATATTTTTTGATTTTCACATTTAAATTTAATTGTTTACGACTGTAGCAATTATTTCAATAGCCCTCGGTATAGCCATTTCTGTATTTGATAATTGACACTTCATTAAAAGGTCACGAATTGTTTAATTCTGAGCTAGGGCATAATTCGCTCGCACTACGACCTTCAGTCCTACAATCTCAAGCTCTTCATTATTTTTTTTTAATTTTTTTAATTTTTTTCTTTCTAAACTTTTTTGTTCACTAAGCGTGGCACTTTTCATGTAATGACATAGAAAGTCAATCTCAAATGTAATTACCCAATACTATGAGCATAACTGGCGTTGTTAGGACTCTATAGAGTAACATTGTCTTACCTTTTTGTAGTGTCCTGAAAATGCAATAATATATTGCGAAACTTTGACAATTCGAAATAACAGACTTCTGTTGTTTTATTTCGATCCAATCCCAAACAAAACCTCAACCAATTACAATTAAGGGATCGACAACAAACTAACCAATTATTGGTATTAATATTCGCCTATCCTCCGCTTATTAAATCATAACTTTTATTGTTATAGGTTTGTCCTGGGGTAGTTGTATGATATAGAAAGTAAAATTATTAGAATAATATTTTACTTACCAATTATAAAAAAAATATGTAGTAAAAAAGTACCTCACTAATATACACCAGAGAATTTCTTGTAAAAATATTGCAAAATACTTTATTATAATTACCGCAACCATTGGTGAAATTAGGATAGATCGAAATGCACATAAGCTCAAACTAGTACCAAAGCCAAACAATCACCTAGAAAGCCACTCGGTACTTTCAGTCAACCAATAAGTATAATGTCTCAAATTAAAAATTTACTGGCCAGCTCTAAAACCGAAACTATTAAATATATTTATTGAATTATTTACAGCTTATAGACTAACCAATAGAGCTAATGTCAATACCTACATGATTATTTTAAACAGTTTTTTTTATATAGATCGGTGAATTTTTAATAGGGTCATTACTTTTTTGGCGGACTGTACTACAAAAAAAATTCTACAAATACTTTTGCAGGTATTCTTAATGTTTTCAGGCACCCAACACCCACATTTATTCAATGAGTAAGTAAGTTAAGTTACCTTATAAACCTGGTCGATATCTTCTTCATTAGAGTCCGCAAAATATAATTCTTTCAACCTTTCAGCAATCTCTTTGCCCTTATCAGTATTAGCCAATCCAAGTTCATATGGAATTTCTTGTTCGAGATTTAGCGGGAGTTTGATTCCTGGCACAGTTTTTCTCACTAATTCGAAAAAGATTCCTTCGCCTGAATTGTATCCCATAATGATAGGAACTTTGTTCCAGCTCTGGGATTGCAAAATTTTCAGTGGGTGTTCGGTTAGGAACGCGTCTTCTGATGGAGGCTCAACTACTGGACCAAATGGACGGACGGATCCAGCAGAAAAATCCTAGAAAGAAATGTGCGTAAGTAGGAATACCCTGCTTGAAAACGCTGTGGCACTCATGTTTCTTGAAAACTTGTTATTGTTGAAAAAAAATCCTATTTGAAAACAAATGCCAAAACTACTTTGAAAAAATTGGCTCGTATTCTGGTATTTCGGGCGTCCCTATTCTTGCAACCAGGGAAGCTCGTTCCTAGGAGAACGAGTAATGATATGCTTTCTCAATGATATGCAACTGATAATATAGGTAACAAAGACGGAACACTCGTTCTCCTGGGAACGCTGCTCCCCTGTTTCAAGAATAAGGACCCAGGAGCCAGGAGTATTTTACATTTAAAGATTATTGAAATAATAAATTAACCAATCAAATCATCCAAATCCAATCCAAGAAGAAAAACAAGAAGAGCGACGCAAAAAACCATGGCTCTTCTTCCTTGATTCTAAACGGGTTATTTCTTCCAAAAAATCTTAAATTATATTAATTTTGTCTATCTAATCACCAATATTCATATTGCTCACCTCTTTCAATTTGCCTTGACCCCTGATGATATTTTTGGCGGATTCCTTCCGCAACCTGTCCAATATCTTCTTCTCTTCTGTATCTTTGTAGCCTAAGCACTTCGCAATTTCTGTTGAATTATTTTTGCCCCAAGCCCAATTGTTTAGAGCACAGCCACTTTGTAGTATAGCTTTATGAAATAGGCCTGAATAAGTGAAACAAAATATAAATACACAATATTATGTAACTCATAGGCTCATAGAATGTATTATCAGAAGTACTCAATATTCACATATTTATGAAAGATAAGTAGGTAAGGTCCGTTTCACCAGGGTTCATACTTGACCTCGAAACTTGAAAAAAAAGGGTTGTCGTAGATTGATTCATATGACACATGCACTTTTTTGACAAATTAAAATGAATGACTTTTGGTTAAAAACCGACAAACGTTTTTGACGTCATTGATTTATTTCAGTCAATTTTTATTTGTTAAACAAGGAAGGTAAATGCTGGTGGCAAGTACAAACCCCGGCGAAACAAACTTTATGTGGGTACTCAAAATGCGTAACAAACTATTTTTACTTAGGGATTTCGGAGGATGATTTCAATTAATACATTGCAGAATTAGCAGAAATAACAAGAAGTTATATGAGGTATTTAAGCTGTGAAATTAATCCATACAATACGCGTTTTATCGCCACGCTGTCAAGAATTACACAGTATAGGAATCGGCTTAATTTTAAAAATAGATTTTTAATTGCGAGACTTCTGAACCCTGTTTATCGTTTGCCTCAATAATAGTTCATCTGGTTCATCTAATAAAATCGGGATACCCCATACAATTTCAATCCCTATGAGCTCTTTTTAATGGATTATTATAATAAAAATTATGAGTTGTATCCTAGTTTCATTTTTGAAGGAGGACAATGGGATGGGCAATGTCTCCATATATGTGGATAGCAAAATGTGGCTGAAGTTAGCTTCATATCCAATATCCATATTCAGATTCGTGTATGTTACAGCCGACCAGATAATTATTGAAAAGAAAAATGAAAATACCACGAAATTCAATCAAATAAAATTATTATAATATGAAGGGGAATTTTTGGGCTCCGGAAAAGTTAGAAATAACCCTTAGGCACATCCGAGGATATTTTGTCCAGACAAAGTTAGGTCTGGGAGACTCACTACGGGGGAAAATCGATTGTAAGGATTTTTTGAAATTTGAGGAAGATAGACTTGACCCCCCAAGCACATTCAAGAATATTTTTTCCAGTCAAGTGTGGTCTGGAAAAGTTGATAATTTGTTCAAAAATTCGTGAATAATTAATGATGCTTTGTAGGGATTTTTTGAAGTTTGAGGATGATAGAATTGTCCCTTAAGCACATTCCAGAATAGTTTTTGCAGTCAAGTTAGGTCTGGGAGAGTCACTACGGGAGGAAGTTGATGATCTGTTTGAAAATTCGTGAAAAATTAGTGATGCTTTGTAGGGATTTTTTAGAGTTTGAGGATGATAGAGTTGACACCTAAGCATAGTCGAGAATATTTTTTGCAGTCAAGTTAGGTCTGGGAAAGTCACTACTGGAGGAAGTAGATAAATTGTTGGAAACTTCGTGAAAAATCAATGATTCCCGTAGGGATTTTTAGAAGTTAGAGAAGCGATACCTCTCCATTCTGGAGAGGTATCGCTCCAATAGTGGAACTGGTATTCCCGTCACTAATCAAATATCAATGGGGCTACAACAGTATACCATTGTATCTGGTATATTCGCTGGAATTTAAACAGTTGCTAGCACATATCTAGTCGCTTATCGGCCGACATAGCTGGATTGTAGCTTGGACAATCCCCCGTAGTGATTCTCTCAGATCTAACTTGACTGCAAAAACTTTTCTCGACTATGCTTAGGGGTCAACTCTATCATCCTCAAACTTCAAAAAATCCCTACAAAGCATCATTAATTTTTCACGATATTCAAACAAATTATCGACTTCTCCCCGTAGTGACTCTTCCAGACCTAGCTTGACTGCAAAAACTATTCTCGAATGTGCTTACTGGTCAACTCTATCATCCTTCAGGGTTAACTATCATCGTCAATCTTCAAAAAATCCCTACAAAGCATCATTAATTTTTTACGAATTTTTCAACAAATTATCGACTTCCACCGTAGCGACTCTCCCAGACGTAACTTGACTGCAAAAACTATTCTTGAATGTGCTTAGGTGTCAACTCTATAATCCTCAAACTTCAAAAAATCCCTATACAAAGCATCATCAATTTTTCACAAATTTTCAAACAAATTATCGACTTCCCCCGTAGTGACTGTCCCAGACCAAACTTAACTGGAGATAATGTCCTCGAATGTGCCTAAAGGTTATTTCTACCTTTTCCGAATCCCAGAAATTCCCTACATAATTTAATAATTTTATTTAATTGAATTTGGCGTTATTTTAATTTTTCTTTTTAATAAAAATCATCTGATCGAGTGTAATATACACGAATCTGAATATGAATATGAAGCTAACTTCAGCCACGTGATAGCAAAGCAGCCTGAGACTACTATGATCAAGAATAGTGATGAGCAACAGGGAAGTGGTATCCTGGATCAGGAACAGTAATGTCGGATTAAGCTGGGTTCCTGGACATAGTAATAGGGATACTGATACTATAAGGATAGACAGTACACTTCTGTTCTGTTACCTAACAAAAGCGTTCGATTGTGTCTCCCAAGAGCTCCTACTGTGTAAGTTAAAATTATATAAATTCGATCAGAGTGCAGTTGATCAACTAAGCTGTTCTAGAGGGAAATGATGTATGAACCTGTTAAATTTTTGGGTGTTTATATTGATAGCAGGCTAACTTGGAATGACCACATAAACAAGTTTTGTTAAGGTATAGCTTCCAGTGTGTACGCATTGTGAAGATTTGTGGATGTTTTTTTCTGAATCAGTGCTCCTGTCTCTTTACCATGCCTTTAGTGAAACCAGAATTTCGTATGCAATATTGGGCTGGGGTCATGACCCAAGTATAAAACGACTGTTTGGATTATAGCGGAGGGCTGTAAGGGTTATATGTGGTTTGACATACAGAGACGATTGTAGAGATGCATTTATTTGTAAAATTGAACATTCTTAGTATCTCTTGTATATATATACATATTTCATTGCCTGATATACTTAAAGGAAGATATACATGGTCATAAGACGAGGCATAAAGATCATGTTTGCACAGGCTTCCATCGAATAAATAAGATTAGGACGGGAATATGGAATAACATTCTATGGTCCTAACTTTTTTACCAGAGGTTGCGTCCCACAGTGAAAATGTTGCCTACAAAATACTACAAGCTTGTAGTAAAAACATACCTAATTAAGAAATGTTTCTATTCTCTGGATGAATTTCTTAGTAACAAATTCAATTTTGAAAGGACCCCGCACACATCTTATGGGATTATGGTGCCCGGTTGAATTTGATGAAATTTTGGTATGTTGTTTTTCTTGAGGTCCCAATCAAAAGTGTCCATGGGCACAAATGAATCCTATGATTAGTTTTTGAAATACAGGGTGTTTGAAAAGTTGGATATGCGATTATGACGAGTGCCTTAGGTGGTAATACAGCACCCGTAACGCCGCATTATCTTGATGGATATACACCGAGACCGCATACCGTCCGCGAGCAGACAGCAAATGATATAAGGTCTCCGGCGCCCTATGGCAGGCCCAACAACTTGTGCCAGGAACCTTTATACCCATCACGCGACTCCGGTGTTCCAAAGTGTTGATGACTCCATCTTGGCAAGCAATGGTAAACCCCTCAGTTTCCGACTTTAATGCACCAGACCTTAAGAATGCAAAGCTTGGCTTTTTGGATAAGCCAGTGTTTCCAATGGTTTTAAAGAAAACACTGTGCAATGGCTTATCCATATGTAGACGTATTTAATAGTCTACCTCTGCATTCTTTGGGGTAGTTTTAAGTTTT
The DNA here is from genome assembly GCA_917834065.1 of Ceutorhynchus assimilis. Taxonomy (NCBI): domain Eukaryota; kingdom Metazoa; phylum Arthropoda; class Insecta; order Coleoptera; family Curculionidae; genus Ceutorhynchus; species Ceutorhynchus assimilis. The sequence goes on from OU892278.1 coordinate 23,347,804, forward strand.
TGGCTGGCAAACTCTGTACTAGAGTTTTCCTGCCGCCGACACTTGTCGAAAACTATTTGGAGTTCATCCGCTGGCCTTTGTGCAGCCTTGAAAAGAAATTCCCCCACCCCAACCATTTCATGGTTACGCACCATGCACAGCAGGGGATCCTCGTCTCTGATTACTCCGCACGCGGCACTTAGGACCAACCGTCTATGCAGACACTCCAAACTTAAGAGTCCACGGCCTCCCCGATAACGTGGGAAGTAGGGAAGTAGATCCGTTAGACAGACGCCTTAGGATGATGGCTTCGGCATCGCGTCATCATCTTGCGGGTTTTCACGGCAATTTTACGTAACTCATTCATATTCCACCATATTATTATTATTCTCATTATCATCATTCAAATGTTTTCTCGGATTCAACCGGTTTCTCCCTGGGCAGACGGGTGGCTACCAAGTCTACCTAGTGAAATTACTACCTACTTGAGGAAAGTTCGGGTTATATTGCATGTTTTTAATATTATGGCTTCCTGTATGTACTCATGTATGACTGTATCCAGCTGCAGATGTTTTAGATGTTGAGTGAATGCCCTATGTGTTATCCCTGTTGCGGACATTATAAATGGTATGATGTAGACTTTTTTCTGTTTCCAAATTCTTTCAACTTCCATTGTCAAGGGCGTATATTGTTCAATTTTTTCTGCGTACTTTTTACTAATGTTCTTATCTGTAGGTATTGCTATGTCTATTAGATATATCTTTTGATTTACCTTATCTATCAGAGTGAGATCTGGTCTGTTATGCTGTTCAGTTTTGTCCGTGCGTATATCTATGTCGTAGTAGAGTTTGGAACTCTTTTTCTCAAGTATACTGTCTGGCGTGTAGTGGTAATATGGTGTTTCTGTGGTGATTAGGCCATATTTATGGGCCAATGCTTGGTGTATTACTTTAACTGCAATGTTGTTTCTATCTGTTTATGACGTGCCTGCCAGTATTTTATATCCTCCTACTACATGATCAATAGTTTCCTGGTGCTGGTGGCATTTTCTGCATAAGTCGCTTATCTCTGTATTTTTCAATATATATTTCTGGTAGTTCCTGGTCGCTATCACCTGATCCTGTATGGCGAGTGTAGAGCCTTCTGTTTCTGGATAGAGTTGTTCTTTCTTTAGCCATCTATATGATTCTTGTTTTTGAATCTGTTCGTTGTTCATGATGTACAAGTGTTTTCCGTGTAGCTTTTTTTGTGACCATTCCTCCATTCTCTGTTGTTGTGTTTTTATTTGCTGTGATTGTGTTTCAGACTGAGAGACATTAAGTGGTGTGTATTCTTTATCTGCTTGCACGACTGTTGAGTGTAATGAAGTTTGCTTGCTGTGGAATTATTCTCTGGAGTTTGTATCTGCTTTGCATGGAGTACGTGAATGTCTACTAGCCCTCTCCAGCCTTCTTTCCTGCTTATTGTGATTCCCTCTTTACATGAGTTTGGGTGTAGTTTCCTATTCCTCGTCAGTTCAGAGCTTGTGAGGATATTTATGTTCTTCAGGTCTGTTTTTGTCCATTTAATTATTCCGAAGGAATATGTAAGTAGCGGGATGGCAAACGTGTTAATAGCTTTGAACAGATTCTTTGAGTTTAATTTTGTATTTAGTATTAGAGTTAAACGATTCTTGAACTCCTTAGTTGGTTGTTTTTTTATTGTTATGTGATCTATTCTTGTCTTCTGTTGGTATCCCAGATATTTATATGTTTCATCAATTTGCATGTTATCAAGCTTTTCATTGTTTAGTGTTTCTGTGTCGACTTCTTCCTTCCATTATTCATTTTCTATAGGTACCTATATAATGTTTTGCATTTGCTGATTTCGAATTCCATTCCGATGTCTGTTGTAACTTTTTCCGTTATTCTCAGTGATTCCCTCATTTGTGTCTGTGTTGGTGCATATATTTTGATGTCGTCCATATAAAGCAGATGGTTGATTCTGTGTTTTACTCTGCTTTTGTGTTATTCAGTGTGTCGGGGAGTGGGTTGAGGCACAGACAGAACAAAAGTGCACTCAGAGAGTCTCCTTGGAAGATTCCCTGTTTTATATTAATGTTGTTTGTTTTTGGTTGCTCAGTTCCTGTTGTTAAATATATGTTTGTTCTCCAGGTGTTAATTATGGTTGACAAGAAGTTTCTAATAACTGGATGTATTTAATACATTTGTAGCACCTTGTTTAACCGTGAATGTGGAACAGAGTCGAACGCTTTTTCGTATTATTATTATTATTATTATTATTATTATTATTATTATTATTATTATTATTATTATTATTATTATTATTATTATTATTATTATTATTATTATTATTATTATTATTATTATTATTATTATTATTATTATTATTATTATTATTATTATTATTATTATTATTATTATTATTATTATTATTATTATTATTATTATTATTATTATTATTATTATTATTATTATTATTATTATTATTATTATTATTATTATTATTATTATTATTATTATTTTTTTTTTTTTTTTTTTTTTTTTTTTTTTTTAGGGTGGACAAAAAAACCCTTCAAAAGGCATTTGGTTAATGTGTTGGGTACCAAATAGTGTGGGATTTTTACCGCACTAAAAAAGACCACCCTAGAGCATCAACAGCAAGGTTATTAGCTCATAAAACAAGTACTGTGTATATAAATATTTTTGGTAGTATCTAGTATCACAGATGGCGAGTATCCTAGATGGTAAGTATCACATTATGGTAAGTATCACAGATCTATATTTGTTCCTAAATTTTATCAAATAGATTAATATCTTTGATGTAGTCGAGTACGTTTCTCATGTTTTCTTTTTTCAGGTTATCTTCTGTGCATGGCCCTAAACCATAGAGTTGTCTTCGAGCATTGAAAACAGGACATTCACTAATGATATGACTAATTGAGAGAGTTACATTATTATTATTATTATTATTATTATTATTATTATTATTATTATTATTATTATTATTATTATTATTATTATTATTATTATTATTATTATTATTATAATTATTATTATTATTGATATCGAAGGGAACGAAATGGCAGATAGACTGGCAAAACTGGGAATGAAAGAGGGCCAAGCTCAAACAGTCGAATCATCACAACCAACGATCAAACTGTTGCTGGATTTAGTAGATAAAACCATGAAGCCTCCGCGTAGCAGAAGATGGCGCAATCGCAATGACTACGAAACATCACGAGCTCTATGGCCGTACGTGGATATGGAGTAAACCAGGAAATTATTAAAACTGGATAAAAGCACCTTAGTAGGGGCAATCACACGACACTGTGAAGTCGGAACAAAGCTCCATAAGTGGGGCCTCGAGACCGATAAACTATGTCAAGAATGCTTTGAGGTGGATGAAACAATAGAGCACCTACTATGTCACTGCCAAGCCTTGCAGAAAGAACTCCTACACCACCTGGGGCAAAGTTTCATTGAGAACGGGGGAGAAGATAGGGACGATGGAAATACTGAACTTCGTAAAAACCATGCACTGGCACATAATGAAAAAAGGAGGAACAGGTTAAAGATTTGGGAGGGAACCACCCTGGAGAACATTGGGCCGATGATCCTCCGTGTGCAAACTCTACAGTTGTAGGGCAAACCCTTTAAAACCTAACCTAACCTAACTTATATTACTACAGGTAGGTATAATAATATTTTCTCAGTAGGAAGTATAAATCTACTCCAAAGCCAAAGTATTTTTTGATTTCCAGTGGTACCTAACCTATTTTTGGAGTACATTGTCTGAAATGCGTAGAATAGTACCTAACTATTATGATTATACCTACTAGCTTTAAAGCAAATTGTAGGCGTTTACTTACTAGGTGAGGCGGGATTTAAACTATTTAGAAATCAGATTATTAGTTCCAAAATGTAGAAATGTCTTTCATCATTCCGCTTCTACAATAATTTCAGTGTTTTCAGCTTCAGCTTTCTATCCCCTACAGCAGTTACAACATAAACTAAAATTTTCTCAAATATCTTCAGATGAAGTGGCGGTGTGATAAGATACCCACAAGTTTTTAGCACCTTAATATATTAGGAAAGTTCGACAGAGAATGAAGTAGGTACCATTCTCGTCGTGTCTTCTGAAATTTGAAATCCTCACTACTACCCATTTCTGACAATTTTAAAAGAATAGTAAGCCCTAGCATTCTCGGGAACGTGATATGATACCAACTACGCTAATGCCAGAGTAAACACTCTGGAATTCTATTTGGCTTAGTAACTTTCAGGAAAATTGAAGAAACCGCTTTGAAATTTGGCTTATAATCAGGTACCTACTACTACTTAAAAAATATTAATAAGTACGTAGGATTAGCGGGTAAATACTATTTCTTTATTTAGTCCACCAAATATTTTCGTTACTTAGAGGTTAATACAGCACAGAAGGGTCCACAGAATTTTTTTATCCAATTATGGATGAAAACTACATAAAAATAATATGACAAATGCCAGTTGACAGAAGGCTGCAGGAGAGAGTAATGAGGTATAATACGATATGAGACATTAGAATAAGGTCAACTACCTTTGGTTGATGGAGAAAGAACTAAATAGTGCACAGATGCTGCCCCAGCGCTCTCTCCAAATATGGTAACATTATTGGGATCACCTCCAAACTTTTCAATATTTTGTTGTACCCATTTTAGTGCCATTCTCATATCTTTAAGTCCGTTATTACCAGGTACCTCAAGGCTCGGATCCTTGAAGCTTGCAAATCCTAAAAAAAAATGTTTCACCCAAGAAATATTTGTTATAGAAAATAGTTTTTAATTCCCCTAACATACCTAGGATACCTAATCTATAATTTATAGTGACTAAAATAATGTCCTGAGTCATCAAATAGTCAGGGCCGTAGAGGTCACTTTTATTTGATCCTGTTACAAAAGCACCTCCGTGGATCCATACCATCACTGGCTTTTTAAGTGATTCACTTTCTTTTGGTAACTGAAACATGATAACTTTAGTTTCGATTGAAATTGAAGCGTTGAATGATAGAGTCGACTGAAATTTGTTCATACTTACTTCTTTCGTGAAAACATTCAAGTTGAGGCAATTGTCCTCGTTGCCGATAAAGTAAGTAAAGTACATATCACTACTCGGACATTCTGGTCCTTCTTTGGTTGCATTTCTGATATCAGTCCATGATTCTGGGGGGTTGGGAGCCTGAAATGCAAAAACATTTTGATAATAATTAAATATTTTGGTTTTAAAGATATGGAAAAATCGATTTCTTTACATGTTTAATAGTTATTTATGTATCAAGGGAATTATGCAGGTGTTAATACCCCAGGGCAACGTTTGTGTCCCGAGGGCCTCCGGCCCGAGGGACACCAATTGCCCGTGGGTATTAACTCCTGATAATTCCCGTGGTACATAGATAATTTTATATCCTACTGAATTTACTGTATTCTGTCTATTTTTATAGAGGAATAAGCCCTAAATCAAAATTTCTATTTTTTGTCAAAGTGTTACCTATTCAAGGTAAAAGCGGGAGTTATGGAAATCCTTTACTCCCTTGGGAGTTATGATATTCTTAACTCCCTTCCTTAACTCCCTTGGGAGTTATGAAAATCCTTAACTCCCTTGGGAGTTAAGACCCTGTTTATGATTATCGTAACCAAGGTATTATATGGTTTTAATAGTTCAGTAGGATATAAAATATTTAAATATCCATGTTAATTATTTTTATTAGTTATAGGTAGCGTAAACATTATCCGAGCCCCCGTCGGAGCCCTTCCTGACTTGTGTTCAGCAAATTATAAAAAAAAATCAGGAAGAGAAGATGATTATAAGAAAAAAAGGAAGATCATGTAGGTATGTTTTCCGAGCATACCTACATGATCTGAGTGACAGTGACAGCTAAGAAGCAAAATTGATAAATACCCCTCGTTTTTATTCTCATCGGTGAATTCACCGGTGAGTTAGCTATCTTTGTTTCGTGAATGAAAAATGACAATGACGGCCATAGAATGGTGGATCCATCGGTAAAATTTGTTGAGAATAAAAACGCAGGAATACCATACCATAATTTAATTACTAGTTTTTAATTTTTCTTTGTAGGTGACTGTGAACTTACTTTAGGTATAGTCAGTCTTACCAAAGTCAGTTGAAACAAGGTAGAGGTAAATCACAATTGATGACTGAATATTTTCATAAGAAATGCACTGCCACTAGTCAGCCACCAGATGCAATTTATTATTACCTTGTTTCAATTTTCAATTGACAATCTAATTGTATAGTATATACAATTAGATTTTTTTTCACCGTACAAATAAGTGATACATTATAATACCATATATTTCTTTATACATAATTAGGCATTATTACCAGTTACCAATAATTATTGCGAACTTGGTAGGTACCATTTATCATGACAAAAAAATATTATATCTATGTTATGCAATTGAAATGCTCATCCTTGTATCATATTGAAAGCTTATAATTAACAATATACTTATACATATAGCCATTTAATTATTTTCATTCGCCTAATAACCACGAAAATAGAATCGTGTTTTATCATTTAAATTACTTGTGTCCGTAACTCCAGACTTATTTGCGTTGTAACAATTCAACTAATCTCCTCAAATAATTGCATGATGAAATTTGAGACAGAATAAAAATTCGTAAACTGTACCTACGCTGTGAACCAAATTAAATTTCTATAACTTTGAAAGCATCATTTGATAGCTTGGGTAATACCGCCAACGCATTTCCAATATTTAAGTCTTAACATCTCCTGAGCATTCAACCAATTTGAAAATTTGGTTGCACTTGAAAGAACATTTTACAAACCTCAAGTGGCTTCGATCAGTTTGTTCAAATCGAAATAATACCTGGATTGTTGTGATTTTTAGTTGAAGTGAAAGGGTAGGTACTATTTTCTCGACAGATCCTCAGCCGTCATTAAAAAACCGTCTTTATCAATTCAGGAGTCCTTGTCCCAGCCTCTGCCTCCCAATTTACTCTGGGGAAAATTATAAAGTTTCATTCTCTTCTCCGTGAATAATTATTTTATATTTTAACCGATTTTATGCATTATCGGTGCCATGATCAAGCAGGTATTTTTATAACAAAACCGTTTTATTTTGGCTCTAGGATGATGTAGGTACCTATATTTCTGGAAGTTTAGCTACCGAAAAACATATCAGCATAAATTTGAGTGAAACAAAGATTTCTTTTGCACCAACATTGAAATCAGCATATTATTAGAAAGTCATGTGATAGTCCGTCTCACAAGTACATAGCAGCCAACTAAACCTCCAAAAATAAATAAAATCGGTATAACTCTTGAAAAGCCATTAGCGATAAAAAAGTGTGTAACTTTATTTTGGCCTCGAGTTTAACCCACAGTGTATAAAAGCATTCTTATAAAGATAAACACTTTTAAACGTAACTAATTCCAAAGTTTTATTGATAACATAATATTATGTCTAATAAAATGTCAAAGGTTATCAACATATTTCAAATCAAACTTGGTAAAAGTTATAGGACCGTGATTGATGAGCAGTAAAAATTGTTATAATTTGGATGCATGTTTTTGTTAATCGTCGCAGCATTAATTTTATTCATTTGTCTTGTATAATTGACATGTATAGGTAATCAGTTCCATAGCAAATACCTCATTATTAAAATTTCATTAGAAAATCCGATATTATAGCATGATGGTAATAAATAATATAAGGATACGTACCTAATAATATTAATACTAATGGACTTCTCCTACCAGTTAAAAAAAAATATATATTTTCAAAGTTCAACATTGGCATCATAATATAATTAGTCGTATGAATAAAGTGTAGCAAATGCGTTTACTTTACCTCCGTCTCTTTTTGCTTCAATTAAGCTAAATATGTTTATCTCAGAAAACTTAAGCAAAAGCATATGCTCGTGTTTTATGAATATGACCCAATAAATGCTGTTGAATAATAACTATTACCCTTTTCTTGTGCCTTTTTTTTTTCATCTTTCTCTCCTCCTTCTTCTTGAACCTGTTATAATCCATCTTTGGACATAGGCCTCCTCCATTTTTTGCCAGTAAACTCTCATTTGAGCCACTGGTCTCCAATGTAATCCTGAAGTTAGTTTAAGGCCGTCGATTCATTTCATCTATGGACCATATATGTGGTCTGTCAATGCGAAAAACTGCCACTCGATACCCCAGGAGAAAGTTTGGCTCAGTTATAAATTTGTATGTTATAGCTTTGGATAGAGCCGCCACATCAACATACATAGAATCGGGTTTCATATGCATCTGATTACTGACATTTTATCGAAGCATTTTTGGTGTAGATCAACCTGCTCCTGGCCATCAATAATTCTGAATCAGACCCCAAAATATTCACAAGAAATAGCATTCCGCAGTCACAATCATAAATATTGGAAGACACTCCAGGGCCACAAAATACAATGAGCCTAATCATCATAATACACCCTAAGACAAGGAAATTTCATCATTTTCTCACCTGAAGTTGATCTTCCTGTCCGAAGGCGCCTCAAAAAAAAATGCAAATGTAGCTTGCAACAAAGTGCAAACCTATAATTGCTGCTGACATTCCTGTTAATGATGAGATTGAAGAATTACTTCCTGTCAAGTTTTATAATAGGAAGAGCTCACGATGAAAGTGTCGGAAACTAAGCAGCAAAAATTACCAAAAAAGAGAGGCACGGATGAATATGGAGAGAATTCTTTTAAATTTCAAGTTCCATTCCTGACATGACTCTCAAATTGCCAGATCCTATTAATTACGTCACAAATGTAACATTAGGCAAAATTGAGTGTTTTGATTTTTTGAAACTTTGTTTTCCTAATTTTTTTTTATTTTTTTTTTGTTCTTAATTTTTTTCTTTATCTTTTTGTGAGCTCTAGCTTATTATTACTTGACAAAATATAATAAATGATAACCTGATGACACAATTTTTCTTATTAAATTAGTTACATTTTCACTGAGGTCTATATAATCTCCCTTGCCTTGGTTTAAGGGGTTCCTCTGCTTGATGGGGATGTTAAAAACTTGCATGCTTTTTTTTTTAAACCTTAATCTCAAAATTAGATTTATGATTTCTTTTTTAATTTGGGGTGTCTATAGATAATATTTTGGTTTTCAATATAATGATGCTTTCGAAAACCGTGGAATATTCGTCCACTTATGGATACCAGCACATACAAGACCATAACGAAGAACGGCAATAGTGGCACGAAAATTGAGGAGATACAATATTGATATTGTAGCTCTAAGCGAAACCAGAAGAGCAGGCGAAGGTCAACTGAAGGACCACGGAGAAGGCTATACGCTTTTCTGGAATGGAGAGGAAGAGAATGAACATCGCATCCACGAAGTGGGTTTCGCCATAAAAAGTGAATTTATGGACCATCTTGCTGAGCGTCCATCCGGAATATGCGAAGGACTGATGACACTGCGACTAAACCAAACCAACAAGCTACGCTAATCAGCGCCCACGCTCCAACCCTCACAATTGACGATAACAAAAAAAAAATGTAAGAGTAATCAAATCAAAATTGACTGACGATGCTGGCAATTTCCTTATGTCCAGACCAAACTTGAAAACTTGGCCTGAAGTAAGAGATGCTCTAAGAATTAAATACGGAAATCCTTATTCAAAATAAAATTTAATTCAGGAATTAATTCATGCCAGCAAAAATTCCAAAGAAAATATTTCCAATTACCTTGAAAGACTCAAACTACTCGTGCATAGAATAGTCGCACAAAATGAGATTACTGCATTTCAGAATTTGATAACAAATTCACCAGTAGAATTGCGTACCGATTCGCAATCCTGAAACACTGGATGCAGCAACTACATTCGTTTTAAATTATCATTTGGCAGAAGATCATAAAAAGGTTAACACAAATATTATGAACAAGTCACATCATCAAACTAGTAATCATAATAGATATCAAAGTTAAGACATAACCAAACTACTCATCTCAACCCATCAAAGTTCAGACAAAACAAAAATACCAACAAAAATTTCCTAGTAGCTTTGGTACTTTTGGAAAGAACTTTTCCAAACAACAAAATGTGTTTGCTAAAAACAAACCAAATCAACAATTTTCCAAACCAACACCGATGTCTGCTGTATCAACCTCGTAGACAAATTTCTCAAGTGTATAGACCACAACAAAATCAAGCAGGTCCATCTAACTATCTTAGACCCAATCCAAATGCTGGTCCACCCAGATACACGATCGAAGATATCAATAACATTCTTGAACAAAGTTCAGAAGAAAATCCTGAACAATATTTTGGAAATGAAGAAAGCGATTAAACTGATGATTCTGATAATCAAGACGAACAAGCTAATAATAACTATTACCCTGATTACGAGAACAAGAATATTATTTGGAAGAAATTTTTCAACAAATAGCTTCGGAGTAAGACAATCAGCCTTAACTTTGAACAGTTACCAAATCAATCAATTACCTTTCATCTTCATCCAAATACAAAATCCATCCACGTTGTGAACTCCTAATTGATACTGGAAGTCATGCCTCTCTTATAAGACCTTCCATTGCTGAAGTGTATTGTCCAAATAACATAATAAACTCACATAATAAATTTACTACTTGTATAGGCACTGGAACTAGACAAACGCAAGGAAACGTAATTGTGCCCATCTTACAAGAATTCAATATCAATAAAAATGTCGAATTAATAATGTACAACTTCCACGATTATTTTCATGGAATAATCGGAATAAAAACCTTTAAAGAAAATCATCTAAATATCGAATCTGTTATTTTAATACCAATATAACAGAACAAACTCCTTTCCCACGATATTTCATAAACCAGACGAAAAACTGTCATTTACCAATCAGGTAAAACACGATTTAAAGACAACAGACGAGATCCCTGTTCACGTGAAAACTTATCGTTATCCCCATGTTCATAAGCAGGAGGTCAATGAACAAATAAAAAAAATGATAAATGAAAATATTATTAGACCGTCCTCAAGCCCTTGGTCATCCCCTGTGTGGATAGTTCCTAAGAAATTAGACGCTTCATGCAAACAAAAATCGCGAATGATCATTGACTATCGCAAACTGAATGAAAAAATCATTGATGACAGACACCCATTGCAAAATATATCTGACATTCTGGACAAGCTTGCAGAAGCAATTATTTCACAATTTTAGATCTAGCTTCTGGTGTCCACCAAGTGGAAATGCACCAAGTTCAATTCTTGAAACTGCTTTTAACGTAGAAAACGGGCATTACGAATATACACGCATGCCATTTGGCTTAGAAAACGCCCCAGCCACTTTTCAAAGAGTGATGGACAATGTTTTATCCGGACTACAAAACAAAATATGTTTAGTCTATATGGATGACATCATTGTTCAACTCCACTTCTCTCCAAGAACACATTAAAAATCTGAGAATAATATTTCGAAGATTAGAGCAGTTCAATCGGAAAATTCAACTAGACAACTCAGAATTTCTGAAGAAAACCGTCGAATTTTTAGTTCATGTCATAACCTCCGAAGGAATTAAACCAAACCCGAAAAAAATTGACGCTATCAAGAAAGTCTCAATTCCCAAAACGACTCATTCTTAGGATTGATTGGATACTATCGTAAATTCATAAAAAACTTTGCCAAAATCACTAAACCTATGACGTTATGTTTAAAAAAGGATAAAAAAATAGTTCATGACTCTGAATTTATTCACAGTTTTGAAACTTGCAAAAAACTACTTATGAATGATCTTATTTCACAATACCACAGGTTTTACCAAACCTTTCCTATTAACTACAGACGCATCTAACTATGCCATTGGCGCTGTACTATCACAAGGACCAATAGGTTCAGACCTTCCTATTGCTTATGCAAGTCGCACACTGAACCCTGCTGAATGCAATTATTCAACGATAGAGAAAGAGTTATTAGTCATAGTATGGGCAACTAAGTATTTTAGACCTTACTTGTTTGGAGGAAAAATCATAAATACTATCAGAACATAAACCACTCGAATGGCTATTTTTCGTGAAAGACCCTGGCTCTTAGTTAGTCAGATGGAGACTCAAACTAGACGAATTCGATTATACAATTAAGTATAAGAAAGGAACCTTAAATATGAATGCAGACGCATTATCTAGACCCCCTTCACAGGTCAATGCTCTGTCTCATACGTCAAGTTCGCATACTGAATCAGACTCTGACGAAAAAGTCCACAAAACCCTAGTAGCAATCTTAAAATATACACCTTTAAATAACGACGAAATATTACGAAAAAAGTTCGAAGGTACTAATCTTTTTATGCCTCAAAAACCGAAATTACCCATCAGTAAAGGTGGAGAAATAAGAATAGGTGAGTCACTTTCAGAATCTGCTATAACAGCTGATTTACCTCATATCTTACCTCGTGATTCATCTCGTAATATAGTGACACCACAAAAACCACCTCCAAAATTTAAATTCTCTCCCAAATCCACCAAGACAAGCCCAAGAAAATGGACAAAATATTCCTACGTCACTTGAAAATCCTGTTTCACCAAGACGACCCTAGGGAAATTCTCCAGAAGCCGCATTCATACGTCACAAGAGAATCCTATTTTAGAAGCCCCCTATACCAAAAAACATATCAATCTCTTTCCTAATCAAGTAATTTTCAGGTATTCAAATAACAATACCATTCGAAAACAAATAATCACACCTTTCCCAAATAAAAGGAGATTAACATTCTTCTTACCAAATGACCCTTCACACTTACATATCATTACACTTATAAAGGAATATATGCCACCTAATACATATTGTATGTATTTCCACAATACAACTCTACTCTAAAGCCCATAGTCTTATGAGTTTTACAAACATCGTTTCATTCGAATTCTTTTAAGCTGGTAATTTCCAATTCTTTCATAGAGGACATTGCAGATCCTGACAAACAAAAAGAAAAGATTTAAATGTTTCACGAAACTAAAACTTCCCATCGCAGAATGACAGAAATCGATTCATCTTTGAAAAAACGATACTACTGGCCTAACCTAGAAAAAGACATTCAAGCATATACAGGGTGTCCCATAAGTCACTGTCCAAACTGAATGGGGTGATTCTTTGGTTTATTTTATGACTAAAATTTTTAATAAACATATGTCTACAACCGCTTCGTTAGGTACCGATCTACAAGGTGTTGAAATTTCAGTATTTTTTTAGTTTTCTCTTTATAGCTCCTGCAATTTTTGAGGGATTTAGCTGAAATTTGGTATATAGGTCACGCAATAGAAGCTAAATGATTTCATATTTCAAACGTTTGCCAGAATTTACAGGGTGATGTTTTTCTAGGCGTCATATGCCCTTTTCTGCCTCTGAACTTTTTTGCAGTGCGCCGCTGGTAGATTCTAAAGGACTAGATGGTTTGTCTACCTTATTTAGAAACTTTTTGTTCTCCTGTAGTTTTTTCGAATTACCGACCCTTACCGAGAAAAAAATAAAAAACAAATCTTTGTAATGTAATGCTAGATTAAACTACAGTGACTCAATATAACTTTTCTACCTACATTGGCGACAATAGAGGTCCCGCCGCCATATTCTTGATCATTTCCAGTAGGAATCTAGAAGTAAGCCACGCCCTTGCCGCCATATTCTTGCTCATTTTCATTATGAATACATTAAAATTTCACCACCCTGTGGATTGGTAACGGAGCGTTTGCAAACCTATGTTTATATGTTTCAAATTTTAGTCATAAAATAATCCAAAGAATTACCCCTTTCAGTTTGGACCGTGACTTATGGGACACCCTGAATAAAAGCATGAGAGACACGCAACAAAACAAAGTACAAAAGGCAATCTTAACAAATCATTTTCAAGCCTACCCCTATCGGATCAAGACCCTTCGAACATCTTTACATCGATACTTATACTCTTTCCAACGAGAAGTTCTTAACAGTAATTGACAGCTTATCAAAGTTCACTCAAGCTCTTCCTATCCCTAGCAAGACATCCGTTGAAATTATATATACAGCTATTGAAAAATTTCAGTAATCACGGAATCCCCCAAAGAATCACCTCCGACAATGGAGACGAATTCAAAAACGCCATAATGACTGATCTATGTACCCTACATAAGATTGAATTTGATTACACGACACCTCGAAATCCGAACTCTAACAGTCCAATTGAAAGGCTACACTCTACTTTACGAGAAAGTACAACCAGCCTTAGATTGCAAAATCCACGCAAAAGCATAAACGATCACATGATTGTTGCTATTTCAAACTATTATAATAGCATACACAGTGTCACAGGATACAGCCCATTCTAAATTTTCAAAGGAAATTTAAATTCTGCAATTCCTATCGAACATTCACAAAACAAAATGACGACAGAATATATCAATAATCTCGCTGACAGTTTAGAAACTCTAAATAATGTTATTATTCGTGACAAACTAATAACAAAACAAATGCAAAATTTAGAGAAAATCAATAAAAAACGCGAAACAGAGCCCCAACTAGAATACCCTATTTTTATCAAACAATTCGATAGAAATAAAACTAGCCCTCGATATGACGTCAATACTCAATTACGATTTAGTAAACAAAAACGTAAAACGACAACCTAAACAACCAAAAAAATTTATTTCATACTAACCGAAATGTTCCTGGCAACATTCGTCATCCTTATGATAGGAACTACAATCAATTCTTATACATATATTAACACCAGTAGAAAACCCTATATTACCAATATCTATAGGAACAAACTACATAACAAACGATCATAATACTGAATACTGCATACTATCATATTAATACAACTATTATAATAATAATAATAATAATAATCTTTATTTAGCATAATGCTACATACAAAAATCCATACATATTAAAGTTAAAATTTAAAATTAATAATAATATTTCGGTAAATAATAAATAGATATGTATATGAAAAAAAAAAAAAGAAATATATAAACAAAATACAACAACAAAAGGTTAAAAACAATTAATAATAATAGTTCGATAAAAAATAAATAAATAGATATATGTGTATATAAAAAATGAAACAAGTACAATTAAAAGCAAATATAAATACAAAGAGGTAACCTTAAACTATGCTAATAAATGAGATCTCACTAATCTTTTAAAAACATTTATGTTATCACAGTCTTTTATAGAATTAGGTAACATATTAAAATCGTACAAGCCCTTATACAGTACAGAATTGAGCATTTGACTAGAATTACACTTATCCATCAATATAAAATCAGAACGATTTCGTGTATCATAATTATGTACCTCTTCAAAAAACTTTATTTTATTACAAATGTATGGTGGTAACATTTTGTTTTTAATTTTAAATAAAAATACATGGACACAAAATACAATTTTTTGCTTCACAGATAGCATGTTTAATACATTGAGCATTGTGGCAATTGGTGCATATCTATTACATTTTAAAATAGTTCTCATTGCCCTGTTCTGCACAAGTTGCAATTGTTCAACTTTGAAATTAGGCAAATTGTACAAAAGTGAAGAACAGAATTGGAGATGAGGTGCTGCAATGCTATTATACAATAACAATCTTGTACCCAGTGACAATTGGCTCCCTACCCTTGCTATAAAACCAACTCTCTTGGAAAACTTTCTTGTTATGTAATCTGCGTGCTCGTAGAAATTTAAATGAGAGTCAAATATGACTCCCAACTATTTAATTTGTTTTTCATTCATCTAACATTATTTATGATAATACTAACGTTCTCCAAGTTTAAATCTGCCAATCTGCTCTTTCTCCCAAATAAACAAAATTTTGATTTTGATGTGTTAATAGAAAGGTTGTTATTGCAAAGCCATTTGAACAAGTTATTTAAATCACTGTTGACAATCTCCTGCATACGAACTATATCCCTTCCAGCTAAATAAATCATCGTGTCATCAGCAAACAACTCAACCTTACAATCGTTCACAACATTAACTATATCATTTATGTACAGCAAGAATAATAAGGGACCCAGAACAGTTCCCTGCGGTACTCCATGCTGAACTTGTAAGGAGTTTGAAAAACTATTTCCAAATTTGACTTTCTGTTGTCTATTGGTTAGATATGACTGAAACCATTTCAACACTTTGCGACCAATACCAATGCTTTTCAACTTTTCTATCAGGATGTTTCTACTAACAGTCTCAAATGCTCTTTTGAAATCAAGAAATACTGCCAAAACAAAATTACCCCTATCTATCTCTTTCAAAAAACCATCAGAAATATTAATAACTACAGACTCACACGAATGACGTTCCCGAAAACCCGACTGATTCATAACCAAAATGTTATTCCTATCAGAGTGATCTTGTAATTGACTTTTCACAGCCAGTTCCAATACTTTTTCATAAACCTCAACAGTATTTATTGGTCTAAATTCGCTATGAAGACAAGTATTTTGCACCTTAGGTACAGGAATCAAAGTCGACTCTTTCCATGCTTCGGGAAACTCGCCATTTGAAAGCGATACATTCACAACATCCAACAAACGGTTTCCAACTGCATCACATACGTCCCACAAAACCTTTTTGGAAATTCCTTTTTCACCACCCCCGACATTTTTCATATCTTTCAATATAGTTTTTATATCAGATATAGATATTTGTTTGAAATATGAAAACTCAGTGTATTGAACATCAGGGGTTGCGTCAAGGTAATTCACTGGGAGGGAATACGTTGGAATACTGCTTATAATTTCTTGAATACTATTTATGAAATATTTATTAAATTCGTTGGCAATTATCACTTCATCTGATACTAGTTCATTTTCAAACTTAATTTCATTAGGCGTTGTCGAATTTTTTCCAGGAAGTAGTGTTTTCAAATTTTTCCACATTTCACGTTGATTAGTTTTATTGCCGTGAATAATTTCTCTATAGTAACTATCTTTTTCAAATTTGATTTGACTTACTATGGAGTTTCGCACTCTTTTGTATTCCCTCCAGATTTCATCGTTGTTTTCCCTAACGGCTCTCACATACAAACTATCTCTAACATGCATTCTTTGTCTAATATCAGCCGTTATCCAGTATTTGTGAATATATTTTTGTTTCAAAACGATTCTTTGCTTAGGGCACATTGTATTCAAAATATCTGTAATACTGTTTACGAAACTATTTGCAAACACATTCACATCTTCACTATCATTCCTCCATTCAATATCAAAAAGGCAATTTTGTAATTGGTCAATATTGTAGCTTTTCATAGATCTACGACAAACAACTATATCACGGTTTTCATTCAATTCCTGATCAGGGTGAATAGAAAGGATGCAGTGGTCACTTATTTTGGGTGTTAAATGAACATTGAATGACAGATTTTTATTGTTTGTCACAATATAATCAATTAATGTTTCACTTTTATCAGTGATACGTGTAGGGCAATCAACAATTTGGGAAAATCCATTCAAATATATATTGGATAAAAAAATTTCACCATAAAATGATGGTTTCAACAAATCGAATTTAAAATCACCCATTATTATGTTGACACCCTCGAACGCACTCACTTGATCGATATAGTTATTAAAAAAGTCGACAAATCTTGCATTTTCAGTCTGAGGCGGATGATACAAAACCGTACAAAGATACTTAATTCTAGATAAAGAAAATTCAAGGGACAAACACCATACATAGTTCTGCACACACTGTACATTTTTCAATTTATATTTTATATCGCTTCTTACTAGAACCATGACTCCACCAAGAAAAATATTAGAAATCTTGGAATAGCTCTTAAGAATTTAAACAGCACTTTAAACCAAACTGCAGGGTCTAAAGACTATATTGCTGCTTTATTCGAAGAAAATATTTAAATAAGTCAATCACGAATTGAGACAACAAAGAAATTCCTAAAGCAATTGTCCTCGCGAAATGAAGTAAACGCGGAATTTTGAATTTCGTAGGAACAGCACAAAAATGGCTGTACGGAAAACTCGACGCCGAAGACGGTGCTAGATATGGCTCATATATTCAAACGTTGAAAGAAAATCAATAGACAATTAATGAAAATTTGAAACATCAAGCACAAATCCTTAAACAAGTAGCAAAGACCTTTCATGACGAATTCCTAAACATAGAGAACAATCATGTAGTTATTTCACAGATAATTAAAAATATTTCTGCGAATAATCAGAATCTACAAACGATTTTAACTTTGAACCTAATACTAGATAACATTAATATGTAGATGTAGCAAGATACGAGATCTGATAAATTACATACAACTCGCTATCAACTTTGCACAATCAGGCAATATGCATTATACTATAATGCAATACAATGAACTTGTTAATTCAAAAAAGAAGTTTGACAGCAGTTATGGAGTGCAATCAAAAGAAGTACATCAAGATAATTGCCAGTTCTACTCTAATCTCCAGGAGAAAATGTTTAGTGACTCTCAATAATCACACATTTTTCGAAGACAATAAAGAAAACTTCAATTTGGAACTCAAGATACCCAAAATAGACATTCTTATTTTTCCTGAAATATCACGCCCTTCAAGAAACCCTACAAGAAGCATCACAACTTGAAGTTCGACGCTTGAAAGAGTTAACCTTTGTAAATAACCAGGTATTCACATATGCAATCATAATTTTAACTGTAATTTTCATAATTATTACAACCATTTTATATTTTAAATATAAATTTAGGAAAAATGTGAAAATTGAGGTTCAAATTGAGTTGCCTAACTTGGTACATCAATACCAATTTGCAACCACCCAAGGGGGGAAGAATTATACAGGGTGTTTCAGAAATGGTGTTACAAACTTCAAGGGCAGATAGTATTCATGAAAATAATTAAAAAAGTTCCTATGGATATAGGTCCGGAAACGCTTTGTTTCCAAGATACAGGGTGATACGTTTTTCAAAAAAAAGTTTTTCATTAATAGTCCAAAAGAGCTTTGGCCGATTTCAATGAAAGTTTCACGGTTTATTTCAACCATTATCAGACATCTACTGGACCAATTAGATTTGATCCAGAATTCCCAGGGGCGTACCCAGCGACCAAGTCGATTGTTTTTGTGCAGAAAAAAATATCACTCTGTAGTTTTTGTACGATTTTTATTGATTATTCAGATGGACACACTAAAAATACAACATTTTTGTCTCTTAGATTTTGTAATTATCTCGCTTCGTTTTCGCGGAAAAATTACAATACCATACCTCGGCACGTTTCTGGACTCCATAAGGAAAGATAAAAATTCATAGGAATTGAGGTACATCACCCATTCATTGAGTGACAACAACATAAATTCCATTTGAGGTTTTTTTTGTTTTGTTTCCATAAATCAACAAACTCCGAGAAATTTTTAATCAATTCCTAAGCATTTTTATTTTTTCTTATGGAGTTCAGAGACATGACGAGGTATGGTATTGTAATTTTTCCGCGAAAACGAAGCGAGATAATTGAGAAATTTAAGAGACAAAAATGTTGTATTTTTGGTGTGTCTATCTGAATAATCAATAAAAATCCTACAAAAACTACAGAGTAATATTTTTTTCTGCATAAAAACAACCGACTTGGTCGCTGGGTACGCCCCTGGTAATTCTGGATCAAATCTAATTGGTCCAGTAGATGTCTGATAATGGTTGAAATAAACCGTGAAAATTTCATTGAAACCGGCCAAAGCTCTTTTAGACTATTAATGAAAAACTATTTTTTTTTTGAAAAACGTATCACCCGGTATCTTGGAAACAAAGCGTTTCCGGACCTATATCCATAGGAACTTTTTAAATTATTTTCATGAATACTATCTGCCCTTGAAGTTTGTAATACCATTTCTGCAACACCTTGTATTGTAACCCAATAAAAACCCTTTTGTTCCCTCAAAACAATAATAATAATATCTATCTTGCTTGTTAGTATTTATTTTATCATAAAATACGCACGCAGCTACTGTAAAGCATTCATTTACTTTCGAGATTTCCTCGCAGTAACTTGTTTCACTTAGAATAGTTTAAAGTTTTCATTTGTAATAGTTTTGAAAATAGAGTTTTTGAAAATAAAGCTTACCGAAGTGGAAACCTAATTTACGTACCTATTCAGTTTCACGGTCAAACAAACAAATGGAGAAAAAAAGCAATGACAAATAATGTTTGATTATCTCTAACAGTTTTAATTAACTCTCTATTAAGAAGTACATAGTACATAATACATGATGCAGCCATACAAAACGCAGACGACAAAATGTAAATTATTTGAATTCAAATGCATAGATTTTTATGTAGATACCAGCTATCTGTACTTTTTTCATACTTTGATGCTCTAATGTCTTAATTTTGATTGTATTATAATTAATCAACATATTCGCCAGACAAAATTAGAAATGCATATTTTAAGTTTGGGCGCGAGTGAACTTGGAGTGTTTTAAATTTTGGCGGTAAATGTCAATAGTTTAAAACTGATTAAATTGAGTAGAAAGAAAGATGACTACATATGAACAATGGACAATGGATAAGTTAGAATATCTTCTAAAGCGTTCAGTGGCCCTTAGAGAATATTTTTAAAAGTGTCAGCGTCAGCTTGTCTTGAAACCACACATCAAACTTCAGTTTTGAGATTAGGTTTAAATCGAATTTTTACGCGCCAAAATTTAAAGAGAACCAAGTACAGAAGCGCCCTCTTCAACTCAATTGTCAATATTACATGCCATTGCTCAGGTTTTTTGACATGACATTTCGATATTGAAGTTCATTGACAAAATTAAAGAAAAATATTGCAAGACATAGGTACGTTCGAAAAACCATAGCAAGCTTTGATTTTTAATTTTTTTATACCTACTGTATTTTATATACATACGTATCATCAAATATTGAAATCTATGATTCAACACTCTCAGAAGGTGCTATCAGAAAAGTTCGCCCTTTTTTTCGAGCCTTAAACTAATATTAGCAATTTCTTGAGTTTGCCCCTTAACCCTTAACATGACCTTGACAAAACCACCTTTCAAAAAATCAGCAACTCGCTAACAGAAAAAAATAGACTTGTTTTGATTGGTAAACTTTGTCATTGTAAGAAAACATTTAAAATTTAATCTGAGGTGTGTAAACCAAATAAGTACTTATAATTATTTTCTTAAAGGCGATAACCAAATAAAATGACTCAAAGTTAGCTTTATTCAATAAATAGATGTTTAACATTTGTGTGGTACCTACTTTGAAGATTTCTGAAACATTTAAATTTTTATTTTAAAATATTATTTGAGAATACTTTGGTTCGACACACTTAAGTTATGACAAAGTAAAGGCCGATTCATACTAGAGGTCAAGTTGCGGTCCGGTCACAGTCAGATCAAACATCATGACATCTGTTTTAAATTACATTACTCACATTGCAAGTGTGCCTTGCCTTTCAATGATTCAATGTGAATAGTGCAATTCAAAATACATGCCATGATATTTGACCTGAATATGACCCGACCCCGACCGTGATCAGACGGAGACTTGACCTATAGTATAAATCAGCCTTAAGGCTATTATAAAATCATAAATGAACTAATAATAATTAGGTACCTATTTAAAAGGCGGTCGAACTTAGGTATGATGAATCGCTCGGACACGTCGTTTTTGCCCTTTTTAGAATTGTTCAGAACTATCTATTGTTTTCTTATACATCAGGGTATTCCAAAAACACTTTTTTTTTTAATAGAAACCGCCAATTTCTTTCTGATATTTGGATATCGATATTGTATCCAATACCAAAAGTCAACTGTTTTGAAATATCAAAACTCGTAGATTGGCATGTAAAAGGTTGATATACATAAATAATATATACATATTTGTTTCTCAAAAAACCTGCCCACTTGATACTTATATCTTATATCCATCAAATTCATCAGGTGACCCAATCATTTATTAATTTTCGTGGATCTTAAGTAGCGTTCTATCTTTCGTACGTATTTATCAGGATGTTTGACAGTTGGTGACCTGTTAGATGTTAGACGTACCTAAACGGAAAGTTAAGAAGAAAATTTTTTTTAACGGTCTCGTTCGGCCATGGTCTTTTCTGAAGATATTTTCACAAGAACATCGTTGCCTGTTCTACCCAAAATCAAGGGCAGCATTAGATTTTTAAATCGAATAGCCTGTATACTATTGCATTTTTGTATATATATTTTTTTTATTTCTATATGTTAAAATACTATTTTTATTTTTATAACAATTTTATATCCTACCTCAAGAAACCCAATAAAATAGTAATCTATTAAAGGAAATTATTCATTTTTTCAGAAACGCTGATTAAATTTTTTAAATGAGCATAAATTTTAGCAATTAAGTTGGAAGCGCTACTCGGAATTTTAATTTCCTTTCCACGAGACTTTAGGGCTTCTCCTAGATTTTTTGAAATAAAAAACATGGCAATTTGTCTATAACAGGATACAATAATTTAAGCCTGCATCTATAATTCATTAGTTGACAAAAAATTTCTTGCATTACCTGAGGTTTCTATCCAATGAATACGCACCTTTTGAAGTGTTCAACCTTTCTCAAAGGACATACGTGCTTTGTAAACTATACCTACACACCAAGTTATTGATTAGCCATCACGAATTGCATGATTTAAAAACAGAAACGTGTCCTGTGGAACAAGCGTTCATTAACGAGGAATTGTGCTTTTGTCAATGTAACTTCACTAGCAAAATACTAAATATACCGTATATGTTGCATTTTATAAAATCATAGAATGGGTTATTAGTATTACTACTATCAATTATATACGAGCCCCTGCTAGATAATTGAAGCAAACTTCAAAAGGAAATAACAATAATTATTATCCAACATTATAATTCGGTACAAATAATTGCGAAAAGAATAGGCCACTTTCAAGTGCCAGGAATATTGCAAATGATGATATTTTTTGACGCAGATACATGGATGCAACCGAGAATCAACAATATTTTGCAAGATTTCAGTCAGATTATTAAATAAATTAATAAATAAAAGTACCAAATTTAAACAATTAATCACGTGACTAAAAACGCCGGCTCATTGGCTAAAGCGTAAATTAATTTTTTGTTGCCACATTTAAAAATACGAAATTTAAATAAGGTTAACGTTAAAAATTGAGGATAGCAATTTTTTGATATCGAAGTAGACGAAAATAGTTTCTAGGTAGTGAATCCTCGCATTTTTCGGAAAGGGACGCCACTTTTCGATCCCGCATTATGGCAGCAGTTTAAAAATTCGATTTTCAAATTGTTTTATTTCCAAAAATAACCCTTTTTTTTGGAGAAAAAGTATAGAGATGTTAGATGTCATTAGAATGACTAACAATAATTTAAAAATGCTTTGGAAAAATGTGAAAGTGGCCCATTCATAACAGATTTCAAAATAATTTAGTATAGCCTAATTACCTTGAAATTAGTCGCGAAGCAAATAAAAATTCGAGGTACAAAACCAATATTGTCATAATAGATTAGTATGTCGTTTGTATATTATTAGGGGTAGATAGATTAAAAGATAGGGCTAATTCACTTGCTGCGGCCACGAATGCTAAACATCTATTATTACGGAATCGATTGCACTGAGTGAGGATAATAATGTAATCCATGTGCGCTGTAGATACTATAGTCTACTCGTAAATGACAATTGACAACTATTCGGTTCCCAACATAAAACTTGAAGCTTATAGACTGACCAATATAATTAAATAATAATGGCTATTCTTCTAAATTAATAGATGATATTTTAAACAAAAAACTATACAAAAATGCCATTAATTTAATATACCCTAAAAAATTACAAAATAATAATAATTTCAAAAGTATTACTTTCCAAGGACAAGCTAGTAAGAAAATTAGCAAATTTCTTAACAAAAACGATATAAATGTTGCTTTCAAAACTAACAATACAATAGGCTTTCACTTGAAAAATAATAAATCTAAAACTAAAATTTGTGATAAATCTGGCGTTTATAAATTATCTTGTAAAGATTGTCCAAAAGTATATATAGGACAAACAGGTAGAAATTTTGGTACTAGAATTAAAGAACATTACAATAGTTTCAATAAAAAGAAAACAGATTCAAATTATGCTAATCACCTGATAGAATCAAATCATAATTTTAATAATGAATTTCAAATACTACATAATGAAAACAAAGGGATAAAATTAAATATTCTAGAATCTTTAGAAATAAACAAACTTAAAAATTTAGACTTTTTATTGAACGACCAATTAGATTTAAACAATTCACCACTTTTAAATTTATTTACTGTGTAATACCTATTTAAATTAACATAAAATTAGACCAGCTTTCACCTTTTTTATATTTGTCAATTTCACTTTTAAGTCTACATTTTATTTTTCTAAAATCTTTCTGATGAAGCTAAAGTTTAGCGAAACATGTTAAAAGTTTAACAAAAAATTGTGGAAATATATAAGTATTAAAATTTACTTAAAAAATCTTTTATTAGATAATGGATTTCCACCAAGTAAAAGCCGATTCAATCAAAATATAATTAAAATTCAAGACCTGAATAGAATAAATCTTTTCGTTCCAACTATTCACGTTAGGTATGTTTTCCAGCACTGAGAACACTGAATTGTTCGTAAGCCAGTTCTTCCTGAACCCAGAACCAAATGATATCTCGAATCATGAAGATGATATGGGAAGATAAGATGGGAAAAGCTGTAGAAAGCCATTGCTATCCCAACACACAACAAAGTTATAAGTTCATGAGATTCACAATCCAAAATTCTGGAGTTCGTGGAAACGCAATCTAGAGATTCTTTATGGATTCTATGTTTTCTAACATAGTATTCTAAAAAGGTATCTACAACTTGTACAAGAGGCCACTTTGGACCTACAGCGTAGAGCTTCTACGGTGGTTGCGTCTTAGGTTGGGAGACCTAGAGAAAGAATTTGATCGTGCTCGATATTCTGTCTTGCGGTGAGCAATTTTGTATATATAGTATCTAAACAAATGACATTATCGTTGCGTCTGATGCAAAAACGACGATTTGCTGTTGTCGTCTCCACTCCCAACAATCTTGATGAGATTATTGAGAGAATTAAATTGAGGAAGAATACAATTAATGGAGACAAGACCTATGTCTCTGTTCGACGTCTTAATGACGGTAAAAATTGTACGATTTGCACTATAGAAAAACATTTATTGGACGTTTTCCAACAACATTTAACGGACGTTCACAAAATCTCCCAGTGGTCGGTCGCCTACGTTTTAAAGACGCTTTATGTGTTATTAGGGATAGAGAACATAACGGATATTCTGATTTTCCCATTGGCGAAAGGAATGTACAGAGTATTCGAACATGGGACAAGATAATACATTCAAGGATGGAATGAACGAAATACGTGAAGAAGTTGGGCGTGATCGTCAGAAATATTTCTCAGAAAGTTTGAACTCTTCGCCAAGAAATGGATAGAGTTCAGAATAAAATTAAAAAGTTCGAGTGTGACTTGGATTCTGCAAACGTCTCGGCTTCGCCAGCAACTGTATTAAACTATACGTCGGCCAGACATCGTGGGCGATGTACAGGACTCAATATTCGAACAAAAGATCGGAGCTGTGTCAAGACAAAGATCCAATAGGAGTTATAATGAAGGAACTTCTGGCGAAATAGAAGAGGTTTTTACCACAATCAAATGAGGGGACTTTAAAGGGGGGCACCGAAAGTTTCCGCAGCGGAAGAAGAGCACATTTAAAGCGTGACTGTGAAGTACGGCTGAGACTTCGTTCTCCTTGTGATGACTCTCAGCTTTCCATGGGAAACTTGAAATATGGCACCCCATGTTACAGCTACAGAACAGATAGTAGAGTATGGCTGATATGTCGCTCTCATTCTGGAGACTCTTGAAGGGATTTATTCGACTGACATGTGGATAGATAGAATGATTACGAGTATGACGAAGAACATAGCTTTAGAAAACATTATTTTCAAAGACATGTTGTTCTACAAGGACCCTGAAAAGCATATCTTACTGCTGGCAGTAGGCAGATGGAGAATAATAGATGTAATTATTATGGACCCGTGAAGCTATCGGCGTAGGAGTGGAGGTATTGCATTTTCACAGCGTTAAGGCTTATCACGATCATGTTCAATGTTCAGGTTACATTGAACATTTTTTAAATATAGGTATATAAACCGCGTAGTTTGTAAGTTAGAGAGTCAGTTTAAATAAGCGAATTGTTGTATAAAATTAAGTAAAGGCGATAAGTGATTAGTGAATTCTGCGTCAAAAGTCCAATTAAAGTTTTTGGGTTAGTGAAGAGCAGAAAATCTTTTCTATATAAGCAATTAAATAGCTACAATATATATTTAGATTAGAAAATACAAATGAATACAAACAATGCACATGTATCTAAAATTTCCAATCTCAATTATCTTATCTTGAAATGAAAAATCAAAACTAGAATGTAGCCATTAGGTACTTCATAAGTAATAGAAATATTATTGGATAAAAATTGAATATAGATAGTTTGAAACTTATTATTAAACTTACCTTAAATCTCAAATCTCCCTTAGGAGCTTTCGCATAGGGAATTCCCAAAAACTTATAAAACTTCCCTCCATAATAATCTTCACCAGTAGCGCCTTTCAATTTCCCTTGTTGGATTTCCACTATAATATCGGACATTTTCAATTATAATATTTTAAAATGTATTATCAAAACTCTAAATTTTTCGTTATAAAACTTAAGACCGGCGATGCGTAAAAGTTGCAATGTGAACTCGACGATTTATTTTTGTTTTCCCATGTCCTATCCGCGTAGCGTCGAATGAAAACTACTGTAAACTGTGTGTAATCAGCCGGTGCCGTATTGTATAATACAAACGTCGTGACGCTCTTCTAAATGGAGTCTGCGCAAATTACCAAATTTTAACACATTTCCATCAAATTTTTAGATAGCTCTATATCAAAAAAATAAAAAATTATGCAAAATTACTATGAAATTATTTGAACCTAGATAATTAACTGTGTTGAAAGTTTTTCAGATTCACCCACAATATGTGGGTATTCTTTTTCGCGAATTTATTTGGAAATTTTTGGACTATACATTATTTAAACTTTATAGGCTTGGTAGGTTAGGTGATTAAACGCCCAGTATTGTAATTTTATTTTTTCTGCTGGAACTTTTCTTAGTTATTCTCAATATATAATTTGTATGTTGATTCCAACCTATTCAGTTTAGGCTTGCTACAATTTATAACCAATCATCCTGAGCATATTTTTTACCTGTTATGAGATTGTGCCGGCGACTCCTGAAATATATAAATATATATTGTATGCAGAATAAAATACATTATGCCCCATGTAGTACTGAAGTTTACCCTATGAGACTTGAACACAATTTGATCCTGCGGTTAATAAAAAAAAAATCGCACATTTTTTAGTCTTTTCGGCACAAAGTTGGTGAACAAAGAGAAATGTTTTGACATATAGTTACACATTTGTGATAACCAACCATTACCAGTAGGTACTGTCATGACTCTTGGTTTATTCCAAAATCAAAGTCCATTTAACACAACAATAATTTATTCCACGTTACTACACACTCTGACACCAATTACTTCACTAATTAACACAAACAACTTTACTCTTTACAACTCTTACAGAATTCACTATCTAAATCGTATCATAGTCAATCTTGAACTTGAACCTAAAAACTACTAACTAATACCGGCCTTTATATATCCGTAATTTATTCTTGTATAATCCAGAATAAATGCGATAATCTTTTTGCCCAAATAAAGCAGTCTTTTCTGAAATTTTAGGCATGAATTCTGTATACCATGGCGAAAGCGCATCGCGACACTGCCCTCCTCCTGAGGTTGATCGTCCCGATTAACTTCACGCCCATGATATTTCGTCAATCTGTCCAGATGTACAGTATATACTTTCATCTTACTCCTGGTATTGCGCTGAACTCGACAAACCAAATCATTGATCCTCTTGACTATTCTGTAGGGTCCTTCCCATGTTGAAGACAATTTCGGCGACACTCCTTTCTTTTTTGTTGGATTATACAGCCACACCAGATCCCCTTCTTGGAATCTGGCTGAATTGGCTTTCAAGTCGTATCTGGTCTTCATTCGATCACTGGCCAGCTGAATATCCTCCTGAGCAAAATCATGTATCCCCAGAAGTCGTGCCATCACTTCGTCGGCATGATAACATGAGTTCCCTTCCAAAAACGACTCTAGCTGGACTTTCACCTGTTGATTCGTGAACAGCTGCTCTGTAAGCCATTAAAAATTCAGGCAAGTGTTTGTCTCAATCTCACTGGTTCTTTGCGACCACTTTTATCAGGTGTTCCTATGGTCTTATTAAATCGTTCTACCATGCCATCAGACTGTGGATGTGAAGTTGTTGTCCTTGTCTTACGAATGTCCATGATCTCACAAATTTTCCTAAAGATGGCAGATTCGAAGTTTTGTCCCTGATCTGAATGCAACTCTAGTGGCACACCATAACGACTAAAAACTTCGTTCACTAGCACCTGGGCAATCGTGATGGCTTCTTGACTGTGAATAGCGAAAACTTCTGGCCATTTACTGAAGGAATCCATGATAAGCAAGATGTATTTGTTACCACGCTCTGACTCAGGAAATGGTTTGGCAACATCTCGCTTTCAAATGAGAAACCGAAGTTGTACTGTTTCATAGGCCCCCGAGATTTTAGTTTAAGGCATTTACTGGTAGCATAGATGTCGCATTTTTGGCACCAGTTTTTAACGTCTTCATGATAGTGAACCCAGTAAAAACGTTCCCGAATTTTGTCCAAAGTCTTGTTAGCTTCAAAATGTGGCCCTGAAGTTCCGTTATGTATTTCTTTTATTACATCTTCTACTCGACCTTTTGGAATAAATAACCAGTTGGCTCTTAGTAAATTTTCCATCGGCACTTTCCCAAATTCTTTTCAGTAAACCATTTTCTACAGCGAGTTCCACTCAGCCCACAACGCCTTGTTAATCAAACTCTTGTTCGACACTTCCCTCTACACTGGCCTACATTCATAATTTTCTATGAGATGTAGAAATTGCCCGATGTCCTGGTCTGCTTCTTGATCTGCTCTCCTTTGTTTAGTAGTCCGTTTCTCATCAACGATCAGACTCGTTCTTCTCACAGCCGGATCAGTGTTTAAATTGGAAATCGTATTGTTGCAATTTCTCAATCCATTTAGAAAGCTGTCCTTCGGAAGTTTTCATTTCTAAAAGCCATTTTAGAGCCGCGTGATCAGTTCGAATTAGAAACTTACGTCCTTAGAAATACTTATAGAAATGGTCGACTGTTTTCACTATGGCCAGCAGCTCTCTTCTGGTGACACAATAATTTCGTTCCCGCTCTGATAAGGTTCTTTTGGATTTGTGAAAGGACAGCTCCATTACTTGTGTTGTTTGCATCTGTGTCCAAAATCAACATGCCTTTCTGATCGGGACAGGGCAACACTGGGCTTGTACATACTGCTCCTTTTAATTTTCTAAATGCGGAGTCGCATTCTTGGGTTCAATTGAATGTTGATTTTTCTTCCGTTAATCCATGAAGCGGAGCAGCTATATTAGCGAATCCTTCTACAGATCTTCGATAATGAGAACAGAATCCTAGGAAACTCCTCAGTTCATGTTTGCCGCGTTCTTTTAGCCAATCGCTAACAGCATCTATCTTTCCTCCCATAACTTGTATGCCATCTTCAGATACCACGTGACCTAAGAATTCCACTTTATTTTGAAATAGAAAACACTTATTTGGATTGAGTTACAAGTTGGCATTCCGGAAGCGGTCAGAAACTTCTTTCAGGTTATTGAGCTGTTCATGGACCGAATTTCCCATGATCATGACATCATTTAACTATACCGGGCAAGTTCTCCATGTAAGGCCTCACAAAACAAGATGCATCAGTCGCTCAAACGTAGCTGAAGCATTAGACAATCCGAAAGGCATCACGGTAAACTAGTATTACCCGCTTCCGGTACTGAAGGCAGTTTTCTTTTTGTCATGTTTGTGTAGTGCCACTTGCCAGTATCCACTCTTGAGATCCAAGGTGGAAAACCATTTGGAGCCCGATACAGTTGTTGATGTATCATCTATCCTCGGGAGAGTGGAGCTGTCCTTCTTGGTGACTTTATTAAGCTTACGGTAGTCTACACAAAATCTAAGACTTCCATCTTTCTTCGAAACCAATACTACTGGCGCAGACCATGGACTATTTGACTCTTCAATAATTCCTACTTGAAGCATTTCATCAATTTGGTTCTCCACTTCCTGTTGTTCAGCTACTGGCATACGTCGTTGTGGTTGTGTAATTGGGTGTGCCAATCCAGTATCAATTTTGTGTTGAATTAAGCTGGTCCGACCGGTTTGATTAATTATCACAAATACGTCTGGCTTTTTTCAAGATGAAATCTTTGGCTTCTTGAAGTCTATCTGAAGTGAGGTGTTTCCGTGATTTCTCCAAAGTCTCCATCAGGTGGTCTGTATCCAATTTTGGTTCTACAAATTGTCGCTTATCTGGTAGGTCACAGTTCGATATTTGCTTAACCCGCGAGTACACGCGTGCCGGTCAAAAAGACCGACTATTGATAAAATCAGTAATTACGCCACTGGTACAAGGGTGATAGTTTTGTCCATCCAGGAATGCCTGATGCAGGTTTTCCACTACCCATTGGCCCAAATATATTTTGGTTTTTGGTTGAAGAAGGGTTCGTTATTTTCATAGTCGGTGCTTTTGACTAGGCGCGTGAACCTGAGTATCTGAAATATTTGTGTTCAAAATTGGCATTTTCTAATATTGGGAGTACTTTTGGCTGTCGATAATACGGTAACTG
Organism: Ceutorhynchus assimilis; assembly: GCA_917834065.1. Taxonomy (NCBI): domain Eukaryota; kingdom Metazoa; phylum Arthropoda; class Insecta; order Coleoptera; family Curculionidae; genus Ceutorhynchus; species Ceutorhynchus assimilis. Next base: position 23,378,634 of record OU892278.1, read on the forward strand.
TACTGCATAATATAATTCCCTTTATAATAATTATGAATTCTAGGAATTATAGTTAAGTACACTTTTTTCGCGGAGACGGTCCCAAACGTATCCTGAACGCTAAGGCATGACTTACGCAGGTAATATATGAAAGTTTCATGTCTCTATTGATTAGTAAACTTGCGTAGGTCATGCCTTAGCGTTCAGAATACGTTTGGGATCGTTTCCGCGAAAAAAGCTAATAATTCATATAAACTTTTGGGCAGTCGGTCGATTTGACCGAACGCGTGTAACGACGTAATTTTTTTGGCGCGTGTAATGCCGGGTTAACTGTTTCCAGAGTTGCAATAATTTTTATTTTTACTGTTTCAGTAGAAACATTAGCAATTCCTATCATAATGTCTCCATTTGTTCTTACTAGCCCTCGCCTTACCGACAGCGGGTCAGCGATGACCCAAAATCTGATTTTCCAGGAATATCTTGCGGCCCCGCGACTTTTTTTCAGAGATCTTCTGTGAATTCTTCTACTTTATGTCAAGAATATTGCCTTTTTTCCAGGAATCCTCACTGGGGTTTTGGTCAGGATCTTAACGGCTTGGGATTTTTCTTGTATAGTTAGGACAAATTCTTCATTACCAAATTTAGGGATGTTCATAGAAGGATCGAAAGATAAACCATGTTGGCCGATCAAATCGATTCCCAAAATAAAATCATCTTCTATATTGGTGACTAATGTTCTGTACCTGAAGGTGGTAGATCCAAAAGTAAGCTCAATCATAGCTTCTCCTTGAACTGGTGCTGACTCGCCCGTGACTGTTCGTCGTGACAGGTTTCTAATGAGTGGTTGGATTGCCCGAGACTTGACTAATGTTTTTCTAATTATAGAAACTTCAGCACCCGTATCAAAAGTGATGCTTTTAAATTCTCCATTAATTGGTCTTTCGAATTTTAATCCTCTATAATGACTGCCCACTGATTTTATGTAAACAACCCTGGGGGCTTCGTCATTTCTAACCAACATTCGCGTCTCCATACTGGTTAGTTCTCGTTCCTTTGTCTGTTATTAGGGCTGGCGTCTCTAGATCTCAAAAACCGTTGGAAATGATCTCAAGATGGAGAGGACATCATTACTCTACAATCACGTTGAATATGTGCAAGCTAATGGCACCTGTAACATTCTACTCGGTTTCTCGGTGTTGGCGTTTGTCTGGAGTCGTTTCCCGTTTTTTTACCTTCTAGTAATAGTTTCTCCATTCTCTCCATGAAACTACTCATATTATTCTCAAAGTTACCATCCTCTCTTGACGATTGTTTATCCTTTTGGTCTTCAATGCACACTGCTGGGTCGTGAGGGACCAAAGATTGCTTCCAGTTCCAACGCTCGGACAAGGGTTTCACTATTTTGTCTGAACTTAGACATTCTCAAATATTCCTGGATCCTCGAATCGCCAAACTCACTAGCCTTTCAACTTTCGATTCGAATTCTTGTAAACTCCGCCGCCGAGGTTTTGAATTCTTGATTTAACTTGAGTTTTAAATACTTCTTGTCTGCAATGGTCTCCGAAGCGCAATTCTAATATCAGACTTAGATGCTGGTAGTTCTGTTGGTAGATTGAAGGAATGGACTGAAGAAAATCTAAGACAGATCCTCGTAGCGCCACTATCAGTGCTGTTGCTTTTTCTTGATCGGTCCATCCGTTGGTATTTGCAGCAGCTTCAAATTGTCGGATATACATGGTCCAGAACGTAGAACAGTCAAAATTTGGTGGTTTTATCTTCATACTAGAGAATGCTCCAACACTAACTGGATTGATGGACTGTATTTCTAATATATTCACCTTATCTTCAAGTGCTTGAACTTTGTCCTCAACTTCTTGTCTTAATTGCTGAACATCGGTTTTGACCTCAGCTTTTGCTTCCTAATCGTCGTTTTTAACTTTTCGAATATCGTCTTTAACTTCTCGAACATCGTCTTTAACTTCGGCTTTTCCTTCCGTAATCTTTTGTTCTAGGTTAGCGACAAATCCGTGTATGGTTTGAAATATTTTCTGTAGTTATCCAAGGTCTTCTTGCCGTTGTTTTTGTCGCCTGGCCTCTTCGTCTTGTTTTTCTTGTTGTCGTTTAGCTTCTTCTTCTTGTTTCTCTTTATGTCGCCTAGCCTCTTCGTCTTGTTGTCGTTTAGCTTCTTGGAGTTCCAACATTTTGTGCAGAAGTTCTTCAACTTTTTATTGTCTCGTGATAGGCATATACACAATGTTCTAGAATTTCCCACAAACTTTTTTCAAATATCTTCCCTGGTCTTTGCTTGAAGTTCCAAATACGCCGGTGAAGTCAAAAATTGGATAACTTGCTTTATTCTCGAATAGGATGTTCTAGAATTTTCTTGAAATGTCTTTTCTGAATGTTGATTGATATAGCAAACACGTCGATGAAGTCACAAATTTAATATCTCCCTTGGTTTCCAAATAGAATATTCTTGAATTTTCCCGAAATTCTTCGAAATCCTTTTCCGGAATGACGATTGATGTATCGAATACGTCGGCAAAGTCAGAAATTTGATATCTTCCTTGATTTCCAAATAGAATTTTCTAGAACTTAGATGAAAATTCACTATCACAGTCAAAATTGGGTATACAGTCACTTCCAAGGTAATTTACACGGTCGGTTAAGTGTCTTTTGGTGATTGTCACTGCTAACACTGACTCACTGTCCCAGTGTTCACTAAGTGTTCATACACTAGTTTCCGCAGTAGTCCGCACTATTCTGCAATCGGATTTCACATTGCAGTCTTCGAATTATATCTCGCTTCCGACACCAATGTCACGATGCTGGGATGCGTGACAGAAATCTTGGGATCGTTTATTCCAAATTCGAAGTCCAATTAACACAACAATAAATTATTCCACGTTACTACACACTTTGACACTAATTACTTCACTAATTAACTCAAACAACTTAATTCTTTACAACTCTTACAAAATTCACTATCTAAATCGTATCACAGTCAATCTTAAAATTAAACTTGAAAACTACTAACTAATACCGGCCTTTATATATCCAAAATTCATCTTGTAAAATCCAGAATAAACGCGATAATCGTTTTACCCGAATAAAGCAGTCTTTTCTGGAATTTTAGACATGAATTCTGTATATCATGGCGAAAGCGCATCGCGACAGTACCTACCCATACGTAAAATTTCAGTAGTATTACCTGATGCTAATTAAGACCCTCCATTATTCGTAGGTATTCGAAATGCATTAACTCTAGTTTCCCCCTCTACAAGCGTACAAAAATACCCCGACCACAAATGTAATGTTGGTCGAGGACGGCTTTTGCTTGCTGGAATTTTTGAAACATGTCTACACATAGGTAGACATTTCTATACATAGTCTTTCCTTGTCAGAGGGCTGGAGCGTGGCTGTGGTTCAGCCGCCGTTCTCCGCTCAACAGTAATGAGTTTCTGCCAGCTGGACAGGCACCTTTAGCAAGAAACTCATGGGCAGTTGTAGTTCAAATGGAATCCTTCTACTGACTAAATGGACACCTAAGGCTTACGTCTGCAATGTCCTTAAAAAGTAGATTTAAACGATAGAATAAAGAAAACAAGGAGGTTGAGTGTTGATCGATTCTTAGAAGGAGACACTGAAACACACTTCCAATTCTTATTGAATAGAAATTTAACTTCTAAGTATCTTGAAGATATTGAACACTAGGTATTAGTCAATGCCTGTATGTGTTACCTTGCCGATAATCAACGGGCTTCGTCAGCAGGAAACACCAGGACAGGTTCGATGTTATAGATTAGAAATGGAAAGTCTACGGCAAAATGATAACCGAAATCGACTCACAAGAAACAAACCTATCATCGAGCGAAGGCTACCCAAGTAGCATTTTTCCGTCTTCCAACGTTATCTGCACCTATTTCAACGTTAGAATAGGTACATATATAAGTCGTATTACGACTTCACAGCTTCGGTCGCAGTAAAACGTCGGCACAACGATGCTTCGACTACGCAAGCCGCCTACGAGAATTAAAGTAGCTTACGAGTAATTTGCCAACGTTGGCGTGACGTCCTTTCTCGATTAAAATATTTCAAGTTATCTTTGGACGTGGTTCGACGACGGTTCGACGTCGGTAAATTTACCAAAATTGATTAACTCTAACAATGTACACAAAATAACATAAAAGCCTAACTTTTTTAAAGGTTATTTTAATTTTCGTAAATTTTAGTTTCGTGATGGAAAATAAAAGAAAAGAAAGCGAAAACCATTTTTAAGCATTCCACGACATTTTATAGAAAAAAGTGGATTTGTGTCTGATATTTGACACAATTAAGATGTCGCGATTATTTCCATGTACCTACAGATTTTGTATCAGGTGAAAACTAGGGATTATTTATCTGGCCAAAGATTGGGCTTGGTCAGTTCTCGTGCAATTTTCGTCGCTTTCGACATCAGCGTCATCAGCTGTTTAGGGTGTTTCGGCCATTATTGGGTTCGAACGACGATGGCCGGCATTGTTGCTATTTTAGATTAATTTTAATTTTACAGTGAACATCGGCAAGATTAGTCGTTCATTAGTGTGCATTCCACAATTGTTCATCAAATAGGAGATTCACAAGTATCTTTCAACCCATGTTAAACAAAAAATTAAAATTGGAAAATTAAACAAAAATTGATATTTCTCTAAATTTTACTGATCTTTGGGGAGGCGGATGTGTTTTTAGTCCTACTTTAGTTATGAATGAATGAATGAATGAATGAAAGAGTGGGCGGCCGCGACCGTAGTGCACATAGGTCTCCTGTGGTGGACCCGTCGTGTCCCACTGAGTTCTACCAGAGGCTTATGTCCTTAGAAAAGCCAATCAGGCACCCTGGCTTCATCCTTTTGACGTCATCGGGCAAGCAATACAACTTGCCCAGGTGTTTGAACCTCGCGCGCGTGAGTGCAGGGCACTCACCGAAGACGTGGTCTGCCGTCTCCTCCTCCCCCCCCATGCACCAGCGGCACTCCGGGTCGTCCGTAATGCCCATGCTGTGGAGATGGCGTCTTAGGTGCCAGTGTCCGGTTAGGAGACCAGTCACTAGCCGTATCTCGCGTCTGTTCAGGCGCAGTAATTTGGTGAGACAGGCAGAGGGCCCATCAATATGAGCCTTAGCCTGCCTCATGCCAGGTGCCTCCATCCATCTCCCAAGGAATCGCTCCGCGAGGAGACCCTTCAGGGACGTGACAGCCTCACATTTGGCTATGCCCAGCGTGGGCTCAGGGCCCACAGGTGACATCGACGATCCGTGTCTGGCAAGTAAATCAGCTTCGTCGTTGCCCGCGACGCCTGAGTGACCGGGCACCCAGACGAGGCGGACCCGGCAGCCGGCACTCACCAGTCTTCCCAGGACTTTTTGCACTCCATTACAAGCTTAGAGCGCACAGTGTCAGCCATAATGGCTTTGATAGCGGCTCTGCTGTCGGAGCAGATTGAAACGACTGCATTCCTGTGGCGCCGGTTTAAAATTTCCCGACCACACTCCATTACAGCAAAAATTTCAGCCTGGAAGACAGTGGCGTGTTCCCCTAAAAAAAAGGATTTACTCATTTTAGGGGACTCTCCGCAAAAACCTGCCCCTGACCTGTTATCCATTCTGGAGCCATCCGTGTACCAGATAGCTCCACTATTCGGTACAGTTGGCTTGGAGCCGCTCAGCCATTCACTTCTTTCAGTGTTATGGGCCTCCAAGCCTTTGCTATGAACAAGCTCCGGTCGCATGATATCGCTGCCCATCAGAAGGACAGGACATTTCTCTGCGGCCTGAGACCAAATTCTCGCGTGTCTGGTTACGCTGGTGCGCATTTCGTCAAGGACGTGCAATCTATAGGCTGTCCTCATGGCCTCGAACTGAATCACGAGGTCCAGTGGCGGGAGACCTAGGAGGGTCTCCAGGGCCCATGTTGGGGCCGTACGCATTGACCCCGTTATGCTGAGGCAGGAAAGGCTTTGTACTCTGTCCAGTTGCGCCCGTATTTTGGCTTTCTCCGTGCAAGGCCACCAAACGATAGCCCCGTACGTGAGAAGAGGTTTAACTATGGAGTTATGAATCCAGTAAAGGATCTTCGGTGATAGACCCCAGGTGCAACCAAGGCCCGTCTACATGCCCAAAGGGCACAGGTAGCCTTTTTCATCCTGTTCTCTGCGTGTTCATACCAGGACAGTTTAGAATCCAGCATCACACCTAGATACTTAACCACCCTGGAGTACTTAAGAGTCACACCTCCCAGAGAAATGTTGGGCGGTGTGCCGAAGTTGCGTCTCCTGGAGAAGAGTAGGAGCTCCGCCTTATTAGGGTTTATTCTGTGTCCTTCCGCAAGGCACCATTGGTTCACTATGCGCAGAGCCCTTGCCAAAGGGCCCTGCAGTGAGACGGCGTCCTTACCCGGACAAAGGATAACCAGGTGGTCGGCATAGGCCTGAGTATACAAGCCTGCCTTGTTTAGATTAGTAATCAGGTCGTCAACCACCACGCACCACAGAATCGGGGATAGAACTTCGCCCTGCGGACAGCCTCTGGCGGCTGTCGCTCTAACCACCGCATACTTTAGTTATTTTTATCAATATTCTGGAATGCACTAAAAAGTTGCAACAACCTAGATATATATTACAACGAAACAAAATAGTTGACGTCATTTTTTGTTGTTATGTTTCGAAAATAATATATCCACATTTGGTAGAAAATAGGGTAAAATCTTTAGACCAATTTTTAAATAGTACAGACTGGGTATAAATAATTAGACTCAAAGTCGGATTCCGACGCCGAATCGACCGAAATATCATTCCCTATTTTAGTCGCATATTTTTAACGTAATATTTTGTCAAATGACGTCGGTTTGTTACCTGGGTAAAGTACAGAGAGAAGCAGCAATTTTGAAAAACTAATGGTAGATGCCGAAGTCAACCGTATTGGAATATTGAGGAGCCTAATAATACCAGAAGCTTTGGTCCCTCTACGATGATTCCGAATCCCACTAAGATCTAAAGGAGCTGGGATTAAGCTTCTTCAAATAAAATCTAAATTGGTTCTATTGAACAATAATTGTTTTCCTTTGTTTCCTTGAATTGAAACACCTTCAACAAATAATAAATACATTGATTTAAACTTGCGGTTTACAGCTCAACTCAGGTCTACAGAGTATAAAAGCCCGATTAAGTCCACAAGCCAGCAAGACGAAGGCTCCAGTAGCCCAATAACGCTGTCAGACCCAATCCTTGATCATTTTGAAGTCAGATCCAACACGATAAGCCCCAGAGAGGGGAGAGATTCGTAACGGTACAGTGTATGTTCGAGGAGAGTTCAAGTCCATCAAGGTGAGAGAAGTGAAGAGATGCCCTTGGTTGTTCTAAACCAAATCAACCAAGGATAGAATCCAATAACTGGGAAATCAAACCAAAAAAAACCTGAAAATAAAACCCAAGTTTTCACTGACAGGAAATATAAGAATTTTAAAATCATAACTGAAGGTGTTGTGACGGGGTTGTATAGTTATTCTATGTAGCAGCGGAACCATTTAATGAAAAAAATCCCAAAAAGGCGTGAGCGGCCGTAACCAAATTTTACAATATCGGCAAAACCATACAGCTCAGGACAGCCAAACGCTCACAATATGATCTACAGTTAATATCCCAACTTTGGAACTGAAGCTCACTTAATTTCAGTAGAACTGTAAGATCACAATTCAATAAATGGACAGCGTACCTAGAAAAGTAGAAAGCTATACGTATCTTGGATACCAACTGAAACTGGGGAAAGAAAACCAGACCACCGAGATATACAGTAGAAGAAGACTAGTGTAGCAAAACGCCCCAAGTACTCTATGTAAATAGTTATTTGTTTATCAACTAATTTATTCTCATAAAATCTTACAATAACTTCTACTTGAAAAATAAAATCCCTAATTCAAAATTCATTTCATGAACAATAAATTCTTTTAACAACTTTCCCATATTCTAAGACAATTCTATTTCATGAACTTCAAGTTTCTTTCCAAAATTTTCTATTCCCTTTAATAGTTTATTTAATCAGAACAAATTCTATTATAAGTTTCCTTTTAACAACTTTCCATTATTTTAAGACAACAATTCTATTTTATGTCATCAAGTTTCTTTTTAAAATTTCCTATTGCAGTTAATAGTTTATCAGAACAAATTCTATTTTCGGATTCCTATGCCTAGCTAATAAATTCAACTGTTTAATTCATAATTCCATCTCAAAATTGTATATTGTTAAATGCATTATAAGTACCCTTCATATTTTCTTTGCACATTTAAATTAGAATGTCATTATATCTGAAGGCAATTAAAGTTATGCAATAAATAATGTTCCATTTATAAAACACTCGAGTTATTACTATTAAGGCAATAAAGTTCCACTATTAAATTAAAAGTCAACAGTTTTTCTAGTAACAATCCTCAAGTTTATAAATTCAAAAGTATTTCTAGTATTAATCACTCAGTTTGTTTTTATGCAATGAAAGTCAATTGTTGATTCACTTCTTATCTTTCAGAATCATTGATAAAAGTCAGAAAGTTTTTACTAGTCAAAATCACTCAAGTAAAATTCAAAGTTTAATCACACAAAGTCATGTTCATCATTTATATTGGAAATAAATCTTGTCACTATAGAGTACTTAAATTTTGTCCATAAAACACACGTAAAATTACTTAATTAATTACTCAAAATATTTAGCTAGCACGCACATAAATTGAACGAATTTCAAATGTTATTTCTTACACGATTTTTCGAACTTTTACTAAGTCTATTTTGAACGCGTTTTTCTCCGAGGCAGCTTCGCTAATTTTCAACCGGACAAACTCATTTGGTTTTGTAGACTTTTACTCAACTGGACTGTTAAATGGCAACTAACTTCCCGGCAACTCAAACGCGGTTTTTATATAAAATCGATGACCCCAAATCTCTTTGTCCATGAAAATTAAGATGATGCAATTTCCTTGAGATTTATATTATTTTTAGTCTAAAAATCGATTAATTATGTCGCAATACCGTGATTTATTGAGGTCAAAACGTTATGGGCTCAAGAATGCTATAAATCATTTATAATTACTTGCTTGGCCTCGCTAAAAAAGTTCATTGATCGGGTGATGACACTGGCATGATGACGAAACACCTAATATAATATTAAACGTTTAGTCAACCATCCAAGGACCTTTTTTTTCAGTTATACATGTAAACCCCATACTTTGTGAGTGGCTTGCTTACATCAAGTCCTACAACTTTTCCTCTACGACTTTTCTCGGAAATGGCACGTATGCGCGCAGGCGACTCGCAAACATTTTAGGGGTATCGGACTCCCCCAATTTGCCATTATTTTTGTCGGCCAAGTTGATTTCCGTGATTTAGAAATAAAAATCAAACATTATTCATGAAATTAGATTTTCATGTATCAAGAAACATAACCACGTCAGATCGACATTTTGGGGGTATCGGACTCCCCCAATTTGCCATTATTTTTGTCGGCCAAGTTGATTTCCGTGATTTAGACATAAAAATCAAACAGTATTCGTAAAATTAGATTTACCTACATGTATCAGGAAACATAGCTACGTCAGATCGACATGTTTGCGAGTCGCCTGCGCGCATACGTGCCATTTCCGAGAAAAGTCGTAGAGGAAAAGCTGTAGGACTTGATGTAAGCAAGCCACTCACAAAGTATGGGGTTTACATGTATAACTGAAAAAAAAGGTCCTTGGATGGTTGACTAGTTAATTTGTTTCATTTTTAATTTATCGATACTGATTTAGGAATACCGGAATTAAGTTTTTGATTATTTGATAAAATTTAATTTCTACAGTAAAGACTTTGTAATTATCGGGTCAAATTTCTAGATCATTACAACTAGCATGGACGGCATTTGGAAGACTTGCGTATATTCTGAAAAATCAGAATATCCCCTTAAGATTGAGATCAAGACAATTTGATCAGTGCATTCTTCCTTCACTAACCTATGGATGTCAAACATGGACATTAACAAAACTAACAATGACCAAAATGGCCGTAACCCAAAGATACATGGAAAGGTAAATCCTGTGAATATCGTTGAGGGTCAGAAAAACCAACGAATGGATTAGAAACACTACGAAAGTCAGAGATGTGATCGAAACCATTGCCACTCAAAAACGGAACTATGCCGGACACATAGCCAGATATACAGACGCGAGATGGAATAACATACTGTTGCACTGAAGACCATACCTAGGACGACGAAATAGAGGACGAGCACCAATGCGCTGGACCAACGACATAAAATTAACAGCAGGGTTCAATTGGATAGGAGAAGCGCAAGACAGGAGATGATGCCATATGAGGGACGCCTATGTTCAGAAATGGACTGTGTAGAGAGGCGATTGAGATTGAGATTGAGACTTAGAATGCTATTTTTCTGTTCTCTACAAAATGACTGGTATTTTTCTCATCTCTACAAAATGGCTGGCACAAGGTCCCTTTTGGACAAGGAGAACTTCTCGGGAAGATCGGAAATCCCTATCTAACACATAGGTATCACGGATAAATCCTTCTCTCTCTGTTGACTGTTTACCAAGTTGGCTAAAACAACGACATAACTAAGGGCGTTGCATCACATCCGCTACCAAAACAAGGAATCAATTCTTAGAAGGTCCGACAACCCTGAACAGTTCTGGACACTGAAGAACAACTCCGAAGGATTGAGCGCACCTTGGAAAATTATATACCTAATGTCGTACCAAGCAATCACACAGAACCTGTACCTTTAGAAACAACAATGAACTATAAACTACACGTATCTGAAATGGCACCGACCGTTGTCGGATATGGCATTTGTCATCTCGCTTAGTGCGTCCGAAATAGCTACATAGTGGGGGATACCTATCTCTCTCTCTGGTTCATTGCTGTAAGGTTTGGTATATTCCTAACCTCAAATATAATAGTTTTTAGACAAGGAAAGATTTCCATAATTCGCCAATAAGATAAATAGAGAAGGTATCCCCCACATTCTCCATCTCAATTTGCCGCAAATTTATAGATCGGCAGGCCATTCCAGGTACGTGTAGTTTATAGTTCATTGGGAAGCAACAAAGATAGCAACGACCACAATCCGTACCAAAAGTAAATTACGTCTACTGAATGCAACTATAGGAAAACTGACATGGAACAGCGAACAGCTGATTAGTTGAAAATGACAAATGTAAGCAACATAGAAAAATGAAAAAGGTAAACTGCCTCAAAAGCAACATAATTTACTCAGAATCAAATCCAATACAAAATACTAAAAATGAAAAATCTCAACATTATCACTGTTTATGCCCCTCGTTCTGGAATTAAAAAATCACCTACACACTATACTCTCTCAACTGGTCGGCAACATCATATTTATGGGTGACCTAAAGTCAGTTTTTTTTAAAGATAATTCCCTAAGTCAAAAATTTAGTAACTATGTTGGCAACACAAGCCTTTTCTACATAAAAAATTTGAAAAGCATTGACAATTTTACATTGCATTGCCAACATCACAGATTAACCCGTCCTAAAGATAGGAAACTTCCATGTAAAATGTTCGTTCGGAGCTGTCTCGAAAATAACACGTGTGGAGCTTCATGACTGCCAAAGCTATGAGGCGCTAGTATACAAAGCCACAAGCAAATGTCATCTGTGAACTGTGAATGGTGAATATAATTTGTCAATGTGTTTGTCATCAGTTAGCCGTTTGATCTGTGTTAGTGTTCTTTTATTTAATTTCCTATCAATTTTTGATAAAACTTTGACTTGTTAATATGTTTTTAAAAAAAGAGACTTTATGTTAGGTACATTCAAACATAGTGGAAATGCTCGTGGAAATGGGACTAGTGATGGTTTTTATTCGCCATTGTTTGACATTCACATGAAGTGTGATTTGTGCACCAAATAAGACCAAAATTCTTAAAAATATACCCTCATTTATAGAATAGGTATTACTGCAGTGGAAGCTTCTGAATTCATGCCATCACCACTTTATCCTCAGAGACTTTGCTGAGTGTGGAATTAGTGAATTTCATTTGCAGTATTATAAACTTTTTATTGTTTTTTTTTTCAATACGGTTTTCTATTATTCTATTATTGTTGTGTTTAAGGCTGTTCCAATAAAGAAGGAGATGGTACCAAAATGTTGTTTTATTTCAAAAAAAATTACAGATAATAATAAAATAAAATTGATTAGGGACAAATTATTTGAAAAAAGGCGGGAGACCACGTGACTACTGCTACAACACTGAACACACTGAGGTGCACACTAGCGCCCCCATGCTGTGGAAGTCATACAACTCGTTGTATGAGTAAGACAAGGATAGGGGAAAAGGCACGAGTTTCCTATCTTTAGGACGGGTTAATCTGTGGCCAACATAATGTCATTTTGACTTTTATCTTTAAAAAAAAAGCACACTTTAAATGCACATCACCAGGAATGGGGAAGCAACTCCACAAATGTCAATGGAAGACAGCTGTCCGAAATTCTGAACTAACTTGACTTGATTATCTTAAAGGATGGTTCAAGTACAAGTATCTAACCTACAAATGAAAACCTCAGCCCTATAGACATAACTTTTACCAAAGAATATTATAGTTAACTATAGAAAACCCACGCTTATGGGCGACGGCAGACCGCTAGAGGCGCTGCTCCGGTGTTATAAATTGAAATAATTTATATTGGCGCTAGCTTTTCGGCAAACAAATTTCAACAGCGTTGCCGATCAGCTCGGGCATTTAATATTTTTTGTGATTTTACCACAGCTTAATTTACCTTGGAAGATGATAGACTAACTGGCGCGGCGGTTTTAGAATTTTTTACCTCGACATATTAGATGATATGTAAACAAAACAAAAGTTACAATAAATCATATAATAGACATTCATAAAATAATACAGTTGCAGTTGCTGTTGCTACTGAATACCTAGTTGCTACGTCTAATTTGCTGTATAAATAGAAAATATATAAACTAAAACAAAATTATGCTCTGCGTGAGATAGGAAATGTTGAGTGGAGTCATTTTTGAAGTGAAAACTTCTTTAGAATCGTTGGGAGTGATTTGAGACTCGATGAAACGAAAAAGCGACCCGATGAAACGAAACGAAAAAGCAACACTTTTTCAACACGCTTATACAGGGTGTCCTTAGATAAACTGACACATTTTACAGGTAAATATCTCGAAAACGAGAAAATATAACGGGATGCAGTTTGTTCTGGAAGAATAAGGATTTTTTAAAGTTTTTTTTCATGGTATTGGCGAATCCTGAAATTTGGTTTTGCAGACATTCGATTTTTTGAAATAATTACATACTGCCTTATTCTTGATGAAATACCTGGTATATTTTGTCTCATCTTCAGAAAACGTGACTTTTCTACTTTACAAAAATGTATAATTTTTTTCAATTATCATGAAATTGAATCGGTAAAATTGCACTTTGTTGGAGAGTGTACCATCGACTGGCCAAAAAAAAATGATAATAATCAATTTGTGTTTTATATGCACTAGCATTATTATTTAATTTGTGTTCAATACTTGTATTATTAGTTAACTATGCGCTAATTAGTTAATAAAAGTATCAAACACAAATTAATTCTAATTTTTTTTTTGGTTAGTCGATGGTATTCTCTTCGACAAAGTGCAATTTTCACGATGCAAGTTCAAGATAATTAAAAAAAATTATACATTTTTGTAAAGTAAAAAAATCAGGCTTTCTGACGATAACAAAATATACAGGGTGTTTTATTGAAAATAAAGCAGCCATTTTATTTCAAAAAATCGCATGTCTGTAAAACTGAATTTCAGCAAATTTTAGGATTCGGCAACAATGTGAAAAAAAAATTTGAAAAATCCCTATTCTCCCAGAACAAACCGCATCTCGTTATCTTTTCCCATTTTGGGGGAAATTTACCTGCAAAATGTGTCAGTTTATCTAAGTACACCCTGTATTAACAACACACAACACACAACAAGAACCTGGAACAAGCCAAGTGAGCTGGATGGAACAAGTCTGGATAAATCTGGATGAAGTCTGAAAAGTCTGGAAATTTTTGGAAACGTTTGGAAAGAGCCTGGAAATTTTTGGAAAGGGTTGGAAAAAATCTGAAAAAGGTTCCAAAAGACCTGGGGATCATTTTCCAGAATCCGGATCAGTCTGAACAAGTCTGGATTAATCTGGATGAATTCTGGAAAACTCTGGAAACGTCTGGAAAGAACCTGGGAATTTCTGGAAAGGGTCGGAAAAATTCTGCCACAAGTCCCAAAAGACCTGGGGATCATTTTCCAGAATCCCGATCAGTTTGTACAAGTCTGGATAAGTATGGATAAATCTGGATAAAGTCTGTAAAACTCTGGAAAACTCTGGATAACTCTGGATATTGTCCGGAAACGTCTGGAAAAGACTTGGAAATTTCTGGAAAGGGTTGGAAAAATTCTGAAAAAGGTCTTAAAAGACCTGGGGATCATTTTCCAGAATCCGGATCAGTCTGAACAAGTCTGGATTTATCTGGATGAAGTCTGGAAAACTCTGGATAAGTCTGGATAATGTCTGGAAATCTGTGGAAACGTCTGGAAAATGCCTGGAAATTTCTCGAAAGGGTCGGAAAAATTCTGAAAAAGGTTCCAAAAGACCTGGGAATCATTTTCCAGAATCCGGATCAGTCTGTACAAGTCTGGATAAATCTGGATGAAATCTGGAAAACTCTGGAAAGCTCTGAATAAGTCTGGATAATGCCTGGAAAAGTCTGGAAATCTCCGGGGCTGACACGCTTTTAATACATAGAACTAAAAAGTGAAAAATAAATATATTTTTTCTATTTTGATGTCATATCGAAGTCTTTTCGACACTAAAAGTAGTTTCGAAAAGAAGCTCTTTGTGGTGGCACTCCTTTTTTACTTATCGGAGGTTGGTTACACTGGCTGACTGATGGCCTTCGAACTGTCATTCGCGATTTTATAATAGAAGATTTCTATATTTGGCATGCAGTGTTTTTTTTATTTTTTTATGGATATGCGCACTCGCAAGGAAATGTCCTATCACGCTCGAGAAGCGGCAAGTGCGCGGAAATGTCGGTGTATGTTGGTCTTGAAACGGTTCAGGTTGTAACCTGCAGGGAAAACCGTCGCAGGGAGTTTATTCCACAGCGATGCTGTTCTCCAGAGATATGAATTCTGATATAATGAGGTTCTTGGTACCTCTAGTTTGACAGTAAATTCATGGTTACCGTCTGTTTGACGGGTTCGCCTGGTAGGTGCTACTCTCGGTGGAATTATACGTGCCAACTCTTCAGAGCATTTTCCGTGATAGTACCTGTAGAAGAGAGATAAATCGCCCACAGATCTGCGATGTTCGAGACCATCCAAGTTACGCAGTGTTACCAACCTAAACATATGAAATCAGGAAATATGAGAATTAAATTTCCAAGAAAAATTTGTTTTTTTAAATTAAACAATACCAAAATAGAAAAAATAGTATAAAATATTCATTTCATAAGACATTTTATGAAACTTGTATTTTAATGTACTATTAAAAAAACTAAAAAACACGCTTTTATACTTAATTGAACTAAAAAGTGAAAAATAATTTTTAATATAAACAGAAAATATTAATGAACAAAAAATATTAAAATTATTGTCAAAGAAGCGTGGGGTGCTCAATGTATGAGAAATGTGGAACCAAGCACCCCAGCGTGTATTTCAGTTTTTTTTTAACTATATTTATTTGCGTTCTTTCTCAAGTCTTTTGGAGGGGGGACGCCACTGTGTATGTTAGTATGTGTTGTGTGTGTTGCATGCAGTTCGATGAAAGTTTCACTTCTACCGGGTGTGAATTGCACAGGATTTTTTTTTTCAGGATGGTGCATAAGCGCAATTAGGCTCCAAATTCAAGGGGCGCTGACGAAATGAGACGCGTAAAAAAAGTTAGTTTTACGAGGGTTTGTACTTACGTCATCATTTGCCTTTTTGAAAAATAGGTTTTTTTTATGTCTGAAATTTTAACCAAACATATGTATAATTCGTTTCACGGCACGAGGGTTTTTACTTACGTCATCGATGACCTTCGGAGTTTTTGTTTTGTAATACATTTTTTCTACGAGCGTGCGGAAAAGTGTACCTTTCCGCACGCATTTTGGGTCATGTTTTTTTCCGCACTGAGTGCGGAAAAATAATTACTTTTCCGCACTCCGTGCGGAAAAGTAGAATACCTGGATTTTTAGGTATACCTACAGGTACAGGGTGGCCTAAATTCGAGCCTCATCATTGGGATCTCGGAAAACGTAAGAGATACAGGGTCGGTTAAGTTATGGCAAAGTTGCGCATTTTGATGCTCAACAAAATGCCGCTTTGATATTTAGGATATTTCGAATACTTCCGGAGATATCCAGAAAAAACCGGAATTTTGCAAAATGGTTTTTTTTTTCCTGACTTCATGTGAAGTGATACTTCAAAAAAAATATTACTTCATCATAGCCACTTTTTCTCCCCTACAAGATGCTATCATCAAATTTAAAATATAACGTTTCGTCTTTGGGCCACCATCATCAACTTTACTTTTCTATAGGACCCTCATTTTTTATTTCAGATTTCAAGAGCTTCTGATATCCCAAAACCTATGACGTATCGCATTTATTCGAAAAGTTTCTATTATTGTCACTTTCCATAAAAACTAAATGTGTTAGAGAGAGACAGAGAAAAGAATTTTGGTAAGAAATTACTAAGAAGTAAAAAAAAAGTACTCACTTTACGCGCTATTCAGAAGACGTAAAATTTCACTTGACGCACCAGTGCGTAAAGTAATTCACTACACACACTAGTGCGTAAAGTAATGTCAATGACAGATGTCGACACTATCAATTTGGCATTTTTCTGGTAAATCACTTCACGCACTAGCTCGTAAAATGAAAATTCTTTACGGACTAGTGCGTGAAGTATTTGACTAAATTTATTTTTGTACACATATTTGATTGGTAGTAGAAAAATTTTTGTATGCAATACTTGCGTAAAGCACCTTTTTTCACTCATGTGATTGTCGCACTCGCCTTCGGCTCGTGCGTCAAAATTCGCATTCGTGAAAAAAGGTTCACTTTACACACTTGTTGCATAAATAACTATTTTCGGATAAATGCGATACGTCATAGGTTTTGGAACATCAGAAGCTCTCAAAATCTGAAAGAAAAAATCCAGGGTTGTATTTAAAAAAAATAAGTTGATGATGGTGGTCAGAATACGAAACGTCAGATTTTAAATTTGATGGTAGCATCTTGTAGGGGAGAAAAAGTGGCTATGATGAAGTGATATTTTTTTCGAAATATTGTCAAGCCAAAAAAATATCACCCTCTATAATATTATTATTCCAATACGAATTAACCAAAGTTCATTGACTAATAATGTCCCAATTTAGTTGCGCAATTCGGATGTTATATTAATAGACTGTGAGATAGGGCCTGTTTAGTGGAGTCATTTTTTTTTGTCTGGCATTTTGAGAGCTGAATGTGGCTACTATTGTTCGTCGATTTTTAACTGATACTTGCGGTATGAGGAGCGAGGGGGTGTTTCATATGGCAAAAACAGGTGTGACGTCAGGTAACTATGGCGTTCTAATGTAGGGAGCCACCAGCTCACATTCCGTCCGAGTATCAGATTAAAATCGACGAACAATAAGCTGATGAGAATATGGGTGGTTTTAATGCCTGCCTCCGGTTCGAAAATTTGCAGAAGAAAAAAATTGATTTACACGAGGATTTTTTTTTAATGATCTCAATTTTTTTGGCTTCTAAATAAAAGATTGACATTGATAAATAATTCACCCATAAAAAATACCAGATGCTTTACAATAGCTGGAAAAGTGAGGATGAGTGTCAACTTCCAAGAGAAAAGAAAAGAACCTTCCGCGTTTTCTTTTTATCTGGTAATCGAGAGAATGAAAGGTTTTGTTGTGAAAATATCGCTGAAAAATCGCCAGACGGTAATCCCAGTTCGGAGTCGAGTTTTCCGGCAAAACATTCTGTGGACATTTCGAACAAGTGACAAGCACTAAAACCACCTATATTCTCATTAGGTAACTAGTCACATTCATCCCTCAAAATGCCAAACAAAAAAAAAATGACTCCACTAAACAGGCACTATCTCACGGTCTATAAATAAAGCAAACGCACTCAGAATCAGCAATAAAGCTTAAAGCCAACAACCTAGGTTTTAGGTCAATGAATTTTGCTGACAATTCTGAATCGATTTGGATCGGATAATTTTCAAGTGAGTTGTAAATCTAAATTTGGGCGCTAAAGTTGTGCTACGGGCTACAGAAAGATGGGTCTCTGGTAAGTATAATTATTCAACATTTATAAATGATGTCTCAATGTTCTCATCGATTGCTTAATTAATCCTTTAGTTGTAGTGAATAAACTTAATTATTTTTAATGTTTGGAACTTATTTCTCTTAATTCATTAAAATCCCAAAAGATCCCAAACCCCGAGTCACAGCAAAATAGGATCGTGACAACATCACTTCAAATAGAGTCAGGAAAAAATAAAAACAATTTTTCAAAATTTCTAAATTTTTCTGGATATCTCCGGAAGTATTCGGAATAACCTGAATATCAATGCGGCATTTTGTTGAGCATCAAAATGTGCAACTTTGCCATAATTTAACCGACCCTGTATCTCTTCGGTTTCCAAGATCCCAATGATGAGGCTCGAATTTGGGCCACCCTGTACTTACAGATAAACAGATATACTACCAGGTACAGGTACAAGAAAGTGAAAAAAAATATCTTAAATTGATAAATATGAAGATAAAAATATTACCTTTCATCTCGTAGAAAAAATAGTGTTCCTAACTCATGCGGGAAGTCTCTTTTCCGCACTTGATTGCTTGCCGAACTTCGCTGCGCATCGCTCGGCAAACTACAATCACGTGCGGAAAAGTGGTACTTTTCGCACTAGTTAGGAAATATACTATTTTAACTTAGAATAGAGTTTATTCAGTTATCCGAAAATATATAAATACATTTCTCCTGGAGTGATTTTTCACTAGAAAATTTTGAAATTTTCTTCTAATGAGTTCCTCACTTTCCTCTTTCTCCTGTAAAAAATCCAAAATTTTCCCTTTGCCAGTTTTCCAGAAAAAAATTAAAATGTAAGAGGGTGAATTTTCCTCAATTTTGCCTTAATGTGTCAATTTTTTTTGAATTTTTCCTGGAATGATTTTTTACTGGAAAATTTCGAAATTTCCCTGTAATAAGCTCCTCACTTTTCTCTTTTTCCTGGAAAATTTTCAAAATTTTCCCTTTGCCAGTTTTCAAGAAAAAAATTAAAATGTAAGAGGGTAAATTTTCCGTAACTTTGCTTAAATAAGTCAATTTTCCAGAATTTTTCCTCGAGTGACTTTTCATTAGAAAATTTTAAAAATTTACTTTAATGAACTAGGTTTCCTCTTTTTTCTGGAAAATTTTCAGAATTTTCCTTTTGCCAGTTTTCTAGAAAAAGAACTAAAAAAAAAAATGAATTTCACTTAAAAAAGTCAATTTTCCAGAATTTTTCCTGAAATGATTTTCCACTGAAATTTTCCTATAATAATCTTCTCATTTTCGTCTTTCTCCTGCAAAAATATCACAATTTCCACTCTGCCAATTTTCCAGAAAATAATTATAATACATATAAAAGAATGAATTTCGCTTAAAAACTCAGTTTTCCTAAATTTTTCCTGGAGTGTTTTTTCAGTGGAAAATTTTGAAATTTTGCTATAATGAGATCCTCACTTTCCTCTTTTTTCTGAAAAAATTTCACAATTTTCCTTTTGCCAGTTTTCTAGAAAAAAACTAAAAAGAAAGAAAATGAATTTTACTTGAAAAAGTCAATTTTCCATAATTTTCCCTGAAATGATTTTCCACTGGAAAATTTTGAAATTTTCCTATAATAGGCTCCTCATTTTCGTCTTTCTCCTGCAAAAATATCACAGTTTTCACTCTGCCAATTTATCAGAAAATAATTGTAATATAAAAGAATGAATTTCGCCTAAAAAAGTCAGTTTTCCTAAATTTTTCCTGGAGTGTTTTTTCACTGGAAAATTTTGAAATTTTGCTTTAATGAGATCCTCACTTTCCTCTTTTTTCTGAAAAAAAATCACAATTTTCCTTTTGCCAGTTTTCTAGGAAAAAATTAAAATGTAAGGAAATGAATTCTGCTTAAAAAAGCCAATTTTCCAGAATTTTTCCTGGAATGATTTTCCATTGGAAAAATTTGAAATTTTCCTATAATAACCTGAAAAAATTGCATAATTTTTACTTAGCCAGTTTTCCAGAAAAAAATTGAAAAACTTTGATATTTCTGTAAGAAACTCGAGTTCGAACTGCGATTATCGTCTAGCAATTTTTCAGCGTTATTTTCAAGACAAAACCTTCCATTTTTTTACCGCATATCGTGTTTTTTCACATCAGCGCGGTCACCGTTTTAAAGTTATTATACATATTTATATGGACATATGGCAACACCGACTAGCCATCAATTGGAGCCCCGTTGATTACGGCGAGCCTACCACTCCGATGGAGCCCGGCTCGAAAAGTCTGGCTCCATTTGGGGGTCAAAAAATATACATGGAATAGGTTTTCTATAAGTGTTAACTATAATATTCTTTGCTTTTACTAATCTTGAAATGGATTCTCGAACATCCTGGGAAAAAGCTGCAGAGTGTGGAAGCAGCGACCATTTTCCAATAAAAGCCAAGTTAAACTGTAAAACAGAGACAAAATCCGCTAGAGCCTTCACAATCAATAACATGCCAAGAAAAATATTTCATAAAGCTAACTGGATTGAATACTCCTATAATATTGAACTTCGAAGTGACCTCCTGGAAGATGCTCCGGCATGGGAAACGATGTCCGACATTATTCAAAATCTACAAATACTAAAAGAAAAGACATAGGAAAAAATAAAAATCGCTTCTTCAAATTCATTGCTTATTGCTCATCTGTGAATCGAGATGCCAACATTAAGGAAGTCGGGTCCAAAGTAAGAAAATCTGCTGGAAAATATGAAAATGGAACCCAAACAAAAGCCTCAGATGAGTTGAGAGGGAGAATCCTGGATGGGTTATCAGTTTCCAGAGCTCACCTAGAATTTTGTATCCACGATGTGACAGAACATACAGGGTGTCCCACAATCAACGTTACAGGCCATAACTTTCTTATTTTCAAAAATAAAAATTTGAAACAAAAAAAATTATTAATGGCTAATTAAGCTCTCTTCAAAAATATTAAAAAATCATCCTTTGAAAAAATGTATCCCCTATTTACAACCCTTGACTTTTTATTTTCAAATGGCACCCCTATTTTTTTTTATTTTTGAGAAGCTTATGAAATTACAAATTTGTATGGTGTGTAAAAAGTTTATTTTTCCATGTCTCTTGGGGGGAAAAAAATGGGTGTCCCACCCTTAGTCTTATACAGGCAATCACATTTTTGTCTACAAAAATAAAAATATGACAACGCCTCTAGTAACGCGTTGAGTGTGAGGTAAAAGTATTAGGTAATCCTGAAACATCGAGTGGTGTTCAAAAAGTTATACAACGAACTAAACTTTAATACACCAAGCGCGATAATCCTGAAAGGCTTATCACTGGTTAAGCCTTTTGTGTCATATGGGAATATTGTACAGTGAGTTGTATAATCGCAGTAAGTCTAAAAACAAAATGTCATTGATCGATACAATCTAGAATACTTTAGGAAACCTATCCCGCTTGGAAATAATCAACCACGTCTAATGGGAATGAAATGATTCTTTTTGTTTGGTATTGACAACCTCGCACAGTATCGACTTGAATGACGTTGTTGACAGCGTGGAAGTTTGCACGTCACTCGTCTAACTGGTCGTCTTGTTGAAAGTTGAAAATAACGAATTTGTATTTGTCTTGGGGTAAAAAAAGAACGTATGAGAAATACAAGTTATGTTGTCCGAAATCCGAATTTATTGAAGCCATCCTCAATTGAAAAGCCTAAAATCCCTAACACACGAGAGAAAACGATGGAAAACTTCTGTAGGACTATAAGGAACAATAACAACCGTGAAGATAAAAGAACATCAAATGCTCCCAAGGCCTAAAGGACAAGATGCAGCCCGAACAAGTTAGAGAGTGACAGCATAATCTGAAGAAATCCCTGCTGAAACTTAGTAGAATAATAATTATCATTATTTTCACGAGCTCTAGCCATGGAATATCGTCGAGCTGGTGGGCAATTGGAATTTCTATTTTCAATGAAGAAATTAATATTCTGGCTGTCATACGTAAACCTTTTCATTTAGCGTAGGACGGCGGTTAACTGTGTATTGAGGGTTTATACGCGTACATCAATTTCATTTAAAATATCTGCCTTTTCTGTAACGGTTTTTGTTATTACATAACAAACCGCTCAGAAAATACACAGCCACTTAGTCGGTGCAAATAGGCGACAGGTGTGGATCAAATAGTTACTTATGTATCAAGGGTACTAAGTAGATGATTATGCCCTGAGGGCGACAGTCTTACAAAGCCGAGGGCCTCTGGCCCGAGGGTTCGTAAGTCGCCCGAGGGTATATATATCTATTAGTACCCGTGGTGCATACAAACTTTTATGTCATACCAGTTGGTTGTGAATAATAAATACCTGGGAAAAAAATGTCACTTCGCAAATTGTCATCAGTGTGCAAACATCATAATTTTTTGACAAAAATAATATGTTTATCAGCGTAAATTTATATTTTGTTAATAAAGAATAAGTTAATTGAAAACTGTTTTTTGCGTCTTTATGCCCGCGCGGGCCATAATGTGTACTTTATGCCCGCACGGGCATAAAGTAATGAATTATGTAGATGGTATCTAAGGTCTTAAAACACAATAATATATTGATATGACATAAAATAAATTATCCAGTTTGAGGAAATTTTAGAGTTACATAAAAAATAAAATGTATGTCAATTCTTGCCCATATTTAATCCAGGTATGTGCCTATAAAGTTCAAAAATGCAATCGTCAGTTTAATAGAGGTTTGATATAATGTGTGACAAAAAAAACGCATCACCCCATAGAACTATAAATATTTGTTAACCAAATTCTGTACATATGCTTGGGCTAATAAAAGTAAAATTTAATTAATTAAAGCATATGACAACAAAGTAACATTTAATCAATAATTGTAATTTTTTACACCATCAACATATGTAGAAAATTTGTTAAAAAATATACACTTTTAGTGACTGATGCGTTTTTTTTTTGTCGCATAGTATATATTACTTGCTATCTAGAGTAGGTGCTATATACATGAGTAGTTCCCCCTCTCCAAAGGTATTTGATATGCGTGAAGTGCGCGGAATACATAATTGATTCCATCATATTCAATCAACTTTGAGAGCACTCGATTTGTTTGTCAATCGAACGCAATATATGGGCACCCTTATTCGAAAACAAAAGGTGATTGCGATGAAGAAAAGCCTTATACATAATATTGTTTTTGGACTTGGGTTTATCAAAGTTTACGATGAATTCAAGATATCTGTAATATTTATATGCGCAACATTTGCGGTGCAGTAATGTAATTTTATGAATTTTATGAGAAATAGGGATTTCTCTTAGATTATTCTCATCATATTTCCAAGCATAAGCTAATAACGCTATCCGCCAAAATAAACAGTACCGAAATCTCGAGCTTTGAAAAATTGCGCACGCAAGTTGCATTTATCGTATTTCCTTTAAGTGCTTGTCATTAGTGTTAAATTGACATTAAGTTAATAGTCCAGGAGGTGGCGTCAAAAACATGCAAGAGTTTTCGCAAGGCGGATATTTTCAAAATAGGTCGTACTTTAGTGCTAGAATGTTAGTGTACAGTCAGCACTCACAGTTCCGGGACAGCTGGCTCTGGGAAGCGGGCAAAGTTGTAATTTTAAGAAGCATCTAAACTGTTTTCTCAAAGCTCAAAATTTATAGAAATTTTGCACATTATCTGTTTGAAGGTTACAGATAACGTATGTAAATCGTCAGACGTCTAGTTCGTTGCAAAAAGGGGGTCAGACGTCCTCAAAGTTTTTATTTTATGGCATTTTCTTCGGTGTCCTGTCAAAATATATTTTTGCAGGTATTTGACAAATATATTTGAGGAAAATGCCATAAAATAAAATTTTTGAGGACGTCTGACCCCCTTTTTGCAACGAACTAGACGTCTGACGATTTACATACGTTATCTGTGACCTTCAAACAGATAATGTGCAAAATTTCTATAAATTTTGAGCTTTGAGAAAACAGTTTAGATGATTCTTAAAATTACAACTTTGCCCGAGTCCCAGAGCCAGCTGTCCCGGAACTGTGAGTGCTGACTGTACACTAGCATTCTAGCACTAAAGTACGACCTATTTTGAAAATATCCGCCTTGCGAAAACTCTTGCATGTTTTTGACGCCAGCTCCCCAACTATAAGGTTAAAATCTTAACGGTTCTTTCAAATGAAGAAAAAGCTTTTCTCCTAGAGCACTATTCCCGGTCATACGGAAGGGATAAAGGCCCCAGTTTAAAAGAAGTCTCGGAAAAATAGTAGAAACCACAATGTTTGGTTACGCCTGGCGAAGTCAAAGGAATCAATACTATGGTGCAGCTTGTTCGGACCTATATCTATAGAAAAGTGACACAGTAGCTGAAGGATATATAGAGAACTCACACGAAACTAAAGAAAGAATTTCTGCAGCCAATCATCATCGGGTTCTCCACCGATTGTCTTCTCCCCACAAGAAACTGAAAACTTACAAATAAATAACCAGAACAATGCGGCAATTCCGACACCTATGTCCAAGATCAGTTTATCGAATTGTAAAGATTTTGTAATTTATTTTAATCGTTAAATTTTGTTGTTTTCAATAAATTTTTCATATTTTTGCCTGCTATAACTATGTTTTTTTTTTCATTATAGTACTAAGTACTATAATGAAATTATTATAGTTCTTAGGACTATAATGAAACCATTATAGTACTCAATCCAATAAAGTATGTCATTTTGACACTACAAATGAAGTCCATAATAATGTCATTTTGACACGCCGGAATATAAAGTAATTTAATTCAAAAAATGTTGCCGTCTCTGATATAAGGCTTAAAGAACAGTATGAAACAAAAAATGATACAAATTTAAATAAACAAATGGAATAGGAATATTCACTATTTTTCAATTGTAATAAAAAGTGGTGGTTTTAGGTCCACAAAACACGTATTAAGCGTTAAAACATCTAGAAACCCTTTATTTTTTCTGATAGATCGTAAACAAAAAAACGAAATTAGCGAGACTAGCAAAACGACCCCCTGCGGCAAGAGTACCGCTTGTGACGTCACTGTGCGGAGCGAAAAATCACCTGGTGCGTTGGCGAGATTTGTTTACAAGCTTACATTGGATTAATTGTGTTGCTGACTGTTATTTATCCCAAGAAGCTTCATTCACTCCAATTATCTGTGTTTGTGTAATGATGGGAGACTCAAACAAAGTTGAACCGAGTCGAAAAGAGAGGTGTCTACGTGCGTGTTTTTCTACGAGCTGCGAAAATGTGCTACTTTCCGCACGCAAATCGTTGCGTGAAGACGCGTTTTCCACACGCTCATAGAAAAAATAGGCTTGACATGAGCATAAAGTATGTTTTCTGCACTCGCGGCATGCACCAGTTCCGCTGACTCGTCTTTGGTGCAAATGCCGTTGCGTGCGGGAAAGTATAACATTTGCGCCCTTGTTACAGGTAACTAACTATATATCATTGTTCAAATGCAACTATACCTACACCTAATAACGTCTGTTTTACTTCTACACTAATGGACTGGAGCTGATTCAAGTCGACACATCCAAACATTCTGCCATAGTAGATAACGAAATAAACAAAAAAATAGTAGATAACGTCCACAATTGGCAGATTATTCAAATCGGCCTTTTGAAAACCTTCCTTCATTTTAGCCATAGTACCTTTTCTACCTTAATTTCGATAAACCCTATAACACAGAGATCGACATGAAGGAAATAGCAGCTCTATCAAAATACTTGTTAAATGTTAAACAGACTCTCTCGTTAAATTAAAACCGAACCATAATAATAATAATAACAATAATATTAATATCAATATTCTTTATTGCCAACAAAAATCGCAAAAGCAACGTCACAAGAGGCTGATCCAAGTAGCTAGTAACGCCACTGTACTTGCGCGTGCTAACTCATTACGCATTGAGACGTCAGACAGCGTTTCGTGCGTTTCAACGAATACACAGCCCCCTACATTTAACAAGCCATGAAGTTAAAAAGGCAACACCGCAATCTTACCGCCAAGTGGTACTGGTGGTGTTTGTTTGTAGAAATATATATTTTTTATTTTATTAATATGAATCACAAAAAATACATAATTTATTGTACTAAAGGGCCAAAAACAGTAATTCAATGAATAATTTAACTATTTGTGTAAATAAGAACAGTAAATAATTGATTTAAATGAATATATTTCTAGAGTCTAAAGTGTTATAGGCCTATGTTTCAGTATGTCTTTTGAAAATCTAACTTTTTCTTTCTTCGGGATGTTTTCGGAAGGCAAGTCCATTCAAATACTTGAGCTGATTTTCGAAAATAAGACGTACCTACTTTTAAGAGTTGGACGTTTTAGTTTGAACTCTCGAACTACGCCTTTATCCTTGTTTGTTTCAAATCTAATTATTTCGGTTTCTTCAAAATGTTTACAACACACCACAGAATTTTTCGTTATTGTATAATCTCGGGTATAATTATCTTGGTGTAATGCTTTCATCCACATTTTTTGCACTTCAGAATTTTTTTGGAAATAAAAATGTTTGCATTTCTTCAGTTTTTAAGGAACTCCTAATAGTTCGATTTGCACCCAGGAACACAGTAGTTTCATGGCATCTGGAACAAGTTTAAATATCTTAGGTAATATATCGAGACCTATGCTCTTGCAGACAAATATTAATATTGTTATTATTGTTTTACCTTACCTTACCTTCATTTTTGCTCCTGTAACCATTTGCTAAAAATTTGCAATCAAAGCACAAAGGAACAGGTATCAACTAAATATGGGCAATATATTGGTGTGTTTCTATCCACTTTTTCGTCAATAATGCCCATAAAAATACTAAATTGCAACAATACACAATGAAAGCAATACACAGAAACACATAACCCAATAACAAAATAGCACCATACGCGACGTTGCCGTCATTTCCAATTACATGGCTTGTTAACTATAGGAGGCTGTGACGAATATCAATATTTCGTCTCCGTTTTTCTCATAGAAAGAATTTTCTGATTTTCGTAACATTTTGTAGATTTACTTATGAAACGATGCTTAATAATTTGATGATGTTAAACGGATTTTTTTTATTTTGTGAACATTCCTATTAGTGAAAGAAGCTTGGCCTGATGAGTTACAAAAATATTGGGATAATAGCGATGAAATAATAACTCTGAATGACGCTTCATTTAAAGTTAACAAAATTATTATTTTTCATGATGTTTTAAGAAAAAAAATGCTTAAAATTATTCACTGTATTCATTTAGGCATAACAAAATGTCAGTTAAGGGCTCGTTAATGTTTACTCTCGCTAAATATAAATAAAGGAGTAGAACATTTTCTTACTAACTGTGAAACTTATTTATATTTTAGAAATTCGAATTCAGAAGTGCTTTTAATTCAATCAGAATTAACTGGTAATGCGTGGGAAGCAGTGGGAGCGGATGTCTGTTATATTAGCAGAAAAAAAAATTTAATTGTAATTGGCTATTATTCCAAATTGATTGAAACTGGTAATTTAGAAAAACTAGATAATGAACACACAAATAACTTGCTGCAATCAATGTTTGCACGCGATGGTATACTTGAAATTATAAGGTCAGATAATGGCACTAGATACAACAGCTCAGATGAGTTCAACAAATTTGTAGTATCTATACAGAGACGTCGGTCCAACATACGCTCAATCGAACGGTATGCATTAAAACAATCTGCCGCCAAATCTAGCCATATCCCGGAAATCTGACCTATCAAATTCGATGTGGCTATTTTGAGCGGCATAATGTTACAACATGGGCTAGATCAGGGGCAGAATGCCTGGACGGCCTGTTGCACTTGTCTGTTAGAAGTGGCCCATATTTTGTTTATTTCACGCTCATTGCTCTATTGAAATTTATGCGAAGACATTTCAATATTAATTCATGATGGGGATAAATGTGATAAAACTACCCAAAAATAATGCAAAGAGCACATAATTTGCCATTCTCCAAAGATATTGTATTTGTTGGCAGTAAATCATCCTGCGATGCACTAAATCATTGTTAAACGTTTTTACTGATTACGTGATATATTTAAATTTTAGTAACAAAGAGTAACTATAAATACAACCTTATTCAGAAAATTGAAAAGGGGAAGGAAATTATACAAAAACGTGTAGTCTTTGAGAAATTTAGACCTTAAATTTTTAATCATTAGGTATTCAGATTTTGCTAAATCTAAATTTAGTAACCCCTTATATCCAAAATGGATATATTTCTTAGTTCCTCCGTTTCAATCAAAAAACTAACAATTTAATCAATATATTCATGAAAAAAATCCATAGGGAACACAAGGAACATATTAGTTTCTGAATTGCTTAACACGTACAAAATACAGTCATAGATTTTTTAACATCAAACATTGTTTGTTAAATTTAATACAAATGCTCTATCGCCTGTTACATTTTGACCCCGAATCTTGCCCATGAAATAACATTCTGACCCTTTAAATAGCTCCATCATCGTCCCGACATTCTGACCCCTGATGCAGCGCATGTAGTAACATTAAGCCATCCAAAATAGCCATCGAATTTGATTGGTCAGGTTTCCGGGCTATGGCATATTGGGTGGCAGAATGTTTTGATGCGAACGGTATGGTTGAACGGTGCATACAAACAGAAAAATTTGATGAAAAAAGCGGAGTTTGATAATAAAGATCCATATTTATGTCTGCTTGAATATAGAAACACATCGATTGATGTGTGTGACATTCCATCCCCAGCTGAATTGTTATTTGTTAGGAAAATTATTAGTTTTTTGCCTGGATTTAACAGATTTTGTAAAAACACTTTATCACATATAGGTACATATAACCAGCAAAGCAAAACTCAAATTTTTTATACACCTCTACCTGTTCTACATAAAGATGGGGGTGTACGAGTCCAAAAGCAAGATAGATCTGGATGGATGTAAATGTGATATCTGAAAAACCTAAGACTTATATTGTGAAACTGGATCTTTGATCTGTGATCAAAATGACTGGCTGTGAATCATTGCTCACATATGCAGGGTGTATCAGGTTTGACTACAAAAATTTTAACACGTGGGAATATGGCCCATTTTGAACAAAAAAAGTATATATAATACATGGGGTCCAAACTTAACCATTTTTAAGAAAAAGGCCTTTGAAGTTTTGACATTTTTTTACGAATATTTGAAAGATAAAGAAAATTTCAATCATTATAAGATGTAATAGGTATTTATACACCAAGTGAGTTAAATGCATGAGAAGAAAGTTTAACCCACGAGCCCTAGCGAGTGGGTTAATTTTCTTCGAATGAATAAACATTTTAGCTCACGTGATGTATACAAAATTTTATCCCATTTTGTGAAAATTTTAAAAATAAAGTAGAAGGAAAAATGCCGGGAGTGAGTTTAAAATATTTTAAATCACTGAGGTTTCAGATTTTTAGTTGGGCAGAGTGACTTAAAATGCCGAGAGTGAGTTAAAATGTTTTTAAATCACTGAGGTGATAAACGTCTACTTACCTTCATTGTTATGCGTTCAATAATGTCATTTTTAAACGTCAAAATGGGATAAAAAGAATTACTTCATTCAATTATTAAGTGAATATGCATTTTTAGTTTTAGTCAACAACAATAATAAAAAATTGAAAAAAAAAAACATGAAAATTTGACTCGTAAATCGGTATCTAAACATCTAGCAACATAGCACAATACACACGCTTGAATTGTCTTATGTCAGGTAGTTGAAGCATTGGAAAAACGCGTGATTCATTCTTTTTTGAAAATAAAATGTTTGCAAACGTCGAATATGCAGATACTTGTTTAGGCAGAATCGTTGCAAAATCCCCATTTAGCCGCCAAAATTTAAAGGGAAGGTTTTCTCAAGAGCACCCACCTGATGAAAGAACATTGTGCCAGTTTAACAAAGATTGCGTGATACGGGAAGTGTGAGTATGCAAAACTTGCGTGTTGAGTTTTTTGAGAACCATTTAACAAAAATTAATATTTTCATAATGAGGATTTGGCAAGTAGCTGGGTAAGTGTTATTTAATTTTCCTCTTGAATGTTTAGTGCAAAAATGTCCAATTCACAACTTAATAAAGCAGCACATTTTTTATTTTTACTAGAAAAGTGATAAAAATGCAACAAACCGAAACGTAAACGGATGAAAATAAATAAACTCCTTGCAAAAAAAAAAAAACACTTCAAGTTTACCAGTTTTATTTACATTTATATTCTGGCAGAGATAATACCTGTACGATGTTGTCACGTTGTCAACATTTTTCTAAATTCAAATTCTGCGATAACTCCGAAAATACTAACAATTGACCCATGGTTGATGGAGAAGTTTTAGCTTGAAATGGGCCATATTATCTCATGTTAAAATATTTGTACTCATATGTACCTGATACACCCTGTAAAGCGGAGCGAGTTGTGAAACGTCAGGGAAAATGATTAACGTGATAAAGAAATAAGGTGAAAAAAAAAAAACAGAAATAAACAAACGCACAAAAGAGGATCAATCGCTATAATTTAGTTTTTTGATTGGTGATGGTCCATGTATATATAGATATACCTGCGTCTTAAGTATTAACTTATGTTCATTTTGAATGTGCCTATTTAGTACCTTTTGGTTTAATGTGTTTTTTTAATCAGTTTCCCGACTTGCATCAACAACTTTGCATTCTTCTATATTGTTTTATAAGGGAATAGTAATAATTGATTATATTTTTTGTTGTGTTTTCAATTTGAAAATACAGAACCAAGTATTCGCAAATATTTAGCCCCAATATTTTCCAATTTAAGGCTAAAATGAAAATGCGAGGCGGTCATATATTATTCTTTAATTCAGTAATCAAACTACACAATAAAATTTGTACAAGGGACTGATTTTTATTTGCTATTTATTTATGAAATCTATGGACATAACTTTTTTATTTTGTTCATTAAAACATTTATAAACTAGAGTCCAATAAAACTGGCATCTGGTTTAATTTTAAATTGGTTGGGTCAATTGGATGCAATTAGTAATAAGTGCTTTTGAACATAGTGCATTTTTTGCTCCTACTCAGATAATATTTTTGAAAAAATCAACATAGTCACGAAGCAGGACATTTTTTTAATGATCAATAATTATTTTGCAAAAAAAATGCCATGTTTCTGCTTTTTCCTTCCACATTAAATAATTTGTTTTCATTTCAATTTTAATATATCCTTAATTGAAAAGCCATATTTGTTAAGTACATCACCGACCCAAGTAAACAGTTTTAAAATGCTGAAATTGCACACTTTGCGAAACTTTTTGCATTTTCCTTTTTTCGTCGCTTGTCCCTCGGCCTCCTGGTATGTCGCTGTCAAGTTTGCGTTCAATGTTGAAGATGGCCTAAAATTAATTATAAAAACGTTATTATTATTTACAATTAGACCCGAATTATTCATCTTCTGAGAAACTTTCTATAGTTGAATCAAATGCAAGCAGCAGTAATGACATTAAATAACCTAAATTGTAAACAAACACCGGCTGGTAATCCAGCCTTCCTATTGGTTGAAGCGCCCTACCAGGACCAGTGCGCATGCACGGAGAAAATTTGATAGGTTGTTATGAAAATGACTAGTTGATGTCATTGCTGCGGCTTCGATTTGATTCAAGTATGGTAACGGTCAACAAGACTACCTAATATAACAATTGAATGGGATTAGGTATAGATTGCGTTTTTATCCGTCAGATTGCATTACTTGACAGTTGATCAGAAGGTGAATGAATTAGATTAAATAAATAGTTGTTTCTTTCAGCAAGCAAACCTAAGAAATATAATTTATAATAAAATAGCTGACATTGAAGACTTGTCTTCATGGAAGAATGTAAAGTAATGTTACGAAAATACATCGACGGTCCGGGATTAGATACTCGTTAAATTCGGGCAGCGTGCGTTTTCCTGAAATTTTATTTTATTCGATGTTTTTCTGGCTAAATCCCGAGTGCGATTACGACTATAAATATCACGGAGTAATATGAAAACGCGCCGTCACTGTTCAGGCCTGCCACTGTGCTCCAGGTCAATGTTAAGGAAAGGGAGGTGACGCGACGCGGACTGGTGGGAGAGTTTTGACACGGAAAGTCACAGAGAGGGCATGGTCGCTCATGGTGACGAATGTTGAAAAGTGCTGTAGCTTGTAGCTAAAATTCATATTATATATATTTTTTGCATTATCTTGAAGTTTTCAGTGGATGATAAGTTTAGTTTTAGTTTTTAATTCGATATTTATCGTGTATGTTTCGAATGGTGATAGGTGAATTTTATAAAGCCAATTAGTTTAATAAAAGTTGTTACTGTTTGTGAAGTGAAGTGAGTTCTAGTGAACCCGGAATCCGTGGAGTAACATTGTGCTAAATTATGTTTGCCGAAATTGATTTTCATTTATTCGTTCATTAGCAATGTGCTCATTCATTCTTTCGGGGAACAAAAAAACAGAACACAGAATAGGTATTCTAGCTTTTCTCTGGTTTAGCTAAATTAATGGTCTAACAGCTCCAACTCCTCGGCTCTCGACAAAACACCCAAATATTTCATTTACATGCAAGAAAAATGCGTTGGGTGTACTGGTTCACGAATAACTGCATAGACAATAAATGCAACTACACAAACAGCATTAGCCACCTTACGGTAATTGGGTGTTTTGTTTCGAATCTTACTACTTCATCATATAGATTATATTTACTATTCCACAAAGTAGTTTATGTTGTTACCTAATTAACTGTTAATAAATAGGTAGGTACCTGCGTAATAAAGTTGAAAATAAATTATTCCTAGAATTAGAATTTGAAAAAAAAAAATTCAAAACTTACGTCAATATTAAATGAACAATATCGCCTAGAACTCCTGTTCCAGCTGTTGATAACTCTGCTCCCTCACATATTGCTCTGAGTAGGCAAGGTCGCCCTGGATAGCCATGGCTAAAAAATAGGATATGATAAAATCTAACAACCAAGTATCTAACAAACTTGTAGTAGGTGTGATATTAGTAATTTTTTGGGTTTTGCTTGATCATGTTTTTTGTAATTGTGGAAACTCAATATTTTTTTGGAATACCCATGTGAGGACCTACTTCAAGTGAATGACATTACATGATTATGTAATGTCGAAGAATAAAATATGTTCATAAAAATTTCATCTCTGGGCTACCCTTTCTCGCCCAGTAACTGAGAAATTTTCTTTATCTGGTAGCCAAGAGTCCCACGCAATATATCTCTTGAAGATTTTATAACGGGTAGAGCTACGATGGTTGATAACAGTGTGTTAATTTCCACACCGGTTCCAGATGTAGCTTTTCTTTTCTATGAAACTTGTCCTTCCTTTCACCTCCCGCCCCAACATTTTTTATTCAATGAGGATCGTTTGACAAAAAGATTACATCAAGGCTTCAATTAAATAAATGATTGAGGCAATTTTTATTTTTCAACTAGCAACATCTTCAGAAATCATATTCTTCAGGAGGTATTTTTGAGAGCCTCTCCCAGGAGCTGAGGAAACATGACGCTGGAAGGGGGGTGGGGGACAGTGACCGCCTCCTCATCTAACAGGGTACATTGAGAAAATCCAAAAGAGCATGGAGACAGTTTTGTCTCAGCAGGATATTTACAAAAAATCACTCAAGTGGTATTGGTCTTCTAGAAAACCCCTACTACGATCACAGATCACCTAATACAGATGCGTTAGTACGTATACTTGCCGACGACGATATTCTGTGACGAAGCCGGGCTGCCAGCACCCCCACACATAGATAAAGATCACCCGCATCAGGACAATTAACGTGGCCGAGTGCGTGAGCATATTCCAGCCTGTGTCTACATATTTTTGCGGGTACAAAAAAAATATATATATATTCTTTTTGCTGTTTGTGAACCAATTAAAGAAATAATATTATATTATTGGGCTTCCGCATTTATAAAATAAATATGTTCATGATACATTAATGTGGCATTGGTGCGGCCAGCCTATGTCTATCAAATTAATCTTGAACCACGAATTCGCTGCACTTTCTCATCTTTATGTAGGTAATCTGTGCTATGACAAAGGAAAATAAAGTTTAGAGGTCCTACTGATGACTCATAAATTTCTGGATCAATCGTGAAAAAGACCTGGAACCAGCTATGCTGGCAGGAATAAGCTTCACGCAAAATGAAAATTCCCTGGGTAAGGTTTTCCCGCCATGCTGCAAGATGGTTTCGATTCCCTAAAGGAACATCTCCTGAAACTATTCAAATCTAGCCTTTGTTGTGCATAGGTGCCTAGAGCCCATAGAGGCATAGCATCTACACCAAAAGCATGACACTAACCAGAACATGAACCAAAATCTCACTGATCCATCAGCCTAACGTCCCTTCTCTTCAAAACTATGCAGAAAGCAATAAATCAATATGATAGGAAGCGAAATTCTAAACAGGAGATGGCTTTTTTTATGATGATTCGGTTACCAAGCAGGCAAATCCACAGCAACCGAAGTTCATTGTGTAGTAACAGACATAGAAAATGCATTTGGGATAAAAGTTTTCGATTTAGCAGCTTTTATCGACAATCCTCTATGCCTCCAACCACCACCGGTTCATCAAAAAAGTAAGGAGACGAGTGGGGGCAGAATCTCAAGTATAGGAGGGACAGAGGCCGTGGTAAAAAATTGCTCTGTAACGGCGGATATGGAACTGACAACTTTTACAATAACCACGGCTAAAAGATGGCAGCAATGGAGTGTCTTCTCGCCTCTATATGGACGTTATAATAGCAGATGATGATCCTGGCCATGCTAAGGAAAGCCAGATTCACTACAGTGTTAGCCACGCAGATAACCTGGCGGTTATAGTAAAAGAAAGGCCTGAAGGAATAGTAACAGGTCGAATGCAAAGTTCCTTGATCATGATCAACATCTGGAGCAAGAAAGATGATCTATACATAAATCCCAGCCCCCATACCACCTCAGTTCCGTTTACGGAGTTTACAAAACGAAGGAAGCTGGATCTCAGAAAACCCACTCTGAACGGATCACAACTATTTTTCTCTGATGAAGCAGAATATTTTGAGGCCACCTTGGACCACAAACTTACTTGGAAAAGCCATCTGAACAAAATAATCTCACGAGCCACAGCGGCTATTTGGACATGCCGCAAGCTGATGGGCAAAAATTGAGGAGCAAAATCCAAAAGCGGTATATTGTATCTACCAAACGTTAGTCAGCCACATGACCATTAAAGCCTCGTTGGTTTGGTGGACAGAAACTGAGTAAGCCACTGCTCGGAACAAATTTTCAAAAGTACAATGGCTGAGATGTCTAGGAATAGCAGTGGCTATGTCAAACTGCTGCACAGCAGCCTTAGAGCAATACTGCACATATCTCCTCTTTTCCTATACTTGAAAAAAGAGACACGAGTACAGGCTATTTCAGATGGAGGAACTAACCCATAAATCTGAATGGCCACTTACGCATAGTTGAGGACGTAAGGCAAATTAAAGCAACTGATTGAATTGCAGCGACACTAGACTTAAACAATCCAGTTGAAATGGTTGTAACGGACCGCTAGTTGTGGAAGGACATAAAACTGCCGCAAGAGAACAACGCGTCACTTTGGTACGCAGAGGGTTCGAAGCTAACGGAGACGGAGGTATTCGAATAGGGAATAATTGGACCTTTTTTTTCAAAATCTTAGCATTATCAATGAGAAAATGCCCATAATATTGCAGACCGAACTACTTGTTATAAATACCTGTGCTCTTGAAGGAGGCATCACAGGAGAGCAGATTTACGGGCCAGTGCTGGGGACTAATGAGGAGCCACCTAATAGAAGAACTGAACGGATTTGAGAAGAACAAAATGGTAACTGATTAGAGTCCACTAGGCGTCTGAGACTAGCAAAAAGTTTCATACCGATTTCTGCGAAAAGGTCTGAATAACTTCTCGACATGAACTGAAGAGAAATTAGAACATTCTTCGGCCTTCTCACTGGGAAATGTCTAGTGAAATATTGACTCAAAATGATAGGCAAAGCAAATAAAGGATTCTGCGGATTTTGCGAACAAGCAAGAGGAACAGCAGAATATCTGCTCTCTGTGAATACCCCGCTTAGTTTTGCAAGAGGAAAAAAGAACTTGAAGGGCCACGTCTAACGTCCTAAGAAATGAACACCATTAAACCCAAAAAGCTGGCTTCTTTTGGGAGAAGCCTACAAATCTGTAGCACCAACTAGATGCATTCATGGACCAAATATAATTTGTTCGATCGATAAAGTTGAATTAAGATACGTATGGAAAACGGTAATTTTGCATTTGGCAACATCGGCGTTGTTCCTGTTCCGTTGTTGTTGATTCGTTGGTTGTTGACGTTGTTGTTAGAGGTGCCAGAGCCTCTAATAGTTGTATTCCTTTCAAGAATTTGGAACACTCGAGCTACCCGCTCCGGTGTTAGTCGACCCTGATTTAAAAGGAAGAAAGAGATGCGTGGTGCAACAAATGCTTTTCGAAAGGAATAAGCGCGTACCCGATCACCAGCTGATGTAATTTGTCTTTGTTCAATCATGTTCAATAAAGGAGGATGAAAAACAAACAGGAGGACTTTTCACTTTTATCAAATGGTAACACTGAAAATTATAGATAACTTTTCATCTGAAAATTTTTCGTGGAGGGGGGGTAACTTAATCGACCTCACAAATTTAATATTTATATTTATCACCTTTCTAGTTTCCTTTCAAATATCTCGTAAAGAAGCTGTCGAGCTGATGCGGCAATAACAGGTGGAAATGTAAATTCCGTTTGATTTGTTGGCAAGCTGTAAGCAGCTTCAAAGTTGACAGACAAGAAAATGTCGCCTGGTGTTTGGACTTTCAGTGGTACTGCAAATGCTGTAAGAATCTAAAAAAAAAAAATATACATAAGAAACCTGAATTTACATGGAATTAATTTATATTTTGTCAAAGAATAAAATGGGTCCACGTTACCCTGTATTTGTATTTTATCATTTGTGATTTCTTGGTTTCGTAGTATTCGCTAATAGACTGTCAAAATAAAATATATCTAATTAAATGTTGAACATGTTAAATGCATAAATAGGTATACGTGTTAAATGCATAGTTGTACATTTATGATTAGCAGCAAATTTGGAAAATAAATAATGTAAAAAAAAAAACTGATTTAGGTTTAGCAGTGGAAAATTAGGCACGCTGTCGTGGCTCATATTATTTTTTATATTACATTACATAACAGAGAATCTAGTTGCCATTTTTTAATAAATAAATTACTTATTCCCTAGAAATAAAAAAAATATATATTATTAACTGGCTTTTTCTTCTATTTTTGGACCGCTTTGAATATACAGGGTGTCCAAGATAAGGATGTCTATCATGGGGATCTCGTAAACGGTAACAGATACGGAAATGGCCAAATGGAAAAAAAGTTGCGCTATTTAATGACTAAAATATAAATGCAAAAAAAAAAATGCTGACAACTCCCGAAGATATTCGTGAAAAACCGAAATTTCTCGTATTTCGGAAAATTTTGTTTTATTTTTTCGAATATCTCTGGTTGTTGTCAATTTTTTTAGAAGTTGGATGCATTTTGTTATTCATTGAGTAGCGTAACTTTTTTCTCATTTAACCATTGCCGTATCTGTTACCGTTTACGAGATCGCTATGATAGATATCCTTATCTTGGACACCCTGTATACAATTTAAAAAAAAATAAAATTTTTTTTTCTTTCTCACTCTACCACTTTTTCAATACTATGTTTTTTCGTTTCGAATAAGAAATATCCGGAAGTATTTATGTCAAGTGAAAAGGACATTATGTGCAGTGAATGCATGAAATCCCAAGGTTCTGTATGATACATTTAACAGATCACATTATTATTATTCAATATTTCATTTCAAAGCCTAAATAAAAGAAGCAATCCAGCAAATTCTCTGTGATGATAGTTTGTTATCCATTAGTGTCAAAAATAGGGCCATAAAACTGTCAAGTGTGTAGATTTCCAAGGTTTATTTTGGCTCACTCTATTTATACACAGAAGTGTTTAATTCGAAACTTATTGCTCCTTTCGAGTAGTAGAGTGACATGGCCAAGAATTTAAAAAGTCTCCAAAACCTAATCACTCGTACCTACGCCCCTACAAATATAAAAAATAAAATTTAAAAATCAACGATGAAAATATATCATTTATTTTAAAAAAAAAATCAACGTAACATGCGTACAAACTGTTTTTGAATAGACAGTTATATACCTACATGTATCTCAAAAACTATTGAGGTTTACATAATGCAATGTAAGGGTTACATTCTTATTTTACCTCACATTTTCGAAAGGACCATCGAATTGCTAGTGACAATATTGATATTATTAGGTTGCGAAATAACTTACCCCCATATAAGGTGCTCCGTACGGAAAATGAAAGTATGGATTAACGTAATTACTTAGAATCCCATCAGTATGATGAATATTCCAAGTAAACACCAAACCGACACACAACACTGTTACTACTTTTCTAAAAATAATCATAATGCCGTTACGAAGTTGAACGCTTTAACGGCACTGAAAGAGCGCCAAGAACATTCTGCTAACTGCTAGGAACAATACACTGATCTCATTCACGAAGAAGATTACATATTTACCTTTCATATTGAAAACTATATTGACAAATTCACTTAGTTTTAGGTTGAAATTATCATATCATTGGTTCGAGTTTTAGTGTATTAAACTAGATACTTGACCAGATAATATGCGATATTTTCACTTTTAGCATGTTGACTAATAAGGAAAAATTGCCTAAAGGAGAAAGTTCTGCCTACTTCCTCTCAGATTATCTAGTTCCAACCATGGCTTGAATAAATTTGCTCCGGATGCTTTAGGAAAGCTTTTATGTTTAACTGACCGCACGGAAAACTCAATAGTTTGGGATTAGGTAGATCGGCGTTGTGGTCTAGAGTCTAGGATAGCGTTCCTGCCTCTTGCCATGCAGTCTCGGGTTCAATCCCTGGGCCGGTCAACGTCGATGTTAAGCTTTGGAATCTGGTATCAGGAAAGAAGCGCGCCATCTTTCGGAAAGCCACGTTAAACTGTTGATCCCGTGATGTGATGCACGAAAAAAATCCCTACCATCGACAAAGATGGCTTCGGTAAAATTTCCAGATTCCCTGGGGTCGCCGATTAGCCTTGGTCGCGGAAATATGCCAACGAAAAAAAAATCAATTGGAAATCAAAGAATTATTCGCATATCTAGCCCATCTGCAAATTTTATACTTATGCAGTCTCAGCCATTAAGCTGCAATAATAAGTGAGACTTGAAACCTCACATCAATTTCTGATTACACGAACGCGCAACCCAACCACTTTCCTGGGTTGACATGAGAGAGTCATGGGAGCAATCACTGCGTAGGGACTGGGGACTCTTCCCGCCTCCGAAGGCTAACAAAAACAGGGCGCCAGCATCACTATTAGGTTGCTGATTATCGAGGAATACCCCAAAATGCCTAGGGAGGCCTTCCAAAGCAGAAAGCCGACCCATCGTCCCAAAAAATACACCGACACCGAGAACAGGACACCCAGGAGTGCCAGACCAGAGCCTCGACGCAACAACAGGTCCGTAAAACCGAACATAAAACCAGAGATAAAACCATAGTAAGAACCAAACTCTTGGAAGATTTTTTTTTTCAAATCTCATAAAATTACTCTTCATTTAAATTTCAAATATTTTGATATAGGCACACTTTATTGATGTGGAAATTATATACTGTCTAAAGTGTCCAGACTAAACTCGTAGTCTGCAATGTCATCATCATACCAAGACTTCTCTTTGGATATAAGACCTGGACCACCTTCAGGCGGCACCTGACGTGTTTGGAAAAGTATAACCAGATTTGCTCGAGTAGAATACTCAAAAACTTTTAAACTGGCAAGAAAACGCTGGACCGGCGTGTGACGCCACAGATGTGAAAATGCGTGGATGCCAAATTTCTCATTAGTACATCATTACACCACTCATTGCCTATAGACTATTTTCGTCATTTACTATGTTATGAAAAAATAAAGGATACAGTCCGTCAATTTTGATCTGATACTCCAAAGGAATTTGAGCTGGTGGCTCCCTACATTAGAACGCCAATGGTCACCTGACGTCATACCCGTGTTTGCCATATGCTTCGCCCACTCGCTCCTCATACGGAAAGTATCAGATTAAAATCGACGGACAATAGGTATAATTTAAATTTCGCATTTTAAATAAATATCTGCTTTAAACAATGAGAGGGCGTTCTCGGTCACGTGATTTTTTGTTGAAATTTTTCATTTTTATTTATTAATTTATTTAATAATCTGACTAAAATCTTGCAAACTATTGTTCATTCATTCATGTATCTGCGTCAAAAAATATCATATATTAATATAAAATCGGTTTATAACATTCTACGTCTTCCGATTCCCGATCTCCAACCATCTCTGTCAAACCGGGCTTTCTCCTCTAAGCCTCTGTCTCTCATATTTCATCTACTCCACCTCTCCAGCTTCTTCTTGGTCTGCCGCGTCTTCTTCTCCCCCTGGCTTCCACTCAATAATTTGCTTGGGTTTTCTTGTATCTGCCATTCTTTGTACATGTCCAAACCAAATCAACTGTTTGTCCTCTTTATCATCCACTAATGTGTGTTTAACGTCTATAATCTCCCTAATTCTCAGATTTGTTATCCTTTCCATTTTTGACCTGCCTGCAACTCTCCAAAAGTCCATTTCAGTTGTTTCCAGAATTTTTGCGGTTCTATTCTTTAGTGGCCAGAGCTCTGAAATATATGTGACTATGCTTTTGAACATGGTGTTGTATATTCTAGTTTTGTTAGTTTTGTTGATATTTTGGTGGCACAGTACACCATTTAGTAGGGATATTGCCTTGCGTCCTTGTATATTCCGATCTTTAATTGCTTTGTCTACGGTTCCCTCATGTGAGATTTTCATTCCCAAATGTTTGTATTCAGTACATTCCTGGTATTCTTTCGATCTGAACAAACTGATTGTAATCACATGAGGCGTCAAAAAAACAGCTGGGGCCAATGAAATTGTTGTAACACCGGATGAAAATTGTTTGAAACAAACCTCAAGTGATTTCGATCAGTTTGTTCAGATCGAAAGAATACGCCTATTGTTTTATTTCTTGTCCGTTATTCAATTTCAGAGTTTGTTGTTCTTCTCCTATAGTCATATATTCTGTTTTAGTTAGATTCACTTCCAAACTCCATTTCTCATATTCCTCTATCAATTAACGTGTCATGTACTCTAGATCATCATAGTCCTGTGCAATTAATACTTGGTCATCTGTAAAGCTTAAAGTATATATTTTGTTATTCATTGAGCGGTATTCTCATGTGTCTGCATTTGTTTTTCCACCCCTTAAATGCTTGTTCTGAGTATATTTTAAAAAGTGTTGGTGATATGCAGCATCCGTGTTTAAGTCCTTTAGTTGCTGTAGAGCCTTTACTGATTATGCTTCCCTGTTTAATCTTCGTCTTTGCATCACTATAGAGTATTTTTACTGCTTATATAAGCTCTAAGTTGATATTGATCTTTTCTAGTGCTTCCCAAAGTTTTAGATTTACAAAGAGTAAATGGAGTTTTTGGTTATACGCTAGTTTCTTTTCCATTACTTGGGTCAAAATAACTGAATGGTCTATTTGGAATAGCCTGTGAGCGCTGGTTATTGCCTCCTTTTTCACACATAGATGAAGTGGGGGCATGTTGAGTAGCGTCTCTAAGGCTGCGGTGGGGCAAGTTGACATTGCTCCCGTTATTCCTAGACATATCAGCCTTTGCACCTTTCTGAGCTTCATCTGAGCAGTGACTTGTTGTGTTTTGGGCCACCACACCAATAAGGCGTATGTGACCATGGGTTTTATTATAGTTTGGTTAATCCAGAATACCATCTTTGGCTTCAGCCCCCATGTTTTGCCAACAAGTTTTCGGCATGACCAAATGGCTGATGTAGCTCGAGAGCATATTTTCTTTAACTGTTTGTTCCAAGTGAGGGTTCGGTCCAGGGTGACCCCTAAGTACTTCACTTCGTTGGAAAATGTTAGTTGTGTACCGTTAAGGGTTGGGGCTTTCAGATTTAGCCTCCTTTTTCTTGTAAACGGGACAAGGATTGTTTTGTTTGCGTTTAGGGATAATCCTTCGCCTTCGCCCCAATTTTTAACGATGTTTACGGCAGTTTGCATTCGGCTTGTCACTACGCCTTCATGTTTGCCCTTGATTACAATGACTAGGTCACCTGCGTAGCCTATGACCCGGTATCCAGCACTACTCAATCTGGTAAGAATTTTGTCTACCACCAGTGTCCATAGTAGTGGAGAAAGAACACCCCCTTGTAGCGGTAGCTGATGCTCCGTTTATTTCAGCCGTAACGTGACAGTGTTTCAGCATCGACTCTATCCATTTTACAATTGGAACTTCAACATCCCATTCTTGCAATGCTCTGGCGATTGATTGATGTGAGGTGTTGTCAAAGGCACCCCCTATGTCGATGAAAGCTGTGAGAGCGATCTCTTTGCACTCGATTGTCTTTTCAATGTCTTTAACCAGGCAGTGTAAAGCACTTATTGTGGATTTTCCTGGCTGATAAGCAAATTGCTTCGGGTAGAGCGGTCTTCTCAATAGAGTTTCGCTTCTGATGTACTGGTCGATTGCTTTCTCCATTATTGCCTTAAGGAGAAAGGAGGTTAGACTTATGGGACGATATGAATTTGGTTCGTCCTCGGTTCGGCGACCCGTTTTTGGTATGAATATCACATTAGCTTCCTTCCAAGATGTCGGTATGTGCCCTAGGAGCAGGCTTGCCTCAAAGAGCTTTTGTAGGTGTGCCTTTAAGTACTCGTAGCCTTTTTGCAGTTGTGCGGGAAAAATCCCGTCTTTGCCTGGAGATTTGTAGGGTCTGAAGCTATCGATCGCCCATTTTATTCTGTTCATTGTGAAGATGTTCCCAGCCAGCCTTTTGCTCCTGCCGTTAGGGCTTTGTGGCCCTTCGATAGGCGGAGTGACCTGGTTCAGGGCTTCAACGATTACCGAACCTGGAAAGTGTTGTAGTAGTACCTCTAGACTTTCTATATGGTCGGTACAGTGTTCTCCGTTTGGCTTTTTAAGCAGACCAATTCCGTTTGAGTGGTTTTTTGAAAGAACTTTTTGGAGACGTTGAGCTGGGGCTAATTCGGCAATCCCCTCGCAGAGTTGTCTCCATGATTTCCTTTTTGATTTTCTTAATTCACGGTTGTACTTGTCTAGGGCTGTTCTATAGTCTGCCCAGTTGCCGTTAGTTTTTGCCTTGTTGAACAGTTTTCTAGCATCTTGTTTCAGACGTCTCAGCTGCCCGTTCCACCAAGGCACATCTCTGTGGACTGCCTTCTGTTTTACCGGACAAGTATCACTACATTCGTTACTTGTATCGCTCTCACTAGAATATTGATTTCTTTTTCTTTTGGCGAGTCTTTCAACACGCATGAAATCTGTTTTTTGGCTGGGTTTATAGATCACTGTAGAAGAAGGCAAATTCTGGGATGCTAGAGCTGTTTTTTTTTAATATCCGACCTCTACCTGTACTTTCACCTGTAAATAATAAAAACAGTCAATATTTTCATATATAATATCACAAGAGAAAAAAATTTGTCGGCAAAATTTTCGAAAGGTATGAAAGTTTGTTGCTTGGCAATTTTGCGAATGACATTGACAAAATCACGAGCCGTCAGGCGAGTGATTTTATCAAAAATGTCATGAGCGAAATTGCCGAAAAGCAACAAACTTGAATAAAACCTTGAGAACAATTTTGCCTACACAATTTTTTCTCGAGTGGTATTCGTCATGACTATTTCACGTAAGATTTTGAAAATAAATAGAATGCAAAATTATGAATAAAAACTTCAAATTAAAAATACCAGTTTGACACTGTCAAAAAATGGTCGCTGAAATACCATGTTGTTGGTATTGTCCAGGTAGCATTATTGTCAGGTGAATACCGAATTTATTGTCGAATGTAATACCACAAGAGGTTTCGGGATTACCGGAGTATTAGGTAATCCTGAAACATCGAGTGGTATTCAAAAGGTTATACAACGAACTAAACTTTAATACTTTATTAATTTTTATTATTATTAATAATAAATGAACAATTATTATAATAAATATTGCTAATTCCTGTTTGATTTTCTACAGAACTTCTGATGGGTTGGTTGTTATCAGAAGTGGATGCTCCATGTTCTTCCCTCATGTTCGAAATAATTTTATTATGATGTTGTTCAGTAAGCTGGAGGTACGGCGTCACGGAGTTTATAGAGCTATGTCCAGTCATTTTTATAACCTCTTGAAGATTTGCACCAGAACTAGTGAGTGTGCTCACAGCTGAGGCTCTATGAGAATGATTTGTGATTTTTTTGTTGTTGGTATCCAATCCGCTGCTTTTTGCACCCAATTCCGTCCATTTACTGACAGTATTAACGCCAACCGGGCAGTTTTTGTA
Organism: Ceutorhynchus assimilis; assembly: GCA_917834065.1. Lineage (NCBI taxonomy): Eukaryota > Metazoa > Arthropoda > Insecta > Coleoptera > Curculionidae > Ceutorhynchus > Ceutorhynchus assimilis. Next base: position 23,423,460 of record OU892278.1, read on the forward strand.
CCAAGGAGATAGAGCGCTAGCATTCCAATTTTTATTAGCAGTCAAAAATAGTCTATTTGTTTGAATGTTCGTCCCCCTCTTAGACATCAATTTAAAAAAAAGTCGAACTGGACAGAAATCAGGATGTAAAACATTTTTTACCAGCCACTTACTTTCTGATACTCTATTGGCGCCTCCTTGAGTAGTTTTCGTAAATATAGGATTATATTCCAGGCGACCGGTAAGCGACCCGTCATTGTGCCTTTCCTGTCTGAAAAATTCCACCTCGCAAAAAGCACCTTCGTTACCACGCCATGCCAATTCGGATGCAGCAATAAAAAAAAAACTTTTTTTGAAGTCCATCGGGAGTGTTTTCGTTCGAATTTGAGGCCATTTTTTCAATTTCTGGTCTTGTTAAAGCTGTCGAGCTCACTTTCCGGGCACTGAGCACTTGTTGGAGTTCTTTTCTCTTGGCATTCCTAGCATTTCGGGCCTCTTGAAAAACTTGATCATTGAAAGGGTCTATGCGCCGATTATGCTTTTCAAAGTAAAGGTTTTGTAGCATTTTAGCAGTTTTATTCCAAAGAAGCTTGATGACACTTTCTTTATAATTGCTTCCATCTGTTTTGCGCATGTTGTACGCCCAGTCCTTCAGTATTTTTGATAGTTCTTCCTCTGGCGTCATACTTTCGAAGTGGTGTTTTTTTTTCACGACAAAACTCCGTGAATTGCTTCCAAACATATTTGTCCGACTTCTCGGTATTTTTTGGCTTTAAATTACTTGTGTTTTCGTCCAACTCGGGCAAAGAAACTTTTCCAAATCTAATTTGGTTTGACATTTTTTTTTTAAATAAAAAATTGATTATGCGTTACCAAGCAACAGTGGCTTTAGCAAATCCACCAAGTGACAGTAATAGCGAATTCTATTGAAAGCGTTAGTGCGCACTGAGCTTATTCTTGTCTTTTTCTACTAGCTTGTATAAGAAAGAGATGAAACAAAAAAAATCTATAATAAAATTTGCTATAATCATTGCCACCAAGCGCGATAATCCCAAATGCCACCAAGCGCGATAATCCCAAGGCTTATCACTTTTTAAGCCTCTCGTGTCATATGGGAAAAATGTACAGTGAGTTGTATAACCGGTGTAATACACTCTAGTGAAATAGTCAAACAAAACATCCATTATGCTTGTTTATCTTAACACAAACTTCTTACTTGAAAGGCAGAGAATACACTTTCATGAATTTGGTGACTGGTTTGCCAATACGAAGTTTCAAAATCCAAGCTTTTCTTCTCGGCACAACTTTTTTTCCATCTTCGTTTCCAAATAAACCCGTCGGCCTGTTTCAGGTGGAAATATGTAGAAACTCAACCCTTTGTCAGCACCTTTTTTAGCCCAAAACTTGCATTGAGAAACACAACAGTAGTGATTGGAGGTCATAATTGAATGTATCTGATAAAATTTAGACTTAATAATTCACCGAAACGCTTTAAAAACTCAAAAACACCTCAAAAATATCCACACAAATACAATGAATAACAATAGAATAACATATGACAATGTAGAATAAACTAGTTCCGTAATTTGTCGCAAGATAGAGAGCGCTTTTCTTGAAATCCCAATTGCCTTACACTTGGAGAGCTCCGCACATAAAATAATTAGAGCTATGTAAACTTTGTTTCACGAGAGTTCATACTTTTTGCCTTCCTTTTTTAACAAATAGAAATTGACTGAGACAAATCAATGACGTCAAAAACGTTCGTCGACTCTCAAACCAGAAGTCATTCATTTTAATTTGTCAAAAAAATTTAATGTGTCACATGATATGAATTAATCTACGGCAATCCTTTTTTTTTTTCAAGTTATGACGGGTTCGATATCAAAAGTATGAACCCTGGTGAAACGATCTGTAGGTAAAGATGGTTTCACGAGGGTTCATACTTTTGATATCGAACTCGTCATAGCTTGAAAAAAAGGGGTTGTCGTAGATTAATTCATATGACACATTCAATTTTTTTGGCAAATTGAAATTAATGAATTCTTGTTTCAGAACCGACGAACGTTTTCGACGTCATCGATTCGTTTCAGTCAATTTCTATTTGTTAAAAAAGGAAGGCAAAAAGTATGAACCCTCGTGAAACAAAGTTTATGTGAAAGTTACAAATACCTACATTATTCATACACAGCAATTTTATGTGAGTATATAAAAATCAAAATGTCTAATTTTTGTCTGGCATAATAATTTGTTTTTATCAATTTTTTCTATATCATCTCAAATTTTTTTTTTCCCCTTCTCCGAAGCGCATTGCCTTCAAATTGGAAATGATAAAAGTCATTGGAACATTTATTTTTCTAAAATTCGCCAAAAACTGAAAATTCACCTATTTATAACTTTATCATATTCATTTATATTGTGTTGTTTTTTATACATATTTTAGATTTAATAGACATTTATTTCCATAACTCACTATTAAACCTTCATAGGTAGGTAGCTGCTTTGGAATTGCTAAAACACTTTTAATGGCCATTTGCACAGCTATCATTTAAGGGATATTCAATCTAAGTGGAGCTTTGAATGTGACTTTTGTTTCTACAAGAGTCACATTCAAAGCTCCACTTGCATTAAATATCCCTTAAGTTATAGGGGTGCGAATGGCCATAAGTCTTTCTCCGGCTGCACTTAATTTTTGATATCTATTTTCTATTTCCGTGCGTGCCAGTCACGGTTTTGGATAAAAAAGGACAAAAAAAGTTAACGGGAATAATTGGCATCAAAAATACTCTCAATCAAATCTCAAATCAGCATGCATTCTTATTTGATGGACGAAAGCAAAAATGATCACGAACGTATTCACTGTGCTTCCGCCTTCGCCACCATATCGTGATTCATAAGTGATCAATTTTCCCATTCTGACTTTTAAGTTTGAGTTGTTCCAAACTCTGACTGAAGCTTCCACCAAATATGTCATTTGCATTTCTAGTTGGCAATGTTGGCGTACTAACCGATATAGTATGTAGAAAATTATCTATGATACAAAAAAATACTACCCAGAGAGAATTTGCTACAATGAACTTATATCGATTCCAACAAACATTCTTGATTGCATGACGAATGCGTGGAGTAAATTCTTAGAGTAGATTAATCCTAAACCGCCTTTATAATAATGATTCGAAAAATGAATTGTTGATAAGGAACTTGATTGCAATAGACAAGTATGCGTAAAACTGGAACATGATGAATTTGCTTTAAATTATCATGATACATATAAGAATAAAACCTTGATTACGGTTATAATAATTTAAAACTACTAGCGCCATCCTGAGGCGAATGCATAATCTAAGCGAAATCTCCTCGGAAATCTCAGAAAGTCAGTCTTCTTTATATTGATTCACGACACACATAAACTCTCTTTCGCAGTGGAAGTTGTCCAGGAGATGTCGCAACAAGTACTTTATTTGCATTATTTAAACCAAAGTCAAACTCTGTGTATTGGGAGAAGTTGCTTTCATTTATGTGTTAACTAGCTGGTAGGTATTTGAAATAAAATATTCAGACATTGTATGATATTTGTCGAAGGATTTTTCAATGTGAAGCTTAAGCATAGCTATGAGCAAGGAGTATATACTCTTGTCACGCTTTTTCGCTGATTAAGAAAAAAAATAAATTTAGAAAAATAAATTTAAAAAAAAAAAAAAAAAAAAAATAATGAAAATAAAAATAATTGAATGAAGAACTTGAGATTGTAAGACTGAAGGTCGAAGTGCGTGCAAATTTAAAGCCCTAGCTCAGAACTAAATATTTCGGAGAGTAGGGGTGGGTTTTAGTTTTGGGCGCCACCGACTCTGAACAGATGAGTCGGACTCTCCAGGATGGTATCTGGCTTCAGGTCCTTACAATCCAAATAATAATTAATAAAAATATTAGCAAAACCAGGCTGTGTGCATAAAACCAAATAAAAGTCAAGAAATCAAGTGCTACAGTTATTTATTCACCAAATGGCCGCAGACCACAATGGACAGTAATTTGAATTTAAGGAAAAAAAAAATAATAATAATAATCAAGTAAATTAGCAATTAATAAATGACCTTGTCATGAAGTGTCAACCAACAGATACAGAAATGCTATACGTTTTTAAATAATTGCTATAGTCAAGAACAATTAAATTTAAATGCAAAAATATGTTATTGAAACTCAATAACTAAGTAATAATAAAAAAAAAAATAAAAAAGGTATAAATAGAAAAGTTGTTAATGTAAATTGAAGAGAAAAACAAAACAAAAAAAAAACAATAAATTAATGAATAATAAATTGGAGCGGTTATTTTACACTTACGTAACCAGAACTACCAGTAAGTTGACATTAATTCAACAGGTTACGTCTAGTTAAGTTACCTATTTTATAATTCATTTACCACACTAGGGGCAAGCAATGAATTATACCCTGAAATACCGAGGTGATCACCGGGTGTACAAATAGGGACAGAATGTAAATAAACAATAATAATAAGTAGAATAACTAAAACTAGTACGATACCAAAATTTCCCAGATGGTGGTGGTTCATTCAGTTCACCAGATTAGTCCTGGCCACTGGTTGTGGTCAACTTGTTCGATGACTTGCGTAACCGTCCGATTACTTAGGCTGGTGTCTGTTAGCCTTTTGGTTCAATTTCGGTTACAATTGAACGTCTATTGTTATAACCGTGAGGATATACTCGATGGTAAAGTATAACCCCTCGTGAAAGAAAATACCCTCGTGAAAGGAAATACCCTCGTGAAAGGAAATAACCTCGTCAAAGGAAATACCCTCGTGAAAGGAAATACCCTCGTGAAAGGAAAATACCCTCGTGAAAGGACCCTAAGAGAAAAACTGTTATACACACTGTATTTGTAATTGAACTAATAGCGAAGCACTTCATGAATAAATTTATTAGAAAATGAAACTATAATGATTAGTTCCCAATAGCAAATTTACTTGATAAAAAAAACTATAGCTCTTGAAAATTATTTTAATAGAGAAATTGAACATTAAGGTATTAATTAATTAAATCAGATTGAATCATAATAAAGCTTTGATATTGATCAAGAAAAACGTGCCCCGAGCCTGCAAAAATTGTTATAAGGTTATGTTTCTTTTACCTGTTGAAATAGGGTTTTTCGCCTCGAAAATCTCTGGAAATCTGGATCGAGGATTGGATCTCCTAGAGAGAGTGAGAATTCTCTACTCCTTAGGGCAGCTTTCAACTAAATTAAATTGAAAAAGTCAGACTCTACTATAAGAAAAAAACGTGTAAGCATCTTACCACATTGGAGTTGTAAAAATCCGAATAAATCGGCGAAAATTATAACACTACGAAAACGTAAGGCATGAAGGCAACTAAATGTTATAACTTCAAATGAGAATTTAGGGTCGAAATCCCACAAAGGCGAAGACAATCTTCATAAAGACCCTAATTCTCCAACGTCCAGATGTGAAAAGAAATGTGTTACACCTTCAATTAATAAACTAACCTAACCCAAAGGAAGGAATTCAGACTTAGAGATGATCGAGAACAACGACAAACATAAACAATTAATCGATAGAATTCTCACTTACCAAAAATTGCACACCACAACATAATCCGAGAAAAACGACAACGGCTAATGAATTATGATATTAACAACAAACAATCAACCCATAAAACAATCAAAACTTGAAGAATACAAAATAGAGTAAATGTTCCGTTTTCAAAATTAGAGAGCTCAAGGAAGAATCGACGAAATACTGAAAACATCACTACTCCACCGCTGGTTGACAGAAATTTTTTGACAATCAAAAGTCAAAGAAACGAAATCACAGGGTGCGGTGCGTTCAAGATGTCTCAAAGAACATCGAACCAATGCGCAACTAAACGGGGTACGCTAGAATTTGCGCCGAGATCAATAGCGCTCCATAACCGAACAGTCAGTACGAACGGTACACCCACTTGAAAACGGTACATCATGATTACGGAACACAACCCACGAAATATTTTTGACACATGAATTATTTTTTGTTATGAAACAGATGATCGAATTTAAAATCGAAATCAAAATATTGCCTTGTTTTGCTTTAGAATTGAATTAAAATATGGATTAAAATGAGGAAAAAACCATTACAGCAAATAGAATTTGACTATGGAAAATTAGAAAATTTACAGGATCTACAACCGTTGAGATTATTGATGAAATTTTATAGAGAAAATGTTGACAAATTTAAGGAAATCTTGAATATAAAATTGAAAGTAGGTAAGAAATGTTTATGCAATTTTGGCCCGTTACAACTCCCCCTCTCCTACGATAGGAGGGAAAGTTAGAAAGAACTTTTCCGACGATAATCTAAGCAAACTCGAGAACTAAGGTACTATAAAGAATGTAAAATATATGTATTTATAATTTAAACTTAAATGAATTCAAAATGACTAACAAGATACAACAATTAAAAAGGTAGATAATAAGAAAGGTACGAAACGAACATCTACTTACTTTGCCTTGAAAAACACAACGATAAGATAAAAGATAAGGTAACTGAAGTCAACGAAGCTAAAGGCTTTTCAACACACATGGAGTTGTAAAAATCCGAATAAATCGGCGAAAATTATAACACTACGAAAACGTAAGGCAAAGGCAACTAAAATGTTATAATTTCAAATGAGAATTTAGGGTCGAAATCCCACAAAGGCGAAGACAATCTTCATAAAGACCCTAATTCTCCAACGTCCAGATGTGAAAGTCAACGAAGCTAAAGGTAAAGGCAAAAATAAGCAAAGTCGTGAAGGAAAGAAAAGGGAAGAAATAAAGGAAAGAAAAGAAGTTATTGACCACTAAGAGTTGAACGCCAAAAAGGCAAAAGGTAAACGCAACAATCAAGGTACAAGGTAAATTCAACCCACAAAAGATAAGCCAACTAACTTCAGGGTAAGGTCAGGTACGGGGTAAGGGAATATGTAAACTAGAGAAAGGTAGTAGCATCATCCTGAACACAAGAATCAAACGGAAAGCCAATAAACTATTGACAAAAGCAGTAACGGAGAACCCAATGGACCGAATGGCATGACACTGTCCCGTTTCGCGCCAAGACAGTAACATGCAACCAATACAATGAGCTCCTCGCTCAGCCAACAAAACAATCAATTGTTCCAGGAGTCAACAAATTAAGGGAATTAAAACAAAACAAAAGGAATTAGGAATAAAAAAAACTATGATGGACATAGGCTTGCAAGAAATGGTATAACAACCACAAACCTATTCCTCAATGACCTAACATATCCTATTCCTAAAAGACATGCCAGGGTGATGCTAAAATTGCCAGTGAGATGTTACTGGTTAAGGCTACAGACAGTATGGTTTGCCGAGAGTACCATAGCAAGGGGTTTGAATCAATGATTGGTGTTGATTAGCATCGGAAGTTAACCCTTGGTCTGACGGGAGTTTTCCAATATGGTGTTGATGGTAGGGCTACAGACTGTATGGCTAGCCGAGAGTACCATAGCAAGGAATTTTCCTTGGCCTGACGGAAGTTTTCCAATATGATGTTGATGGTAGGGCTACAGGACTGTATGGCTAGCCGAGAGTACCATAGCAAGGAATTTTCCTTGGCCTGACGGGATGACATAGCACAAAACAAAAAAAATAAAAAATTACAAAATGACTATCAAACAATACGGTAAGTAATCAACAATGAGATACAATAAAAATAAAGATAATTAATTATACACAGGGATTCGTAATACCGGTTACCCAAAAGTAATTTAAAAAAAAATAAACAAATAAAAATTTAAAGAGAGAACTTGAAATTTGATTCTATGCACTCAAAACAGCCAAAAGAAAAGTGAATTAAATTTTCTTTCAAAGAAACGGCAGCCCCACGTTGGGCGCCAATTAATTTGTCACGCTTTTTCGCTGATTAAGAAAAAAAATAAATTTAGAAAAATAAATTTAAAAAAAAAAAAAAAAAAAAAATAATGAAAATAAAAATAATTGAATGAAGAACTTGAGATTGTAAGACTGAAGGTCGAAGTGCGTGCAAATTAAGCCCTAGCTCAGAACTAAATATTTCGGAGAGTAGGGGTGGGTTTTAGTTTTGGGCGCCACCGACTCTGAACAGATGAGTCGGACTCTCCAGGATGGTATCTGGCTTCAGGTCCTTACAATCCAAATAATAATTAATAAAAATATTAGCAAAACCAGGCTGTGTGCATAAAACCAAATAAAGTCAAGAAATCAAGTGCTACAGTTATTTATTCACCAAATGGCCGCAGACCACAATGGACAGTAATTTGAATTTAAGGAAAAAAAAAATAATAATAATAATCAAGTAAATTAGCAATTAATAAATGACCTTGTCATGAAGTGTCAACCAACAGATACAGAAATGCTATACGTTTTTAAATAATTGCTATAGTCAAGAACAATTAAATTTAAATGCAAAAATATGTTATTGAAACTCAATACTTAACTAAGTAATAATAAAAAAAAAATAAAAAAGGTATAAATAGAAAAGTTGTTAATGTAAATTGAAGAGAAAAACAAAACAAAAAAAAAACAATAAATTAATGAATAATAAATTGGAGCGGTTATTTTACACTTACGTAACCAGAACTACCAGTAAGTTGACATTAATTCAACAGGTTACGTCTAGTTAAGTTACCTATTTTATAATTCATTTACCACACTAGGGGCAAGCAATGAATTATACCCTGAAATACCGAGGTGATCACCGGGTGTACAAATAGGGACAGAATGTAAATAAACAATAATAATAAGTAGAATAACTAAAACTAGTACGATACCAAAATTTCCCAGATGGTGGTGGTTCATTCAGTTCACCAGATTAGTCCTGGCCACTGGTTGTGGTCAACTTGTTCGATGACTTGCGTAACCGTCCGATTACTTAGGCTGGTGTCTGTTAGCCTTTTGGTTCAATTTCGGTTACAATTGAACGTCTATTGTTATAACCGTGAGGATATACTCGATGGTAAAGTATAACCCCTCGTGAAAGAAAATACCCTCGTGAAAGGAAATACCCTCGTGAAAGGAAATAACCTCGTCAAAGGAAATACCCTCGTGAAAGGAAATACCCTCGTGAAAGGAAAATACCCTCGTGAAAGGACCCTAAGAGAAAAACTGTTATACACACTGTATTTGTAATTGAACTAATAGCGAAGCACTTCATGAATAAATTGAATTAGAAAATGAAACTATAATGATTAGTTCCCAATAGCAAATTTACTTGATAAAAAAAACTATAGCTCTTGAAAATTATTTTAATAGAGAAATTGAACATTAAGGTATTAATTAATTAAATCAGATTGAATCATAATAAAGCTTTGATATTGATCAAGAAAAACGTGCCCCGAGCCTGCAAAAATTGTTATAAGGTTATGTTTCTTTTACCTGTTGAAATAGGGTTTTTCGCCTCGAAAATCTCTGGAAATCTGGATCGAGGATTGGATCTCCTAGAGAGAGTGAGAATTCTCTACTCCTTAGGGCAGCTTTCAACTAAATTAAATTGAAAAAGTCAGACTCTACTATAAGAAAAAAACGTGTAAGCATCTTACCACATTGGAGTTGTAAAAATCCGAATAAATCGGCGAAAATTATAACACTACGAAAACGTAAGGCATGAAGGCAACTAAATGTTATAACTTCAAATGAGAATTTAGGGTCGAAATCCCACAAAGGCGAAGACAATCTTCATAAAGACCCTAATTCTCCAACGTCCAGATGTGAAAAGAAATGTGTTACACCTTCAATTAATAAACTAACCTAACCCAAAGGAAGGAATTCAGACTTAGAGATGATCGAGAACAACGACAAACATAAACAATTAATCGATAGAATTCTCACTTACCAAAAATTGCACACCACAACATAATCCGAGAAAAACGACAACGGCTAATGAATTATGATATTAACAACAAACAATCAACCCATAAAACAATCAAAACTTGAAGAATACAAAATAGAGTAAATGTTCCGTTTTCAAAATTAGAGAGCTCAAGGAAGAATCGACGAAATACTGAAAACATCACTACTCCACCGCTGGTTGACAGAAATTTTTGACAATCAAAAGTCAAAGAAACGAAATCACAGGGTGCGGTGCGTTCAAGATGTCTCAAAGAACATCGAACCAATGCGCAACTAAACGGGGTACGCTAGAATTTGCGCCGAGATCAATAGCGCTCCATAACCGAACAGTCAGTACGAACGGTACACCCACTTGAAAACGGTACATCATGATTACGGAACACAACCCACGAAATATTTTTGACACATGAATTATTTTTGTTATGAAACAGATGATCGAATTTAAAATCGAAATCAAAATATTGCCTTGTTTTGCTTTAGAATTGAATTAAAATATGGATTAAAATGAGGAAAAAACCATTACAGCAAATAGAATTTGACTATGGAAAATTAGAAAATTTACAGGATCTACAACCGTTGAGATTATTGATGAAATTTTATAGAGAAAATGTTGACAAATTTAAGGAAATCTTGAATATAAAATTGAAAGTAGGTAAGAAATGTTTATGCAATTTTGGCCCGTTACACTCTGTAACCCACTTTAAAAACAAGTAGGTATCAAATTACAATCACTTTCAAGAAAAAATTAAATCTTAGTAGATACAACTATTAAAATAAGTATAGGTACCTACCTTTTACAAAATCAAAGTTCACAAAATAGACGAATACCTAGTAGATTATTATCATAGGGAGTGTTATTTTGTTTTAAAGATCATTCACATGAAAAGAGAAAAATATAAAAAGAGTATACCTAATATTATATATAGCGAGATTTTAACAATTTTTGTGAAATTTGCCCATCCTTCTTCGTCTATATTGGATACTGCCTTGTATGAAATCATCACTGAATACCTACCTACCAAGCCAAAATATGGAAAAGCATTTGAACTTAACGGTGCGTGAACGCCGAGAGCACAGATATGGTCACCATTGCATTTTTTATCTCCAAAAATGTATTCACTAAAAAGAAAAAACTGAGAAGCTAAGAACGGTTCGACGGTTGCTCGAAATTCTGGAAACAGCAAAACCAATAATGTCTTAGGTAGAGGTATATTGGGCTTAAATATTTTCATTGTCACATTGCAAAACTCATATTCAGGTGAGTGTACCGATACCTACTTATTTTTCACATTTTTAAAAATGCCGGGTCCCAAAATATTCTCCAACACAATCCTTCATGTATTTCATCTAAACTCTATACTGCGTAAATCAGCATTAGGTACAGCACCCGCAGCGTAATGTTTGTGAGCTTTCGCGCTCTGAGGCCAATTAATTTCGCTCTAGCTCTATTCCTAGTAATTAAAAACTGCCACTTTCACTTCGTTCAACAAGGCAAAGGAAAATTTACGGACGCGCTTGTTCCCTATATACCTACCGGCTAATGAAATTCAAAGCACAAAAAGTCTTTTGTTTCCCGGAAAAAATGATGAGTGCGATGTTTTGCTCGATGTTAAAAATCCCGACTTGACCATGTTAATTACATGGTCATTTTACGTTACGCTCGGAAAACCGAATTTTCTTTTGCGGGGATCTGTTTTGGAGTGAACTGAGCCACAGAAACCTTTTGATGTTTTTCCTAGGGTGATGCATTTTATTGTGTCGTTACGTGAAATGTCTACATAAAATTGATGTACTTACTGTACAAGACAGTAGCATTAGTAGTTTTAGGAAAAAGCAAACTGAAACATTATCCAGCTAGATGAAGAAATTTTTTTCAAAAAAACCTAGCCGGATATCGCTAAATAGACGTCCGGAGAATAAAAATCGATTTTAATTACAAAGCTCTACGGCACCGAAAAATTTATCGCCGATCTAATCTGTGTGACAAATTACCTTCAAGCAAGTGATTTTTACCGCGGCACTGCAGTAATAAATTTAAAAAAAAGTTAGTTAACTTGACTGGCGAAATGGGAAAAAACTTCTGCGACCTAAAAAAACTTTGATTATGAAACTGTACGTTGATTAATATTTCAGTGTTCTACTAAATGCTGCATTTGGTAAACACATATGAAAAAAGTACTTGTACCTATTTCAAATTTATCACCCCAGCCATTTCTGTCTGCTCCCAGACATAGGCCTCCTCTAGATATTTCCACATCTCTCTATTTTGAGCGGTTGCAACCCAATTTGTATTAGTTCTTTTCAGATTATCCATGCTGTGGGAGGCCTTCCTCGGTTTCGGTTGTCAGATGTCAATTTCCACTCCAAAACTTTTTTTGTCCATCTAGAATCTTTCGGCCTTAAGAGCGTGACTTATTCTATTATGTCGTCCACTCCAATTCTTCTTCAGATCTCGTCATTTCTTAGTCTGTCTGAAGTTATTCCAAGCATCGACCTTTCCATCTTTGCGTCGTGTGACACATAGCTTTCTGATTGATGATTTTGTGAGTGTAAATGTCTCTTCAGGAATTTAGTCTGATCTAGGTACTTTTGGAATAACACCTTCAAATTTTCAGATAGCTATCGGTTCCGTATTTGGAGAGTTTACCTTGGATTTTATCTGGTATTAAAGAGTTTTTGATGTTTTTCTTACGTTCTCTATTTCGCCTATTCTTAGTCTTATTGGAGATGCAATTATCCTAATGTGTTTGCTTATATTTTCTATGATATTGTCAACAAGCAAAGCTACTTAGGAAAATATGATACTGTAGATGATTGACCCACTTATTGATTGACGAGTCAGCGATAAACGAATATAAATAGTGGTTGGCAACACACAAATAGGCAGATTTGAACCTTGAACCAACGCAATTACCTCTTTTGGGAAAGCTCCTCTGGCCTACAGTCTTCACCCAGTGCAATTACCTCTTTTGGGAAAGCCCCTCTGGGTGTCTTCAGTCTTCGTGTCGTTCAGTGCAATTACTTCTTTTGGGAGAGCTCCTCTAGACGGCACTTTACTTAAACGATTTGCACTTAACGTATAGCTTTGGGTTTTTAAAATAGCTTCCCTGAGCCCCTATAGAAAAGGGCGAAAAGGCACTATGTACCATAGGGCCATCCTTTGGTAATTACTAATTACTATTATAATCTTTAATCTACAATATACCTTAACCTAAATACCAAGCGAGCTTCTATGCTCCTGACCCTACGCTACATACCCCGACACGACAGGATAAAGTTGTGACATTTGGTGGAGGCGTCGTCTCGAACCCGACGCCCAAAAACCGACGCCGACGACGCCTTCAGGCGCCTTGAAAGCAACGCCCACACCACGCCTCGACTCGGTTACGTCGACAAAAGAAAGATTCACGACACCGTGGCGAAGGCACCCAAAAAAAAGGAAAAATACAGAAATACCGCAAACAAGTAGTACTATTATATTAATGGGAGAAGGCGCAAGGGTGATCAAAATACGAATATAGAAAAAGTATCACATAAATCAAATGTCAGAGGAACAGGATAAATACAACCTACGATCCAAAGGCGCGAGCGCGCCTAGCTAAAAACCACTGTTCAAGCCAAGTGCATAGAAGCACAGAAGAAGTCTCCATACCCTCTCGGACGCTAACAAGATCACCACCACAGTCTCCAAATTTTGATCGGGAGCAAATCACGGAAATAATAGGGGAACAGCAAAATGGCCATTACATCTATGCTACAAGCCATGCAAACGGAGAAAAAAGCAGCGGTACCCCAATTTATAGATCATCCGACGTTCCATCCTTGCAGAAGTACTGCGACAGAACTTTTGAGGGTTTATGAAAAGACGGCCATAGCAAACGGGTGGAATGACACACTCAAAATTACCTGACTTTTCTAGACGGCGCAGCTAACCTGTGGTTTCAAGAATACAAAATAATAGTCAGGACAAAGAGTGGAAAGACACCTTTAATGGGTTTACGAAGGAATTTGAAGATTCAGACTACCAAACATCTCTGAAGAAGAATTGAATTTGAAAATGGGAAACAAACGTCTGACGAGACAGTCCGAGATTTTCTGTAAGAACTAAGAGTGCGGTACCACGAGTTTAAATAGACCATGGATATCAGCCAATTTGTGACCATCTTTAGCGAAGGGCTGACAGAAGAAAATTTCTACCAGTACTACTGGTTCACGAATCCACGAATCTCACAAACTATAGATAAAGCCCCAAGGAAAAAAAAACAAACCTCAATCGCAAAGGGTGTATGATACCAGATCACCCCAACAAAGCAGCAATGAAATCACGTGCTACTATTGTGGGAAAAAGGAACATACGGCAGCCATCTGCTATAGTAGACAAGAGGCAGTCCAGAGAAAGGGACCAGCCCCGGCCCAAAACAATAGAATAGGGACAACGTGCTATAACTGCGGAAAACCAGGACACTTGGCATCGGTGTATAGAAGCCAGCAGCACAACAAAGGCTTCAATGAGAAACCTAGAGCTTATAGAAAAACACCAGTCTGTTATAACTGTGGAAAACCAGGTCACTTTGCAACAACCTGCAAGAATCAACAACAGCACCCAAACGGGAGAGGATGGCAAAAGTAATCGCCCCTGCCATCCCCCAGCACTAAGGGACAATAATAAAATAGGAATCCTTCACATCACAATTAGAATCAATAATGAGAACACAATAACTGCGATAATAAATACTGGAGCCCAAAATAACGTCATGCAAAGAAAATTGGTAACAGAAAAGATTCAAACAGACGACAATATAGTCTTAATCACCGCCGGAGGGCATCGGATATAGACCTGTGTAGTTCACGGATGGTTCGTTCGAAAAGAATAAATCAGTTCACTGAATCAGATGAATTAATTCTTTGAGACGAGCTGAACTAATTCACTTTTGAATCACTGCCACTCCGAAGGAGTGAGACTGGGACTGTTGCTGTGCGCCTCGCCGTTACGAAAATACTGAACGAACGAACGAAACGAATTAAACGAGAACGAAAATGAATGTGAAAGTAATGTTTGGATGGTTGAATCAGACAGAGGCAGAATCAAGACAAGATTCACATTCTAACATGGGTATCTGACCCATTGTTCGTGCGTTCGTGGTTGGTTAGTTCAGAAGTGAATCATTTAAGGATCACTTGTATTGAACCAATCACTTTTGGCGAACGACTCAAATTAATTAATTCAGCAAAAAGATTCAAAATGCTCAGGTCTAATCGGATACCAGTCATAGGAGAAGTAACAATGGCAATGGAAATTTCGGGAAACACGGTGTGGAGAGGCACCGTTAAAGCAAAAGTAATTTCAGCATCCATACAACCAATAATCCTTGGTATGGAATTTCTAGCAGTAAATAAGGCTATTATAGATCTACCACGGAAGCTGTTTATACTGAATAATGTATACAAGATACTCTACACCAAGATCACAGGGATAAAATCAGTCTGTCCAGCCTCATTATAACAACCCAACCGGTAAACAAACACAAGCAGGACGAAAAACATGAAAAATAATTAGACAAATTTCTCGGAGCCCAATTGCAGATAAAATAAGGGAGAAGTGAACGGCTTCCCAAAAGAAGAAATCAGACACAGAAACCAGCTGCAAAGAAATGCCACCATGGTGTTCGGGGTAACACGGAACTACAAAACAAAGAAAGCTGCCTACAGACACATGCTCCCTAGGAGCAGAGGGCACAGTCGGGCAATTATCAGTAATAAATCACGATAAAAACTCAACAGAGTTCCTTTTTGTAAGAGAGACATAGACCCTGAAATAGGGCCTGTTTAGTGGAGTAATTTTTTTTTTTGTCTGGCATTTTAAGGGATGATTGTGACTAGTTATCTGATGAGAATATAAGTGGTTTCAATGCCTGCCTCCTGTTCGAAATGTCCACAGAATGTTTCGACGGAAAACTCGATTTCGAACTGTGATTACCGTCTGGCAATTTTTCAGCGTTATTTTCACAACAAAATCTTTCATTCTCTCGATTGCCAGACAAAAAGTAAACGCGGAAGGTTCTTTTCTTTTCTTTGAGATCATTAAAAAATAATTCTTCATGTAAATCATTTTCTTTTCTTCTGCAAATTTTCGAACGGGAGGCCGGCATTAAAATCACCCATTTTCTCATCAGTTTAGTAGCCACATTCAGCCCTAAAAGTGCCAGACAAAAAAAAATGACTCCACTAAACAGCCCCTATCTCACAGTCTAACAGTGAAGACAAAACTCACACCAAGAAACGTGTATTAATATTTGATAGCACTGAGAGAAAGCATAATAGAGTAATCCTTCAAAAAACTGGTATTTCCTAGACAAGGATGGGGACTGGAAAAAGAATAGGAAAGATTCAAGCATCCAGGGAGTTGAACCAGACTTCCGGAAGAAAGAGTCAAAAATTGAAGATGAAATTAAGCCTCTAATGCAAATAGTCACGGACACCCAAGAAAAAGCACATAAAATAGGAGCCAAAAAGGACTACACGGTAACACAGAATGAGATAAAGACAATAAAATTGGAAATCATGGGCAACACCGGCAGCCTAAACGAGACATTGGGCTACAAATGTAAATATAATCTAAATTGGCTGGCAAAAAATTGACTCACACTGAAAACACACATTTATACAGATGGGAAGAACCTCACTATAAAAGTACAATCCAACACAAGAAATCCATTAGCTTTATACGCAGGAACTACAATAGCATTTTTAGAGAAACCGGAAATTTCGTATTCCGGTTTCTGCCTATCACCTAGTAACACAGGAGGAAATCGTGGAACGGGAACAGACAGAAGCAGTAACACTACGACCACAGGTTGGATAACATCACAAAAGGCGAAATTAAATTGGCACTAGAAGAACTACTACTGGAGTATAATGACGTTTTTGCCAAATCAACAAAGCTCATGAGCAAGACAAATCTGACAGAACATAAAATAGAAGTAGGGAGAGCAAGTCCAATAAGAAGTCGTCCTTACAGAGTATCCCAGAAAGAAAGGCAAATTATCGACGAGCAAATAAAAGAAATGCTGGACAGCAAGGTAATAAGGCCGTGTCAATCACCGTGGGCCAGTCCGGTGGTCCTAGTAAGGAAAAAAGATGAGAAAATCCGTTTTCGTGTCGACTACCGAAAAGTTAATGCCGTAACAAAGACATCATCATACCCTCTACCACAAATCGACGATGTTCTGTCATATCTTGGAAATGCATCCTATTTCAGCACTCTTGATATGTTTTCTGGATACTGGCAGGTACCCGTCGAAGAAAGCTCCAAACAGTACACCGCATTCGTAGCACAAGGTCACGGAACCTACGAATTTGATGTTCTCAGTTTTGGATTATGTAACGCTCCCGCAACCTTCCAAGAATAAGCTGACCACGTTTTTCGGGACATGAAATGGAAGGAAGTATCAATTTATCTGGACGACATAATAAAATTCTCCCAAACGGTCGAATAGAACTTGAAAAAATTAACAAAAGTTTTGGAAATATTGCGACAGGCTGGACAGACAAACCTAACCGGATAACCAAGCAAATGCGAGTACCTACGAAAAGGGCATACTACCAAACGAAGATGAACTTGTGTGTATAAGGAACTTCCCAACTCCAAGAAAAGTTAAAGATGTGGAAAGCTTTCTAGGATTATGTAATTTCTATAGAAAGTTCATAATATGCGACTTCGCAGCAATAGCAAGACCATTACATGACGTAACAAAGAAAAACATAGGGTTCCAATGGGGCACAAACCAGGAGGAATCTTCCAATACTCTTAAGGAAAAACCTATATCAGCACCAGTACTAAAGCACTTTGACCCAAATAAAAATACTATTCTACACACAAATGCTGCAACATGTGGAATTGGGGCAGTGCAAGAGGATGATGAAGGAGATGCACACCCAATAGCCTATATAAGTCGAAATCTATCAAATAGCGAGAAAAGTTATTCAATGAGCGAGTTAGAGCTATTAGGTGTAGTATGGGCCCTAAGCTATCTGAGACATTTAATCTACGGTAGACCAGTGAAAATTATAACAGACCACCACGCACTATGCTGGATGGATTCTATTTGCCAGAGTTCGAGTACACGGTTGAATACAAAAAAGGCTCAACCCACAAGATGCTGATTGCATTTCCCGCAACCCAGTCTTGCAACCCGATTCACAGAAAATCGAGGAACAAGAGGAACCACCAGCATATGCGATAAGAACAATGGAGATGAGTTCATTACAGAAAAGAGACCCAGATTTGCAGTTCAGGAAGGCAGTAGAGGACCCAGACGATTCAAATATCAACATCGGAGCTAAAAGAAGAGCCAAAAATTTTAGAATCGAGAATGATCTACTATACAAAGTAAACAAAACACAAAAAGGCCTCAGCAAGGTACTGGTGGTACCAAAATCAATAACGGAGGAGATCCTGTGGGAACTGCACGCGTCTCCGATATGCGGCCACTTAGGGTTGAGGAAAACAATAGACAAGATACAAAATATAGAACAGGTTCTTCTGGGACGGAATGCTAAAAGACATCAAGAAATACGTTAAAGGGTGCCCCGATTGTCAGGCGAGGAAGGGCCAACCAAACAGAAAGACCCCGGGCCTCTTACAACCAATAAAAGTAGGCACGATTTTTGACAAAATTGGCATTGATTTACTAGTTCCGTTCATAAGAAGCAACCAAGGAAAAACAATGATAGTAGTAGCCACAGACTATGCATCAAGATTACGTCATCACAGTAGCACTGCCTAATAGAAAAGCATGACCAGTAGCAATTTTTTTACTAGAGAAACTATTTCTAATACACGGGATGCCACGACATGTTCTGAGTGATAGAGGAAAAGTCTTCCAGTCAGAGCTAGTGCGGGAAATAGGAAATATAATGGGGGTAAGGAGACAGTTTTCGACGGCATATCACCCATGATGTAACGGCTTAACAGAAAGATTGAATAAGACTATAGCAGATATGTTATCGATGTATTGCAACACACAACAGGCGGACTGGTGCAGCTACCTACCATTTATTACATTTGCATACAACTCAGCCACATAACTCGATTCAGTCCGCTTACGCTTACTTTCGAAAGAGAACCCATACTACCTGCAGAGGGAACTCGTATGGACGGTGAGGAAGGAAGAGATTCACTTCAGATCAGGGAAAAGGCTTTCTTGATAAGAGCTATAGCGGTGGAAAATATAAATAAGAGGCAAGAAAAGATAAGGAGCGATTCGACGAGAGACACAGAGAATTAAATTTTGAATTAGGAGACAAAGTGAAAGTATTTATCCCAATAAGAAAAGTTGGACGCAGTTAGAATCCGCGTTTGAGACGATTTGGACCATATAAAGTGATTAAGAAAATGGGAGAGGTAAATTATGAGGTAGAAAAAATTGGAAGCAAAAAGGGGAATAGAGATACGGTCCACGTAAGTAGGATGGTAGGTACCTTACAACGACCCGTGGACAGAACCCGCTCCTATGGAAGGAGTCAATGGGGATTCAGAAGATGAGATAAATATGGAAAACCGTGCTTCGGAAGTAGAATCCGATAGAGATGAAGAAACAAGTTAGGAGAACTTGGAGAAGCAGAAGTAGCAGTGGAGTACGAAGTCATTAGTAGGTATGTTCCCGATAAACAGAAACAACAACGTACTATAGCGATCGCATAGCTATCAGAAGGAAAAAATATATATGTATGGAGAACAATTGGAGACTGCGTACGCAACAAGAAACAAAAGCAGACAGAGGCCAGCCTAGATATAAGATAGTCAAGAAATAAGATAGAAAACATGGTTTAGGAGTAAAAATGTAAGGAAAAGAATTACCAGATTTGGTTTCCTTGCAGGTTACTGGTGCGAATGAAACCAGAAACTTTTCAATTATTACAACCATTTTTTTTTTTTTTTTCATGTAAGCAATTAAAAACGACCAGCCAAGGACAGACCAAACCATTGAACAAGAATTTGTCAACCACAAACCTGAACAAGGATTATCCCCTTCAAACGTTGGACCAGAATTAGCTCTGAACTGAGTAGGGGCAATAGTTTTTGAACCCATTGCAATAGGCATTATGGCATAATGAACAAATCAAACGAATCAAAGTACCACCTCCACCACACTGACAAGAAAAAAAACTTTGGACTAAGAGCACCACAAACCAGGCAACTTAGACCATGGGACCGTATACACCCCACAACCTAGCTGACCAATCCGCCAAGAGAAAAAATTTGGAGACACGGAACCGGAACGCGAAATCTAATCCAACCCACATGATGAATAAGGATACACAGAACCAGACCCATCTGGGTGTCATCAGTCTTCGTGTCGTCCAGTGCAATTACCTCTTTTGGGAAAGCTTCTCTGGACGGCCCTTTACTTAAACGAATCGCACCTAACGTAGCTTTTTGTTTTTCAGGTAGCTCCCCTGACCCCTATAGAAGAGGCACTATGTACCGGGCCATCCTTTGGTAATTACTAATTACTATTATAACCTTAACTCTACAATATATCTTAAACTAAATACCAAGCGAGTCTCTATCCTCCTGACCCTACCCTATGTACCCTGTCACGATAGGATGAAGTTGTGACAATATTCTAGAAACGCTTCTCGCGTTTCCACAAGTAGGTAGGTAGTTCGTCCAGTTTAGTTTTTGTTTATCATTATGGAGAGCGGTATTCTTACATGCAAGCTAATTTTGGTTTGTTTCACTAATTTTGTTTTGTTTCAATAGTAGTGAAATCGTTTTTTTATAATAAGACAATTCATTTTTAAGTAGGTCAATTTTTCACTTCGATTTCTTGCTTTTTCTATATTCTGATTTATAATCTTATCGTCTTCATTCTTGAAAATGTTATTCTAAGTTAAATAATATTTCTTTGAAAATCGCATTTGTGTTTTGCAAATTCTTATTGATAATTTGTTAATAATATTGTATTCAAGACATCAGAATGGATTTTTCTTTTTCCATCCAGGGAAGTTCCAAGCCGATGGTATTGTATATTTTTTTCACGATTTGTAAATTAGATTATCAGTCTGACTATAAATTCTATTTTTCTAAAGAGTAAAAGAGTTAGATAAATTAAAAAAATTTAAAAAAAAAACGTACAAGTGGGTCTTGTATCTTTTGTTAACTTTGTTATTGAAACCGTTTATTTCGTGATGAAATATAAATAAATTAGTTTTGAGAATCAATATCTAACCGATAACCTTCGCGATTTTAAACGTGTTTTCCTGAATACCAGTTTTATGTGTGGTAATTAATAATTTTCATGTTTCATATCTATTTGTTTGCGACAGCTGGGAGACAACAACTCCATTACCATATTTCAAACATTAACATGCGCCCAAAGTTACCTTTTATTGTGACATTTGTTCAATTGATAGGGTATTCGTATGGTAGGTAAGTTCTTGGGTATACCATTCACCAAATGTGTAATATCGATTACTGTTTTGAATTTCATATAGGTAGGTACCCATTTACCAAATTTTATTTTGTAAATTTCAGGCCATTTCTGGAAAGATTACTTTGGTAACATACCACAAGACGCATTTCAAGCAGGCGTAGATGCTAATAATGAAGCAGTTTATGTTGGTCAAGCGCTTTACAAATCCGGAGTTTATCCTGTCAATATACAAAGTGGAAAAGAAGTGGTAATTCCTTATTTTGGATCAAAAAGTGCAGATAATTTTGTTCATGTAAGTAACGTAATATTTTTATGGACTTAATTCACTCGAATATCGGAAAATTTTGGAAGTAGGGGCCTGTAAATTTTATACCTACTAAATTATTTTTAAATTGAATAAAATTGTCCTATTGACCTATCATATTTCGAGAAGTAGTTTCTGAGGATCTCCATATGCTGTGCATTGCCAGATTATGTGGAACTTTTTGTGTTGGCAAAACAAATTGGCAACATCGCATCGCTTCACGTATAATTTATAACAATACTTCTCCTTTTAGATATTATGTGCCAACGATCCAGAAAACTTCCAGTGGATTCCCACAAATAAATCACATCTCCACCTATTACACACTGATAATAAAATAGTCAGGGGAGGAATTGAAGGCGGTAATTGGGTATATGTAGGCCGCGTCAAATACCAAAGTGGTACTTCAATAGGAAAAGTGCTAGCTGGCCAAATTGGAGACGCGGTAATGTATTTCGTTCACAATGGAAAAGAAATTGTAACTGCCTCTTACGAAGTTCTAACTTATAATGATATTTTTTCAAAAATTGATTTAAGATTCTCTGCATAATATTGATTTTTGACCACAAGAAGTCCCAATAAATTAAATTATAATACTAAACCATATTTAAGTAAATGATTCCTCCCCTGTTCCACCTCCAGCATGGAGCGCTTGGAATGCTGGACCTGGAATAGGGGAAATCGTTTTCATTCTCTATTTAACCTTAGACTTTTTCTATACATTTCATTCTAATAGCCTGTAAGATGTTCACTTGCCAGACCGGTAGATATACATTTGCTACTTGGTTACGTTGTGATGCACAAAGCCAGAATACCCTCAAGGTCGTCTTCGAATGCCTAAAGATTAATGGATATAACTTCAAATTTTTTTTTTGTCCCTACATTTGAGTATTGTATTAAGGCTTAGCAAATTTTGTGTGGTCTTAAGCTTTTGTTTGTCTACCTAATATTAAACCTTATATTTGTGTGATATTTCTGTGTTTAACTTATGATTTTATGCATCCGTTATTATCAAGATTTATTTAGCGAAGCAAAAGTGAAAATGTTTACGTGAAAGCGTAAATCACGAGAAAGGTGCTGGAGCGAGTTTCTTGCCAAACTTAAAAAGAACAGAGAGAAATAAGAAACTCTGGGAGACGCTTTCTTAATTAAAATTGGGGCTGGCATTTGAAGTATTTAGGAATATACTGCATGACGACGAATAAAAGCTTTCAAAGATGGCTGAAACTTTTTATCTTTTTCAGCCTTATCTACAGATTAAATCTATTTTGAAAAGCATTTGGAGCTCGCGAAGCTTTTAAAAGAAACTGCTTTAGCAGTTATATAGAGCAAGTTTATCTCTAGCAATTCATGATTCTCAGGGGCAGTAGGATTCGACAAGGTAGGTAATTAAACAATTTTTTTTTTCTAAAAAAAAAGTATTTGATTTTCAAATTATGTGCTTACATATTAGCACACGTAGCTTGGAAGTTTCCTGGATTTTTCTATGAGCACTAAACTTGTTGGTTTTTTTTATCTATGGAAGTGGCCAAAACTTTAACTCAAGCGTGTTCGTAAATAAGTTTCGGTTGTCTAGTTACTTTTAAGGGTTCATTAGAGAAGTTTGCGAAAACGGTAACCCATGAAATTTAACACTTCGAACGTGTGGACTAAAGAAAGATAAGCTTTTAACAACACAAATAAACTTTGTATTAGTTTCCAAAAGATTTAAAATTTTATTTTAGTAATTATTGGTTTATGTTTTATAACTGTTAAAAGTTTTTGACTGATAACCAATAACCGGAATAAGTCAAATACTACACTGTTAATCAGCAAGTTTTGTAGTTTTTGGTTCTGTTTCCTCTAATATTCTATTATAATAATACTTATAGTGTGGTGAGATGACAGAAAACACTTTTTTTCAGTAGATACTTAGTCATAATAACTAAATTCGCATCACGTTTTTTTACCAGTTTGGTCCAACTTTTGTTTCAGCAATTTAGGCATTCTTGTATCCATTATGCTCTCCGCCAAAAAAAGGTTAATTTCTCGAGGGATTCATCGTACCTACCTACATATCCTTCGGCATAAAGCAGTTGGAGATTTCAATTTTTAAGTTGGACAGATGGTACAATATAGCAAATATCTGTTGCCGACACGTCGTCCGTTGCGGCGGCACATCTTCGGAAACAAAGAGGGGCCAGTTGATGAAGTCATTATGGGCCGACACGGGCTGAGGCTGTCCTAGGGCGACAGGTGCACTTGCTGGAAAGATGAGGGCAAGGGAATGGTTCGTGTTGATTTTGGACTAGATTTCGTACAATTTTTAACACAATTTCGACGATTTTTTTTTAATACTTGCAAGTATTAAAGTAATATAATGCATCCATACCTATTAATGGTATTTACCCATAATATTATTTCCTGGTTAAGAGTTGCCCCAAGGAAATAAATTAAGTGAAGGATTTTTCATTAAAACCTCGTAATTTTTTTGATATCGGGTGGAAGCGAATGTTTTAAATACTGTTGAGTATCTATTTCTAAGAAGGAGGATAGTGAGTATAGGACTGGAGAACGTAAATTGCCAATTTTAGAAACTGCCCACGTTTCAACTTTTACAGAGTCTCAAGGCTAAAAAAACGTAACTCATCCACAGAAATGGAACTCAAAAAAAAACTATACAAAAAATAGGACAAAATAAATATAAATGGAAACATTCATATTCTTCACACTATAAAAATGTATAACAATTTAATTTAAACAAGCTGAATCACTGGGACTATCTCTATCTGGAACCATTCTGTTGATACTTTCTTTTCCTTTTTCCCTTTCTATCACTTTTTCTCATTCTGGATTCTTTAAACGTCCGTTCACAATATTATTAGCATAAATGATACCTTATTGGCTCACATCAAATTCAAGCTTAAGGACCTTATTGTTGAAACAGGGGAGCAGCGTTCCCAGGGTGTCTATTCTCGAAACCAGAGAACAGCGTTCTCATGAAAATGAAGGTTCCGTCTTAGTCGCCCATATTTATATTTCCATAACACTAACAAAGATAGAGTAATAATTAATTGTTCTCGTGAGAACGCTGTTCCCCGGTTTCGAGAATAGAACACACTGGAGAACGAGTGTTCGGTCTTTCTCAATGATATGCAAATGATAATATAAGTAACAAAGACACACTCGTTTTTCTGGGAACGCTGCTTCCCTGCTTCAAGAATAAGGACACTAGTTTGTTTGTACAATTTTCATTGAAAGTAGTTTGTTTCGTCTTTAGGTGTATTTTTTTAAAAACAATTATCAATTTCAGTTTGCAACTGATCCTGATCACTTGCACTGAAAATTTTCCGTGATAACACTCGCACGCGCCAGGAATACAAGACCTAACCTAGATTTTTTTGTTTTTGGAAACAATGTCCAAAACAAAACATCAACAGAGTGGCAGTGTATTATCGCTATACAGCAATTAGAGAAAATAAACCCAAACTAACAATAATTTTTTTGTATATAGGTATCGGTAATTTCGGTTTGTTTTGTGTTACCTTAACCTAGCAAAGTTCAAATAAACTCCAAATTACCTCGAAGTGATCGAACTGAACAAAGAATTTTTCCGATGACTTGTATCAATGACGCTCAGAACGATAAGTTGGCAACATAGGTTATGAAAGATCGCTATCCCTTTCGCTTATATCACTTTGATCACTGATAATTGACTAGAATGAATAGGCTTCCAGAGGATGAAAATAAAAAACATCAGGGGACAATTTTTCTACTCTGTGAGTATACCTGAGCCACCTCCCTTAGTTATCTGATTTTTTTTTTTAATTTTTAACCATAATTTATATGAAATGTTGTCATTACTGACTTTTCAAAAATTTGAAAATGTCACATTTCTGTCTTTTCATTTTCCTGGTCCATTACCTGTCCCAGGACAGGAAATGAGGACGGAAAATATTTCCCGTCCTCATTCCCCGTCCTCATTTCCCGACCTCATTTATTTGATTGTCACGAATTTATTTATTGTATTTCAAGAAATTATGGTTAAAAATAAAATAGTATACAAACCTCGACGGGAAACTTCATTGCTGTCTCGAGGTTCAGTTTATCTCGACGCTACTCGTCTCGATAAACTATATAACCTCTCGATCAGCAATGAATCATTTCCCGTCTCGGATTATAATATACAATTTTTTTTTTTCAGGTGTGTGTTTTATATCGTCGTACGACTGTTTCTTTATTCTTCACTTGCTCCTTCTCTCAACTTTATGACCCCATTGTTCGCCTTGTCTGGGTACATGACCGATGACCGCTCAATGCCCATTTCATGGAGTATTTCCTTTGGAGCAGAGAATACAAGTAAATTCAGCATGCATCGTATGATGAAAAGATCAATGCTGAGAATCAATATTCATAGCCGTAAAATACGGAAGTACAAGATGCTGTGGAAGTTATTCTTTGCCTAAGGTAAGAAGTGACCGGACATTCGCCAAAATGAAAGGCGAGGATCATAAAATGTTGCCCAAGCTCAGTCAGACATTTTAGATAAAAGAGTCCCAACTCGTAACATAAACAACATAAAGCGAATCGCTGGAAACTGAATAAAGGTGGCTCAACTTTCTCAGGACAGAAGAACATGGCAGATAAATGCTTTTATATAGCATTGGACACGATGAGCTGCTGACGATAACGATGATAATGATCTTTTTTGCAGCATATTGTACCTGTGTCCTACTTCTTGTTCAGTGATTTGTCTTTGTGTCTTCAACTGCCAAAAGAAGTGTTTTGTTGACAGGCTATTGAAACATTGAACTCTAACTTCCCAATCGTTTTTTATTCATGCATAGATTGGAAAATTAGAACAATTATTGAATTATTAATTTTTTTATCTCTTGGCGCCCCCTATTAGGACCTAGGTCCTAGCCGTCTTAGGTTTTCAATAGGGGTTGTTCATAGATTCATATATAGTGAAACCTTAGTGCGCGTTCACATTGACACTGCTCGAGCGGTGAGCGTTGCGCGATGCCGCTGTAGTGATGCCCAAAAATAATTTTAGCATTATATTTCAAACTAGCGGCCCGCTCCGGCTTCGCACGGGTATAAAATATATAGCCTATATCACTCACTGAAAAAATGATTAAAATCGATCCAGTTGTTTTGATTTATTCATTACTGCCCGTGGCCCGCACGCGTTAAATTTGGAGTAAAACAATTCCCCTTTCCCTATACCATGAAGATTTCCTGCTATGTTTAGAATATCTAAATTCATACACTACATTTTTGCTTATTTACTTTCTACATTTTTACCTATTTATTTTATTTTTAAAACAATTAATATATTACAGAATCAACAATGTATTTAAGGTATTTAATTGGATAAGGATTAATGCTGTATTAGTTGAAATCGCTTCCTGCGTTTGCAATGTAAGCGGAATAAATGTAATTATTTACGACATCACATTGGAAACCTCAAAAATAACAGTATTTCTCCACTATTTAATGGATGTTATTATACATCCTCTTCAATCACTCTATCTATTAAAAAAAACCGCATCAAAATCTGTTGCGTAGTTTTAAAGATTTAAGCATACATAGGGATATAGGGACAGAGAAAGCGACTTTGTTTTATATTATGTAGTGATGTAGTGATGAACAAGTTCACACTGAGGCGGCGTGTCCCGCGGTGTAAACATGTTCATTTGAAATATAATGTTAAAATTATTTTTGGGCATCACTACAGCGGCATCGCGCAACGCTCATCGCTCGAGCGGTGTCAATGTGAACGCGCACTTAGAATCTGAGCAGGTACTCGTATAATTCTAGGAAGTGATGAAAATCTAGTGAAAGGTAAAATCTCAGACTTTACCTCTTCTACGAAAGTTTGAGCTGCCTTTCAGATCTCAGGAATATCATCAACGTCAATGGTTTTTTATTTGAAACGTTCACAGGCTACGCATCTAAAGAATGCTTAAGCCAGTCAGGGCCATGAAACTAGGTGGACGAATGGGCAATATCCTTTGGTGACATTCCTCATGATAGAATGTCCACAGGGTTATATTCAGTTGGTACATATCTGCAACGATAATTTGGTGCTGAGCTTTGGATTGTAGCAACACGGTTGCCTACAAATATTGGTAAATTGGTAGGAGAACACTTTGACCAAACTAATGTGACGGTGAAATCGCACCAGAAAAATATTCTGTAAATTTTTATAGTAACCGAGGCCTTTACTTTCTCGTAAAGCTGAGCCAAAATCAATGCCCCAAATAATTCTAATCTAGGGGTACTAACCGTCTTAAGAGGCGCAACTCGTGTTTTAGAGGTTAGCAATTGTACAAAAGCAGAGTTGTTTGAGTCAACGGACCTGATATAAATACAAGCACCATATGCAGAATTGGATGCATCAGAGAAACCATGCAACTGAATAGACTGGGGCTTCGCAGAGACAACCTTTCTAAATATTTGCAATGCATTCAGCACATGCAAATTTGATCTTAAATACGTCCATTTTTGGGCCAAACTTCTCAAAACCGGCTCTTCCCATGACAGGTGCTGGGACCATAGATTCTAAAGTAAGAAATTTAGCATTTATAACAACTCGGCTTATAAGTCCAAGAGGATCAAAAATTTTGGCTACTCTGGATAAGATGACTCGTTTGGTGATTTGCCTTGCAAAGGATTGTAGGCTAATATTGAATTGAAAACACATAACCACTGCATGCCCAAGATCTTGCTGGTCTCTGAAGAGTCAAAGAATTACTCCTGAACTGACTCCGACGCAGTGATTCTATCCAAAAGACTTTTTTCTACAACTGTCAAAAAATGATGATGTTCGCACACTCATGACAGTTTGCGAAGTAGCACTTTTTTCCCCAGGTATTGATTTTTTAACGTTCCCATGACGCCGTGCGCGAACTACCTATTTCGCGCACGTGTGCGCGAAATAGCTAGTTCGCGCACGTGTGCGCGAAATAGCTAGTTCGCACACTGGGTGTCATGGTGACACATACCTTTCAGGAAATCAAAAATAATTAAAATTCACCTACCTTTGATTGAAAATGCAATTTTGGCTTCGAATGATTGATATTTAAATGGAGTTGTAGAAAAAATATTGTTTGCAACTCGGGCGCGAAATACTTTGGTGATCTCGACTATTTTTTTTAACTCGGCTGCGCCTCGTTAAAAAAATCAGGTCTCGATCACCAAAGTAGCATTTCGCGCCCTTGATACAAAAATAACTATTCTTGTTAGATTTCCATTTTCTTAAATTGATGCACCCTGACTTTAGAATTGCCAAAATGTCATTACACAACTGCACTGCCTCTTCGAATGAGTCAGCTCCTGAAAGGAGGATAGATATCTCTGCTTATGACTTTAGAAGCAGCTGGGTAGGATTTTTCCCTTTCAATAGCTAACTGCTTCAGACAGCGTGTTGCTGAAAATGGGACACTGTAACGGTGTTCAAAGAAATTGTCTTCATTTCATCTTTTGGATCAGCTCGCCAAAGAATCAATTGTAACGGTCGAAATTCCTCTTTGACCTATTAGTCAATACATTTTGCAAATATCGGCTGTGCTCTTGAAGTACTGGAACGACCATCTGAATTCCATTCTATAAGAGACCTGAAGTAGATGTAGCCGATCTGTTGAAAGCAACGCTCAACTTTGTTGTACAGCGCAAAACACCGTGATATGAAGAAAAGTGAGTGATCTGGTTGGGTGAAGAAACAAAGGGTGTCATGTGGTTAAGATCTTGATATTCAGTCATGAAATCAATATATATTTTCTTTAATTTATCAATCCTTGACAGAAATACATTGACTATATACTTGGTTATAAGAATCACCCGGGGCCTCTACCAGTTGTTTCGATGGGACTGAAATTATGAAGCGCCCATCTGGATCACGCTGAATAGTTTCAGAGAAGGGAATTTCAGCTTGTCTCCTCATCAGAAAGAATCACCTTGGACGAGACCTCCTCCAGCTCCCAAAACTTGGCCAATTGTGCTTGGATATCATCTGCAGTCGTTGAAAAATTACAAATTGTTCTATGTGAACCTGAAATATTCAATGGTCCGCAGACGCAAACCAGCCCAACTTGCTATTGTGAACAACAGGTTTGTCAGGGCCTAGTGAAATTCTTCCATTACGAAGCATATCTCAAAAAAATTCAATATCAATAAGTAAATCAATGCTTGGACCCATTGATTTACTTATTGGTGTTGAATGTCTTTGGGATCTGCAAGAGTGCAATGGGTTGGTATGTTTACAACAGCAGGATCAAAATAAGAATTTGGCAATTCACTTGTAATTTGAGGTATGACGAAACAATTGAATTTCGGTTGAAAACTAGAATGACAAGAATTTATTTTAAAATGGCATGAGGCTTTAATATTTGAGTGACTTTGACCTAATCCCACTACTGAAGAATTACCTTTATTTAAAGAAATACCCAATCTATCTGCAAATTCTTGGGATATAAAGTTAGTCATTGATGCACTGTCCAATAATGCTCTGCACATCAATCAGAAACTTGAACCACTGCTGTAGCAAGCAGAACCTGTCATTCATTAATTTTGTTATGCAAGGAAACCTGCATTTCACTTGAGACTTTTTGACTTGGTATCGACTCAGTGGGATGTAATAAAGAATTATGGTTTCCCTTGCAATGCCTACATTTAGTTGATCTACATTTTTCTAGCTTGTGACCAATATGAAGAAAATTTGGACACAATTTAAGTGCTTCAACCTTTTTTTAAGCGTTCTTGAAGAGATAGAGCTAGAAATTTTGAACATTTATATATTGCATCTTCTTCTTTACAATAATAGCTGGTAAATACTTTTTTTTAAATTTTGTTCATCACTTGATAAAAAAAATTTCCAGTGGCGTGCGGTGGTCTTTAGAGTAACGGAAGCGGCCGAGGGGGGTTACAGGGGGGTATCCCCCTCTGTCGTGTAATGCGCCGCTGGCGGAAATTTTCACAAATTTCAAGGTCATTTACTTTTCTAGAAATATGCATATAGGTACAATTGTAATTTTAATGCAACCGATTAACCATTCATATTTCTCATAAAATCCAACGTGAAAATGCCTCGTGAATTTCTTTGCCGACTTCTCCACTTTCGTTTCTAAATTAATAGGATCCATTAGCCTACCCGAAATAATAATGTCCCTTTTCTCTTCAAAGTTTCGACTAGAAAATCCTTTTTTTATTAAACAGCACACAATACAAACACAGTCTAAATTGTTATTGGGGACCGGCACGGGCACAGTAGATGTAGATGGCACCTCCATTGCAAAAAAAAATAAACAACCACGAAAAACCTCAGAAAATTCAATGAAAAATACAGCACTACGATTTCACGAAATGCCGGCATCGGATTTTCAATACAAATCGAAATAAAATAAGTGGAAGGCGGCGGAACGAGCGCTGCCTTGGCCACTGAATTCGCGCGTTTTCGCTCGCCGTCCTCGCGTATAGAGCCAAAGGGTCAATAACCCCTTCAAAGCGAACTGCAGCGATTTCCATACGCGCTTCCAAGCCGGCCGGGCTAGGGCTCGACGCGTTGCTACAAAAATTGATTGCGTTTACGTTTTCGCAATGAGCTTTTAGTACATTTACGTTATGTTTCAGAGAAAATAATTACTAAATTATTGTCAATTGCTATGCATTATGAATTAATAAATAGTATTTTTTTTATTTTTTTATCTCCAAAAAGTTTAGGGAAGCGGCGCTTCCCCCGCTTCCATGGACCGCACGCCCCTGATTTTTTCCTTTTTTACTCTTATGCATAGAAACCTTATCAAGAAATTCAGGACTAGATTACAAAAATGATTTGAGTTCTGTTTACGTAGGAAGGTCATCCTGAAATTTCACCCGTTCCCACTCCTTACTTATAATCGGATACATAATTAGGGGTTCCCAATCATTTTATTCCCATGTTCTCAAGAGATCTAATATTTATGGAAATAATGTCTATAATAGTTCTAAAACTGTTCGATGAGTCACCCTTGGTCTCAAAAATGGTAAACATGGATTTTATGTGGTTGTGGACAATTAACCGTTTGTTATGAAACCTCCTGGCATATAATGTTCCATGCCATTCAACACAAAATTCTAACACCTACTGATTGTCCAACGTATCGTATTAAATAATTCGATCTTTTTTGATTATTTTTCCTTTGTATATATATTTTATCTGTAATGTTGCCCAGATCGACTTGTTGCCGTTTTCGGTATTTTCAGAATACCTACGATTTATGTAGGTTTGATGAATTCTTGTATTTTTAGTGCCCTCGTGATGCTTCAGTGTTACGCAGTGTCAAATGATGCTTTTCTGAATTCATTATTTTTACTGCGTGAAGGTGTTATGTGGTTCCATAATTTCCTCTAATAGAAGCTTGCCCTTATCTTAGATCTAAAAACTCTCCTTTTCTAAGAAGTTAATCATTATTCCACCTTTGTTATGCGTCCCTATAATACGTATTTTATTGGATTACTTACAGCTAAAGTTAAAATTCACACAAAACTAGAAAGATCCGAACTCATCCACGCTAAAAGTCAACATCTAAATCTCACCCCCCCCCCTTCTCCCAAATATCTCCAGTTATCAACTAGACCTAGGCAGAAGATTATCAAGTACACAACACACAGAACAACTCTCACTCGATGACCTGGTAAAGCACACGACATCTTAGATTATACACAGTACCAGGAAAACCATAAGAAAATTGAAAACCACTAGAAGCCCTAAAATATCCCCAGAGTCACAGCAACTAATGACCGAGAGACGTAAACTAGAGAAAGGCACACCACAATATAGAGAAATGAATAAAACAGTTGATAAGGCCATCCGTAAGGACACCAGAATTCATAGCACAAATATGATAAAAGAATGTATAGCACAAAATTCCAACATGAAAGTCCTCAGGAAGAACAGAGCCAAAGGCAGAAATAAAATTTACCAACTTACGGATTCTGAGGGCAACCTTGAATCAACAACAGTATCAATGCTGAAAATAGTCGAACAATTCTTCACAACACTGTACAGAAAACTAACAATCAATCAACCCTCTAGACCTCCAGTCCCTAACGTGGGTTCTGAAGAAATTCCCGAAGTAGACATCAACGAAATAAAGGAGGCCTTGTCTCAAATGAAAACCAACAAGACACCTGGAGAGGAAAGATTAACAACGGAAATGTTTAAATATGGCGGAGAACCTCTACTGAAGAGAATAAAGGAAATCTTTGATGGGTGCATTGCTGAACAAAAAATACCACAGTTATGGCAAAACGCAATAATCACTCTTATCCATAAAAAAGGAGATAACACAAAATTATTGCCCCATCAGTCTTTTATCCCACTCCTACAAATTATTCACAAAAGTGCTTACAAACCGCCTAACAAACAAGTTTAATTTCTATCAACCCCTAGAGCAAGCAGGGTTCAGAAGTAGATACAGTACTGTAGACCACCTTCAGGCGATCCGCACACTCATTGAGAAAAGCACCGAATACAATATCCCTATTAGTCGGGGAGGTTAGTCGAATAATCTTGCAAATTGTGATAAAAGCATGAAATTTGGTACAGATGATTTTTTTTACAATTATAAGCGATTTGACCCGCATGACCCCCTTGTCGGACCCATAGGAGCAAGATGGCGACCATTTGCAAAATGGCGGCTATCAAGAGGATAAAATTGGTAATTGTGAATCGATTTCAGCAAAATTGGGGTCGTTTTCGAATAATTTTTGATCGGAAAATGTAAAAAAATATATGTATAATTAAGTGATTGAAATTTGAATAATACAGGGTATCCCAGCCGAGAGTGACCCATTTCAAATCCTCATAACTTTTGAACAAAGTATGCTAGCCACCTGCGGTTTGCGTCATTCGACTTCTCTTGGCCTAAAGTTTTTTTTTTTTTTTTTTGGTTAGTTGCTCATTTTTTCGATACTTATACCGGGCCAGTGAAGAAAATGCAGTTTTTCAACATCGAAATTCTCCACTATTTTCAATGGAACACCCTGTATATTACAATGTCAAAAAAACGAGTTATGTTCAAGGTATGCATGTACCAATAAACATCGTCCTTGAAACTTAAAGTTTCAGCCGTAAAAAACTTAAATCGAAATCCTGGGTATTTTTGCAAACGCATTTTTTATTAGCATATTCACAAAGCTTCGAGATTATCTTTGTCTGATAAAAAGGTAATACTCTGGATAAAACTGTAAAGAGAGATGTATATGTTGGCCATTTTGCTCCACGCCTCCACGCACTTATGGAGTCGGATCAGTAAATGGTTGAAAGAATTATGTAACATTTTCTGAGGAATTGTTTCAATGACATTACGAATGTTCCGCTTAAGATCTTCCAGGCTATTTGGCAAAGGATTATACTCTCCTTGATATAACCCCAGAGAAAAAAGTCTGGAACTTTCAAGTCAAGGAGAGTAAGGTGCCCATTCTATAGAACCCAGCTCTTCCTATATCCATCTTTCCCCAAATATCATATCTAGAGATTCTCTTGATATTAAAGAATAATGAATAATGAGGTGGGGAACCATCCTGCTGAAAATAGATCTCATATAAGATACACTCCAACATGCAGTTGCATGCGTTTGCAAAAATAAGTACCAGGATTTCGATTTTAATTTTTTACGGCTTAAACTTTAAGCTTCAAGGACGATGTTTATTGGTGCATGGATACCTTGAACACGATTCTTATTTTGACGTTGTGATATTGTGATATACAGGGTGTCTTATTCAAAATAGTGGAGAATTTCCGTGTTAAAAAACAGCAGTTTTTTTACTGGCCCTGTACAAGTATCAAAAAAATTTGCAACTAACTAAAAAAAACATTAGTGCAAACCGCAGGTAGCCGGCAAACCTGGTTTGTAAATTATAAGGATTTGAAATGGTTCACTCTCGGCTGGGACACCGTGTATAATCGAATTTCAAATTTTTATAACCTCTGTTTAGAAATGGTATCAACAGAATGTATTTTTACATCTAAATTACTACGTACCTACCTATAATGTGCCGAGTGATCGGCGGCGGCAAGAGGGTTGGTGTGCAAGGGGGTAGGGGTGCAGGAAGGATGTGGAATTTAGCGAACTAAAAATTAATTATCTATAGATTAATTTAAAAAATATTTTTTTCTAATGAAATAGTTATTTTCCTAACAAGTGCGGAAAGTATCATTTTCCGCAAATGTTAGGAACGCAATTTTTCCTACGAGCAGCCAATAAAAAATACAAAAATAAAAAAAATATATAAATCTATATTAGGCAATTAACAACATTTTTTATTTATGCTTAACTATTTTAATGGTGAATGTACAATTTTCAGAAAATTGTAAATTTATCGCTGATGCATATCGTAGGTCAACACGACGCGACGACGTGCGAAAAAAAAAATAAATTCCACACTAGTGCGAAAAAATTACTTTTCCTGCAGGTCAATGCATGCGGAAAAAGAGCTTTTGAGTTTTTGATGCCTACATTTTATTTTTTTACATAGTTTGAATATAACTATAGTTAATTCCTCGAAAAAATTCAAAGAATAATTTTTTCTGAGTTAAGATTATATTGTAATACAAAAAACATGTTCTGTTGTATTTTTTGACTCAAAATTATTCGAAAACGACCCTAATTTTGATAAAATCGATCCACAATTAAAGATTATAATTTCTTGGTCGGCCCTTTCGCGAATGTACGCCACCTTGCTCCTTTACTGGCCCGGTATAAGTATCAAAAAAATGAGCAACTAATGAAAAATATATATATATATATATATTTAGGCCAAGAGAAGTCGAATGGCGCAAACCGCAGATGGCTAGCATACTTTGTTCAAAAGTTATGAGCATTTGAAATGGGTCACTCTCGGCTGGGACACCCTGTATTATTCAAATTTCAATCACTTAATTATATATTTTCTTACATTTTCCGATCAAAAATTATTCGAAAACGACCCCAATTTTGCTGAAATCGATTCACAATTACCAATTTTAACCTCTTGATAGCCGCCATTTTGCAAATTGTCGCCATCTTGCTCCTATGGGTCCGACAAGGGGGTCATGCGGGTCAAATCGCTTATAATTGTAAAAAATATCATCTGTACGAAATTTAATGCTTTTATCACAATTTGCAAGATTCTGCCCATTTTTTGATTAACTGCCCCGACCTCCGAATGAATTTTTCCAAGACTAAAATCCTGAGCGAAAGTGAAGAATTAATTACGGTCAAACAGCAAAGAATCGAAAACGTCAAAGAGTATGTATATGTGGGTCATGCCATAAGACTCGGTAAAGATAACCAAACAACTGAAATTTCGAGGATTAAACTTGGATGGGCAGCTTCTGGTAGACTGAACTATATATTCAAGAGCAAAGTTCCAAATAACCTAAAAAGAGACGTTTTGGATAAATGCGTTTTACCGGTAATGACGTACGGCTTGGAGACTATGACGGTGACTGCACGAAGTGCCAACAGACTACGGGCTAGTCAGAGAGCAATGGAAAGAGCCATGATGGGCATCAGGCTTCGCGACCATATTAGGAATAAGGACATCCGTCGACAAACAGAGGTAACTGACATCGACGAGGGAATATAAATGGTCTTGGGCAGGACACTTGGCCAGATAATCAGAAGAGAGATGGGCGAAAAGACTACTACGCTGGAGACCATGACGCCTAACAAAACGTTCAGTGTTTCGAACACCTAAAAGGTGGACCGACGACATACGAACCATAGCTGGTAAAAATTGGATAAAGAGAGCACAAAACCGAAACGATTGGAAAGTATTGAAAGAGGCCTATATCTTGCAGTGGATGGATAACGACGGAAGAATGCGTATTTTATGATAAATGTCTCTAATTTCTGTTTAGTTTTCCAGTCATGGCTTTCACTCCTATTGGTTGTTGTGCTAGTCCTTTGTGAACTAGTATTCGTACCTACTCCTCCTATAATTTTAGTGTGATTGCTGATTCTCGTCATAAAATAAGAAATCACTTGCTTTTAATTTTCCCCTACCCTCTATTGCACATCGTTGGATAGCTCGTTGTTATCCCTTTACAGTCCTATAGAAAAATCTCAAATCGTACGATCAGTTTTTGAGATATCGGTGTTTAAAAGTACAATGTGAAAACTAGTAGCTTTGACTATCTCATGGACAAAAAAATTCTGTCATAAAAGTCTCTTCTGCTACGTAAAAACTTGAATAGTACATATTTTTGATTCTCTTAGTACATTTCTAGGCTCCATCCTGCAACATGTGTGGGCTCTTTTGAATAATTTTAAAGTGTAACAAATCACGAATATGCAGATTGTATTAATTATAATGCAATTTAAAAAAATATGATTTTATACGACGCATATTATGAATTATAATTATGATATTAGCATATCAGTTTGGTACAGTAGTGCCTTTGCCAACAGATTATAGTTCGTCCTCATTTTTGCAAATTCACTTAATTGGGATTTTCGTTTAAATTTCACGGTTGCATCGAGTGTTATCTGGAGAAAATACGAAAATCTCCTCTGCAGTTTTCCAGGAGGACAGGGAATATAGAAAATTCAAGGCAAATGAAAAACAATTGCAATACTATGAGTTTCACCCATTTAAGTAAATGCAGATTTCAGGGACGCTTCCTCGTGTTAGATAATTTTACAGTTTGGGAAAAAATTCAGCACTACCGAATTCAAGAATGTTTCGAGGTTTTTCCCATAATAATATAATTCTTGGGAGATTATACCTACCCATACTTATAATTTTTCTCTCAAAGGAGGAGATCAGTTTGCTATAATTCCAAATCAAATAACATAAGTATTAATTATTTTATATTTTTAAACTTGAATCCATGTGAACGCTCCCAAGCTTTACGTTATTTGGGAATTCTTTGAAATAATTAAACTAATTTGCTGACGATATCTAAAATTAAATCTTTCCAAACAATAAACCATTGTTAAACATTGGGCTACCATTTTATTTAAACGAATATTATGTAGCGGAAACCTTTTTGAATTAAGTAAGTTGAGTCAAATTAACACCTTCTTTAAATTCCTATGTATAATAAAGAAAGACAATAATTATCATCTGTCTACCTATCACGTCTAATGAATACCCATTTGATTTTTTTTTTAAATATTTTTTAAAGTGGATTTTTGAATTAAATTTATTATAATGTCGGTAGTTTTGCCAAATAATAAATGCCAAAATTGGTTTTAACCTACCTAGCCATTTCCATCCAAAATTATATTCGTGATAAGGAAATAGAAACCACGTTTTTGTTTGCAGCGGATATTAAGTTTTCTTTGCTTAGATTTTCTACAATCGCAAGAAAAGTACATTTACCCTATATCTCAAAATTACCGTCCCGAAATCTGATACAATTGCTGTTTCGTGTTATTTCTAGAAACTAAAACTAATTGGATTTTCCAAACTAAATGGAGCTACATAGCTAAAGGTTTACTTTTCCCGCATTATGGCATTTCTGGTAAACCGAAATTTGTTTGTAATTTTTTTTTTGCAGCTTTAGAAGTATATCTGCGTGAGATGTATCGGTTTTGATAATAGATCTCAAGATTTTTAATTGTAATTATTGGTTCAAGTTTTACTTTTAAAAGATATAAGTACATTTTGACATTACAAAATGTCCAGAATTGCAGCCAAACTTCACATTATAACAAGTTTACTCTATGGTTTTTCTCCTATTTATTATTTGAAAATCGAGGAACCTACAACCATCCAATTGTGCCCAACAATGAAAAATCGACTAAGTATGTTACATGCACTGATGGGTTAGTTTTTTGGCGGCAAACTTATTACCAAAAAGCTGCGGCACCTGGGTCATTGGTCATTAATGACTTGCAAAATTGCCATAATGCATTAACTTCAAATATTTGTAGAATGACTTTAGTAAAACCGAGAGCAATCGTTAGAACAGGTACCTACCTTTTCGGAAGCAGGTGTACCTTTGCGCCAGACCCATATCCTCAAATTTCATTTGATCATAAGAAACCGCCAAATATCACCTGTAGCAAATTAATTATAATGTATTATAGTCTAAATTTGAAATGTTGTAATAAAATTGGTATCAATTTTCGAAATGTAGTTGTAGAATATACAAAAAGGACTAGGTCGATTTCTCATTTGAAATTTGGACGCTTTTTCGCCATACCGATACAAGAAATAATTGGCACTCAAGACATCAGGCGAAATCAGAAAGAATACAGAAATACTTGACAATAAAGAAGGTGAACTGCCTGATCATAGCGATAAAGATGTGATATATAACTCCTGTTTTATCGCATATAATACAAGGACTTTATATCGACGCAATCTTTTGCAGGCGGGGACGTTTGGGCCAATTAACTCCTGACAAAAACACATACCGCATTCCTCGGCTAATATCGACATCGGCGATTAAAAAATTTACAGAACGGAGCCGATATCTCTTTTATTACTTTGTTAACAATGTGTTCAATGATAAGCGTTAAGTGGTACGGAATTTGAAACTTTTATTACATCTGCCGATTTCAGAATAATGCGGCTTGACGTGCTGATTTTAACGATACCTATAAGAATTTGCCTATACCTACAAGATATAAAGTTGTTAAATACGACACAGAAAGACCGCGATTCGTCCCTCTGCGACGTGCGACGTCTTAAGATTAGGTTTTTTTAAATTTAATTTACTTCAGCTGAGACGTGTTTAATAAAGCAAAATGAAAGCTTCTATGCGCCTGGGAATATTCCTAATCCCAAACTAATATATATATATTTTTTTCTCCAAAAATTGTAATAGCTGAAGGTATGGCATGGGTTCCCTTCCGTTTTCCATCAATAATGTCACGGATTACGGGGTTTACCAAAACTCATTTCACAAACAGTAACAACTTTTATTTTCCAACTAATTGAATTTATACAAAATTCACTTATCACTTATCGAAACATACACGACAAATATCAAATTACAATTGACCTAAATTATTCCTACGCTCTATTTATATAGTTCAAATTGCACTCGTGAATTATCTAGGAAAATATCTAACCGAATATAATAGAGTTCCAGGAAAAAGCGCACTGCCCGACGTAGACAAGTGACTAATTTAATTTTCTGGAATCCCGGCGCTGCGTTGATGCATTTTCGTAGCACTGCCTCCCTCCTTAAAGGGGGTGTGCGCCAAAAATTAAAGTTTTAGTGTAAAAAAATCTAAGAATAAGTGTTCAAACCTCGTTATTCTACGATAAACCATCGCTGAGATATACCGCTTTAAAGTGTGGACGACGCTCTCGTGACGTCACGAAAACTTCGTCCAGCCGCGCTCCGCATTGTTAATTTGATTGTTCCCGGCACGTGTGAAAGGTTTTTGTTTAGATTATTGCAGGTAACACAGGAGAAACATATGTAAATTTAATTATCTCCACTTTCTCGTGCGTCGCTTGAGCTTTCGTGACGTCATAAGGTGAGATGCGGTACCTTCATAGAGCCATATCTGCGGTATTATTTGTCATAGAGGGGTGCGGATTTCACTGTTATTCTTAGATTTTTTTTCTTTTTTTTTTTTGAGATGAAGTGATGAAGATGAAATGTTTTTTTGGCGCACACCCCCTTTAATAAGATCGTCCCGATCTGACTACCAAGACGCACCACAGCCTCTTCTTCGTCTATATTTCCACGCAGATCCATGATGACTTAATATTTTCTCTTGCCTAACATCACTATGCCTGTCTAAGTGGACTGCAATGAACGCAGCGCCTTAAACTGCTCGGCCTTCCTGACTTCTCACATCTACCCTAATGTATATATGGTTCTTCTTCCCTTGAATTGACGTCATGATACTAGATGAATGGCTACCTGGTCCTGTTACCTGTTGATTGCTTCTGAAACCCTTTCGCATTTTTGTTGCTGCTTCCGGATAGGCCCAATTAACCAGATGGCGGACGTCGGTTCCAAATTCTTGTAAGGTTTCTGCAGCTTTTTGTTCCCTTGTTTTTATTTGTAGCTGGTAAAGCTTCCTTCAGTGTTGATCTTCATAACGACGCTCTATCGCATCAACAAGCGCACCATAGTTTTATTGGGAAACTGGCGGAAGATCTCTAATATGTCTGAGGCAAGGCTTGTCATATGGTTGTGGCTTAACTTTAATGCCAGATGCAGGCGAGGCTGAGACATTTCCTGACCTCAACTGACATTCGAATATTATAATCTTCTTCTCAAAACTATCCATTTCTTGGCGCAACTTCCTGATGAACAGTTTCAACTTTCTGATGAACATTCCCAACTTCCTGATGGACTTCGTGACGAGCAACTTCTTCGCATACTTCTTTTTGTTGTAAAAGTACTGCAAGCTGGTCCTGTTCTTTCTTTCTTCGATTTTCTTGGTCTTCTCGTTTTTCTCTGTCTTTGGACTTCTTGTTGTAAAAGTGCTGCAAGCCGGTCCTGATCTTTCTGTCTTCGATCATCTTCTCGTTTTTTTCTATGTCTTTGGTCTTCACGTAGTTGTAAAAGTGCTACAAGCCAATCCTGTTCTTTTTGTTTTTTTTTTCCATCTTCGGTGTTCTTCTGCTTGTTTTTTTTTTCAGTCCTCGAACTGCTTCTTCTTGTTTTTTTTTTTCTGCTTTCGGTCCTTCTCCTCTTGCCTTTTTTCGTCCAAATTCTTCAGGAAGTCCGCCAACATTTGAATAACTTGCTCCATTTCGGCTATTTGCTGTCGTGTCTTTACTATAGAGCATTCTGTATCTTTCTTCAAG
Source organism: Ceutorhynchus assimilis (assembly GCA_917834065.1). NCBI lineage: Eukaryota > Metazoa > Arthropoda > Insecta > Coleoptera > Curculionidae > Ceutorhynchus > Ceutorhynchus assimilis. The sequence goes on from OU892278.1 coordinate 23,464,803, forward strand.
CTTGATTTTGAATCGAAAGTTCTGTGGCGATGTCAAATTTCCAACATCTTGTGGATTCTGGCACTGCTTGGTGTATCTAACACACCTTCAGAAAAACCTCTGCACGAGTCTGTTTTCACTTTCCTAGTGGTTTTGTTAACGCCTTTCTATTTTCTCCATTTGCGATTATCCTTATCTCGATTGAATATTTTTTCAACTTGTCTCTGGCACTATTGAGGTGTATGTCCGGTCCCACCAGGAGATGTTTTACCCATAGTGGATAATTTTTGTGATATCCTTGTGACATAACGACAGCAGTTAATTGATCCGCTGAGAGATCCATCTTCGCGATTACAGTAGACATTTAGCCAGTTTGTTGTTGGAGGCATTTATTATCGACGTTCATTATAACCATCGCAGTTTGTGGCAGTTGCATCTCCATAGTGCAGTGTTCGTTTAGAGGGCACACTAAGCTTGAATCGTATAAGTCAATGATTCGATCACGATGCTTCAGTGCAGACTTTCCAGTCAGTGATTTTTTTGCTTAGAATGTTCGAGCTGATTGTTATGTTGAGTCTTTTTTTTTTGAAAAGGGCTTGTTTAGAGCCTACATCGTTAACAATAAGCACCTCCCCCGGTAGATAGTTGGATAGTGACTCACCTTTGGACTTGATTGATTGATTGATTTGAAAGGGGAGTCTTTGCAGGCAGCACTAAGACGCGCATGTGGTCCATTGTGCTAGCCCCCTCTTGGTGCAGCCCTATATTACCTTAGGAGCCCGCAACTATTAAGAAAGGTGCAGACCCGCTCAGGCCGGACATGCTTGATTTTATCTGGTTTCAGGACCAGGTACCCGAGGTATCGTAGTCTGCGACTGACGAGGGCGTCACATTCACAGACTATATGATTGGTAGTTTGATTTTATGTAGGTGGTATCTGACCACTCAGTGTCCCGTCAGTGTTTAGTTTCAGGAGGCTTTTTGCCTCTTTGCAGTTTGAAGGACTCTGTATAAAGTTCCTTGACTGTCTGAGGCCTCCCTGTTTCAGCCATTCGTCTTGGAACCGGTTGTTGGACTGGTTCCTAATCTTGGCTTTCACGAGGCAGGAAGCAAACCCAAGAGCAGGATCGGGCCCAATAAAGGCAGTCTTGCTACCTTCACGAGCCAGCTGGTCTGCCTTTTCGTTGCATTTCATGCCCCTGTGACCCGGGACCCAAACAAGGGTGACCTTGTTGCGAGTAGTTATACAGTCAAACGTGAGCCTCGAGTTGACTTTGTCTGAGCCAAGGGCTCGGAGTGCCTGGAGCGCCTGACTGTCGCTGCATATAAACATATGCTTGCCCGAGTAACCTCTCTGGAGATTTTCCTGAGCGCATGCTTGTATAGCGCAGATTGCAGTCTGGTGTACCGTTGGGTATCGACCAAGTGGAAGACTAATTCTCGGTCTCTTCCCATATACACCAGCCGGGGGAGGGTACAGACCTCCCCCATCAGAGACCCCCCTGCGTACTAGATGAGCCCCTTTGGCTTGAGAAAGCCTGGGTCAGGCTCTAGCCAGTCGCCCCTTACAGAGATGACGACCTTGTATTGTCTAGGAGGGGCTGAGGTTTTTGGCATTGCATTCCTTCTGGTGAGAAGGGGGTCCTGCCTGATGATGTCAGTCCAGGCTTTTGCATGTCCCGTACTCAGCACTCTGTGAACCCATTGTCCCCAATCGTTGAGTCTGACAGAAGCCTCCTGGGCCTGTGCCTCCACAAAGAGATGGAGAGCCATTATGCCCAGTATGGCATCCATTTCCAGCGTTGGGGTAGTTCTTAAGGCTCCAATTAATTGTAGCCACGCAGGCAAGTCGTTGGAGCTTGTCCAGCTTTGCGCTGTAGGTAGATTTGCTAAGAGCGTTCCACCAGACTAAGCTGCCGTACGTGATCATTGGCCTTATCACTGCTGAGTAAAGCCAGTGTACTATGTGGGGTTGTAAACCCCAGGTGCGTCCGATGAATCTTCTACAGACCCAAAGGCTAGCAGTGGCTCTTTGGACGACCCTGTTGACTTGATCTTTCTAGGTCAGCCTAGAGTCAATGATGACTCCTAGATATTTGACCATACCGGATGGAACAAGTCTTGTTTCAAAAAGCGTGAGCCCTTCCAAGTCGACACGTTTCTTCGTTTTGTAAATCGTACTGTCTCGGTCTTGTCTGGATTTACGGAAAGCCCGTGATTTCAACACCATCTTTCTACCATGTTAAGAGCTCTTTGCGTGATCCCTTTGATCGAGCTTGTAATGATTCTGCGTTCCACCATGACACAGATCCATTTGGCAATGGTGTTCTCTATGCCAAAGTTTTCTGCAGCATTTTTTATAGAGTCGAATGAGGTGTTATCAAATGCCCCTTCGATGTCTAGAAATACACCCAGAGCCATCTCTTTATGAGATATCTCTAGTGATGCCGCGAGACTCGAGATTGCAGTTGAAATTTTTCTTTCATAGCTATATTATTGGACTATTCTGGGCTATTTGAATAAGAAACCAGTAAATTAAATATCACGGTTACTCTTTACTGTGATTTTTCACTAATTGCTTTTTCACTGTGGCAGTTTGGGCTTCCATTATAATATAAAAATAAAAACCATAAATACAGGGTGTCCGAAAAATAGCGTAAGAACTCTCCACGTAGTAGGGGACCCTTTGAGAAACCCTAGAAAAATAATTAAATTAAAAAAATCCTTCTATAGCATTATTCTTAGTAATATGAAGCGGTAGATGTGAAAATTCACCTTCGAATTCTTCAGGTAATTACATGGGTTTTTAATTTAATTCTCTGACATTGTCAACGGGATATTTTCAGTGTTGCCAATTTTAATAAATATTAAAATGCAAATAACTTTCTTAAGAATGCCACTAGATTTTTTCAAATATTTTCCTGGGGTTCCTTGTAGGGTCCTCTACCACGTAGAGAAGAGTTTTTACGCTATTTTTTGGACACCCTGTTTAACTCGAGACCAGACCAGACCACTCGAGACGAGACGAGACTTTGGTACTCGAGACCGAGACTAAGTCACGGTCTCGTCTCGAGATGTCGAGACGAGACGAGACCAACCCTAAGTCTCGTCTAGTCTCGTCTCGCGGCACCACTAGATATCTCTCGGTCCAGTTTTTCCACAAGAGTGTGGAGAGCCGTCTCAGTTGACATGGCAGTCCTGTAGGCGTGTTAATTATGGTGCATTGCTTTCAATGCTTCTTCCCGGATGAAATGTCCACCAGTTTCTCCAGCGTGTTTAGAAAAAAAGAGAATAGACTGATGGGTCTATAATCCTTAGCCGATTCTTAGTTATAGAGTCCTGGCTTGGGGATAAATGCATCCTTACGCCACGAATGTGGCTCTTGACCATATGCGAAGGAGGCCCTGAAGAGGCGTATCAGATGCGGAAAGAATCAGTAGTTCCAGCCTTTTTTTGTGAAAGAGCCGGAAAGATTCTATCTAGTCCCGCACTCCTAAAAGCTCCAAATGAGTGGCTGGCCCATCTTACAGAGTTTTATGATACCACTCTTGCAGCTATTTTCCAGTCAGCTGACCTTGCGCCAGCTTGTGGAGCGTGCATTAGTGGTTCACCAGTTTGCAGGATTTCAGAGCTTAGAAAGGGTGTTTCCAGGAACCAACCAATTGCCACCTCTGCGGTAGCGCTATACCTACCGGAGGGAAGCCTTAGTGACCCCAGTTCTCGTCTTGGGTCATTTGAGAGAATCTTTTGGAGCTTAGCGGCTGCCGGAAGCTCATCAACGTTTCCGCAGAACATCCTACATGATTCTCTTTTGGATATTTTTATGATATCTTTGTATCTGCGCTGAGACTGCTGGTGGCTGTCCCAGTCAGCTAGTGATTTAGACCTTATGGCCCGGTTAAAGAACCTGCGAGTTTCTTTACGAGTCTTATCGAGGTCGGAGTTCCACCAAGGGGTTTTCTTCTTTCCTTGATAGGTCCGAAACTGACAGCTTCGTTTGTACGCATTGGTGAATGGTGATTGTGTTGCGTATGAATTCGGCTGTTTCCTCCGCTTGCCTTGTGCTGCGTAATGGCGTGGAAAACTCTTCTAACTTAGCCTTTAGGATCTCAACGTATTGGTCCCAGTTCGTGTTCCGTTGGACTACTGTCCTTGCTCTCTAATGCTCTAACGCCGTGATGGCTCTTCTGCTGATTCGTATCTCAGAAGTATGCGGAGCAGACAAGTATGTCGGTCATTCACCTGGAAGAGAGAGGCATCCAGCAGGCAGCTTAAATGTGTAAGTATTAATAATTCCAATAAGTAGGTATTCATAATCAGGGCTTATTCCAAGATCAATTTACCAGTCGTCAGCTGCTACCTCAGATGACATTCCTGAGCTTCGGGGCGGTTGTTTCACGCTAAATACGCAAGTCGCTTGGCCATCTGTCGACCTCTGTTTTGGGGGCAATTGCACGTGCCCAAAACCAAAATATGGCCTGAACTCGAAGCCTCAGTCTTTCCATGGACAAATCGTCAATGGCAAATATCCGTCAGAACGCTTTCATCCCGCACCGCTCGGGATTGCTACACGGATAGTTGAATGCGCCCCCTCTTTCCACTGATTTAGTCGAGTCTGGCCGGATGAGATGATTCTTCAACCCATCGCGCTGTCCATGGCCCTCTTTCCATTCTTCCAAAATTTTCTTTAAGACGGTTTCAGGTGTTTGCTGTGTCCGAAGCAGCCTTCTAAGTTGGAGGCGTAAATTCTTCCTCTTTCATGACTTATCTTGGAAGGAGGATTTTAGTCTCTCTTTTTGGAACCTACTTCAGATTCCTGAAGCTTGGAAGTAACATCCCCCTTGTCTTTTTTTCCACTTACGAGTGATATTGAAAGTGAAAACTTTAATAATTTACTTACCTCAAATCAACGTATCCAATTGTTCGAGTTGCGCTGTAACATTTGATATTCAGAAATATTTCTCATCAATATGTCAAAAATTTAGTTCAAAGCATATTCCAAATACCAAAACAAATTGAAAAATTATATAAAAGTCTATTCTTCATTTCGACAGCTGTTTGGCGAGGGCTGCACAAACCATCAATCTACTTTTGGCACGGAATGTACCCGTCTAGCCTGAAGCCCCGCCAAAATTACCAAACTCGCAAACAGGAATGAATCTGGCGATTTAAAAACAAGATAGTTTTTAATTATATTTTATTCGGTTAATTGCCGACAGTCGACAGAGGGAACGATGATGATGTCTCAATTGTAAATGCCTACAATTTGCGCGGACTCTTCTTCGTGGGGCCTCTTTAATTGCTTCATTTTGTGCCGCCAGTTTATTAGCGAAGGTTGGCTTAAATAAATTGGAGTGAGAACGGCCGCTCTGAATTTAATATTTCATCTGTCGCGCATATTTTTAATCGCTATCTTGAATTCCTGATAAATATCCCGTACAGATTATTAACAATCGGGATGTTTCCTACATTCTTAAAACACGTTTTAATATGCGTGAATCGATAGATTGCACTATGCGTTTAATAGAAATAATAAATGTTGCGTTCTTCACCTTTTCTTTGCTACCTTTTAAGGGCTGTTGAAAAGGGCATTATTTTTAAATGCCTTCAGTTTTACCGCCATGTCAATTTTCCAATCAGTAACAATCAACACAATGTTGTTACATGCGGTCACGCGGTGTTGTCAGCTTTTTGAACCTTAACATTCGCTATTCAAATATCACCTGTTGTATTGATGGAATTTATGGATTTTTCTAACTTTATTTGTTAATTATTATTGATAAATGGAAATAAATATAAAAGCACTGATTTTACAAATATTCGAACTTCCAAAAGAAATAATTTTTAACAGAAGACATTTAGATAAGAAGTACCTGAATAAATGACCAAGTTTTTCCGTAATTCTTCCTCATAGGGCACAACCACAAACAGATTATTCGCTGTTTTATACGAGCTATTATTACAGATTGCGAGAAATAGTTATTTTTCTAACAAGTGCGCAAAGTGTTACTTTTCCGCACGCAAACACAATTAAAGGAACGACGCGAAGCGGAGTTCGGATAAGTGTTTGCGTAGTAAATTCATCATTTTATTATTAAGGCCGCGTTAATGGCCGCCATGTTTAAATTTAGTTTTTGAAAATGACGAATGCGCCAGTCTACACACACGGTTCAATATTGTATTTTTTGTCCAAAACAAAATCTGTTTGTCGGTGAAACAGTTAGTGAAAGAGAAAGACAAAAATACAATTATGGTGCTCCCAATGTAGCCTATATTTGCCATGGCGCCATCTACTTGAAATTACCTGGACTGTAATTTTCAAATTTTCACCTTGTTTCAGGATCATCTCAAAAACTTCGCAATAATTTCCAAAATCCTTTGGCAAAAACATTATTTGATAGATTGCTTACAATTAATTTTTTCTAGTTTTTCGTGATTATCGTGGTTGCGAACATGATTTTCGAATTAAAAAAACAAGGCAGTATATCGAAAAACTAAAATAAGCGAATTGTAGATAATCGATCAAAGCATGTACCAAATTTGAGCCAATCCTGATATGCCGGTTTTTTTTTAAATAACTTAAAAAAAAGTTTCGAAAAATCAACCAATCAGAGCACAGCATTCTCATCGTTGTTGCGGCCTTAATGAACAAGTACCTAAAATTGTCGTTGGTGTTCTGCGAGATTGGCTAGCTAGTTAACCACAAAATACAGAAGAGAAGCTAAATCGAACTAGTAAAATTAGAAATGAGTGGAGTGGAATACAAGTATCTTTCCCGATGTCTCTTCCAGGATTTTTTTTATAGGAATATGTGTGCCATCCACACAGCATCACACCCCTGGAAAATGGGCTATTGCATAAAATAATTGCATATTTTCAGCATGAGTATCTCCTGGAAACTTGACATATTGTGCTAGGAGCCTTGAACCTTGCAATAGCAATTGAAACTTTTTTAACTGTTAAACTGACTGTTGATTGTGATAGCTCTCTCAAATCTTCAGCAACGGTCTAAAAGAAAGTTTTTAACATAATATTTATGTCACGAGCAAAACAAATGTAGGTGGCACGTTGATATACATACTTGATATACATACTTTACATTTCCTACCACCTACTTTTAAGTTTAAAATATAGCAGCTGAATATAAAATATTGTAGATTATTTTCTTCACAAATACAAATTGTGCTAAAATATTTACTTACATGATAATTTTCAGTTGCTTAATAAGAAAGAAATAATAAAACTTGATAATTAGGTAAGGGAGGGTGGGGGAATTGTGCACAATTGAGCGTAACTCGTTTTAGAAATAATACCATTGAATATAATTGAATTACAAATACGGTTATGGGAGTGCTATTTAGTTAACTTTTAGCACATAAATCAATGTTAATAAGAGAAAATCAAGTATTTGAATCAGAATATTGCTAAAACTATAAGAATGCTCTTGCGCACTATTCCCCACTCTTGCGGGTAACGGGTAACTATGCGCACAGGTTGGGGAATGGTGCGCATGTAAAGTATTATTAAATAAAATCAACACCAGCTTCAATGGCATTTATTAAAAGTTGTAAAGTCAAACAAAATTCATTATAATAACTCCTAATTTGAGCATAGGTTACACTTGTAATTTTTCGGAGTATCTAAGTCACTACACTATGCATGATTCCATATTGAACACAGGACACTTCTAAGTACCATAATTCTCGTTGTATGCCAAATTCCCCGCAAATACCACAAACTTCGTTCGATTTATAGCTGATTTGAAGGTGGCGCGGCGGTATGAAGCTGAGCGCAACATCATCTTCGATGTAATCCAGCTCATTAGATCACGTGTGGGTGAATCGTGCGCTTTGGTGCGCGCATCATTACCCCGTTTGATATTGAATGCCTTTAACACATTTAGCAAACTATTGTCCGTCGATTTTAATCTGATACTCGGACGGAATGTGAGCTGGTAGCTCCCTAGATTATAACGCTAATGGTTACCTGACGTCACACCTGTTTTTGCCATATGAAACACCCCCTCGCTCCTCATACGGAAAGTGTCAGTTAAAAATCGACGAATAATACTTAACCTAACAATGTAAATCAAGCATCAGTAGATGCACAATATCATACTTTTTCTTGAAATAAATCAATCTTTTCAAATAAAAAAATAAAATAAATGGACTCACCTTCTTATTTTCCAATATCAAAAAATTACAAAAACTGGCTCGATTTCTCATAAAAAGTGGTCGTTTCGTGCCAACGTGTACAAGTGATATGAGTAATGGCGTCAGTAATCCAGAGTAGAAAAGGCAGAGTGCAGCACTGATCAGAGGACCTGAAAAGCCCGCGAAATATGAAATAGTTTGATGCCCACAATTACCCGATGCGCACAATTCCCCCACTCTTCCCTATTGGGGAAACGGGTAAACCCCTGTATTTGGTTTTTTAAGTTCATCTTCTAGAAGTGGTAATATAATGTATACTGTATTGTAGAAAATCTATATCTTCTCTTAGAAGGTTCGTTATTATAGAATTCAAATGGGTTTTATTATCTTTTATGTATCTTTTCAGCAATCTTATTTGGGGTACCCTGGCCATTATGCACATTCCTCAATATCTTTCAATTCGAGCAGCAATACTCGTGAATAAATAAACATAGACGTTTTTAAAATTTGTGGAAAAAGTAGACGTAAAATGCAAAATAAAAATATAACCTAAAAATCAGCTAAAGGCAATTCATGGTAGCTTTAGACCTACCTTGAACTTAAGGGATCCTTGATCCTATAAAACACAATTTTATTTGAAGGATGCCTTAAGGTCTAAGGAAGCCTCAAGAAACGATTATAAATTCGAGCCTCGATGTCCTCGAGGAAGTCGAGTCTATTGAAATTCTTTGATGAAACTGCTCTTATTGATCTATAAGTTGAACTCAGGGTCGAAGTTATGTTTTGAGGTGCGGATTTGCTCACCAAAGGCTGACTTGGTTCTGGACATGTGTTCGTTAATGCCAGTTTTTAAAACTCTGCAACTCCTGCCTATATAAGAACAGTTACAAGAACCACAAGAGAGTCTGTAGATTCCACTTTTTGTGAGTGGATCCACCCTATATTTTGTATTGATCAGCTGAGAACCCAGTTGGTTTGTGGTTTTAAAGGATATCTTCACATTGTCTACACATTGGCTGACACAATTATCGACCGTTTTATCGAAAACCGGATCAACTTGAGGTAAGGAAACAAATTTGAAGCTGTGCAAGGAAAAGTTGTTTTTTGATTTTGTCATGTTAGATTTTTTTAATTAGAATATGTATACATTTGGGGTCATAGTCATTGTTGTAAGCCAATTGCTTCAGAATTTTTACTTTCGTATGATAGTCTTCTGTCGATAGAGGAAGGTGTAGTAGTCTATGTATGTAACAGTTGAAGGCCGCCATTTTGTGTTGGTGCGGATGATTCAAAATATTCGAAATTAGATGGTCGGTTTGTGTTGGTTTTCTGTAGATGGAAAATTTCGGTTGAAACTTTAATTGTGATGTCGAGGAAGTTAATTTGTCTGTCTTTCCCGGCTTCCATCGTGAATGAGATGTTGGGGTGTATGTTGTTAATTTTTTCAAGTAAGTTTGTTGCACCGAGTTCGTCACATTTCAGAAAATACAGGCAGTCATCTACATACCTAAACCAGTGTAAAATTTCGTTGTCGTTGACAATTTTTGTATATTCCAAATGGTCCATGAAGACATCTGCCAAGAAAGGTGAAAGACAGCTACCCATTGCTAGGCCATCAGGTTGTTTGTGAAACTTGTTATTAAAAGAGAATGTAAACTCACTTAACCTTTGCCTGTGATAGGCAAAGGTTAAGTGAGGAAATAACGATTTTGTCTGGGTCACTGACCCCATTTTGTGAAAGAATGTCTCCCATCAAATTGACTGTTTCAAATTTGGGAACTGTGATGAAAAGATCGGAGACGTCAAAAGAAATAAGAAGAGATTCTCGTGGTATATTAAGGGAGTTCATTTTGTCCACGAGAGAGGAGTTGTTGATAACATGCCTAGGACTGAAGTCGGTTCGCATCTTTAGGAGATTGAGAATAAATTTTGAAATCAAGCAAACCGATGAGTTAGTGAAGCTGGCCATAGCGTCAGGGCATGCTGTGGCTGCTGGATATTAAGGTTAAGAGGCTATCATTTTCATCCAGGAATTCTTTAAAGTGTTTCAACAGTCTGTTTGTTTTTGTGATGAAAGTATTGAGTGAGTTCTTAGCGATCAAAGGAAAATTGTTATCCAACAAGAAGTTCTCTACCTTGGAGAGGTAATCAGCCTTGTTCATGACCACAGCACAGTTCCCCTTGTGAGCCTTTTTAATAATCAGATCATTAACCTGAATTCTTAATTTCAGCTTCTTCAACAAACGAAGCTAATAGTCCGGGAAACTTGGGAATATAGGTCAAAAAAAATCCCAGAGTTTTTCTGAGACCTGTTTTGGGTTCCTGTGATAGTGCTCTACAACGTATAAAAAGTCCCCAAAAATCCCCTCATTGGCATTTTACACTAAAAGTTGAAAAGTAGCAATAGTTTCATGTTCGCTGTGAGACGTCGGGACCATGTTCATATGCATTTGTTCGGTTGGTATGCATGACTACTGTACCAACACACCAGAAAAACATCACAGTAAGTCGTATTGCCCGATAAAAAGGGTGTAACTCGCGGCAAATCTCGCTCAAACCCGCAGAATTCCCGTTTCTTTCACGTTTCTTCGTTCCTAACCTCGTTTTGTCTGTTGGTGGCATTGCAGAAGTGTTCAGGAGTGACTGTAACAGAACTGGTGCTAACCGTATCTCAATTTTCCGGAAATAAACCACGTATCTCACCCAACACAACACGTACCTCTCTGTCACTTGATCGCTCGTGGTGTCTGGTGTAGCGTTTGCGACATGACTTGTGCACCTTCACACTCGTTAATCCTTCAAGCACGGTAGAAATGCCATCTTTTCTCACTTCACTGACGGCTTTTAAGGTGTTTAGTCCACGACTCACTTCAATAAGTTCACATTCAGCTTCTCCACCACACTGAGGCAAAATACACTTCACCATGGTGCCACAATACTTCTCTTGTTAACTTCAAAAACATTATGAATATTCTTAAACTTCCAGCGGAACGCGTATTCCCCTCTTGCACAGTGGGCACCATGGCAACCGTGGCCAACAATGTGATCGTCGAGAACGTGATGCGAACGGGGAACCATGGCGGGTTTGAACCAGTGCATTCACCGCACTGCACACGCGCACACTCGCACTTACACACACACGCGCACTTACACACATAGACACACACACACACACACAGATGTACTTGTAGCACACGTGCCCACCACGCTAGCAGACCAGCGCCAGCGGCCACATTTTCTGGCATATCTCTGTTTCGAGTTCAGATACGCGGCTTATTTCCGGAACTTTGAGATACAGTTTAACGCCAGTACTGTTCCAGTCACTCCCGAACACTTCTACAATGCCACCAAAGCTTAAAATAAAGTTCGGAACGAAGAAACACGAAAGAAACAGGACTTCTACGGATTTGAGCGCTATTTGCCGCGAGTTACACCCTTTTAATCGGGAAATACGACTTACCGTGATGTTTTTCTGGTGTGTTGGTACAGTGGTCATGCATTCCCACCGAACAAATGCATATGAACATGGCCCCGACGTCTCACAGCGAACATGAAACTATTGCTACTTCTCAACTTTTAGTGTAAAAGTTGTATATATTTAAAAGGCCTCTAAAAAAAATGCCAATGAGGGGATTTTTGGGGACTTTTTATGCGTTGTAGAGCACTATCACAGGAACCCAAAACAGGTCTCAGAAAAACTCTGGGATTTTTTTTGAGGTTTAGGCGAAATTTTGCCTAACATTCCTGGACTATAATGGCCAGATCCACGAGAGGGACCTGCCATTCTTTTCTTCTTTAGGAGCTTTTTCGAAAAATTTAATTTATTTACCTCGCAAAAGGATCTTTTTTCGACAAATTCAACATTGGTTTTTTCAACCGAAATCATTATTTTTTGAGCAGTATGATCCGAAATGTGTGTGCAACACCTCAGAAACAGATTCACCGTCATAGCTTGCAAGTACATATATTATCTATACATGACTTACTATTAGCTGTGATCCTAGTGAAGTCACTTATTGTGTGTTTTAAATTAAATGAATGAACAATAGACATCAACTCAGATATTTTTCTATCAGTCCCTGAAAAGCGAATAATAAAATCAGCCAAAATAAACACACCATTTCCCATTCAACACAATGGTAATAATTGTTCCATTGCCTCAAAATTTGAAAGTCACCATTTGGCGGTCTATACACTGCTATAACTATTATGTTAGTATTTCTAAATTTTAATTTACATGCACAACATTCGTCATTCGATGACCCCTTCTTGGCCCAATGACTTCAATTCATCTCTGGCTCTGCATTTCAAGTCCTTTCTAACATAATATAGCACAGCCCTCTTTACTATTTTCCTGTTGCCTACAGAAACTAGTAACCATGTAGTGGTTTCCTATCCCATAATTAGCTAGCTGCATTTCAGTCTTCCAGTGTTCACTCACACATAGTAAATACACTACAAGAGGGTTCCTGTAACAGTTCTTCTATTTTCAGCACACATTTTTCCCCATTGGTTGCAGATTTTGATGTATAAGAACAAACTTGGTATTTTTTCTAAGACTATTTGATGTTCTTTCTTCCTTTTTATTTGGTTTTAGAGTTTCTCCGTTTCCCTGGGGCATTTTAATTACTCTAAAAAAATTCCTTGTTGACTGGGTGTTAACATACCTATTCCCTCTGTACGTAGGCAGGATATTTCAAATCTCTAGCATTGTGCGTCCTATCTTCAAGGTTTAAACGCTAAAAATTTGGACAGTCTAACGGTGTGTTTTCTGGGCACTGATTTGCTACATGTTTGGCTCCACATTTGAAACAGCATAGATCAGCTTCATTTAAGGACATATCCAAAATTGCAACACTTGAAACACATTGCTAAGTTAACATATTCTTATATGTAGGCTTTAGTTAAGTCAAAAGTTTTCGTTTCGTATTACCCACACCCACTTGAATATATCTGGTTCTGTTTGTAGAATCCAATTTTCCTTTCTTATATTTCTGCATGATTTCTTTGTTATGATTTTTTTTTTCCACATCATTTCCGAAAATATCATTAATTGTAGGATTATCTTCTATAAATTCGTGAATAAAATTATCAGATTCATAACCTATGTCTATGCCTGTGATCATTAGCATTGGATTAGTATTATACAATTCTTTTGTGTCTAAATTTTCTTGTTCCCTGAGTGCCTTTTGTTGATCCTAATCGTGACACAACACCAGATTGAAGGCGTCTTATGCCTTTAAAAGTTTCAATTGCGACTAACTTTTTTTTAATCTCTCGCAGTATATTTCCTGCCTGCTCAGGGCTTTTATTAATGTTTCAAAGATCCTTATTTCTGTCGGAGTTGTCCATTTTTCATATACTGTTTGGTTGTTGTATGTTGTAATTGTACCGTATGTCTTGATTTGGTTTGTTGCAGAATCCATGATTTGGTCTACATTATCCTTCCTTTTATTATACAATAGGCTGTGGAGATCAGTAGTTCTTTTTTGATGTTGTAGTTTTTCGATATTTGTTCAATCATTACATCAAGTTCTACAGCGTATTGTAGGAGGAAATTCTCAGAAAATTAACGATCAACACAATGCTTAAGTCCACAAACAACCTGATGGCCTAGCAATGGGTAGCTGTCTTTCACTTTTCTTGGCAGATGTCTTCATGGACCATTTGATATCTACAAAAATTATCAAACATAACAACAAAGAAATTTTACACTGGTTTAGGTATGTAGACGACTGCCTGTGTTTTCTGAAATGTGACAAACTCGGTGCAACAAACTTACTTGGCAAGATTAGCAACATACACCGACCATCCAACAAACCAACACAAACCGATCATCTGATTTCGAATACTTCGAATCATCCGCACCCACACAAAATGGCGGCCTTCAACTATTACATACATAGACTACTACACCTCCCTCTATCGACGGAAGACTTTAACAAAATCAAATATGACAAAATCAAATATGACAAAATCAAAAAAGAACTTTTCCCTGCACAACACACTGACAGCTTCAAATTTATTTCCTTCCCTCATGTTGATCCGATTTTCAATAAAAAGGTCGATAATTGTGTCAACCAATATGTGGATAATGTGAAGATATTCTTCAAAACCACAAACCAACTGGGTTCTCAGCTGATCAATACAGAATATAGGGTGGATCCACTCACAAAAAGTAGAATCCACAGACTCTCTTGTGGTTTCTGTAAGTGTTCTTATATAGGCAGGTCTTGCAAAACTTTGAGAACTCGCATTAACGAACACATGTCCAGAACTAACTCAGCCTTTGGTGAGCATATCCGCAACTCAAAACATAACTTTGACCCTCAGTCCAACTCAAAGATCCTAAGAGCAGTTTCATTAGAGAATTTCAATAGACTCGACTTCCTCGAGGACATTGAGATTAGCAAGGAACCTAAATATAGGGACCATTGTCTAAACACCCAAGTCAGCCTCAACAAATATTACTACATACCTTTACATAGGAGGCTACTTGATTAGTTTCACAATTAATTAATGAAAAATCCATTATTTCCAATTTCATATTATGATCCTGGTCAAGACAACATAACCTCACTTGCGCATCATCAACAATCAATCAGCTAGGTTCGAGAATCACGACCCACCCACTCTGTGTTTGATAGTTGACAATTTTTCAGAAAACAGCTGCTTTCTACCAAAAGTTTGACTTTACCTTGACATCCCAAAGACAGGATAACTTGCAGATTTTTATATTTAAAAATAACCGAAAAGACTAAACTCTCTCTCATTCAATGAACACCAGAATACATAATAACATTAAATCATTGAAAGAACAATTTATATTTTCCAATAATCAAGGGAAAACACACAGGAAAATTTAAAATTTATATTTATATTCAAATCTTGACTCTGTGGCGGTCCTCGAGAGAATTAATTTATTTTATTTTAACTGTGTGTAATATTTTTAAAATTTTATATTGTTTGTGACCTTTTGTGTACAGATCTGTAATTCTCGTCATTTCGTAATGTTTTTTATTCTCGTCGTCGTTGTCCTTTTACAATTTTAACTTCTGTGTCGGAACCTGACAATTGAGTAAAAAGAGAGAATTTGAAAGATTTCACATCCTCTTATTTATTATATACATATTTACAACTGCTCTATCATGAATTTCTTCTTCGCTCTCTTGCAGGTAGTACTGATGATGGCGGAAGCGCTCTACTACGCTGAATTTCAATGAACCAAATTTGCAAGAAATACACTTTGTTTCTTTCCTTATTATTTTCTATACCATATAAATACGCTACGCCATTTTTTTTTTTTTAGGTTATGTGTCAAACAAAAACAACTTTCAGCTGATAACACTGGCAACACCATGTTGCCATGTAACTTATCTTTATTCAAGATATATTTTCAAAAACCAATATTTATATGAATATTGCATCTATTTATATTATTGTTCCAAATAAATATACAATTGCATGCTCACTCAATTTTTATTAAATGATAATTATAATTTATGTAAATTCAGAAAGCACAAACTGTCAACATCTTAAAACAGTTATACGCATGAGCAGAAACCTTTGTGACGTCAGAAAGGATTCTGTTTGAAGAGGTGCTTTTTTCAAAAATTAATATAAAAAAAAAATAGGGAAAGCAGAAAAAAAAAGAACTGCACGTCAAAAATAAGCAAGCAAAATAATATCCTATAGGTGAAAAAAAAAAAAAATCGGCAACATGCCCATTGAATTATTAATGCAAGGCAACATTGAAATGAAAAAAAAATTAACTATTTTTTCAGTATTTTTCAAAAAATTGCTTTTTCTAGGTCATCCATTTTTTCTTTTTGAAAATTTTTAGCCTCGCAAAAAAATTCTCAATGGCTGTGTGACATCTCCCTATTTTATGTGAGTTAGGTAGGTACCTTAAAAATAAAAATATAGCTACACTAGCTATGTATGTATTTTCAAATCCAACCTAAGCTTGGAGGAAATATTTCCAGGAATTTAAAATGGAATATGTTAGCATCAACTCGGTACTTCGTGAAACGTCGACATTTATTATGATTTATTTTAATATGCCAAAGTGCACTTTGTAGATAATTCAATTCACTTCCAGAGTGACGGGAGTTTGCAATAACTTATAAAAATGGAAATATTTTCCGAGCTGGAAATTGAATCATATTATTATTGATGTTCCTGGGGGACTTCTAAATGGATTTTTATTTAGTAGGTACCTAGATTTTGAATTAAATGTTTCTTTGTAAGTACCTATTTACTTTAAAAAGTTTCTCCTTTTTGAAAATGATCTCTAATTCAATTTGGCAATTTGACAAAAAAGATTGTAATTTCCACCAATTAAATGAATATTGTTACTGTCGAAATCCAATTTATTTAAAGACGCCTCTTCCCAATCGATATAAAAGCGTTATAGCTGAAATATCTCCCAATTTCCACATTTAATCTGAAATTGATCTTCAACCGTAAAATATCTCTTCTTCTCCTTCTCACCAATTGTTTAGTATTTAGGGGAAGTTTTATCTTTCTACTTTAAAATGCACCGTATTACCAAAGAATATTTGAAAAGATTAGGAACGCCGCACATAAAATTACTTTTAGCTTTTATCACGAATTATATTTAGTCCCAGTGATCCCATAAGGTATTCTGCTTTTTATCTTCTAGGTTAGACTGGACCCAAAATGTTCATGCAGGACTTCTGCATCAGCCTGTTTCTTGAGAAGAAAATATATGGGCTCGTTCACTAATTTTTGGAATTGGGCATTATTGGATGAAGCAACTAAAAATAGAACTTTCTGCAGCCTTACTTTTGAAAAATTCTGAATCCTTCTAAAGAAAATAAATGAGAAAGAAAACTTTTTTGTTTTTTTTGCCTGTAGAAAACTTATTTGACATCTTATATTTTTTTTGGAAAATATACCTAAAATAGTTCTTCGTTTAAGATTTTATGCTCAAATTATATATTTAAATATTAGACTGCCCATTCAACTATTAAATATTTTAGTAAAAAATATATAGAATAATGTATTGGTTTTAATTGATTTTGCTTATAATCTAAAAGAAGGTGTTTTACCGTTTAAGAAATCATTATAAAACCCTACCAGCTGTCTTATTTAAACCTCACAACAAGACCCAAGATTACTTCTTATCCCCTAAACTCTAAAGAATAAGGCGAATCTTCAAATTCCACGTGAATGAACTCAACGTTGAATTGTCGTTGTTAAATTTAGCGAAATTAGTCTGTCGCTTCGAGCTACTACTTTCCCGAATTTTACAGATGTTAACCCAAAGAGACACCCCAAAAAGCCATTGTTAGGTACTCATGTGACAAAAAGATCGGTTCCTTACATGCGACATTGTTACGACAAAATCTTAGCCGTAGTTGCATTAAATTCTTTTCAATGTTAGGGGACATGTGTAATGCGCGACTTAAAATTAGATTTTATTCAATAATAGTGGAAACTATAGAAATGAATAGAGTAATGCTCCTGGGGCAAACAAGGTCTCTTTTATGTAGTGATTTGAACGTCCTGGGGATTTGAATTCGAACGTTGACAATCTGTCCGAATAAGTTTGGGTAAATATTTGACGCAATTATAGTTTGTATGGTTTGGATTTTTATTTGGTTAGAAGCTTAAGTAATATTGGAAAAGAGGAAATGCAGTGAGAAAACTGAGGGAAAGAGAGTGTGAGGACAATATTCCATGGATAATTTTTTTTTTTAGATACATTTTATTTAATTCTCTGCCAATTGAAAGTTTGTTTGTTGTTTCGTGAAATTGGAACAAAAAACATTTAGTATAAGTACATTGAACTTTAAGTTCTTTAACGATTAAATTAACATTGGCAAATATTTAAATCAAATCAAATCAAAATATGCTTTATTGTCATAAAAACAATTGCTGTCGGCAAAGCCATTCTTAATACTGAAAAATAAAAAATAGAAAACTAGGTATAACAACAAAATTGAAAAAAAAAACACTTACAACAAAGAAATTAAAACTTATATCTAATACAAAAATATCTCAAAACCAAGAACAAAATTCAAATTATTAATTGAAGAATTAAGTCAAACTTTAAAACCTAATCTAAAAATACTGCCGCGAAAATCTGGCGGAAGCGCCAGGGTGTACAGAATTGGACTGCTGATTCGAAATTTTACGTTGATGTTCGGGAATATATAGGTCGATCGCGGTTATTCCGGAATATAAAGGCCGGTATTAGTTTGTAGTTTTCAAGTTTAAGTTTCGCTCTTATACGATTTAAATAGTGAATATTATTAGGA
This sequence comes from Ceutorhynchus assimilis, assembly GCA_917834065.1. Taxonomy (NCBI): domain Eukaryota; kingdom Metazoa; phylum Arthropoda; class Insecta; order Coleoptera; family Curculionidae; genus Ceutorhynchus; species Ceutorhynchus assimilis. The sequence goes on from OU892278.1 coordinate 23,483,221, forward strand.
GTTGTAAAGAGTTAAGTTGTTTGTCAACATAGAATTCGCGTAGGATCTAGTAGGCTTTGGCCATTAAAGTCCTCCTTAAATTATTCCTAAAAATCCTGAGAGTGGAAGATCTCCTTACACTGGTGCGGTAAATGGTTGAACATTTTGATCTCCTCATAAATTATAGCCCTCCTAATAAGAGCCAATGAGGGTATAGGAAGTCGCAAGTGCATATGCTGACAGGTCACATATCCAGTACATTGATGGGCAAATTTTTCACTATCCACAAAAATCAGACAGGCAGTCTCCAAGACAAACAAAGAAGTGAGCGTCAGAATTCCATTTCCACAACAAAAAGGGGTCTGCAAGATGTTCTTGGCGATACCCTGTAAATATATCTCAGGACATGCTTCTGAATCACAAACAAAGAGTTACAAAGTTGTTTACTTGCGGCACCCCAGGAAGCTATACCGTAGCGAAGTCTAGATTCAATAAGTGCAAAATAAACTGACCTCCCAACCTCGGCACTCAGTTCCCGAGTAGACAGCTTGACAGCAAAGCAGCCTGAAGATATTTGCTTTGCTAAAGAAAGAATATGAGGCTCAAATCTCAGTTCACGATCAATTGTAAGCCCACGAGACATAGCCTTCGACACACTTGGAACAGGAACACTCCCAACAACCAAGCCATCCAAAGCACATCCAAAAGCAACCACCTTAATCTTGTCAAGTTTGAAAAACAACATATTGGCATCACATCAAATCCTAACTTGTTTCAAATCTGATACAACACAATGAGACAACATCTGGGCAGTTCTACACAATAATCGTGTCGTCCGCGAAAATAGTAAATTTGTCTATAATTTTCAGATCAGCCAAGTCATTTAGATACAAAAGAAAGAGGAGGGGTCCAAGCACCTAACCCTGAGGTACCCTCCAGTTAATGGCATGCGATGATGAACAAGAAGTTCTCACATATACATGTTGCGTTCGTTTACGCAAGTAAGACTGAAATCAAGAAACAGCCACCTCTTTGATGCCATACTGGCTGAGTTTACGCAGGAGAATATCATGGCTAACACAGTCAAACGCTTTCGACAGGTGGCAAAAAACTGCCGCGGTTACTTCACCATCATTAATGTGGCTGAAAGGCATACTGAGCAAATGAAACATAGCGTCAGGCGTAACCCTACCCTCTCGAAATCCAAATTGAACAACACTCAGAATATAGACTTTACCATTTTTTCGATTATTTTCGATAACGATGACAAAAGCGCAATTGGACGAAAGTTAGATGGATTATCAAGATCTTCGCCTTTGTGCAGCGGAATTACGTTAGCAGTTTTTAAGACTGTGGAAAAAGCACCATTCAGCCAAGATGAGTTTATAGCTTCCACGAGCACTGTCAAAACAGAATCAGGCATGTTTAGAAAGACCTTAGCAGATAGACAATCAATTCAACATGATTTCGTGTTCTTAACGGATAGAAGTGTCGTCTTAAGTTCCACCAAATCCGCAGGCAACAAGTAGAAGGAATTTCCGACAGAGATATCTGACAGATAGGAAAGTGGATCCACAGATGGCAATATTTCATTGGACAGTCTCTCAGCAATGGTACAGTAGAACTTATTTAAGCAATCAGGTTCATCCGCTTCCCTATGTTTATTACTGCGGCGAATATCATCGATGATATTCCAGGTTTCCTTTTGTTTATTCCCAGATTTTCTCAAGCGGTAACGATAATATGTTGCCTTTGGTAAAAAAATTAATCTACGATACATGAAGCGATAACTCAAAAAATATTGGTGGAAAACTGGACAGTCCGTAAACCTTCTGATGGTATGTAGAGATCTAAGATTCTTTGAAGAAACCTTGAGACCTTTGGTAAACCAGAGCTTCTTGTGGGGTTTATTTTCAATTTTGCTTATGAGAAACGCACTATTGAAAAGCTCTTGAACAGTTGCATGAAACTCTTGGATTGGGTCATGGGAGCTCAGTACGTGTTTCCACGTGGTGGATGCACACAACTAGCGAAATCGGGCATAATTTTGCTTTGAGAAAATTCTTCCTACTCTACAAACAGTCCTGGAACATAGTGCACCACAAAAGACTCGAAAAACTACTGCGTCATGATCCGACAAGGCTGCATTCAACACAGAACATTCCAATATACTATTTTCCTCATAATTAGAGCAAACATAATCAATTGTACTTGACAAAAACTTAGAGTACCGTGTGGGGGTGGCTACACCCCCTTGCTTCTGAGAAATTTCTTGGTATCGGCACACCCATAATAGAACCGACTTGGAAATTTTTACAGGGAGATAGACCTGCGAAACTCAGCGCCGTAGAAGCTTGGATAGGGCAGCAACTGGCAAGATGCGAGACGTTCTGAAAGAAGGGTTGCCAATATATCTTTAGATATTGGCGTATAAATAATGCGTTCTACCGGTTGTTACAATAAATGGATGCGAGCATCTCACTCTAACAAAAAAAATATATATATATATATATATATATATATATATATATATATATATATATATATATTGTTACGAAAACCGCAACTCAGCCAGGATTCTAAGAAATTACTTTGTTACGACAAGCAAAAGGTAGGATCATTTAATTAACATGACTATTATTGGTGCATAAATTTGAGCTGAATATTTAAATAATTGGCAAGATAACAAGTGGACTAGTCTAAGCTTATTAGTGCGACCAATGAGTGAACTTTTATTAAACTTAACTAGTGACTTTATTATCGGATTTGACATCGAAAAACAAGCTCAAAAGTGAATTTTCTGGAAGTCTACAAAGCAATTTTTCTAGAACATTCCATCGTGCTCTAAAGTTCATTCCACGAACCGAGATACTAGAAGTAAACAAACAGGCGGAGCTTAAAAATTCAGAGAAGGACTGCCAAAATATGAATAACAACTAATGACATTTATTATTGTCAGGTTGTCATATGAGTCAGTAAGTTTAATGTCGTATTTCCTAGTATTTTACAATTATTTGAATAGTGCTTGGTGAATTATAGTTAATTAGACGGTCCTGCCTAGGGCGGAGTATAATCCTTTTCTAGCCAATAAAATTCGACTTACCTGTCAAAGTTTGTTTACTGTCACTATCTCGTTTCGTGAAATGGACTTTAGTTGGAAATTTGACTTGGCCACAGAACTTTAGATTCAAAATCAAGTTTCAAGAAAGATACTGAATAATCTATGTTAAATACCCAACAGAAAACAGCCGAAATGGATTTAAGCAAATGTAGGCCCACTTCATGAAAAATTTAGACTACAATAAGAGAAAAGAAGAGGAAGGCCGGAGAAAAACAGAAAGACAAGAAGAGGAAAACCGGAGACAGAAAGAGATACAAGAAGAACAGGACCGGCTTGCATCAGCACTTCTTTTTCAATAAGAAGATCGTAGATTGAGAGAAAAATGAGAAGCACAGAGCTGGTCCTGTTGTTCAGGAAAATTTGAAATTTTAGCGAGGATGGATGCAAATTGTAATTTCTGAAGAACAAGTCAAACTAGAGAAAATTCTGAAAGGGCAAGATAAAGGAGTTGGAGAGGTTCGCCAAGAAATGGACAGTTTTCAAGAGAAGATTAAAAAATTGGAATGTGACTTGAGGTCAGGGAATGTCTCAGCCTCGCCTGCACCTGGTAATAAATAAAACTATTGTCCGCTTGCCGTTTTGTTCAACGTGAACTGGGTAGTATGTAGTAGTTCATGAAGTGCAATGTGAAGATCATACCCACTAAAACCACACCATCTTCAAGGGCTGGACTGCTGTGCCCTGCTTCAAGTTACGGACTATTCCGGTGTCTCATTTTTGGTGAACCCTATTACTCCCTTTAGTAGGAGCGCCTCTTTGTTTTACGTCTATGAGCTTTGTGTTTTTGTCATTTCTTGATGATGGTGTTGTGGATACTTCCTAGCTGAGCGGTGCCTCCCTGCAGCAGCTATTCCGGGGGCAGTTGTTCCTGGATGCTTCTAAACAGATCATTGGGCCTTTTGTGGTAGGTACTGTGTACCTACATTTCTTCTGTTGGGACGTAGACCGTCAAGTTTCGAAAATCACTGTTGGGGCGAATTGCAATATTAGCATGAAATTTGATTGCTTTTTTCAAAATGAATTTTTTCAATAAAATCCATTTTAAGTCCCTGTGGAGTTCTGAGTTTCTCATATATCATGGCGCATCTGCAGATATACGTAAGATCTTATTTTCTGTCTGTTCCATCTTCTTCATATGGCTCTTACACACATGACCCAAGATATTAGATGCGTATGCCAGCTGTGTTCTTGTGACTGCTTTAATGATGTTAATTTTAACTCGTAAGCTCATGGAGCTTCTTCTACCCAAAATTGGGTATGATTGGTAAATTGCCGCTTTTGCCTTGGTTATTGCCATTTTAGTGTGAGACCCCCACGTAAGCCTCAAGTCCATGTCGAGACCTAAGTATTTTACCTCATTGCTCCATGGGATTATTTCACATCTTATTATAATGTTAGGTCTTTGTGTCAATCTTATTTTTTGGAATATTATTGTCTGCGTTTTTGCTGCATTGAATCCATTTGATTCTGGTTCCATATCCTTACTTTAAACTCACGGTTTGTGAGATAGCTGTGAATAAGTTGGCACCATTTAGAGGATATATTCCAAGCTCCCATCTATTCTACCAGTCTTGAATGCCACAGCTTGTCGAACGGTCTCTCCACATCGATAACTACAGCTCCGGTTGCCATTTTGTTATTGAAACCCTTTGTGTTGTATTCTGTTATGAGAAGTGTTATTCAGCTGAGTATCCTGTCATGAAGCCAAACTAGAAATCTGGAATAAGTCTCATATTTTCTATTTCCTGTGAGTATTTTCTTCAGCGTTCTTTTAATGATTTTTCCTAAGGTGGGAAGGAGACTAAATGGTCGGTAACTGTTAGGAGACTTGGCATCTTTACCTGGCTTCTTCAATACTATAATAATGTACTTTTTCCAGATCTTTGGAATAGCTATTTACCTAACCAGTGCGGAAAATGAATTTTTCCGCACGCGGCTGCCGTTCACCGAACGACGCGTAGCGGAGTTCGGTGATGCAGCCTCCAAGGGCGATTCCATTAAGTCCATTTATGGGGGGAATTATAGACTTGATTCTTCTTAAGGCTTTTTGCATTTGCCACGCCGATTGATTGGCTGTGTCTAATCTTCTCAGTTTTTCATTCCAGTTATTTTCTCGATGTTGTTTAAGTGCTGTTTTCATAATATGAGAGTGTTCATTGAGTACTTGTTTTGCTTCTGGGGCTTTAATACTGGTGTAACTTCTTCTGAGTCTTCCATTCTCTCTAATAATCGCTTGGAGGTTGGCTGGGAGAGATTCAGTCGACCCTTTTTCAATGTTTTTCGTCACTGAGTTAGTTTTATAAGCATTCATAATTACATTAGAATAAGACACTGCAGCTTCTTTTATTTCATCATTGGTTCTGATTTTTGAAAGCGGAAACGTGGTCTTGAGACTATTTTTGAAGGCAGACCAGTTTGTGATCATTTTCTTGACAATATACACCCTTTTTTGACCTCTACCCAACGTTAATATTATGGGGTTGTGATCTGAAGAACCACAGTTGTTCAAAATATCAAATTCTTGTGTAATATTTTTTAACACAGCAATGTCAAGTATTTGTGGGTTGCCTAAAGTATGTGGAATGTGCGTTGGACTTTTGGGCCCTATCACAAAGGCTCCTTGTTCTCGGCTATGTTGTATAATAATGTACCATTTCGGCATTGCTGTGTGCTATTCCATAGAGGAGATTTGCAATTCAAATCTCCTATAATAAACCTTGAGTTTATTGTTGTTTAGAAGATTAGAGATGTCTTCTTCTCTTAGCTGCTCTCTTGGTTTTCTATAGGCTGTTGTAATGGCAGTCTTGGTTCCGTTTATTGATGCGATTATCGTCAGATTTTCGATTAGGCCTTCTTTGTGTCCTTCTTTTATGTGCAATAAGGTTATTATTCCACTCCTCCTTGTTCAATAAGATTATCATTTCTGTAAGTTTGGTAGTCCTGGAAGGACATCCTGTAGCCGTCGACCAGTTTGGTTTCCTGCAAAGCCATAAATGCGGCTGGTTTTCTTCCAGGAATAGCTCCACTTCTGTTCTCCGCGTACGGAGTCCGTTTACGTTCCAAGATGCGATCAGGAACTTATTCATTTAGGTTTTTCAAGGTATTGGTCCACTTCCTGCATGATGGCTGGGGCGCTTGCCGATGCGTTATCACTTTACTTTACGTTAGGTACTTTACCAGGTGCAGCTAAGTACAACATAACAGGAGGCTGCGGAAAGTTTTGAATCTGAAACTGATATCCGCCGTCTGGTTAATGTGGCCTACCCTGAAACAGCGACAGAAATGCAAGAACAACTAGTGACCGAACATTTTATAGTTTCTGGGTCAGGGGGAGGGGTGAATTGTGACGGCAATCAAGAGTAGGAAAAAAATGCTTACGCATTATAGATCCTGAGATAGGGACTGCTTAATGAAGTTTTTTTTTTGTCTGGCATTTTGAGGACTGAATGTGGCTATTTAACTGATGAGAATATAAGTGGCAGGCATTCATGCTCCTTGTTCGAAATGTTCACAGAATAGTTTGCGCATTTGCTAGATTTCGAACTGTGATTACCGTCTGGCGATTTTTCAGCGTTATTTTAACAACAAAACGTTTCAATGTCTTGATTGCCAGACAGAATGTAAATGCGGGAAGTTCTATACTTTTATCTTGCAATTTGACACTTATCCCCACTTTTTCAGCCATTGAAAAGCATCTGGCATTTTTTGTTGTAAATTATTTATCAATATCAATCTTTTTTTCAAAAGCCTTACAATTTAAGATCATTAAAAAAAATGCTTCATGTAAATGAATGTTTTTATTCACAAAATTTTCGAACGGGTGGCCGGCATTAAAATCATCCATATTCTCATCAGCTAACTAGCCACATTCAGCCCTCAAAATGCCAGACAAAAAAAAAAAAAATTAAAAAAATGATTCCACTACGTATCTCAGGGTCTATTATTTGAGTTAAAGGGGGTGTGCGCCAAAAATTAAAGTTTTAGTGTAAAAAAATCTAAGAATAGGTAACTGTTCAATCCTCGTTATTCTACGATAAACCATCGATTGTTCTCGGCACGCGTGAGTGGTTTTTGTTTAGATTATTGCAGGTAACACAGGAAAAACATATGTAAATTTAATTAACTTCACTTTCTCGTGCGTAGCTTGAGCTTTCGTGACGTCATAGGGTGAGATGCGGTACCTTCATAGAGCCATTTCTTCGGTATTATTTGTCATAGAGGGGTGCGGATTTCACTGTTATTCTTAGATTTTTTTTATCTTTTTTTTTGAGATAAAGTCGTTTTTTTGGCGCACACCCCCTTCAAGTTAGGTAGCATTTTGACATGACAATTGTACAGAAGCCGTTGGTTGGTGGAAAGGAAGGAGAATTTTAATTGAAAATTAATCGCGTTCCCCGTGTTAGAGAAAGATATTAAATAACAGAAGCATTAATAAGTAGTGGTGGACGATGCGGTTCCTGGGTTTTAGTCAACCTTTTGTTTACTAGGTCTAATAGGTCCTTGACAGAGAATGCTGCTCATAACCAAACCATCAAGTAGCAGCGAAGCTCTAATCAACGCCATAGAAATCGGGGCGACGTATAAGATTTCCGGAGCGAATATTAGAGCTGTGTCCTTTTAAGGACTTATGGAAGAATCACGGAATGCTGCTATCAGAATTAAATTGGGGAAATTAAAAGAGAGCATTACATGTTACCGCTGCGTAAGAAGAGCGCATGATTGTAGAGTACAATCGAGCGATCTTGGTCTCCTTCTGATTACTGTCAACCTTGGATTGAGAACTTCCAAGTGTACGATTTTCCCCACAAACAACTCTTTGTTAAACTATCTAACAACGCAGATGCCTTATCTAGCCGAGGATGCCCAGACAAGAATTGTCTCAGAACTGATCAGTGAGAAAGAGTTCCTGCTTTCGATTTGATGCGGATCAAGACGGAGTCTCGAAGAACTGGGACGCGAGTGACCTTGGCCTCGAATCATTTTTCCACTCTTAAGGAAGCCGGGGACGCACGCTAGTAGAAAAAAAAATAGAAAAATACACTATAAAATAGACGTTTTTGGGCGTGGCATCCGGAAAAAAAAATCATTTCTTCCGCCTCCCCCTATAAACATATTTATGAAGTAATTATCTTGCAACCATGAAGACTTTCAAAAGTCGGCGCCTCTTCCCCAGGCCCACCCTAGGCCCCCCCAGGTCAGATGGCTAGTTACGCCAATGATTTCAAGGAGTTGTCTATAATAAGGCCCAAAAATTTTACAGAATCAACGACTTCAATAGTAATGGCGTTAGTAAGTACAATAGGTTGCAGTGTACAACTTTAGTTTCCGTGCGTTGAAGCAGAGAAGGTGAGAATATGGGAAAGAAAAATCCGGCAAGCGAAGAAAGAAACAACAGGAACGGAACAGGACAGAAGATCAAAGTTATCTCAGATCAGATCCGGATGATCTGATTTCGAGAGGTGTTACGAAAGTGCATCAACAACCCAGCCACGATTATAAGAAAAAACGTGGTTACGACGTTACGCTTACGCTTCTTTTATTAAATTATTATTCTTTTGCTACGGTATGTATGAAATAAATTACAAACAGTTACAATCTAAAACTCTAATACCCACACTGATGGGCACAACCTCTGAAAATAGGAAATTCACCTATTATTGAATATTCTCTAATCATATTCTTTTTCGAATAATACCAGATGTATCTGCCTGCAATAATTTGAAAACTTACATTGTATTGAAAGATGTATCCTTAAAATCATTTTTTTACCTATATCTTCCCGGAAACACCTTTTAAGGGAGGTTTTGTGAAATTAGGAATCAGGAAACGTTATGCTACCTTTACATACTGTGTATCACAAAGTCATAATACCTACAGGTAAATTGTTTGTAGAAAAGTATCAGCTCTTGTGACATATAGTATATCTTTTACCTATATTAATTTGTCAAGACTACAATGGTGTATCCTTGCGTTCAAATTCAGCACCTTAGAAATGTCCATTTATCAACCTCCGATGACAAGAACCTATTATGTCGTTACCACTATGACCAGAGCACATAAGAATAGAAGAGAAACCAAACTGATGTTTTTACTCCAATATTTTACGATTTTAAGGAATAGCTTGAGATTTTATGGTTTTATTCTATAACGTGAATGATGATGCATTCGGGTTTTTATTTGCAGCCATTATAATGTTTGATCGTCGAAAAAGTCGATTCTGATGAAAGTTACTGGAATGCTGTATAAACTATTTTTGAACTTATCAGGGGATTCCTTATGCAGAATACTGAAAATATTCCATCTATCCTAAAATTTGTAAATAAAGACTGCTGGATTCAAATTTATATTATCATAAATTTTCCATTTACGTTCACAGTGCAAACTTTCCTGAACTTTTTCCAAACATTAAACTATAAGACAATTTCATTTAAGTGCCCTCAGAATGCATCCTATGCCAATAAATTTACAAAGATTAGAAACCGCACACACGAAATCGCTTTCTGCCGTTATCGGGCCTTATTTATTCAGGCACTCTAGAGCCCTTGGCTTCTCCGATGGTAATATTTATTTTACATTATAGGTGCTTAGAAAAACCTGACTTATCCCCAAAGAGAAGCGGAGGTTTATAGCAGACCCTGGACGCCGGCATAAGGACTGTCCCTTGATGCCGATTCAGCGGTCTTTGTTACCGGAAATTCCGACACTTGACAGATATTTTGTAACGTTTATAATAACCTTCAGTTTAACTTTGGTCAAATAGGCCTTCTGGACTTTGCAAATGGCTCTAAAAGGGTTATTGAATAAAATTACTTGGTTAACAATAATCAGTCCAAAACTTATTCACCTATTATTGGATCAAACAAAAAGCGCATATTTTATCACTCTGACAACTACAGTCTAGAATATGTCCTGTCACGTTAAAAAAAAAAATCAGTGTTTTTCAAAATAGTACTATATTGTTTTATTAGGAGTAAAAGTGATACTTTTGTGACGAGTCTGTAAATTAATACAGACGAGTCACAAAAGTAACTTTTACTCCGAATAGAACAAGATATTTTTTCTTCAAACGTGTCTGAATAATAGAAAAAAACGAAGTTTTCCCAAATATTCATGATGTTACCGAACAATCCACCAGGTGACAAAATATCAATCTTTGCATTGTTATGGCAAATATTCACGAGCGGAAGTAAAAGACTTTACAGTTTCAGTTTACCATCATGAAATTAGTAGATAAATGTCAGGTTTTCTGTCGTTTAAAAAAAAAACAATATTTTCAGCTGGAAAATAGTGCAATTTAATTTCTAATCGACATATTTTGATATCATATGAAACACGCTCATTATAATTTTGAAACTCATTTGCCTAAAGAGCTGGAATCAAATTTGGACCAACGATAAATTAAACTAAACCACTTCACCAACACCAAATATTAAGGGGTTGTTTTATACAGGCAATTATTTAAAATGAGTGGAACACATCGCTAATTAAGAAGTTGAGATTGTTGAGAATAATTTTACAAAAATTCAAGGAGTTCAAGACTCAGCTATTTTAAAGTGAGCGAATGGACGCTATTTTTCGAAGATGCTGCGCTCTGATTGATCAGAATTGATTCAAATGACCCCACTCAAACCTTATGGAAAAGTGATCTATGTGGCAATTCCCTGATTGAAAGTAACCATTGCGCAAAGTCGTAACGAGAAAATAGGTTCTTGTCATCAAGCGTTGATTAGTGCATATTTTTGAGGTGGTAATATTGGTAGATATAATTTATGTCACGAGAGATGATCCTTTTCTACAATCAATTTACCCATATTATGACGTTGTGATACACAGTATATAATGGTAGCTTACTTGTTTCCTCTCCCCAGTCTAATAGTGCGACCTAGACTAGATTTGTCTACATCGTCGATGGACGGGGCCTGTTTCATAAAAATGAAGAGTTGATGAGCGACGAGTGAAGAGTGAAGAGTTGAGGAGTAAAAAGTAAACGTCGTTTTTGTTTCAAAATAAATTTGCGTCTACTCCTCAACTCTTCAAAACGTTTATGAAATGAAATGTAACATTATGTCGTTCCTCACTCCTCAACTCTTCAACTCTTCATTTTTATGAAATAGGCCCCGATGTTATTATTTCCCATTCTTGACATCTCCACAACTCGCTACATTATTGTAAGGTGGATGTCCCCATATTCTTCATGTTAAGCATGCATAAGTGCACCATTTGAAATTCAATACCTAATTTATACCTTATTATAATTTTTGTTGTTGTAAAGACTATCAGCAACATAGCCTTCAGGAACCATCTCCGACATTTAGCCCACATGTCTTTTAAGAGCTAGAACACTGCACCCAAAACGAATGAACGGTGTAGGCTTCAGCCCGTTAGGCAATTTAAAAAATTGTACTAATTTTGTGGAGCTGCAAAAGTGCTCTTTTCAGCAAGCTGGTTTGAACATTTGCCTTCTTGGTAACTCAAAAAAACACTGACTGGGTCTTTCAACCAGGGATCTTATTTTGATATATTTTTTAAAAATGTTTAGATGGCAGATGGCAGTGTCTTTATCTGCAGTGATGGTAAATCTTCTATGTAGATGGATCATTTTTTGAGTCAGGTATATTGGTAATAACTGAATTAACTATTTCCTGGATATCCTCCACGGTCAGGGTACATAGTTTTTGTGAGCGACAGGCTCCGGCAATCCCGACTTCTCTCATTAATAAAAAAACTTCTATCGTCGGCTTCTGTCAAGAATGTTTCCATTTCTTCTCGCGTGAAAACTTGGGACTTTGACTTATAGCCATCATTCCTTTTCTTCAGAAACGCCTTTAGTTTTAGGAATTTTGAAATGTCTACGTTGTCTTGAATGGATAACGTCGATTTCCGGATTGAATCACCATCATAGGCGATCACTCGATACCAAGTTTGATTATCTTCTATTCTGTTCTTGTTGTCGTCGATTGTGCGTTTTCTGATGGCTATATAAACCAATTAGGCATTCCAAATCACGTGACTTTCGATATATAAAATGGCCGGTCATTGGCACACAAACCCATTGAACTATAGGGGACATATGGAATTTTAATTTAATTTAGCCCTATTTACCTGCAAAATTTACCTGTGGAGGTTTAATCATCAGGTTTATTCATAAAATCCTCATTATTACCTGGAAAATTTACCTTGTGAAGTAGGGAAAAGTGATTAAATAGGTGTCAACGGAACTGATAAGGCTCGGATTGGTTCCTCGTCTTTTATTATTATTTTATTATTATTTTCCAAAAATGGCAAGTTCGGTAAGGTTACATTCAAAGTAGATATTTATAGGCTGTTCATTTGTAGTTGCTCTACCTGCTCGAAAAATCAGGAAGATCTGCTAGGACCTGCTATTTATGAGCCTATATATGATGGGACAAGTGAATGCCGATCTGCTTTTGAGATCTGCTTGAAGCAAGAAAAGCAGTAAGCAGTATAAATGAAATGAAAACCCTATTAGTTGAACGTGAAGCAACTTGCCAAGAAGCTGCAAACCGGTCGGTATATGGAGAAAACAAAATTTCATAGCACTAATCCATTTTTGTCTTCTTTGGCTAAATAATTCATTTAAAATGCGTTGCATGCTTGTAATTGAAATTATTACAAAATCCTGGAACTCCAAATAATGAAAATACAGAAAAATATTGTTATCAAATACACATTGAACACATTTAACGTCGTGTTTACCTATATTTGTGTGCCAATGAACGGCCATTTTGGGTTTCTTTGACAGGAGGTTGGAATGCCTAATTCTGGAGCTGCACACTCTTTCACATTCTTGGCACGCCTAGTCTCTGGCAAGATCGTATCTTCCTCTGTTCTCCTACTCCTTCCTGCGGTCTCTCTTTTCCGTCTCGTGTCTGAGTCGATGTTCTTCGAAAGTTTGTGGTCCTTCGTGGACTACTTGACGCCATGAGGGGCCTATCATTTGCCGTCGTCTCCCAGTTGCACAACATTATCGATTTTAGCGTGCTTCAAACAAACGAAAGATTTACATTTCTGGCAATAGATCCTAGATTTATTTTTATTTTTACACCACGAACAATATTTTCGATGGCCTTCTGGTATCTCTTCTACGTTGGATGTAGCCTCAGAAGTTCCTGCTACATCTTGTCGCCTTTGACGGACAGTTTCCGGTACATTTTCCTGATAAAAGCGCCTCTGATGTTCATCGATCAACGTCAGTGCTATTTGTTTTAGAAATATTCTCCGTTTCAAATCGGATTTTAGATCAGGGTGATTAGAGACATGAACAACCTGACTGTTTATCCCTGCGATGTTCAACAGGGAGAAAAAAATAACCAAGGGCCAGCGTCTGGAAATTCCTGCAACATCATACAGTGAACAAAGCTGGTCCCCAGAGTCGACGCCTCCTTTCGTTCCATTATAAAAAGTTATCATCTCAGGTTTGTTTTTATCACCAGAAGCAAGATCAATAGCATCGCTATTGTGCAAACTGGAAATCATGAGAACGTTCTTTCCTTTTTTTTGGAACATAGGACATTATCGTGATATGATCATCAAATCCAAACATGCTTGATGTTATTGGACGATGTTTAACCTCTACAAACTCTTTAGGTATTTCTCTTTTATTTTTCCGAATCGTCCCAACAAGAGTCAGCTTATGATATCTCAGCAAATGTTCGACTAATGGCACAGAGGTAAACCAATTATCAGTGGTGAGGTTTCTTGATGTTCCGGAAATGGGAGCTACCAGACGTACAACAATACTCATAGCGTCATTTTTGGTTTGGAATGGACCGGCAGGTTGTTGTCCATATAATTGAAGATTCAAAGTATAAAACATTTTTGAATCGACCAACGAGAAAAGTTTCAGCCCATATCTACTTGTTTGAATTAGGAGGTCTATATTGGCTAAAACCGCATCTATCCCGCAAACCAAGAAGTGTGCAATAGAATAATGCTTTCGACAACTAGATACAAATATATCAAAGATTTCACGAATTGGCGCTAGTTTATCTGTTTTCTTTCTCTCTTCTCTGGTAGTACGATCGTCAAAACGTAAATACCTCAGGATAAATAGAAATCGTTGCTTGCTCATTGTGATCCAGAACATTTCTACTCCGCCTCCTTTTCTGTCCCATATCTCGTCAACGCTCAACTTGGAGATTCAAGTAACCCTGACAAGTATAGAAAACCAATAAGGGCTTTCATTTCAATTTTATCTGTTTCCTTGAAGTCCCTATCTCTTTTGTAATTCTGAGTTTTTGTTGCTATGTAAAAATTTGTATGCTTCTGTATGATTCCAGCACTCGAAAGGATTTTTTGCTTGTTTAGCAATATCTCTTGTACTAGGAAGTTGACTTATTATATTCCAGGATCGAGTTCTCACTGCCTGAGTATTGTTTTTGCCCAAATGAAACGCAACTCTAGGAATTTTTGCTGGTGTTCTAACAGGACTTTTGTCATCGTCGGAGGAGTCATCTTCTTGAATGGTATAATTGCCTTCAGATCTATATTCCACAACATCCTCATCTTGGTCTGAATCTTCATCAATTGGCGCCTCATCAGAGTCAACTTCTTCCCAGAGACGCATCAATATTTGCTGCTCCGTTTCATAGTCCATTTTCAGCTAGAAATGAATAATTATAATGATGTGTAACAGCAGAAAATAGGCCTACTTACTAGTAATTACGTGAAAAAAGTAAAACACAAGTAGTCGCGTGGAGTCCAGGAGACTCGAGATGACGTTTGACAGGTAACGAGTTGCACATCCAACTACCTAACAAATCGATAAGCTGCATAGATGGGCTAAATGGTGGGGGAAAAAATGCGAGAATATCCGAGGAAGTTCGGAGCCCAAAGTCTGTCAGACCTACCGCTACTACTCCAGGGCTAAGTAGCGTCAAACGTGTGGCCCTATCCACAGAAGAGCATGCATCCTGGAGGATTCATGTAATGACTTCTTAAAACAAATATAGACATATTTTTATAATAACCTGAGCTAGTTTCTCTCCATCTATCCACCCTATACCCCCCGTCACAGAGAGGTTGTGATATTTGGTGGAGGCGCCGTCTCGAACCCGACGCCCAAGAACCGACGCCGTTGGGCGCCTTTGAAGCAAACCAACGACCACACCACGCCACGACCCGGTTACGTCGACAAAAGAGAAATTCACGAAACCGTGGCGAAGGCGGAAAAAGTAGAGAAAAGGCACTCTTGAAAAGTCATAGCAGTAGAAAATATACGAAAAAGACAAGGAAAAGATAAGGGACGTTTTGAAGAACGATATAGAGAATTAGATTTCGTAGTTGGAGACAAAGTAAACGTATTCATACTAATTAGAAAGGTCGGGAGAAGCGACAAGTTACTCTCAAGATGGTTTGGACCATAAAAAGTAATAGGGAAGTTTACAATTTTTTTTTAATTTTTTTAAATTATTTATTTATGCCTTGAAAGAGTATTCCCCAAATATTGTTTCCTAAAACTCAATAATAACTTGGTAAAGTAGCAGAGGGGAAGACGAAAACGTATACTATACGACGCGACGGGTCCCCGACTTGGTGCATTGCGAAAA
Organism: Ceutorhynchus assimilis; assembly: GCA_917834065.1. Lineage (NCBI taxonomy): Eukaryota > Metazoa > Arthropoda > Insecta > Coleoptera > Curculionidae > Ceutorhynchus > Ceutorhynchus assimilis. The sequence continues at coordinate 23,498,890 of OU892278.1, forward strand.
TTGCGTTTACCCTGACGCGACGACCCGCATATATCGATGCGTCCAAGGCAGAACGGCATAAGCGCCAAAAATCTCGAAAATGACTTAAAGGTATAGGTAGATAGAAAATTAGGTTCTGCGTCGGTCTGTGCAAACGGCATATCCGCCAAAAAATTATTCTCGCGGCAATTCCATTTTAACTTTGCACAAGCGCCAAAAAATGGTTTCCTAGCTAAATCATTTGACACAAACGCCAATCGTCCATAAGCTTTACATGAGCGGACTTCGCGGCTTTTTCCAGGCGAATTTTACAAGAAACCAGTGAGGACATTGATTAATTTTATATGTAGTGTGCTAAAATATATCAAAACATTGAATTTAAGCGTTTAAAATATGAGAAAGTTTACAATTTATGGCAAAATATTCTCTGGCGCTTATGCCAAAACGATGGCTTGTAATTCAATTTGGCACAAGCGACATAGTACTATGTTATTTAAATGTACACTTTAAATATATTTTTTCCCCACACTGATGTTAATTTTTAATTAATGCAAAGTGTAATTTGACTTTATACGCTTCTAGTTGAATAACTAATTCTTTAAAGCTGGAACACAGGCTGGAATTTAATAAAGGAACTTGTAGAAAATTGCTGTTTACTTCGTATGCTGCTTATGCCGTTAGTAAGTAATTAATTATTATTGTACTACTATCTTGTTACAGAGATTATGGATAAAAAATACTACTCAAAGGCCCGTAAACTATTAGCAATGGTTTTAGAGCAATGGCCCATTTTTATTGCAATATTTTTGTTGGCATAAACGACGAAAAAGATTGTTTAAAACAAAAAAGTGTTTTGGCACAAATCCAGTTAACCGCCATTTCACCTTCCAGATACAATATTCATTGTTAGTGTTTGAAATAATAAGGTATAGACGTCAATTCAAGTGCTGTGCTGCAAACAATAAAATTACCCGCTAAAACTAAGTTTTATTTATTAAAATTAGTATCAATCGATTCATTGAAATTCGCCTAACAAAATAGTGATAGTTTCAACCCGTAATGTTGTGTTAAATAACCATAAAACCAGCAAATAAGTGGTGTAAAATCATTCAAAGTGAACAAAAAAACAGTGGTACCTACTGATAAGCGAAGCAGTACCTTTGGAAAAATAAATATAAACAAAACCGGTATGTTTACACTAGTTTGTGCGGATTTATAAATATAGTGAGTAATAAATAAAAATTGAATTTTGGACTTCGAAGTAAACATGGAGTACGAATTGCTGCTACAGAAAATTCAAGAAAAAATCGAGGATTCAGCGAATAAACAGACAGAAAATATAAAACAAGAATTTACCACCCAATTAAACAAGGTAAGAGCAGATTTTAAGTCGCTTGAGGGTAAGATAGAAACCAATAAACAAGATATCCAAAAACTCAAGGAGGGTCACAAACTTTTTGAAAATACCACTGCTAGAGCGTTGAAAAAAAACAATATTGTCATATTTGGGCTTTCTTACGAAAAAACTGACACCGGTGATTGCCTAGCCATCTTCGCACTAAAAAAGCTCAAATTACTCCTGGATATTGACATAAAATACCATCAAATAGACAATATCTTTCAGATTGGAAAAGATCTCAGCCCAGAGAGACCAATCCTAATTAAATTTGTATCTTTCTTAACAAAGATCGAAGTGCTCAGAGCCTGTAAAAAATTAAAGGGCACTGGAGTATCAATCGCTGAGGATTTTACGCAAGAAGAAAGAAGTAAGCTGAAGATTCTGAGCCAACATAAAAAGTTAGCTCTAGAGAAAGGCCAAAAAGCCTACATTAGGAATTTCAAGCTTTTTGTTAATAACGAAGAATACAATATAGAAGATTTGGAAGAAGTTAGAAGCTGCTCTGAGGAAGAAGCCATTGAGGAAGAAGTTCAACGACCTAACAGCGCCCCTCCAACACCTACTGTTAACAGAAATATCGACTTTGAGGTAGAAGTAGAGGTAGAAAAAGAAGAAAAACAAGACAAAGAAAAGAAACCTGCACAGTCGCAGAAAGAAGGAAAACCGAAGGAGAGGAAGCAGTTGGAGACTAAACCCAACAAGCCAATAATTCTTACTGAAGCTAAACTGAAGGAGAGACTACGCAAAGCTAGTGCTAGTAATAGTGCTGCCTCCGGCACCCCGTCATCTTTGAAAAAATAAACAAAAACTATAAGTTAACAATCGTAGCTGTATTTACCTCGCTGTTGTAATCCGCCATTGTTGCCATTTTACTAAAATTAAATTAAATTATTATGGATGAGTACATAAAAAAATTTAAAACTTTTTCAATAAAAACAAAAACTATTGAAAACATACTTGAATGCGCTGATTTACTTAATTCTGAAAAAAAAATCAATTTTTCCATCATTCATTCCAACATAAGAGGCTTAGAAAAAAATTTACCTGAATTTCAGTTACTTCTGAATAGCTTAAAAACGGATTTCGATTGCATAATTTTATCGGAGACTAGAATTTTGTTTGATTTAAGCTTATTGCAAATATCTGGATATTCAACGTTCTACAACCAGGGTAATTTAAATAAATGTGATGGGATCGTTATCTATGTAAAAAATCAATTCAACTGCATTCATAATTCAATTCAATTAGGTGAAGTCAAAGCCATACATTCAATTATCAGATGTGCTAACAAACAAATCCAAGTTTGGTCAACTTATAAATCTCCCTCTGCAAACTCTAGCAGCTTTATACAACACTTGTTTCAACATGTGCATTCACAAAAAAAAGCGGACATTGATTTGATTATAGGTGATATAAATATTAACCTTTTGAAACCTGAGGACACTGAGGTGAATGATTACCTAAACCTATGCGCAGAACACCAATTTCAATCGGCCATAAACGATGCAACTCGAGTCGTTGGTCAGTCTAGGTCCTGCATTGATCATATTTTAATTCGATCCAAAATTAAACATCATACAGATATTGTCCCAATCATATTGCAAACACCAGTAACAGATCATTACCCAATTATTCTAAAAATAATACTCAATGAAAAATCTTATAAGAAAAACTACACTAAAACAAAAACCTATCTCAACCATAAAAAACTTAAAAACTTGCTTCAAAACGAAAACTGGACGGAACTCTTTTGTATGATACAAAACATTAATGATATCACATCGTTTTTTATCACTGATCTCAACAAAAAAATACAAATATGTACGACTATTGTAAAAATAAAACGGAAAGAACAAAAACGATCTCCCTGGATTAGTGGGGCTTTAGTAAATTGCATAAATAAAAAATTTGAATTATATAAAGCGTTAAAAAAAAACCCAAATAATATAACCTTAGAAAATCGATTCAAAAAGTATCGAAATTGTTTAGTTAACATAATAAAAACGGCAAAGGTTAATTTTTTTAAATCCACAGTAGATCAACATATGGGAGATTCAAAAAAACTATGGGAAAGCTTGAATAAACTAGAAAATAAAAAAAACACAACAGATATCTCAATAATTAAAACGGAAAACAACGAAACTCTGACAGACAAAAAGGATATTGCTAATCAATTCAACACATTTTTCGTAAGCATTGGAAAAACCTTGGCCTCCAAAATACAAGCAACAGGAAAAACACTTCCAACAAGGAAAACTAATAAAAAATTTATTATTAAGGAGACTAACATACAGGAAGTAAAAAGCACAATAAAACAACTGAAACTTAAAAAAACTCCTGGGATAGATGGTATAACTACTGAACTACTTAAAGAATATAGAGATGAACTGGCTTTGCCTCTAACATACATTTATAACTTATCAATTAAGCACGGGGTCTTTCCGGCTAATTTTAAAATTGCAAAAGTAAAACCTTTGCTCAAATCTGGTGAGAGGGCAAGCGTAAATAACTACAGACCCATCTCCTTGATCTCAACACTTTCCAAGGTATTTGAAAAGATTTTGAAAACACGTTTAGAGGAATACATGGAAAGGAATAAAATTTTATCGGATAAGCAGTCTGGTTTTCGGAAGAATAGGTCTACGCAGGATGCCATAGGGGACCTACTAAAAAAAATATATAAAGCGGTTGATAACAAACGTCCCTGTATGTGCGTCTTCGTTGACTTGGCGAAGGCTTTTGACACCGTCAGTCATGCTGATCTGCTTCACGTGTTGAGTAATATCGGTTTTGAAGGAAAATCACATAAAATTTTTGAAAGTTATTTGTCTGATAGGCAGCAAAGTGTTGAGGTTGACGGAGAGGTTAGTGATTTTGAAAGCATTGGGTACGGGGTTCCTCAGGGTACTGTTCTTGGGCCTCTGTTGTTCAACATCTATATCAATGATTTGTTTAACATCGGATCGTCTGCTTACATAATAAGTTTTGCAGATGATACTGTACTTTTCTATGAAGGCAATAGTTGGGAAGGCATTAAAGATACTATCGAATCAGATTTTACTAGTTTGTTGCACTTTTTTAGTAACAGAAAACTCACTATAAACTAGGAGAAAACCTGTTATGTTCCTTTTTCGTCGTATTCAAATAACTTACCCTTGTACAAAACGTTAAATGTGTTATTCTTAAATAAAATGCATACAATTCAAGAAAAAACCTTTACCAAATATCTTGGAATTTTCCTGGATTGTCAACTGAGATGGGAACATCATATAAACAATCTCAATAGGAAACTTAGATGTATCATTTCGAAATTTAAATTTTACAGAGAAATTTTTTCAGTCGACCAACTAAAAATATTGTACTACGCACTAGCACAGTCACACATAAGTTACGGAATAATTGCATGGGGAAGTGTTGTGGAAAGCATTTACATGAAGCTAGAAGTCACACAAAAATGGCTCTTGAAAACCATGTATAAAAAACAGTACATGTATCCAAGTGACGACTTGTATCGCGAAACTGGTTTGTTAGACCCAAGACAGTTATATTTTCAACAATTAGCCATACTTCAATATAAAGAAGGAAGTTCTAGTCTTCCAACTCATAATTATGCAACTCGGTTCTGTCAGCTTCTTTCATTGCCAAAAACAAATAAAAGTATTGGACAACGGTGCCTTTCGTATCTTTGTCCAAAGGTATTCAATAACATTCCCAATAATATAAAAGAAATCAATTCATTTAAGGTATTTAAAAGTGCGCTTCAAGAATAGATATTCAATCAACCCCGTAAATTTTATCATCAGTTTTTTACAAGAAAATACATTTACATTTAAAATCCTATCTTGTCATTCTTAGATGAGGTTAGGTAACAGTTATTACATAATATAAAAAATTCTTCCCTTTCTTTTGTAGTTTTTTTTTTTTTTTTGGGTTGCTTTTGCACTAAAACTGTAGAAGTTCACAAAGTTTAATTAAGGTGAATCATTCTGTATTAAGTTCCTTATTATAATCGTTGTACCTACTTATTTATTTTGTCGCTTTCATTTGTGACTCTTTTGAGGGTGCATTGGCAGATGCACACCAACGCACAAGTTTTCTTTTGTGGGTTTTCAGGTTTGTTTGTGCATGTTCTGAAGAGTATGAGTGAAGAGTATATAATTTAAATTTGGAAAACTATTATAGAATATCATGAATAAACTTTTTGTATTGTATATTGTATTGTATTGTATTTGACACAAACGCCTCTGCGTAAATGGCATAAACGCCACACGATGAACCTGTTTTGACACAAGCGACAATATTATGGATTTATTTAAAATACGATGTTATTTTAAACATTTGACAGTTTTTTGACAGAAATTTTTAACAACAAAATCCATACTAAATATCAATAGTTTGGTGAAAAAAAATGTGCAAAAAATAAAAAAATTAGCTTCTGGGCGGTTTTTTGCCTCTCCTGTAAAATTTTCCAAATGGCGTTTGTGCCGTTCTGCCTTGAACCCATCGATATGTATATTTAATCTCGCGCCAATCAGTAGCGTTTTGCCCGCATTCCTTCCACACAGGTTCACTCACTTGTCGCACTTTATGTACTTACTTTTGCTACCATAAACATAAAACATCACAAATGGTCGGATTGGCCTTTGGAATTTCCTTCTTCGGTCATAATTGATAGGTATATCATTTTATTTATGTAATGCTGAGCTAATCACCGAATTTAAGCTAAGTAAACCAATTCTAATAATGATAAAATTTCAAAAAATTAGAGAAAAACGTGGATAAACACAGCTAATGGGTATTTATTTGTAGACTTCGGAGCTGCTGTTTTGTTCTTCTATCCCTGTTCCTCTCATCACAAGGAAAAAAGACGGAAAATGCTCCGCGGGCTTAGTGTTTCAAGACGAACTCACGGTATGATGGACTGTTGCTGACAAAAAAAAAATTGTTTTTTTCGCTGATATATGTTTTAACCAATGAATTATAGCTAAAAACTGGAATGCGCACACATTGCCATATCTGCCAAAAAAATGAAGCCATGAAAGACAGATGCCACAAGGGGGAATGTTGTTTTTTTCTGTTGCTCACTGTCATATGACGTTTTCGAAAGTTTTGTCATATTTCCCTTCACAGGTTTCATCGATTGGAATACGTGTGGGAAGCAATTTTCGCCATTTAACATAATGAGTGCGAAAAAAACAGGTATCCCCTCCGCAGCAGCTGCACTAGGCTTCACGTTCGTCCTTATGTGTTAGCATTCCAGTTTTTGGTTATAGTTCATTGGTTTTAACATAATATATTCTTATGATTTATAGTAATATTTTCATGTCTAAATTTTTTATCAAGTTCCCTATTAGAAAGATGGGAGAAGTGAATTAGGAGGTAGAAAATATTGGAAGCAAAAAGAAGGATACGGTCCACGTGAGTAGGATGTTACCCTACTACGATCCATGGACAGAAGCTGCGTCTATTGAAGAAAAAGCAGAGGAGACAGATATAGCTGAAGACACAGAATCTGAGGTTGATGGAGAAACAGGGGATGAAGGTGACGAGGAAAAAATTGAAGAGGAAAAAGGAAGCAGTGAAGCAGAAAACGAGGTAGAAGAAGACTGATTGTACAGATATAACATAAGCAAAACTATGAAGTAGGGAAATAGGAAGTAGAGATAGGATAAAAAATAGAGTGACATATGATAGAATATACAAGGAGGAAATTAGTGGATGATCTCATAATTCTAAAGCTACATCCTCAATCAATCTGGTAGCGAAGTAGCACTTTGGCACGCGTGCTGGGAAATTGATACCCATCCTCAATGCTGTCAATTTTCAGTCTGCTGTGTGTGTAAAGTGTGTTTTTTTTTTAAAGATGAAAGTCAAAATGACATTATGTTGGCAATTAGGCAATTCAATCCATCTGTCAAAAAGGAAAATTCAATGTGGCGTGGCGGCCAAGCAAGTTTGTTTTGAATATGTTTTTATGCATATTTTAAATTATTTTGCATACAGTTTCGCTTACAACTTTGATTTTTATTATTTAATAAAATATTTGTTGACTAGGTTCCTAAACTATTAATTCGGGCAGAAACTAGATATTTTGTTGTGTTTTTTGGCCCATGTGTGGCCGCCACGCCATCTTGAATGTCACGTGGTTTGAACTGCCTAATACAATGTAAAATTGTCAATATTTTCAAATTTTTTATGTAGAAAAGGCTTGTGTTGCCAACATAGTTACTAAATTTTTGACTTGGGGAATTATCTTTAAAAAAAAAACAGACTTCAGTACAGTCACATACCATGCGTTCGGTATTTTGATCTGAGTTCTCTGAGCATGAATTTACCGTTCGTTTATTTAAAAAGTGTAATCAGTGCAGGCTCATTCACGTTCGTTTAATAAAATTTCGAACCCTCTGATACAGGGTACCGTTTTGTAAAATGCTACATTCAATCAGTAAAGGCCAGTATCATGAACCGACTGGAAACCTTTGAAACGTGGGTATTCAGAAGAATGCGAAAAATTCCGTGGACGGATCGTGTGTCGAACGAAGAAGTTCTGAATATAATGGGAAGAGAGTTGTTACAGATAGTGAAAACAAGGAAAACTGCATACCTCGGTCATATCTTCATAAATTTCAAGTAGGTATCAATTCCTAAAGCTGATGATGGAGGAAACGATCGATGGATCGAGAGGTAGACATATTGTGGCTAAAGAGGATAAGAAAGTGGATAAACCTTGACGCCCTTACACTTTTCAGAGCCGCGAAAGATCTGAACGAATATTATGCCAGAATTGTCGCCAACATTTATTAATGGAGAAGGCACCTTAAAAGTCGTGTCAATGGGCACATAGACATGAACATTTTTTTTTTTGAATTTGAGAGAATTGGATTAGAAAAAATGTAATACCAAACTCGGGAGACAGTGTTCTTGACCAGTCTCGTACTATGTCCTCGACTGGTAAGTATGGTTTGCCTCCCTTGTAGTGTAAATAACTACTTTTTTGGAACAATATATCAGTGTTTGTCGTGCAAAAACTAAAGCTCTCCCAGTATCGTTAGCATAACCAGCTAGAATTCGTCGTGTATAAAAGGAGCTGAAAAAAATAATTTCCCTGAACTTATTCATCTATTTGCATTACAAATTTGACATGTGAAATTTTGTTGTTGTTTTCATAGCTTTCGCACATCTCTCGTCTTTCTAGTTTAAGCATATCGGACATCTAATCATATATCCTTGACATTCTTCCTCGCACATATGGCAAAACTTATTATCATTGTCTGTCTGAATCTAAGGGTTTATGTCTCTGGTTATTTTTTTTCTTCAATTTTATCTGAGGCATGCGGCATCTGGAATATCGTGTTGATAACACTAGAGATCTGATATAATAAAGTTTATTTTGGGTATGGACTTAGAAAGTTAACATGCTTTTGTATCCGACAACGAGCTTAACATCCTCAAATTTGGCACTGAAAAGTTTATACTATACAAATCTAGGGATCCAGTGTCCGTCATCGTCGTCAAAAATAAAGTTCCGAATGGAGTGGAAGTTACGAAGCCATGATGAAAAGAAAACAAATTAACTTTTTTTGTACAAAATATCCATCAAGGCTCGGAGTATTTCGAATGACAGAGCTGAAGGGATGCAGAGGACAAACGGAATCGTACAAAAGAACGTGAACGTCTGATAAGAGTTGGCTCGCAACAGCGACCGGCTACCGCTGATTGGGTGTGCAATCAAAGTAGGAGAAATTTTGGGTCCAGAATAGGCCTATTTAGCTATCAAGGACCCCACAGATAATCATACCGCCAAGATTCTGACAATACTTGTTAGCGAGTGAATGTCTATGCTGATGACGATAGGGTTAAGAAATCCAAGAAGACGATCTGGTAAAACTAAGGTTGTTCACAGGCATCAGGACAATTGGGACGAGCATATACCTATATTTGTGACCGCAAACAGCTGGAGTTAATCCAACCTAGGTATTGCTTAGAAGAGAACTTTGTTTATCCTGTAACTTGTTGTTCGGCTCACGCTGATATCGCCAACGTTGGAAGTCGAAGGCTTGAAGATTCGTGAAAAAGGTTGCTTCACATCCATGAAATAGTTTGAGAAAGGACAGAGTTCGCTTTATACCAAATAGAAACAGATTTGATTTGACCGAAAATTCTAGGGATTTCTGTAGATGGATTTATTGTGTATAAAGCGCATAGTTTGTAACTTAATGTCAGTTAAAATGAAAGAGTTATGGTATAAAGTTAAGTGAAAGTGATTAGTGAATTTAAAAAGTTAATTAGTTGGGCGAATATATTTTCCATTAGAACATTTTCAACTCTGCATCGTCAGTCAATAAAACTTTAGAGAAAATTATCAAAGGCTCAAGAGTTTGTTTTTTCTAAAATCCACCTAGTTTCTCCAGTCAAACGCTGGAATAGTTTCCGCCTATTTAAAGAAAATAAAAGACAGTGCTGCTTTGTTACCATTAACGAACGACATTGCGGCCTGCGGGATTTCCCGCAGGATGGCGGCGGCATCCAGGTGGCGCTCGCGTTGTATCCTGCATCCTGATAAATGTGCTGCAGGTCCTCGAGATTTCCCTTGTGGTGTGTATGGATGGCACTGTTTTCCAAATGGATGCTTGGAATTTTAAAAAGTACAATAACGTTCCGAAACAAATATTGTCGCGGTAATAAATTATTATTGAAATACAGATGCTGAATACTTATTGAATAGGTTGTCTTCTTCGTTTTATGTTCTACAAAAATTTTGTCACACAATAATAAAATTTACTTCGTATATTTATTTCAACCAACATCTGAATCGTAAAATTCTTGATAATTTTTAGCAAAATTTCAAACAACGAGAAAATAGTATTTGTACTATAACCTTGGGTTTGATCAGCCTTCTGTATACCTGGAAAAGTTTACACAAGCTTTCAAAGTATTTTTTTTTTCCAAACCTTCGCATTTTTGCAGTTTCAAAGGTACTAGGTTTGTTTACCATTTTAAATCATCGTGAAAATTAAATAACGACGAAACTATCACGTCACATTGTTTTGTAAAATGAAAATACCTAAGTATACATAATTCAAATCTAATACAACTTTTACGGTTCAAGTTAAATATTTTAATCATTTTTTCACTGGTTGGTATATTTCAGAAGAATTTATTGGACAGGTGGACTCGGAAGTTCTAAATAATTAATAATCCTCCGTGCAACGTCAGTCATTTCGGAAGCGTCTGAAATTTAATAGTCCTGACATTAAAATAAAAGTTTACAACGAATACCTGACTGAAATAATCTAGGAAATATCTATCGAGGAGTCTAAAATTCAATATTCAATGTGGTGCTATTTATTATTTAGTAAAAATTGTGGGTTAGAGAGCTTAATTATTTATTTTGCCTTTTGAGATTACAGTAGATTTTCAGATAATATAAACGAAAAAGAAAAACAGATAAACAAACCTTGGACCGGGATGCTTAAGTCTAATTTCCTGGTAGTTGCCGGGACGGTAACAAAGTTTCTGGTCTCTTCCGCTACACATGCCACTAAGCCGAAATAACTCATAAATAATACACATGCTATTAACGCGTTTCTGCTAATGAAGGCTATTAGCACTAATAGCCCGACAAAATGTCTACATTTCAGTGGAAGTCGTGTATATTTTATGTTTGAGACAGACAGAAGATTCCCTGAAGAACAAAAATGGAACAGGTGTGAATAAAGAAGTAATTTTCATATACAGTATGTCTCGCTTAAGGACTCACCGCACCCTTCTGAAATTTTTATTTTTTAACCGATTCAGTTTTTTTTTGTCTTATATCTACTCGAATTTGGCATTTATTAGGCTTATAATATGTAAGTTTATTTTTCTACTCGCGTGTGCAAAGTTGCTACTTTGCGCACGGAAACACTTTGCGCATTCATTTTTGTTACGTATAATTACCGCATTTATACTCGATTTTTCAATGTTTTGTGGGTTTCTGGATAAACTTATATTCGAAAAGACAAAAGACAGGCCTGATGTTATTTTTGTTCCAAGAAATGCATTCAGGTAAGGTGAAGTGGGGTAATTGTGATAAAGGGGTAAATGTGTTAGTACCATGCCCACAAATAACGAAAAAGTTTATACAGGTTCCATCTGTCGGATCATGATGTATACAGACCTAGGATTACTCTAAGGCAAAAAAAATACCTGTATTGCCGACTTAGATCCTAATACCAATGACATTTGAACAGCTGTTTAATAAACATAATTTTCCAAGTCGCACGTTGCTGATAAATAATTTATATCTTGTGCATTTTAAATCAGGTAAGGTTCATATATTTAATTTTTTAACATTAATATAATGTCTTTTTATGATCCCAAATTAAATTTTAACTAGGAATTGTTTATTGTTTTTTTATTGTTTATATTACATTTGCCCCGTGTTAAAGTCCAACCGGGGCAAATGTGATATTTCTATATCACATTTACTCCTTTCAGAAATGGTTCGCAAATATATTCGAAAAACTGATGGCACATCAAAATATGAGAAAGCTGATCTTGAAAAGGCTATAGAAGATGTAAAGGCAGGGAGATCTACAATCTACCGAGCACATAAAGAATATAACATACCATTATGTCACCTTATACAGCCGTGTAAAGGGCCTACGTGGTAAAATTAAAACCAGCAAATGTCGTCCGACCTACTTGACTGAAGAAGAAGAAGTAAAATTGGCAAATGGATTGAAAGTCCTTGAAAAATGGGGTTTTGGAATGTCTCGTAAGGAAGTGCTTCAGACGGTCGGAGCCTATACTGCAGCCAATAAAAAGGAAAATAATTTCAAGGATGGAGTTCCAGGAGAAGATTGGTTTTTAGCTTTTAAAAAACGACACCATCTTAGCTTGAAAATACCGCAAAACGTTGAGTATGCCAGGAAGAATGCTACAGATCCATTTCTAATTTATGGCTATTTCGATCTTCTTGAAAAAACACTTATTAGGCATAATTTGATAGACAAACCAGAACGTATATGGAACCTTGATGAGACAAGTCTGTCTATAGACCCCCGAAAAAGTAAAGTTGTTGGTCAAATCAATAAAGCTTCTTCACGGACTGTAAGCTCTCCAGGGCGAGAGAATACTACTATCCTTGCCATGTGCAACGCTGCAGGCGGTAAAGCACCTCCATTGATTATTTTTAAAGGGGCTTTTGTGTGGGACCAATGGATAGCACCAAAAGGCACAGAATTCCCTGGGACTGTCTATGCTGCCAGTAGAAAAGGGTGGATGGAAAGTGACATTTTCAAAAACTATTTTTTGAAAACCATAATTCCCGCCATCGGCGAAGAAAGGCCAGTTGTTATTATATATGATGGACATGCTACCCACATTAACATGGAAATAATTGAAGCAGCCCTTTTCAATAACGTTCTTATTCTTAAATTACCAGCTCATACCAGCCACTGACTCCAGCCGTTGGATTTGGCGGTTTTCAAATCTTTCAAAAATAAATGGGATCAAAAAGTAATTTCATGGCAGCGTCAAAACTTTGGTCGAAAAATACCAAAGAAAGTATTTTCGCAATTTCTCTGTGAAACTTGGCAATCTATATCACCAGACGTTATTAAAAATGGCTTCCGTAAAGGTGGCATCTATCCTCTAAACAAAAATGCTCTCCCTAAGGAAGCATTTCCGCCAGACGCGTTGAAGAGATGGGAATCTCACCGGAAAAGACTTGATGAACCAGAGCCCGTATCTACAGGGCCATCAACATCACCGCCTGCAGGACCATCAACATCATAGCCTGCAGGGCCCTCAAGATCACTGCCTGCAGGGCCATCGACATCACAGTCTGCAGGGCCATCAACATCACCGACTGCAGGGCCATCAACATCACAGCCTGCAAACCTATCAAGATCACAGCCTGCAGGTTCTCTACAGACATTGAATAATTTGTCATTTGAAGAAGTTTTATTGGCCCAAATTCGACAAAAACCACTTCCCGAAAAACAAAAAAGGACAAGAGTATGTCCAGGGTCTGAGCTCTTGACATGCGACGAAGCATTATTGCGTATCAAAGAAAAAACTAACAACAAGGCTGACATAAAAATTAAGCCAGCAAGGAAACAAAAAAAAAAAGAACCATCTAGCTCTGAAGAGGAATCAGACGTGTGCCCTACATGGAGTCATCAGATGATGCTGAGGAATTTCCAAGTGATGAAGAAGGTGTTGATGAAAACGACAAAAATACCATCAATGTTCAGACAGTAGCAATAGGTAAATGGGTTCTGGTGAAATATTGCACTAAGAAAAGTCTAAAACATTTTGTTGGCCAAGTCAAAGAAAAAGCTGGAGATGATTGGGTTGTCGATTTTTTGAAATTTCAAAATAAAAAGTTTATTCGGCCCCAATTTGAAGACTTGGACAATGTAGAAGAGCAGGACATAGTCAAAATTCTTCCAGTCCCAAAAGTGACCCGACGCGGTATTTTTGAATTCGATTTTGTATTTGATAATTACCACCTTATATAATCAACCAAGCCTTTTTTACATTAATATGCCTATTTAAGTTCTTATTTTTCATCCTAAAGTAATGAAATAAACAGCAATATTAGAAAATTTCTTGTTCTTTCACATTAACCCCATAAAACTACACCATTATATACCATATCTTGATGCCAGGCGATTATCACATGTGCCCCATTTCATGGGGTAAATGTGATACAGTTACAAAGTTTTAAAAAAAAAAATCGTAGTACCCACATGCCATGGAATAATCAAATTTTGAAGTTATGAGTGTGTTCGCCAAGCATCCCCGATGAACTATGTGTATTTTCCATTCTTTTCATGGACTTGCAAACTTTTGAGAGGTAGCCAAAATTACACTATTCAAAAACTATAACACACTCCACCATAATGTTTAGTTTTTTTAATTTGACATTTTCCATATGAGGAGCGAGGGGAACAAAAACAGATGTGAGGTCAGGTGACCATTGGCATGGGGAGCCACCAACTCACATTCCTTTGGAGTATCAGACTATAAAAGTTGGACTGTAAGCTATACTCCTTCATACCAAAATTTGACAGAAAAAACAAACTTGATGACTTGTTCAAATTTTAAGTAAACCTCGCTAGCACAACCAACGTTGCAAATACAGTCAAGCTGATCACTGAAAAAAAAAAAAAAAAAAAAAAAAAAAAATTGAAAACACAACACATTGAACTAGGAGAGAAAACTATCAGTTTTGAGCATCTGGAAACATTTAAGAAGATTAGGTTGTTATGGATGTTATGCAAATCTTTAAACACTCATAGAAAAAGTATTGATCCTAACACTTGCGCAAAGTGTCTTTCCCACACAAAAACTTTGCTCACTTGTTGGGAAAATAACTATTCTGCGGCTGTACTGGTGTACAGGGTGCCCACATTTATAAGCTCAAAGTTCAATAAGTACTATTAGGGATTTTTTTGCAAAAAATCTGATAGCAAATTCTTGTTTAGATTGGTCTAAAACCCAAATGTACTTATTTTTGTTTCGATACAATACAGGGTGATCACAACAAATTTTCAAAATTTAATGGCCAAACCGCAAAAATATCATATTATGAGGCCTTGAGAATAACAAAACTTGATACAACATTGTTTTAGAACATCCTTAATCAAAACTTAGTAAGCTTGGCTCAAAATATGACCCTGTACAACAGTACAGCCGCAGTAATAAACTTATAAGCCTAATAAGTGCCAAATTCGAGTAGATATAAGACAAAAAAATATATACTGAATCGGTTAAAAAATTATTTTTTTTAGAAGGGTGGTCAGTCCTTAAGCGGGACAGACTATATACCAAGAGAAAAAAAAAATTGACAGCAAAATTTCCTACTATAGTTGAACCAAATCCAAGCGGAAGTAATGACATCAAATAACCTAAACTGTAAACAAATACCAGCTGGTAATCCAGCCTTCCTATTGGGTGAAACGCCCTACCAGGACCAGTGCGCATGGACGGAGGACATTTGATAGGATGTAATGAAAATGACTAGTTAATGTTATTACTGCCGCTTGAATTTGGTTCAACTATAGCACGGCATACAGGGTGCTCCCAACTATCATGTAGGTATGTACAAACGGAAGGGGGTGATTCTTTGGCTTATTTTATGACTAAAATTTTTAATAAACATAAGTCCGCAGGCGTTTGGTTAGCAATCTACAAGGTGTTGAAATTTTATTATTTTTTTAGTTTGTTCTTTATAGCTCCTGGAGTTTTTGAGGGATTTTGCTCAAATTTGGAATATATCTTACGCAATAGTAGCTAAATGATTGCACATATCAAATGTTTTCCAGAATCTACAGGGTGATGTTTTTTCAGGGGTCATGTCCTCTTCTCTGCCCCTGAACTTTTTTTGCGGAGCGCCGCTGATAGATTCTAAATAACAAAATATTTTTTCTACCTGATTTATAAACTTTCTGTTATCTTGTAGTTTTTTCGAATCACCGACCCTTATTGAGAAAAAAAATAGAAAACAAATCTCTGTAATCAGCTAGATGAAACTACAGTGACGCAATAAACCTTTTCTACCTACAGTGGCGACAATAGAGGTCCCGCCGCCATATTCTTGCTCATTTTCAATAGGAATCTAGAAGTAAGTCATGCCCTCGCCGCCATATTCTTTCTCATTTTGAAGATAAATACATTCAAATTTTAACACCCTGTAGGTCGGTAACGAAGCGTTTGCGGACCTATGTTTATTGGAAATTTGAGTCATAAAATAAACCAAAGAATCGCTCCCTCCTGTTTGTACATGATATTTATGAACTCACACTACAAAAACAATCAGCAGGCCAACTCTCACCCGCATCTTTTCTGCGCACACCGCCATTAAACGGCAGGGGCGCCGAAATTTTATTGTTATTGTTTATTTTTGGCGGAGGTCATAGGCGTGCAGTGTAGAACGAAATTTGAGCTGTAATTTTAGTGTATTCTTAGTGTTGTCATTTATGGTGTTATCATTCTTGTATATTTAATAATAATAATAGATAAATATTATACAATTAGTTTTGGGGATGTAATCCTATAAAAATAGTCGTCCAGCCGTATTTAACGATGACCATTGTCAACGTACATAAAATTCCATTCGTCTACCTTGTAATTAAATAACTTTATCTAAAGCCAATATGAATCTGTGACTTGAAAGAAAAAACCTAAATTATTGTTAATCAGGCCCTGTCGTGTATCCCAAAATGGCCGCTACTGTCGTCAAGACCATGAATTCCTTTATTACACGGGCTGTCACTCGGCTTGGTAACTCTTTTGACACTTTTTAACTGCAAAATCGTTCGGGTCAGGCCAAAAGGAGCAAATAGTGCAAGCGCCTCATCATTCGGGTACAGCCAAGTAGAGTAAAAAGAGTTAACTCCTCAAGCACCACTTCGCGAGATGAAGCTCGAGGAGCGGGCATGCGCACTTCCTATATCTCCATCCATCCTATCAGGCAATTCAAACCACGTGACACTCAAGATGGCGTGGCAGCCACACATGGGCGAAAAGACACAAAAAAATATCTAGTTTCTGCCCGATTTAATAGTATTTGTACCTAGTCAACAAATATTTTATTAAATAATCAAAATCAAAGTTGCAAGCAAAACTCTAAGCAAAATAATTTAAAGTACGCATAAAAATATATTAAAAATAAACTTGCTTGGCCGCCACGCCATATTGAATTTTCCTTTTTGACAGATGGATTGAATTGCCTAATTCCTAACAATCGTAACCTCAAGAATATAAAAAAGATATTTTTAACTTAGGGCTTGGTTGCCTCGGGGCTCCTGGTAGAAAAAATGGCATCGCTCCCCAAATTATCTGCAAAAACACATGTTCCGGTTTGTGATGGGGGATAATCTCGTTCTTGGGGCCGGTTTCTCAATAGCGAATCGCCTCCGGGTGAGTTTTTACTCCAGGGTAAGCATGTCCAGTTGCTATGTTTACCCTGCAGTTATGCTTAACCCGGGGGTGATTTGCTATTGAAAAACAGGACCTTAGTACTGAAAAAATGCTAATACAAGAAAAAGGTAGTAAGTATTGTCCGCGGCATTCGCGGGCCGCATCTCGCCTGGCTCCTGATGCGTTCGACTTAACCATTTTACTCTTTTCACTCTGTGATCACGTGACTATGAAACGCTCTTTAAGCGCTCCAACTCCGTTCTGCCAAGTCGAACTCACCTTGTATATGCTGCGACTATAGTATGAAAGTTTCTTGCTTGGCAATTTCGCGAATAACATTTTTGACAACATCATGAGCTTGCAAATGGTTTTGTTAAAAATTTCATGAGCGAAATTATCAGAGAGCAACAAACTTCAATAAAATCAAGAAAAAAATTCTGCCAACAGAATTTCCTCTTGTGTGGTATTTGGTTGGACTATTTACCAAGAAATGGAAGATAATGAAATTAGATCCGAATTAGGTGACATTTGTCAGAATGACGCATTTTCTACGTAAAAAATTTGAAAGCATTGACATTTTAACATTGTATTGCCAACATAATGTCATTTTGACTCTTATCTTTAATAAGAAAACAGATTTTATTTTGATTTTGTCCAGGTAGGAGTTTTGTCAATGAACTTGCTATAACATTTTGCCAGTTTAAAGACTATGGTGGAATAGTCAGAATCAAGAGATTGTATAGTCTGTCGATTTCAATCTGATACTCCAAAGGAATATAAACTGGTGGCTCCCTACATTAGAACGCCAATGGGTACCTGACGTCACACCTGTTTTTGCCATATGAAACACCCCCTCGCTCCTCATACGGAAAGTGTCAGATTATAAACGACGAATTGTGATGGTTGGGGTGTTGAGGTTATCCACGCTGCGACCTATTGTGCTTTCCCTTACATCTAGTAGGTTCCCAGATTAAGGCTTTTAGCAAAGCCTATAGCTCTGTTCCAACAGACATGAGAACCGTCCCAGAACAAGTAATTTCCAGTTGCTTACCAATTTTTCAATAAGTTGAACGTTTATCCTACTTGACAAATGAATTGATCGACTGGAAATTACCGTTATAGAATGGTTCTCATGTCTGTTGGAACAGAGCTTATAATGTTCCTGGGATTGGCTTCTTCCACATTCACAGCTGTTAAGTAAGGCTGCTCCAGATGGATGAGTTTCCTGCGGCACAATTGCAAAGTAGATATTTGTTCTGCATTCTCGGAGGCTTCCTCACAGAAGCGACATAGGTCGGATTCTGTTTTGCCTATCTTTTTCAGGTTGTAACCCAGAAGGCCAGTGACCGTAAGGAGGCCTGTAAGCAGCCTTAGATCAATAATTTCCTTTGCCTCTATCGACTGGGGCGAGATGATTTGTTTCGCCTGTCTAAGTCCTGGAATCGTGGTCTAGCGAGGCTTTACCCAATTGTAGTCTTCTCCTGATTTATGGCCTTTCGTATAATGCCAAAAAAAAAGGTTCTTGTCCAAGGAATGCTATTGCAGCTCATTGTCTTGCAAGCTGGTCCGCTATTTCATTCCCTTCCCCCCTTGGTGCCCTGGTACTCATGACAAGGTGATTCTATTGCAAGACGCTAGTTGCTTTAGGAGTTGTTGGTAGTCCCATAGCAGGCTGGACTTAGCGACAGAGCTACTCAGAGCTCTTAGTGCTACCTGACTGTCGGAATTGATATAGATCTTCGCTCTTCGCAGGTCTCTTTCGAGACACTTTCTACCGCAAAGTTCTATTGCGAATATTTCCGCTACAAAGTGGGCCGGATACTTCTGCTCCAGTTCCTTGCTCTGTTTTCGATTCGTCGTATACCAGCCAGGCGACCCATTCGGGAATACAGGTACGATATTTTCTTCCTTGCGGCCTTCAATAATCACTTTGAAGGAGTGTTCAAATTCGTACTTGTGTTCCATGTGGTCAACTATACATTAAAACTTTCCATAGAATACGTAGATTACGAATATTTTCGGGGCGTTTCCCAATCCCACAAGTGTGCCTGAAGGAAGAAAACTACCCTTGTTGACCTCTATTACAAAAAAAAAAATATAATCTATTTGTTTAAACCTGCCTATTCTAAGAATACTTCTAAAAACTGATGTCAAAAGTAGAAGTTATTCTTTGTATGCAAAATTGCGCACAGGTCGCATGGCGGGGAGTTTAAATTGCTATAAAACATCAAAGGGGTGAAATTGTTGTGAAAAGTCAAGTCGTGTGATGTTTCAAGTCTTGTTAGGGTCAATAAATCAATTTTAGTATTTTCTCTCTGTATCCTATATCT
This sequence comes from Ceutorhynchus assimilis, assembly GCA_917834065.1. NCBI lineage: Eukaryota > Metazoa > Arthropoda > Insecta > Coleoptera > Curculionidae > Ceutorhynchus > Ceutorhynchus assimilis. The sequence continues at coordinate 23,518,513 of OU892278.1, forward strand.
GTAAATCAAATATACTTAGAACTTAGAACATGTTACAGATTCCTGAAAGGGGTGCAAATAAATGATGGCGTAAGACCGGATTAAAACAAATGATATTTCCGTATTCGATGTTCACGTTCCGCTTATTTTGAGCGACTTCCAGTTTATATCCTATTATAAGTATGACTTATTCTAAATATTGCTGGACTTGCCAACGTCCCCTCCTAAAACTCCCCGGAATTCAGGGGGTTAAGAAATAAATCAATTTCATATTCAAATTGTCATTTGAAATAATATATTTGAAAAAAAGAAACAGCGCCTCAATTTGCGGGCGCCATTTTTTCCTTTTGGACCCGCCGCGCCGGGCAGCAAAGTGCCACCATGGTGAAGGTGACGTAGGTGTAAAAAATTGAACAAATACTAGTACAAATTGGTTATATTTACCAAGTACCAAGAACGAACCAAAATTATTAAATTTGTAGGGATAAAGCTCCCTGAGGGTTGGGCGGTATATATTTTAATCAAAAACCGAAAAGGACATTTTTAAAATTTGTTTTATTCAAAATTCGGACGGTTACAAACACAAAAACAGGAGTGGCTATTGCACTGTCCACTAGTCACATTATTGATCGCTGTCAAACTTGCCAAAAAAGAGAAAAGTGGCGGCAAATTCAAAAAAATAGGCTACAAATTGAATGTTTATTTGGTTGGTTACTGTAGTTTCTATTGGTAATTCTCGAATAACCTTTATTTTTATCCATTATTTGACTTGGAAGGATGGGATGATATTTTAAATACCTACATATATGTAAGTATTAAATCTTGTATGAACTACAGGCGCAAATGGTGTTTAAGGATCGCCGCGTTTATTATTATTGAGGTGAAGCAGGAGACACAGCCGGTGGCTTAAATTTCTACGCGGTGGATCGCAAACACCCTGATTGTAGGTATCTTCACCACTAGTACCAAATATTTACAGTTCTAAGCGGAATAACACTGGCATCATGCAAAATAAATTTGTTTTCGGATATCAGATCCTGAAAACCGAATAGAAGTTAACGGCTCTCAAAAGTAAACCTTATGGCATTGCGATCCGTCGTTAATCCATGGCTGAAGTCAAGACATCAATTTGTGTTCGGGTGTCTTTCGCCACAGCACATTTTCTATCATATCTTGCTCGAATTGAGCACTTGTACAGGTGGAAGTCTCTCCCTTTCCTTTTTATGTAAGAAATTATATCACTTATCATTTTATATTTTTGATCTTTTTCAGTGTTTGTATAGTTTGTTCATTGATGAACTATCATTTTTTCATAATTTAATTTTCACCTATCTTTCTTAAGTTACGATCTATTTGATTATTGAATAAATTTCAATGCCTAAAGGTGTCATGTACTTTTTGTTTTTGAAAATGGATAATTTAATCGAAACAAAGAGGAATGTCCACAGTATGAATAAATCATTTTTCAGCTCTATAAAATGAGTCCTGACAAAAACTTGGCACAATGAGCGTGGTGGCAATTCTGTATGTAGAACATCTAAAACGAGGTATGGTTTTATGAGTCTGGCCAACAAAAAATATTGAAATGTCATTGAATCATGCAAAAGTTAAAGTCAAAAACATAAATCGATAAGTACTTCTTTGGACATAATACAAGAAATGAAAGTAGCGACATGCTTATCAACTTCTAAGACAGAGAGCAACTCTGCGATGAACACATTCTTCAAAAAGAGACCCAACTAAAAATGGAGAGGCGCAAAAGGAAAGACAAAATACGAAATAGACTTTTTCTATGACCATCAAAAAATAAACAACTTTCGTCATATTTTACCTTAGCCGAAAACGTCATTTTCGTCATTAGTGATAAAATATTCCATAGCGTTAACTTTCGTCACTAGTGACGAAAGTGAATGATAAGGATTTTACATGTTAAATATATTCTATCAAATCCAATTATAATTTAATACTGTGGAGCATAATAAACAAACATAGTTCATCACAAAATTTTACAAATTTTGCTTTATATAATGTAATAAAAGCAAAATATAGTTATACAATTATTGCAAAAATGTGTCTTTTGATAGATGGCGTCTTGATTCATTCAGGTTTACAAGCGCCATCTATCAAACCAAGTAGGAACTCTTGTGAAAAAAACATTAGTTTAACAGCAAAAACCAAAACAGTCATAAAAAAAGTATAGTGTTTTACTCGTTAAAAATCATTTTTGCAACTTGAAAACATTACCAAACTCGGCTTCGCCTCGTTTGGTATACTGTTTTCTTGTTGCAAAAAATGCTGTTTTCGTCCCTTTAAACAATATACCTACTATTATACTGACACATCAAAACACATAATACAAGATGTAGAGGTCTTAGGCTTGTTTACGACTGGCAGCGATCATAAAATGGTAAGATGTAAAATAGACAGACAGGGAAGACTAGAAAGAGCCAAGAAATTCAGCCGCCCTCAAAAGAAATTAAGCACACATACCAGTAAAACACAAAAAAACTGGAGAAAGACCCCATAAAAGCCAACGAAGACATAAATCAAACTAATGAAAGAATAACGAAAACAATAAAAGAAACAGCAGATAATACATCATGAAAGCGAAGGTTAGGGCAGAAAAAAATCAGCAAATAAACAAAGCAAATGCTGAAGAAGAGCAGAGAACTGAATAAACAACGAGAGAGGCTAAAAAAATAGCCAGGAGGAGGACAAGAGAAGATATCAAAAACTACCAGAAAGCACAAATCAAAAAATTGATGGAACAACAAAAAGGCTTAAACGTTTTCAAAAGGGAGAACGCACACAAAAGAGAAATTACAAATTAGAAAATACAAACACGGAAACATTATAGAAGACAGAGATGGAATATTGCATGGGTTGGAAAATATCTATAAGCTATACTATATGACGCAAATAGCAACAACAGAAATAACAAATAAAAAACCGAGAGCGAAACATCCAAAATTTTGAATGTAGTTAGAAGAGATCCCCGATATAGAAGAGGAAGAAATTACAAAAGCGCTAAGTCAATAGAACAACGGAAAAGCCCAGGAATGAACGATATAGGTACTACCCGAAATGCTGAAGGATCTAGGAGAATACCTCATAAAACAACTGAAAACACTTTTCAATAAATGTCCAAGAAAGAGAAAATAGGTACCACATGACTAGCAGACTGCCATCGCCGTTCTGTTATACAACAAAGGAGACCCATCAAATCACAGATATACAAACTGTTTATGGGAATAATCACCAACCGCTTAGAAAGGAAATTCGATTACTACCAACTTAAAGAACAATTATGACGTCATGAAAGTAGGATTCTAGTAGAATTCTGCTTGTCGTGATCCCAGCCCAGGTCGCATAGAATAGAAATATCTTGCAAAATCTGAGAGAGGCCTATATCCAGAGGATAGAGATTGGCTAGTAAGAAGAAAACTCCTTTTGGGCTCTGTATCTCCGTTAAGGAGCACTTTGGATTTTTTTTATAATTACCGGACGCATATTAAAAGAAATTATCTGATAGAATCTTGAAAAAAATAAAGGTACCTAATTGAGAAAAATGGACTTGCCTTGAAGGTCGCTTCCAAAAGAGAGAGAGAGAGTTAAATCAGAGAATTATTTCCAGTTCTCGAGAAGCTATACCCCTCATTTTTAGTAGGTAGGTACCTTTCGGCCAATCAAGAGCTAAGCAATTAAGTTATTCAGAAAGGCTCAGTAGACCTGCCCCCCCCCCCTCCAGTTGATAATTTTTATCCAAAACGCTAGTCCTCGTTCTCCAGAGCTAGCGCAACCTAGCGCAACTTTTTCTAAAGCTAGCGCAGCTACAGGTCAAAAGATATGTGGCTTTATATTTGGGGTGGGGGGGGGCTAGAGTGACGCTAGCCCCCCCCAGTTATTCGATCTTCTCAAAAATGCTGCCGCACATTCGTAACACCTAGCACAGCCTAGCGTAAGTTGTGTCATAGCTAGCGCAGCTATCGTAGCTGTCATACAGGGTGGACAAAAAAAATCATGAGCCCCTACAAGTGATTTTTAATTTTTCAAAAGTATATATGAAGCTTCTTTAAAGCTAGCGCAGGTAAAATTCCTGCAACCGCATTACCCCTTTAAAACATATACAGGTATTTATTTGGGGGGGCTAGATCAACGTTAGCCCCCCCCCAGTTGTTAAATCCTATTCAAAAGGCTAGCGCAAGTTCGTGACACCTAGCGCAGCCTAGCGCAAGTTGTGTCATAGCTAGCGCAGCTATCGTAGCTGTCATACAGGGTGGACAAAAAAAATCATGAGCCCCTACAAGTGATTTTTAATTTTTCAAAAATATATATGAAGCTTCCTTAAAGCTAGCGCAGGCTAGCGCAGGTAAAATTCGAGCAACCGCATTATCCCTTTAAGGGTGGGTATTATAAAACTACTTTGAGAGTTAACTTAAAGTTAACTTCTGGAATTACATGTAATTCAAAAAGTTAACTTCAAGTTAACTGTGAAAGCAGTTTTATAATACCCGCCTTAAAACATACACACATACAGGTATTTATTCGGGAGGCGGCTAGAGTGCCGCTAGCCCCATCCTCCCCCAGTTGTTAAATCCTTTCCAAAATACTAGCGGAAGTTCTTGACACTTAGCGTAAGTTGTGTCGTAGCTAGCGCAGCTATAGTAAGTAAATGTTATACAGGGTGAACTATGAAATCTTACAAAATGTCGCCAGCTCCAAGACCAGATTTAACGTTTACAAGCGCTATCTATTTTCGAAGTAGACTAAAACTTAACCTCACAAAGAAATGAAAAAATTGAGGTAGGTATCTTTTTCAACCTTGATGCGCGCGCAACTAGTGGGTTGTACAGTGACTGTATTACCACAGTGGCGACAATAATTGCAGTCTTATTTATGATTGGTTTTTTAAAATCCTATAATATGTTCATATTAATGAACTGTGTTCACTTTGTGGCGTAACTCTTGCTAATTTTAAATATGAATATATACGATTTATGGACATCGATCATAACAAATTGAGAACAACGTATTTGATATACCTAATAATGGTCATCAAATACATTGTTTTCAATTTTGTATGATAAATTTCCATTTAAATCCTATATATTCGTATTTAAAATTAGCAAGAGGAAAGCCACAAAATGGCGGCGGGACCTCTATTGTCGGCACTGTGTTAGGCTTATTGTCACTGTAGTGAGTTTAGGGATGGCAACGACATATCGATATTTAGTTCGTCGATATATCGATACTGAATATTGTTGACATTTTTAGTGGAGGTGGCGGTGGGGTTTGTCAGGTTTGTGAAGCAAGAGCTAGTACTTTTTTTATCACCAATTAAGAATTACGTTGGTTGAATGCATTTAGTGATCCCAGGCCGTGGCATGTATGTGTTTCTCATATTAGGTTTGACTTTCACAGTTTTCTGTTTTCTGATATGTTCTTATTCCGGCCTGACTATAAAGGCGACATTTTGTAAGATTTCATAGTTCACCCTGTATAACATTTACTTACTATAGCTGCGCTAGCTACGACACAACTTACGCTAAGTGTCAAGAACTTCCGCTAGCATTTTGAAAAGGATTTATCAACCGGGGGGGGGGGGGGGGGGCTAGCGGCACTCCAGCCGCCTCCCGAATAAATACCTGTATGTGTGATGTGTGTATGTTTTAAAGGGGTAATGCGGTTGCTCGAATTTTACCTGCGCTAGCTTTAAGGAAGCTTCATATAAATTTTTGAAAAATTAAAAATCACTTGTAGGGGCTCATGGTTTTGTTTGTCCACCCTGTATGACAGCTACGATAGCTGCGCTAGCTATGACACAACTTGCGCTAGGCTGCGCTAGGTGTCACGAACTTGCGCTAGCCTTTTGAATAGGATTTAACAACTGGGGGGGGCTAACGTTGATCTAGCCCCCCCCCCCCCCCCCGAATAAATACCTGTATATGTTTTAAAGGGGTAATGCGGTTGCTCGAATTTTACCTGCGCTAGCCTGCGCTAGCTTTAAAGAAGCTTCATATATATTTTTGAAAAATTGAAAATCACTTGTAGGGGCTCATGATTTTTTTTGTCCACCCTGTATGGCAGCTACGATAGCTGCGCTAGCTATGACACAACTTGCGCTAGGCTGTGCTAGGTGTTACGAATGTGCGCCAGCATTTTTGAGAAGATCGAATAACTGGGGGGGGCTAGCGTCACCCTAGCCCCCCCCCCCCCCCCGAATATAAAGCGACATATCTTTTGACCTGTAGCTGCGCTAGCTTTCGAAAAAGTTGCGCTAGGTTGCGCTAGCTCTGGTGAACGAGGGCTAGCGTTTTGGATAAAAATTATCAACTGGGGGGGGGGGGGGGGGGGGGCAGGTCTACTGAGCCATTCAGAAATCCCGATAGAATGGCCCAAATTTGCTTTGTATATGAAACATCTCAACCAATTATACAGGGTGGAATTTTTAAATGGAATAAATTCAGTATCAGAAAGCCTGTTTATTTTCTGGGAAAATTTAAAAAAACGGGTCCCTTTATTTTTAGTTTGGACATTTTTTCGGCCTTTTCATGGAATTTACCCTTTTCTTAAGGGTAGAAACCACCCCCAACTTTTTTTTTTCAAATGTAAAGATATGTCTTGTGACAGCTCGTTGGAATGGGCATAAAAAAAGAAAAATGACCCATTATTTACTTTTAAAAGTCGGTGATCTAGAAAGCGAGAAAAAAATAAAAAAATATTTTTACACACAATTTTTTTGGAGTTGAAATTGTTGAATATCTTCAGCATTTCTTCTTGGTAGAACCCTAATGCGAAACAAGCCCCATTTGTAACGTTGTGTAATTATTTCTGACGTCAACACACAATTTGTTGCCTGATCTCGGATTCTTAACCCTAAAATAGTGTTTTTCTCCAAACGTCAGAAAAACGTCACTTTGTTAACCCCTGTCAAGATGTCAGAAATTTGATTTCTATGCTGCTAGGCAAATCCAGCGGGTTAACACCTGTCGAGGTGGTAGAAATTTAATTTCTATGCTGCTTGGCAACCCCAGCGGCAGCAAAAGTACTTTTAGTGCCGCTGGAGCGGCAGTAGAAGTACTTTTAGTGCCGCTCGTACTTTTGCTGCCGCTCAACCATCCACTTGCCCCCGAGCTTACCCCATTCGTTTGGAGAAAAAATAGCGTGTTGCATACGGAGTAGAAGCACTTTTTTGTGCTTCAGCAGTATTGCAAGCCTCACTACGTTCGGCTCGCAAACCTACCGCTTCAGCACAAAAAAGTAAAGCTTCTACTCCTAATACAACAATATACTATTTGATTTCAAAAATAATTACATAACTCCATTTCCAAATTCAAGCGGCAGTAAATGACATTTAATAACCTAAATTGTAAACAAACACCAGCCTTCCTATTGGTTGAAACGCCCTACCTGGACCGGTGCGCAGGCACAGAGGACATTTGATAGGTTGTGATGAAAATGACCAGTTTGTCATTTTCTGCCGCTTGGATTTGGAAATGGTATAGATCACCGAAATGCAAAAGCAACTAATGGGTCATATTCCTTTTTTTATGCACATTCCAACGAGCTATCACAAGACATATCTATACATTTGATAAAAAAAAGTTGGGGGTGGTTTCTACCCTTAAGAGAGGGGTAAATTCCATGAAAAAGCCCAAAAAATGTGCCAAACTAAAAATAAAGGGACCGGTTTTTTAAATTTTTCCATAAAATAAACAGGCTTTCTGATACTGAATTTATTTTATTTAAAAATTCCACCCTGTATAAGAAAATGAAAAGATATTAGAGAGATATCGGTGAAACAGATAGCGCGATGGACGGTAATAACGTCAGGAGTTATTTTTTTAAAGTGAAGCGGTATCATACTTTCAAATTAGAGTTATCGGAAAACAGTTTAACGTAAAATTTCCCTATTCGCATTCTTTATTTTATAACCGTAGCCTAACTTGTACCTTGTTGTGATTTGATTTGTGTTGTCTGTTGTTCATAGTCAGGGACAGAGGATTTGCTTTTTTACTATTTTTTGAACAATCCATATTCACTTGAACACATCAAAAATAATAAAATAAACAATAAACATAACATAACCTATTATTCCACGGCGTTATTTTTAGACGTTATTCGAAATAGCGCTTAACGTAAATGCTGGGTAAATTACGTTATGCGGTAACGTTATTTTAGTACGTAGTGTTAAAAATCGAATCGCGCATAGGTTTAATGTCAAAATAACGTAGGCGCTAATACTGCATGAACCTATTTGGGTTACCGATATCTCTCTAATGAGGAAAACAATTATTAGCGAGAAAATTGATTCGTGTGAATAACGTAATTGGACGATTGCATGGTGATTGATGAATTATACACTTTGGTGCACAGCAAAAACTACTTATTACCTAACGAAAATAAATTAAATTTTCTCACCAGTCGCTAGGCGATGCTGCCAGATTTCAGACGCATCGCGGGCAGCGTGAATCTAACCTCCAAAACTTCAAATTTAAACAATTTTGTCTTTCTTTTAGCTCATACTATACTGTTTATAGTAGTTGTATTCCTTTCGAGAGTTTGGAACACTCGAGCTGCTCGCTCCGGTGTAAGTCGACTCCGATTTGAAAGGAAGAGATGCGTGGTGCAACAAACACTTTTCGAAAGGAATAAGCGCGTAATGCCGCGGAGTTGTCCCGAATCTCCTCCTAGGTGTGAAAGGAATACAGCTAGATTATTTTCGCTTTGTTTTGTGGCCCTTGCCTCATATTGAAATTTTAAATCTATTTTAAATAATTGCTGTACTCTGTACTACCTATTCAATGAGTTCAGTTCACACCTTTAAAAAAAATTGGTGCATGCGCAAGGTTATATTGAGGAGCGGGTAAAATCGGGTATTTTCGTTTGTTTGCTTGGGGATCATAAAATTTTGTGATGGCAACACTGCGCATAAATAACTTTAACATGCTTCCGCATAGAATCCGAGAAAATCTTCAAAAATGCTCATTAACAGTTTGCTGGTTTAGACTGAATCTATTAACCCGGGAGTACACGCGTGTCGGTCAAAAAGACCGACCATTGATAAAATCAGTAATTACGCCACTGGTACAAGGGTGGCAGTTTTGTCCATCCAGGAATGCCTGATGCAGGTTTTCCACTACCCATTGGCCCAAAAATATTCTGGTTTTTGGTTGAAGTATGGTTCGTTGTTTTCATAGTCGGTGCTTTTTACTAGGTACATGAGCCTGAGTATCTAAAATATTTGTGTTCAAAATTGGCATTTTCTGATATTGGGAGTACCTACTTTTGGCTATCGATAATACGGTAACTGTACTGCATAATATAATTTCCTTTGTAATGATTATGAATTCTAGGAATTATAGTGCTTGTACATACTTTTTTCGCGGAAACGATCCCAAACGTATCCTGAACGCAAGGGCATGACTTACGCAGGTAATATTTGAAAGTTTCATGTCTCTATTGATTAGTAAACCTGCGTAGGTCTTGCCTTAGCGTTCAGGATACGTTTGAGATCGTCTCCGCAAAAAAAGCTAATAATTTATATAACTTTTTGGGCAGTCGGTCGATTTGACCGAACGTGTGTAATGACGTAAGTTTTTTGGCGCGTGTAATGACGGGTTTAAAGAAAGTATGCTATCATCCTTTTGACTTCATGTTTTTAAAAATAATTGAGCTTTAGTTTTTAACACTGAAAATGTTTCTGATATCCTAGTATAGGGGCTCAAATCGCGAAAAGGTGCATGCTACATTTGCCACATGACGTCACTCGTCACATCATTAATCAAACCCCATTTTTATCAAAATCTAAATAACATAAACTTTGCATTTTACTTTATCATTTTCAATGTCCTCCGGGTTGCATCTATGCGAAGGACTGTGAATTTTTGAATTTTTTTAGTTTTTTGAACCACCACAAATTGAACTTGAAACTAAATATATTTTACATCAAACCATGAGCTGCATACTGTAGAAGTCACTGTAAATAACTATATATAGGTATTCGAAAAACTGGAATGATCACAATAAAACACTACTACTTGATTTTTTTTTCTTTGTGAAAAATTATTTGTCTATGTAATATGTCACAGCTGTTTTATCTAATATTCTATCCATATTATGAAAGTTTGTCGGCCTCACCTTTGAAAACATTATCCTCCTAACAATCAAGGCGGCGACTTAAGGGTAGCCGCAAAGGTGATGCTGACTTCAACTTTTCTCAAAAGGATCACCTTATTTATGTACGGTTTGACTATTTTACACCTGACTGAGTTGTTCTGTATTTGTATTTTCATTCCATTATCGATGTTAGGTTCTCTTAAGGATTGAAATATTCCAAACCTTTCAGTTTTGCAGCTACTTTTTCATTTGTTAATTGACGGCTTGAATTTAACTTTATCTCTTTAATAGCTTTTTATCTAGGTACTGTAAATTATCCCAATAAACTATAACGACAGATTTTCTGTACAACAACGTAAATAGTCAATCGTTATCAACCTATTTAAGCTAGCATTCCCTATTTCAAATCTCATAGAAAAACCGCTATCGAATTTAACGCTACAAATGATAAACGGACGAATATTAATCTATTCAATTAAAATGCGGACATTAGAGTTAGAAGTCGGCTGCCCAGTAAAATATATCTTGTGACGCCCATCTTTCTATCCTGTTTTCTATCTTATCTCATTAGCCATTGTATAGATCGCCAAGTAGCATTAATTATATATGTGAATAGTCTTCTCACAAATATTATAAAACATGTTTAAAATAATAGATTTTGATTTGGTTCTTGACGTTTGAACCTACCTACATTAGTAAAAGTAGTGGCCTAAGTATCGCCATATTATGTTTCTATGATGAGACTCTATTTATGTTATTGATATCAAGCTCCCCCTAAAATCTTGTTATAATTAGGGTGATAGATGTCAATATAACAGTGTCGGTACTAGGTAGATATATGGTTTTAGTTTCAACACTTTCTGATATCTTAGAGTAGGTAGGTTTATTTTTTTGTATAGGCAACCTAACCTATCTATGCATTCGCAAAAAAAAATTAAAAGAGAATAAATTCAACTTTAAATGATCAATATCCAATCAGAGCTCAAGTGCCAAAACCTTATGAGAATGTATGAATTCTCACTGGACCAAAAAATGTTATCAAACCTCCAGTGACTTATCTCGATTAAGAACGGCAGATGTATCAACCGTACAGAGAGGGATGGGGTTAATTTAGGGGGACACTAATAAACTGTATCTAACAAGATGACGAGATAAAGGGGGAGAATTTTGGTCGGGAGCGTTGTCAAAGCCACCAGGAGAATCAAAAGTAACATTAGAGGATTATGAGTTCCATCCTGTTATTTAGGCTTAGGTAGCTGACTAATTTTCGGGGGAGATATTTCGGGTAATTAGGATACTGTCATTGTTGCAAGACAGATGGCTTTCATAAAATGATGGATTTTACTACAGTATGAAACCTTATTAATGCAGCAGTGTGCACGTCTATTAATATGATATAGCACTTTTGTGGCTTCTGGGCAAGCTTCTAGAATAATAATAATTGCTAATTAATTTTTTGCAACTAATGATTTAAGTAATTCAATACAATTTTTTTTTTTTTTTTAAACAAAAATCTAGCGAGCCAATATTGATCTGAACCTAAGCGAAGTTTACCTAGTAAATTTAAAATTTCTGTCACACACAGAACGCCAGGAATTTTAAAAATTTCACCTGACTTATTATATTAATTGAAGCATCCTTCTGCATGCGAGACACGTGAAGAGCATGATTCATATAGAAATTAAAATGCGCCCGACTAGAAAACGTACGCTCGGATTTTTTATGTGCTAAAAGGGAACAAAAGGGGCAGATTATAACCTATTATTTTAAGCTCGGTGATATCATCCCAAATGCTTTTCAAATTTCATTATTGGCTTGGCTCCTAATATGTATGAAGAGTGAACCGAAAAAATTAATTATTGATACATTTTCTTGTCAAGGATGCAGGGGCGCATATACCCTTCCCCCCAGAAAATAAGAAAATTTGAAACCTACCTGAATTTTTAGTTTGTATACTGAAAATATAGAAAATATATTGCGAAAACAATTGAGATAATGTCGCGAAAATCTGGCGGAAGCGCCAGGGTGTACAGAATTGAACAGCTGATTCTAGATTTGACAGTGCTATTCGGGAAAAAGGGCTATCGGGTTTATTCTGGATTTTACAAGATAAATTAGGGATATATAGAGGCCGGTATTAGTTAGTAGTTTTTTAGTTTAGGATTGGCTGTCATATGATTTAAATAGCGAATAGGTATTGCAAAGTTATAAAGAGTTAAGTTGTTTGAGTTAAGTAGTGAAGTAATTAGTGTCAGAGTATATATATATATTGTTGTGTTAATTGGATTTTGATTTTGGAATAAACGGACCAAAAATTTCTGTCACGCAAGCCAGAGCTGTGAAATTGATGTCAAAAGTCAGATATAATTCGAGGACTGCACAGTGAAATCCGATTGCAGAATAGTGCAGACACTAGTGAGTAGTGTGGACACTAAGTGAACACTGGGACAGCTAGTCAGTGTAAGCAGTGACAATCATCAACCGATTGTGTAAATTACCCCAAAAGTGACTGTATACCCGATTTTGACTGTGACAGTGAATATTCAAGTAAGTTATAAAAAATTCTATTTGGAAACCAAAAGAAATATCGAATTTGTGACTTTACTGACGTGTCTGCTATATCAATCAACATTCAGGAAAGCCATTTTAAAAAAATTCTAGAACATTCTATTCGTGAATAAAGCAAGTTATCCAATTTGTGACTTCACCGAAGAACTTCCATATTTGAAGAGAGTTGGAGGGAAATTCTACAACATTCTGTAAATACCTATTACGAGACAATAAGATAAAACGGAAGAACAAAAAGTTGAAGAACTTCTGTGCAAAATATTGGAACTTCAAGAGACCAAACGACAACAAGAAAACAAGACGCAGAGGCTAGGCGACAGAAAGAAAAACAACAAGAAGCTAGACGACAAGAAGATGCTAAACGACAAAAGGAAAAACAAGAAGAAGAAGATAAATGACAACAAAAAAAAAAACAAGACGAAGAGGCCAGGCGACAAAAAGAAAAACAAGAAGAATAAGCTAGACGACAACAAGAAGAGGCTAGGCGGCAACAAGAATGGCTAAAAGACATTGGACAACTGCAAAAAACATTTCAAAGAACTGTCGCTAACCTGGAACAAAAGATTAAGGAAGTAAAAGCCGAAGTTAAAGAAGATGTTCAAGAAGTTAAAGACAATGTTCAAGAAGTTAAAGACGATGTTCAGCAATAAGACAAGAAGTTGAGGACCAAGTTCAAGCACTTGAACATAAGGTGAATAAATTAGAAATACAGTCCATCAATTCAGGTAGTTGAAGCATTCTCTAGTATGAAGATAAAACCACTGACTTTTGACGGTTCTACGTCCTGGATCGTATATATCCGACAATTTGAAGCTGCTGCATATACCAATAGTCAGGACGGTTAGTCGAATAATCTTGCAAATTGTGATAAAAGCATGAAAGGACCACGCACAAAACTTATGGAAAAGTGGTTCCGGTCAAATTCAATAAAATTTTAGTATGATATAGTTCATGACCTCCTGATCAAATTTCATCCTTGCCACAAAAAAATCGTTCGAGCCGTTTTCGAGTTATAGCCGTTTCAAGATGGCTGAACGAGAACAAATTAAAGACTAATGAATTTTCACATTTCATTAATATTTTATGATAATCGATAAAATATCATGAAAATAGTTTAAAATTATTATAATCAACATAAATGGTGCTACATTTTGTCTAATATTAAACAGTGTTACATTATAATATCCAGTTTCGACTAACAGATAGACAAAATGCTCCATATACGCGTCTTGCAAAATACAATTTTGACATAATATGATATTTTGTATTTTTTTTTTTTTGTGAAATAACTAAATATTACACTAAGATAAGTAATGAGTATATTGGGTGTCAGAATTCGAATCCTAATATATTATAGATTTTATTTTATATCATTACATTTTACGATTATTTATTGTTTGAGTACCTACCATATATTAAGCTGAACCATAAAATAGAAAAACTTTATTAAATGTAGAATAATATTTTTTAACATTAAAACTTAGGTCCTTCAATTGTTAACTTGAATTTTCATATTCGTATCGCTGACCAGCATCAGAAACTGTCTGAAGAAGTTCTGTAGGACGATATTTTACATTTATTTCAGGCCTGGAATGCCCCAGATACCATAGTACAAAATAGATGCAATATAAGCACAGGTTCCCAAGGTTCTTTGACTTGATTTGTTATTCAGTAATTAAAAAGCGAGAGTGGACTCTCAAACGGATAATATTTGGATTCTCTAGCAGGGTACCGATCTGCAATTCGGTTTTTTGATCTCTACGTATTGTGTCCTGTATATATGAAGGCCAATAAAGGGGCAAGATTTAGCTGATATACTCCTATTGCCATATCTCTTAGGTAATCTAAATTAAGATATTGAAAGTTTGGGGCGTGATTTTCTTCCAGTCTCCTCCACCTAGCATTTCTAAGATGCAGATTATCCCGTTGGACGAAGTCTTGAATCCGATTTACTTCACTAGACCTTTGCAGTATTTATTGAGCATCCTCAACGGTTGCTCCTTCCATGATCACTGACTCTCGATATTTATTAAGTTCTCCACAGATCTTCTCAAAAACCTCTAAGTTTTTTACATGAGATAGAGACGTATAGATTCCGAAAATAACTTAAACATCGATTGAAAATGTCTGTCCCTTTCTAGCCTCGACAATCCATCATCTGGTTTTAGTGACTAATGCAGAGGCATTGGCTTCTTCCGTTGAAAGTTGATTCTGGCCTGCCCCTAGTTGACTTGGTATTTTGAATTTAATTCTAAGCTCTTCTAGCAAAGGAATGGTATCTATCAAAAACTCTATCAATCACCAACTTTTTATTCAGTATGATAATATTTCAATTACTGGATACTACTAAACATGGAAATCAGGTGCACCAAGCACCAAGCCCTTAGGAAAAGGAACTGCCTGCATCAAGCGCCAAGCAAACCCAGGAAAGTAATTGCACAATTCAATTACCAAGCACCAATTACTCAAAAAGTTCTTGAAATCATTGTTGATTACTTGCAAGCACTTTTTTTCTCAAACAAATTACCAATTACCAAGCACTACTTTGCCAATTGCTTCCAATTTATTTTTAAAATAAAAACAAAATTATTGCTGGATTGGGATCTGGGGAGAAAGCAATTTGAAACGTAATAAGTTTTAACGTTTTTGGTTGATGTTGATATGATAGTTATAATGAAATGATCAAACCAAAGTTTTTTGTTCCTAATTTCTTACTAGTCTTCGTCTCTTTACTCTAAATACACTACACTGTATCATCGAATATTAACATTATTATAACCAAAAATAAACACTTTAATAAACTGTGGTAGTATAGTGTATAGTGGTAGTGAATAGTGTTGCATATTGCATATTGCCTATGCCAGCAAGGTGCGAGAAAAACTCAACTATAAAGCTGGCTTCCCACGGTCCGTGATATCACAAGCCGCGCCGCGTCGCTCTTCCTCGGCGCGTTGGCACGTGTAAGCGCGGCCCGGCTTGCGATATCACGGACCGTGAGAAGCCAGCTTTATAGTTGAGTTATTCTCGTACCTCGCAAGCTTGCAAAATGCAATATGTAACACTATACACTATACTACCACATAGTTTATTAAAGTCTTTGTCTTTAGTTATAATAAATAAACCTTAACAGAATACACAAAACAAATGTTTCCTTATTGCCGACGCTGAGTCCTGAGACGGCCTTCAACCAGCCAATCACATTAAAGCTCATGCTGCCTTAAGTTGTTACCAAGGACTTGATTTTTAGTGCTTGCAAGCTCTTTTGAGTGCTTGCAAGTCTTTTAAGTACTTGCAAGCACTTTAAATGGCTTGAAATGCGAACATCAATTACCAATTACTAAGCACTTTTTATAGGGAGCTTCGATTACCAATTACCGAGCACTTTATTTTAAACGTGCTTGCAACCACTGTGCTCGGAACACTATTGTGCTTGAAGCACTTTTTCAAGTACTTTCAAGGCAATTACTGCCCAGCTCTGGTGTACTCCAGGCATGAGATAAATGTTAAATATCCTCACACAGAACTTCTTAAAGAGAGTTCTTGATGCCAATCGGCGATACAAAAATAAAAATATCCTAGTTTTTATGTATTCAAAACTGTTTTTCTATTTTATGGTTTAGACTAGTAAATTGCACTCAAAGATTAATCGTAAAATGTGAAAATAAAGAATCTATAGGTAAGTATAAGGGTGTTTGGTACATCGATAGGGAGATTACAATGAGTGATAGTTAGGGTCATTTGGAAGCTGTTTGGCTTTATTTACCCTCATGTAAAGTTTCGCCGTTTTTTGAGATATCGCCATTTTCAGATGTTTTGAATCCATGTATTTTAACAGATAACTTGGGCTACATTTTTTTTGTATCAATCATTCGGTGTCCCTATCCGTATTGTTTCGAAAGAGTGTATAACTATATTAGGAATATCGAAAAAAAAAAATATGTTTTAGGAACAATTCAAATATTTCCCAAGAATATCTAAAAATGCTGATATCTTAAAAACGACGTAACTTTGCATAAGGGTAAATATGGTCAAACAGCTTCTGAAAGATCCCAACTATCACACATTGAAAACTTCCTATCGATGTACCAAACACCCTGTATATAAGGATTCGAATTTCGACACCCAATATACTCATCATTTATCTTAGCATAGTATATTTAGTTATTTCACAAAAAAAAAGAAGTACAAAATATCAGATTATGTCAAAGTTGTATTTTGCAAGACGCGTATATGGAGCATTTTGTCTATCTATTAGTCGAAAATGGATATAATAATATAACACTGGTTAATATTAGACAAACTGTAGCACCATTTATGTTGATTATACTAATTATAAACTATTTCTATGATATTTTATCGATTATCATAAAATATCAATGAAATGTGAAAATTTATTCAGTCTTTAATTTGTTCTTGTTCAGCGATCTTGAAAAGGCTATAGCTCGAAAACGGCTCGAACGATTTTTTTGTGGCAATGATGAAATTTGATTAGGAGGTCATGAACTATATCATACTAAAATTTTATTGGATTTGACCGGAACCACTTTTCCATAAGTTTTGTGCGTGGTCCTTTGGTACAGATAATTTTTTTTACAATTATAAGCGATTTGACGGGCATGACCCCCTTGTCGGACCCATAGGAGCAAAATGGCGACCATTTGCAAAATGGCGGCTATCAAGAGGTTAAAATTGGTAATTGTGAATGGATTTCAGCAAAATTGGTGTCGTTTTTGAATAATTTTTGATCGGAAAATGTAAGAAAATATATAATTAAGTGATTGAAATTTGAATAATACAGTGTATCCTAGCCCAGACGACCCATTTCAAATGGCTCATAACTTTTGAACCAAATATGCTAGCCACCTGCGGTTTGCGTCATTCGACTTCTCTTGGCCTGAAGTTTTTTTTTTGGTTAGTTGCCTATTTTTTTGATACTTATACCGGGCCAGTAAAGAAAATTCAGTTTTTCAACATCGAAATTCTCCAATATTTTCAATGGAACACTTTGTATATTACAATGTCAAAAAAACCACTCATGTTCAAGGTATTCATGTGCCAATAAACAGCGTCCTTGAAACTTAAAGTTCCAGCCGAAAAAAATTTAAATCGAAATCCTGGGTATTTTTGCAAACGCATTTTTTATTAGCATATTCACAAAGCTTCGAAATTATCTTTGTCTGATAATAAGGTAATAATCTGGATAGAACTGTAAAAAGAGATGTATATGTTGGCCATTTTGCTCCACGCATTTATGGAGTCGGATCAGTAAATGGTTGAAGGAATAATGTAACATTTTCTGAGAAATCTTTTCAATGACATTACGAATGTTCCGCTTAAGATCTTCCAGGCTATTCGGCAAAGGGTTATACTCTCCTTGATAAAACCTCATAGAAAAAAGTCTGGAGCTTTCAAGTCAGGAGAGTAAGGTGCCCATTCTATAGAACCAGCTCTTCCTATATCCATCCCAAATATCATATCTAGTGATTCTCTTGATATTAAAGAGTAATGAATAATGAGGTGCAGCACCAAACTGCTAAAAATAGATCTCATATAAGATACACTGCAATATGTAGTTGCATAGGTACTTTTGCAAAAATAAGTACCAGGATTTCGATTTTAATATCTTACGGCTAAAATTTTAAGCTTCAAGGACGATGTTTATTGGTGCATGGATACCTTGAACACGATTCTTATTTTGACTTTGTTATATTGTGATATACAGGGTGTCTTATTAGAAATAGTAGAGAATTTCCATGTTGAATTGAAAAACAGCAGTTTTTTTACTGGCCCTGTACAAGTATCAGAAAAATTTGCAATTAACTAAAAAAAAACATTAGGCCAAGTGCAAACCGCAGGTAGCCTCACACCTGGTTTGTAAATTATAAGGATTTGAAATGGTTCACTCTCGGGTAGGACACCCTGTATAATCGAATTTCAAATTTTTATGACCTCTGTTTAGAAATGTTATCAACAGAATGTATTTTTACACCTAAATTACCACGTACCTATAATGTACCGAGTGATCGACGGCGGAAAGAGGGTTTGTGTGCAAGGGGGTAGGGGTGCAGGAAGGATGTGGAATTTAGCGAACTATAAATTAATTATCTATAGATTAATTTTAAAAAAAAAAAATTCTAATGAAATAGTAGTTATTTTCCTAACAAGTGCGGAAAGTAATATTTTCCGCAAATGTTAGAAACACAATTTTTCCTACGAGCAAACAATAAAAAATACAAAAATGAAAAAATATAAATCTATATTAGGCAATTAACAACATTTTTTATTTATGTTTAACTTTTTTAATGGTGGTTGTAAAATTTTCAGCAAATTGTAAATTTATCGCTGATGCATATCGTAGGTCAACACAACGCGACGACGTGCGAAACAAAAATTTCCAGACTAGTGCGGAAAAATGACTCTTTCCGCAGGCCAATGCGTGCTGAAAAAGAGTTTTTTCCGCATGCTCTTATAAGCATGCGGAAAAAAGTTTTTGATACCTACATTTTGTTTTTTTTTACATAGTTTGAATATAACTATAGTTAATTCCTCAAAAAAAATTGAAAGAATAATCTTTTCTGAGTTAAGATTATATTGTAATACAAAATACATATTCTGTTGTATTTTTTGACCCAAAATTATTTGAAAACGACCCTAATTTTGATAAAATCGATCCACAATTAAAAATTATAATATCTTGGTCCGCCATTTTGCGAATGGGCGCCATCTTGCTCCTTTACTGGCCCGGTATAAGTATGGAAAAAATGACCAACTAATGAAAAAAAAAAAAAAACTTTAGGCCAAGAGAAGTCGAATGGCGCAAACCGCAGGTGGCTAGCATACTTGGTTCAAAAGTTCTGAGCATTTGAAATGGGCCACTCTCGGCTGGGACACCCTGTATTATTCAAGTTTCAATCACTTAATTTTATATTTTCTTAAATTTTCTGATCAAAAATTATTTGAAAACGACCCCAATTTTGCTGAAATCGATTCACAATTACCAATTTTAACCTCTTGATAGCCGCCATTTTGAAAATTGTCGCCATCTGGCTCCTATGGGTCCGACAAGGGGGTCATGCGGGTCAAATCGCTTATAATTGTAAAAAATCATCTGTACGAAATTTCATGCATTTATCACAATTTGCAAGATTCTGTCCATTTTTTTTTGATTAACCGCCCCGACTACAACCAATGGAACGATCAAGAAAAAGCTACAGCACTGATAGTGGCGCTACGAGGACCTGCCTTAGACCTTCTTCAGTGCCTTCCTTCAATCTACCAGCAGAATTACCAGCATCTAAATCAGACGTTAGAATTGCGCTTCGGAGACAATTACAGGCAAGAAGTATTTTAGAACTCAAATTTAAACAAGAATTCAAAAACTCGGCGAGAGTTTACAAGAATTCGAATCGGGAATTAAAAGGCTAGTGAGTTTGGCCTTTCCTGCAGCTGGAGAAGATATGCAGGAATAGATGGCAGTATTTGCATTCATCGATGGTCTCAGAGATTCCAAGATCCAGGAAAACCTCAAAATGTCTTAGTTCAGACAAAGTAGCGAAGCCCTTGTCCAAGCATTGGAACTGGAAGCAATCTTTAATGCCTCAAGACCCAGAATACGAGCAACGTCCACCCAAAGAATAAACAATCGTCAAAGGAGGATGGTAGCTTCGAGAATGTTATGAGTAATTTCATGGAGAGAATGGAGAAAATATTACTACACCGTTTCCAACAGAAATTCAGAAACCATCAGAAATAATTCAGAAAGCATAAAATGTAATTCAGCGTAGTGAAATGAAATTCAGAATGCAACAAATGAAATTCAGAATATTTCAGAAAGTATCAATTGTAATTCAGATTTCTCAAATGTAATCAGGAAAACAATAAATGAATTTCAGAAAGCGTCCAATGAAATTCAGAATGCACCAAATGTTATTCAGAAAGCATTAAATGTAACCTCGAATATTTATTTAGACTTAGATTGAATTCGATTGAGAAATAATTCGACTTACAAATAGTGAAATGTATTTATTTTATTATGTACAATAAACAACAATGAAGTCAACAACAATACATTCATATTTTTCTGACCAACAGGCATTGGTTCCATTGCTAAAGCAGTAGCGTGAAAAGTGGTAGTATGCTGTGTGGCTCGAGCACAGTCGCCCTCAACCAAAGTGAGTTTTGCTTCATCTATGACTTCTTCTAAATATATTAAACGTTCTTCCATCAAGCCACCACCAGCCACCTCTGGAACAAGAAGGTTGGCTGTCACTTCACATTTAACTTTGCTCCATATTGCCTCAATCTGATTATGCATGGAAGAATAAAGAGCCCAACCTTAAAATGGAGGCACCAGTACCCACAACTGCCTCCTCCAGTCTCAAGTGGCACGGGGCATTGTCACATACGATTACCAAATCTTCTGCCTGGTTTCTAATTTCTTGCCACTCTCCTTCGTTTTAATGACAGTACACCTGCAGCTGATATTGCGCTAATTAAATGAATAGTAGGGCCTTTTGCAGAAGGTAGCTGTTGAACTGCTCATTGACCCTTCAAAGAACGGCCTTTGATTTTCTACAGAATAAATTAAATTTGGTCTCGTCGTCTATACAAACAATCTGCTTTCCGTTTCAAATATGGTTATTCAAATTTCGGACATATTCCGAGAGCTTCTGCATACTTTCTCTTGAATTCATTGTAATAGGTTGAGTATGAACTTGCTTTAAAGTAAAAAGACGCCCATCTAAGTAGTTTCCAACGGTCGATTGAGACACATTTTTCCCCAATTGTTCTGCGTAATCTTTCTACACATCTGCTTTAGTGATAGGTCACAATTTTCTTCAACCCATCCTAATATAATTTCAATTTCCGCCTCACTCAAAGCTTTTGGTTTGTTTCCTCCTCTTCTGTTCATTTCCATGCTCGGATTTTTTTTTATAAATTTTTCTTTGTACATTTATCATTTCTATTATCGGCAATTCGGATATGAAGGTCCAACCATCTCATTCAGCTGCACACTACATTTTTATGTAGATGGTGTCCACGAGGAAGTACTTTAACCACCGGCTTCCTCGTCATTGATACACGACAAATAGAACAAATATCTTTTAATTTCATTTTATGCAGAATCAGAAGAATTACGGTTTTTGAATCATCAAGGCGATCAATAAAAACCACACATATTAATTGATTATTGTATGTCATAGTAACAGACGGCAAAATAAGTATATAGCAGAGGTACCTAAGTTATTTTTTGTAAAGCTTTTTTTTCACATTTTTATTCTGAATTACATTTGATGCATTCTGATTTCCATTTGACTGTTCTAAGTAACATTTGATGACGCGTAGCTAGGCGTCGGCGACGTCGGCGACCGCCGACGGCCTCGCGCCCTAAGGGGCCTCGCAATAGGTTACCGAACCTGAAAATTCGCACTTTTCAATTTCCCAAAATGAAACGTAGAATAAACTTATGAAATGAATATGAAACTTCTTTTGATATCATAGAATTCGTGCAGTATTTCGCTGTATTTTACATTCTACAGTAATTTGGAAGTTTGTCCAGCAAACCTGCTAACATACAGAGATTCGGAAATTATTTAGGTTACCTAAAAAATTGCCTGATTTCTTCCAAAAATTGTCGGTCCATGTTTGTGTAATACTGTAATAAATGAGAAATTTATTTTTTGTTGGAAGGATTTGTTAGCAGAAAAATATTCTCATTTTGATAGGCCTCAAAAAATTCTTGCTTTCGGCGGTTATCCTCCGGAGGGGTTGCCGGCGACTACCCCCCGTCCCTGACGTTATATCCAGCTTTTTCAAAAGAAATATGGCCACCCTGCAGTGGCGGATCTATGGCACCAACTATTCTGGGGGGTAGAGCTTGTGGTCTATACCTTGTTGTGAACTAGTGAAGTTATTATTACTTATATTATCAATAATCCTAATGTTCGCAACATTTTCTCTTCTACAAGTTCCACCATCTGTGTAATTGAGTCCCAAGTTTTATTATAACAATACTTTATGCTGTTAGGGTTTAAAGACGATGCCGGCTAGAATTATTATATAAACAATATCCTGTTCACACCAATTTCTTAAAAGTCGGTACTTCTATTGCAGAAACCCCAATTGTTGTAAATACAGGGTGTTTGGTGAATCGTTTGCCAAATTTAACTGCCTGAAAGGGGCCATTTGATAACTCTTCAGCCATAATAATAACTCATCCTTGACCCCTAGGGTTTTTTTCAATTTGGTTTTTTATTTTATTTTTTTAAATCTCAAAATTTGCCATTCAAACTTAAATTTAAAAAAAAAGGTTGTTGGCCTAGCCTCCAAATTTTATTTTTATTTTTATGTGTACTTTGGTATAGTTCCACCAAATAAAAAAATTACTTGCCATTAACGTCTAGTCTTTTCAGTATTAACTGATAAAATTTTTGAAACAAATAAAAATAAATAGAAAAGTGAAATTTCCATTACAATTAAAAAAAAAAACTAAAGCCGATCGTGATCTTCAAATTCTCTTAAAAAGTTCTCTATTTTATCCCCTTTCCAGTGGTATGTGATATGCCATTAAAACATTTCAACATCTTCACTAATTTGCCAAATTTGTGTATGGGAACACCTCAGGCTAATATTCGATATTTGGTATGAAAACGTAAATAAGACCTTAATGGCAAGTAATTTTGTATTTGGTGGAACATACCACAATTACCACAGTACATATAAAAAAAAACAAAATTTGGAGGCTAGGCCAACAGCTTTTTTTTTTAATTGAAGTCTAAATGGCAAATTTTGAGATTCAAAAAAAAAATTTAAAATTCAAATTGGGAAAAAACCCGTGGAATCAAGGATGAGTTTTCATGGCTGAAGAGTTAGCAAATGGCCCCCTCTTTCGGGCAGTTAAATTTGGCAAACGATGCACCAAACACCCTGTATAAAAATTAGTCAAATACAGCCCATGGGAAGTACTCTTGCCGCCAAAGACATACTGCCTTCCTAGGCCTTTTTTATAATACAGATGGCGAGAATTACAACCCCTAGACTAATTTTAGGTTTATGATTGTACAAACGTCTCGTAACATTTTAGCACTTAAATAATATATGTTATTAGGATAAGTTAATTTTAGGAAATTGTAAAATAACCTTCTTTAAGGAGATCCAAACTTGCCTTCCTTGGTGGAGGATAGTTGAAGACAAGGTATTCAAATTTCGAGCTTCACTCTGAATAGTCGGGCTGCCTCTCAACGTTCTTAACTAAGTGTCCCCCCTCGGCCCCCTCAACGAGAATTTTAATAAATGAAAAATTTTTATACAATAGCGAGTTTTAATTATCGAAGTACGAGATTGGAGCGCGCGAAAAACTCCAGGTACTCAACATTGCATCGGTCAACTCCCGATTCCCAACAACCTGAAGGGGTTCACACCCAAAGTAGGACCCAGCAGGCGATGCCCACCGTAGTTGCGGCCGGAAGCAGAAATTTTTTCGGGTGCCACGCTCAAAACGTATTTTAAGCCTCTAAAAAAATAATTTGTGTGTTTTTTTAATAAATAAAATTTTCTTGGGCCTCTCTGAGGGAGGGGGGTAATTTCCCCCATTACCCTTCCCCCCTCGTGGATCCGCCACTGCCACCCGACATAAAAAGGGCCTCGCAATTCGGATGTCGCAGACGGCCTCGTTTGGTTTGGCTACGCCACTGTTTGATGTTTTCTGAATTACTGTTGGAAACGTTGTAGACGGTAGAAAAACGGGAAGCGAATCCAGACAAACACCAACACCGAGAAACCGGGTAGAATGTTACCGGTGCCATAGGCTTGAACATATTCAACGAAATTGTAGAACAAGGATGTCGTCTACATCTAGGGATCGTTACCAACGCTTTTCGAGATCTAGAGACGTCAGCCCTTATAACAGACAGGCAAACGAGAACTAACCAGTATGGAGGGGCGAATGCTGGGTAGTAATGACGTTGCCCCCAGGGTTGTTTACTTAAGAAATGCTCCAGCTACGTTTGAGCGACCGATGCATCTTGTTTTGAGAGGCCTTACATGGAGAACTTGGTATATTTAGATGATGTCATGATCATGAGAAATTCGTTCCCAGAACATCCCAATGACCTGAAAGAAGCTTTCGACCGCTTCCGGAATGCCAACATAAAACTCAATCCAAATAAGTTTTTTTCTATTTCAAAAGAAAGTGGAATTCTTAGGTCACGTGGTATCCGAAGATGGCTTACAAGTTATGGAAGGAAAGATAGATGCTGTCAGAGATTGGCGGAAACCACGCGACAAACATGAACTAAGGAGTTATCTAGGATTATGTTCTTATTATCTAAGATTTGTAGACGGATTCGCTAATATAGCTGCTTCGCTTCATCGATTTACAGAAAAAAAATCAACATTCAATTGGACCCAAATATGCGATTCCGCTTTTAGAAAATTGAAAGGAGCATTATGTACAAGCCCAGTGGTGTCCTATCCCGATCAGAAAGGCATAATGATTTTTGACACAGATACACGCAACACTAGTATTAGAGCTGTCCTTTCACAAATACAAAACTCACAACTACAGCCGGAACGAGATTGTGTCACTAGAAGAGAGTTGCTGGCCATAGTAGAAGCCGTCGACCATTTCCATAAGTATCTCTACAGACGTAAGTTTCTAAGTAAACATCGACCTGGAAACCTGCATAAAAATGCTGACGCTCTGTCTAGACGGCCATGAAAAGAAGACTGCAAGCATTGTCAAAGAATCGACATGCATGCGTCTTCGGGCAATTTCTGCATCTTGAAGAAAATGATGAATGTAGGCCAGAATGGAGAGAAGTGTCGAACAAGAGTTTGATTTAGAAGGCGTTGTGGGATCAGCGGAACTCTCTGGCCGTAGAAAATGGTTTACTGAAAAGAATTTGGGAAAGTGCCGATGGAAAATATACTAAGAGCCAACTTGGGCTAGAACTCTGTAACGGATAGAGATCGTTATCCCTATCGCTATGGCACTTGCTGTCTTTTTCACTCTTGTCAAAATCAATAGAGAGGAGACGTCAATAGAGATAGAGAAAAGGTCTCTATTCGTTAAAGAGTCTCGGCCCTGGTTATTCCAAAAGATCGAGTAGAAGATGTATTGAAAGAAATAGGTACATGACCGAACTTCAGGGGCACATTTTGGAGTTAACAAGATGGCGATAGATGTTGCCAGACCGTTCCCTGAGTCAGAGCGTGGTAGCAGACACATCTCTTTTATCATGGAGTACTTCAGTAAATAGCCAGAAGTTTTCGCTATTCCTAATGAAAAAGCCATCACTATTGCCCAGATGCTAGTGGACGGATCAGGGACGGAACTTCGAATCTGTCAACTTCAAGAAAATGTGTGAGATCATGGGCATTCGAAAGATAAGGACTACAGCTCTACATCCATAGTCTGGTAGCATGGTAGAACGATTGGATAAGACCATAGAGGAAAGTCGCCGCGCCACTTACCTACACCACAACTAGGGATGCTCATCCAAATGAAAACATCGATGTTTTGGTATCGATACAACATCAAAAGCTGCCTCCGGCGGTAAGTAAGCGTATCTTGGATTTTTGTTCCCCCCCCCCCTCCCCTTCCAGACCTACACTCTGGATGTGCCACTGCAAAGATAAATCCATATTGATATCGTTATAATTAGTTAAATTAGGTTGAGAAAAGCCCGAGTACGCCACAAGTGCACGAGTGTTTTTTTTTTTTAAGATAATGAATGAGTGAAGATTTGTTGAAAATTATTATCGATGTATTTTTACACATTCAATTTTAATTGGTTCGAATGAACAATCAAATAATAGTATTCCATTGTTCAAATATCAAATTTGGCTGATGGAGTTTCAACTGACGGTGATGGTGTCAACGTCGACAATCCCAAACTACGTTGGCTACCTCACCAATGCCGACAATGAGTGGCTTCTATTTTTGTAAATGCCAGTGGCGAAACTACAGGGGGGCCTGGGGGGGCCGCCCCCCCCCCCAGACGTCGCTAGGCTCCTCCCAGAAAAATTTTAATAATTTGGTATTTTATGAAAGCTACGTTATACCTATTATAATTTTATGTTATTACTTACTAAATTTGAACGGTAATGCGCGGCGATCCCGCTCGACCCTATCCGATCCACCAATGAACAGGCTGTCTGCCATTGTGCCACCCAAAGGTCAGTGCAAATTGCAATGTGCAGAAGTGATACAGTATACCAAAGCCATTAAATTAGCATTACCAATATAACAGATTAGTTTGGGAGTTTGACTAAATATTGTCACGGCTTTGGGTTGCCTGACAGAAGTCTTGGGTTCATTCCGTTTATTCCAAAAATCAAAGTCCAATTGACCTTTCCAATTTAAAAGCTTCTCTCTCTGGCGTCAAACTGTCAGACGCCAAAAGAGTATGAAAACAACGGTTGACAGCCGCTGACAGTGGTTTGTTGACAAGACTTTTGTACATGTGGAAACTGGAAACTATTATTTCCTCGGTTTTTTCAAAGTTTTTTCCTAACAATGGTGATTGTGTAGTGTGCCTTTTTGTAAAAAAAATTCCCATTTACCGGCGGACGTGTCTTTCCATAAGTTTCCATCAAATCCTACATTTCTCAAATTTTGGATACATAAAATCAGAAAGAATACTCGCAAAAAAAAGGGAATCCACGGCCCATCAAGTATACAAAGTAATCCACGTTCAAGTTTATTTTGCGGGAGCTGTTTGCTTCCAAAATAATTCACCGCTTTCTCCATAGCGAAGTTATGCAATTGAAGTAGTAACTTTTCCCACAATTTCTTTCAAAACACCCAATACACACTGGCATTGACAAGCAAGCAAATTTGGCGGGAAAATGATTGTTTTCATACTTTATTGTCCATCTCTTTTAATTGAAAACGTCAATTAACACAGCAATAATTTATTCCACTTAATAATACTCTCTGACACTAATTACTTTGATAACTAACTCAACAATTAAATTCTTACAACTCGCAATAATCACTATTTAAATCGTATCACAGTCAAACTGAAACTTAACTTCAAAGCAATAGCGGCCTTTTATATATCCCTAAATATATTCCTGTAAAATCTAGAACACACACGATAATCTTATTTTCTCGATTATAGTAGAATAATTCGCTAGATTCTTGACAGCCTGGCGGACGCCGTTCTTCTGGCCTGGCGTTAGCATTATCGTAACAATATTTTTCCTGTGAATCCGTGAATCGGTGTTGCTGATATACTATGTATACAGTGGCTGATGAGCAGGGTTAGCTAGGTAATGGCCATTTCCACCAACTATTTTATGGAAGCCCTCACGATAGGAATGCCTTAAACTGACATTTCTCCATGTAAAAATGTCTTTTTAGAGAAAACTTATCGTTAGGGCTCCCCTAAAATAGTTGGTGGAAACGGCCATAAGTGATTTAAGCCCGGTTTAGTCAGCTAATCGCCTATAATTGCACTATTCTACATTTTTAAAGATTCCAATAAGTCGCAATAACAGGCCCTAGGCCACTGGCCCCAACTACATGGGGGCATTGGGGCAGGTGCTCCCATGAGCAACCTCTCATGGGTGCTCGGAGCTCCCGTAGGGAATGCGAAAATTCAAACGTATTTAATGGTCATTCCGTTCGGTGATAGTATCAGTATGATGTACCTATGTTATTTAAATTTACACAACTTTGTATAAGAATTATACAAGTGGTATTAGTCTTAAGTGTACAAACATAGTGCCAGCAGGTTTCCGCTTACCGGTAACCAGCGCTGACTCGCGCTTATAGGCGCAAAAAATGAATGCATGTTTTTAAATCGGCTAGAACACAGTAAAAAGCAGGTAGAGGCAGGTAGAGGCGGGAACCAGCGTTCTTGTTTTAACCGGAAAGAAAATTTAGTTTATTTCTGCTTTTGCACGCGTCGGGGCAGTGTCTTTTCAGTTCTTGTAATGGATAAGGAGTTACTAATGATGCAATTTTTGAAAAAACCCCTATTTGAGATAAGCAGCATAGCAATCGGAATGAAGTCGACAAATTTAATATTGGAGAGAAATAATATTCTCCATACAGGTTTCTTTCACGATTAAAACTTCACTCTGTGCTATCTCGGCGGGAGAAAACTGCGCAGATCGACGCTGCCTACCAGTAAGCGAAAAACCTGCTTGTACTGTGTTTGTAAACAGATTAGGGAGGTATTAGTTTTCGTTATTTGTGGTCAATTCTATGCTCTATTACTTTATATTGCTAATGTTGCTATTCTCCATCTCTATTCTTTGATAATAACCGGGACATAAGGCATTTCAGGACATAAAAGTACCAGGCATAATTATTTTGATAATGATGTGATATTTTCAAGGCCTAAAATGCGTGCAGAAAAAATCACTTTTGGCACGCTCGTAGAAAAAAATAGAAAAATATATACATTATAAAATAGACGTTTTTAGGCGTGGCATCCGGAAGAAAATGTTCGCCTAAGCCGGCGCCTACGGCAACCTTCCCCCTCCCCCTATAAACAAATTTATAAAAATATTATCGTATACCTATGAGGACTTTCAAAAATCGGCGCCTCTGCCAGGCCCACCCTAGTCCCCCCCTAGGTCGGATGGGTAGTTACGCCAGTGGTAAATGCTCTGGAGAACCCAGAATAAATTTCAAAAAATTATAATAAATTAGGAAACTTAAAAAAAAAAGAATTGCTTAGAAGATATAGGATAGTGAGGAGTGAGGCATTAGATGAAAATGTGTTCCAATTTTGAAAAAAGAACTACGCACAAGCTCAGCCGTCAGACGACGCCTCAAAACAGAAGGACAAAAATAGTAAATAAGCAAATGAAAGTGTTCATGATTCTACAATATTTGAATGGTATAGAAAACAGTACTTTTTTTTCTAACACAAATTATTAAATTAAGTCCACTTGCTGTTTATGCATCATTCGGGAAATTGAAATAAAATTTCGATGAAAAAGTATATGCACTTTGTAACCGAATGAAAATTTTGGTTGACAGTTGTTGATTCTGGTTGATTCGCCCACACCCCGTGTCAACCGCATGTGAAAAGGGCGATTTTTTTAAAAATGGTATTAATCTTGAAAAAATAAAATCTATTAACGGCGAGAGGTGTGAAACAAAAGCATATTAAAGATGGAGGGTGGTTGACACCTTTTGATAGCCAAGGAATACACTGTCAACCAAAAATAATAAAACAGGCGGTTTACCGGTATCTAAGACAACTCCGCAATGACTTGAATCGACATTATTCTTCATTTATTTATCGTTTATTTGTGTGTCCTGACTAAACCGAGGACTAAACCTTAATCAAAAATGAAATCCATTCAACATGGCGAAGTATTTCTGTTTTTTTTTTCCAAGAAAATTCACACGATATGTGTAATGATGCATTAGCGACGATTTTCCAAACTTTCTCGACGTCTGAAATAAGATTCTCCTTTGAGATGGCCATATTGGAAAAATTCCAAAGGATAAGTATCCGTTTTTCAAATCGAAATGTTAGGATAAACTTGATTGAGAAAACTACGATCGATTATTTATAGGGCTCTCTCTTGCTAGAATCATGTCATGTTCTGTTGTTTGGAAAAAAAACTTTCAAAGTTGGGATTAATTTCTTGTTGCAGAAAACTTGAATATTCGGACGTTCTTGTGACACTAATATCTAGCAATTGTTTTGTCGCATTCACCCAGCGTGTAGGAGAACGACGCGGCCACGACGCCGTCCCTTCGGAGCATGATCCTGGAAAAGTGTTTCCATATTATCACCTATACGGCCAGAGAACGTCAGGATACGCGTTGGAACCATGGAAGATAGTTGGTTTGTATTTTCGAGTTCGCTTAATATGGAAACGGTTGTTCGTTCAACGATCTCTGTTGAAATATTCCGCTTAGAACGTGGACATATCTTCAGCTTAAGCTGAAACTCACAAAGAAGGAGTTGATGGTCTGAGCCACAATCGAAAACCGATAGGGTTTCACAAAGACTGATGGATGACCTCCATCGTATTCTTACCAAAATGTGATCCATTTTATTACGATATTGTCCGCCTGGTAAGACCAAGGTATACAGACGTCGTGTATGCTGTGCAAGCAAGGTGTTGAAAATAGAGAAGCTGTGGTCAATACATAATTGGGGAGACATTGGAACCTGTCGTTTCTGGCATCAAGACTGAATTACCAATATGAGTCCTAAGATGTTCAACTTCTACTATTTGACCAACTTAAGCTTTAAAATCTCCAATGACAAGGACCATCTCGCAATTTGATAGTGATTCAAGTGTCGTCGCAAGGTCGTTATAAAATCATTCAACAGTGTCGTCATCCGAGTTGGAAGTAGGTGCATAGACCTGCACAATATTGATCGACGTAGGGTTCGCATTGATTCTTAGCGTGATTATCCTGTCACTGACAGGCTTGTAGCCGAGAATAGTCCTTATGTGGGCTCTCGCCACACAAAAACCATTGATGCTTGTGTTGGAATTGCCCGAAAAGCAAACGAAGTTGTCACTGCTGGAAATGAAGTGATAATTTTGAGATATAGTCACGGCCAAATTTCCAGAAAAAAATACTCACTTTAATCTGGTTCTGATTGGTCGAGGCATATAGTCGATAATGTATAAAGCTGAGCCTACTATTAAATTTTCAAAAATTAACATCATAGTTCAACAGCATAACCCCAAACACTTTTAGATTTGCTTCATCTGTATGAACTGAAGTCGATACAATTATGGCTAATTAATAATTTATTGATCGAATGTTTGCTAAACAAACAATAAGTGCATACCTCAAAATTGTCTTGACTTTGCGTGAGTTGTCTTTGTCGAAGCCCATCCATATTTTGTTCCACCATTTTTTATAAAAATAATTTAACTTTTCTTTTTGCGAAATATCATGATATATGTATAGGTATTATGGATATACTGTAATTATCTGTCACTTTTAATCGCCGATTTCTCTTCCTACGGCCCTACCTATAGATACCTTGATTTAAAAAAAAAAAGGTTAAAGGTCCGAATATGGGCATAAATCTGATTAAGGCAGGCTCTTGGATGCGGTGCATATGGTTAATGATGCGATACTTGTGTATAATACGTATAATGATACAAATAAGCCTTTATAATTTTTTTTATCCATGGTTTACCGAGAAACAGATAAGCAAAATATTTCTCAACAATAAGACAAGCTCCACTTATATGTAAATTAGGCAGTTTTCCTTTTTGAATATTTCCTTAATATTCAAATTCGACTTTGCCAACGTATTCTATTTGAATGAACGAACCATTTTAATAAATTCTTATCCAAGCACGATAGTGTATTATGGTCTAATACGGTTGTTGCGAAAAGATCGCCTATCGCGTTAATATTGCTCTATAATGAAACCATTGTAGCTGAGGGATACATTTTGGACATAGGTTATGTGGATCTAGATTTGAATCTTGTTTCTCATAAACAATCAATTTAGACATTCATCTTTATGTGTTTTTATGTCGTGTCGAAATATAGTAAGTAGGTATCTACCTATTCAATAAATGTTGCAGTCAAGTGGGCCAAACTGAACTTATAGCTATTTTATTACAAATTATCAGAATTTGACTTAGTTGCAGTCAACTATTTGAGATCATTTAGAAAAGGATTGCAAAACAGCTTCACAGATTTTTGCTACTGGTCAACACAAATAATGGCAATCCAGCCTTATTATATTTAACTGTATTTTTTGCTAGTTCTTTTCTACCTTATATTGAGTTTTACAGGACATAAAATCTCATATCGTCTATAAAAGTGTCAGTATTTACGGCTTCTAGGATGGTCCTTTCATACCCTATCGACGTTGATTATTGTCATAGCTTCGGGACATGATATCGGTGCGGTATTGAAGTTTCGAGGACCGGACTTTTATTGAATTTTTTGAAAAGGAACCTAACGCTCTAAGGAGTTTTTTGATGAAAAATTGTATTTCTTTTCGTAACTTAAAGGACATTGAGCCGGAGTCCTGGCTCTACAAAATGTATTTTAATTTATATTGTATTGTAAAACAAACCTTTAGCTACTTAGCTTCAGTGCGGATGTAAACTTTTACAGTGAGTCCGATAAAATTTTCTCACTGATATGCCAAATTCAAGGTTTGAGATGTCAGTAATGAAAATGACTCCACCAGTGAATAATTACTTGATACTTTACAGGTATGCGATGCAAATTAAAAATAAATTATTTTCAAAACATAGCTTTCAACAAAACATTATGAAATGAAATATTGTACGATAATCGTTCGGGAATACGTTCATCGTATTCGTTCTAGTTTATTTTCCGGGCTTATAACGTAAATATCTATTACAGTTTACATTAGAGAAATGTCTACTACTCGGCTATTTTTTCGTCTTTGCGTTGTCCTTTGAGAAAAACCACCTATTTGAAATATTATTTCTTCAAATGTTTACTTTTTAAAACGTCTACTATAGAAAAGCAAATAGTGAATGTATGCGCAGTGAAGTTTTTGGGAACGGGGGCGCGCCACAGAAAAATGAAAGTACCGAAGGGAAGATAGAAAACGAGAAACTAGAGTAGAAGGTTAATGTCTGCCATTGTTCATTATTTAATTTTTATTTTTGTAATAAACTGATTGTTCAATCCAATTTTTGATTAGTTTGTGTGTCATAAGGAGCATTCACAGGTCAGTTGAATAAATGTTATTTTGTTTTTGAGAGTTCAATTTATACAAGTATTATTTTTTCATTTTTATGTTTGTTTATAACATTTTTTATAACATGTGCATTGTTCATGTATTTAACAAAAATTGTTTCATGCTGTGAACAACGCAGATAAAAAGTAAATTAAAATCTAAAGAAATTATGTGCTGAGATTTTAGTTTTTGGTATTCAGAGCGTGCATTAGGGCCTTGTTGAATCTACTAACACTTTCCTACCCTGACGAGCGAATATTGGCTCAAAATAATAACTATAGCTGAGTAGCCTCCCGCACAAGGACCTCAGTACCTGCTGGTGAAACTGGCTAACTAACCAAAAACTCTTTAGTAATGAATATAGGTGGTGTTGATTGAATGTGGTGTGTGGAATTGAAATTTTAGCACGGGGCGGTACCTAATTTGAACTATTATTGATTATTGATTATTGACTCACAATTATTATTAAAATGACATAGTATGTGTTGATTTTTGAGGAATGTAGATCGAGGGTTTCTCTGCCTTGCTCTTTCCCCTCGTGACTTCCAGGTCGAGAACGGTACGATTTTCTTCAATATTAAATTAGAAGTTTCACAAATTTTTCGTTTATTTTACATATCACAACTTCCCTTAAATTTCCCTAATTTTGCTATTGTTGGGCGCATGTTAAGTAAGTAAAATTGAGTAAGTTGCGACAACGTAGGTCCTATTTGTTTTTCATTTCGTTTTTTTTTTTTTTTCAAAATTTGTTAAAAGAAGAGATAATAGAAATTCACACCGTTCAATCTTGCTGAACGAACCCGGGTATCTTATACCACACTTTTAAATTCTGAATGCAGTAGATTAGTACCTACTGACATGTCCAAATTCTATTCGGACGAGCATATGTTTTCTGGAAGATCGTTTACTGACTAATAATAAACATAAAATTAGACACTTTTCTTCATAAAGTGTTACAAATATTTCTGTATGTCCCCAAAAAATCTATCATAATTTAAAAAAGGTACGGTTCTGGTTTTCTCTCAAGGGATCGTGTTTTTTGCCTTGGCTGTATGCGTGTAGATTTTGTAAATGGACTTAGAGTGGACATTGGAACACTAGGAAATCTTTTTTTTTTTATTATAACACGTTATCGAATTTTTCTCGGGACAGAATGGACCAAACACAAGCGAAATCTTTTATGCTATATACTTAGAGAAAGCAATAACGTGTTCTTGTTGCTGACAGATTTTCATAAGCCGGAAAGCGGATCTTGTCGAGTAGCGTGTGCTCGAAATTTAAACACAGCTATTGCTACTTCTTTAGGAAAAAATATTATTTTTTTTTTTGTTTTTTCCTAAAACTTCTTGCCAGAGTTAGTAATGTATCCACGAAAACCGCATACTTGAGCTCTGTGTATTATGCAGATCAAAGTTACCTACATGAGAACGTTGGATTAACATTATTATTTATATGTACTTTAGTAAGTACTATATCCCTTAACTAAGGTAAGACTAGTTTGCGAATACCGCAATTAAACTTGGGCTATTAAGAAAGTCTTGCTCTATAGTTTGACATAATTAACAGGACCCTCTTTGAATACACATTATAGCATTTACGGTAACATTGTATATCCGTTGCTGAAGCGAATTAAATCCTGTTATGGAATATAGACGTAACTTCTTATAAAATAGGATTAACGCGGATTCCGCGAGTCTACTAAAAACTCACTTTAGTATCAATAACAACTTTTATGGACTTTCACTTTACAACATTCATCAATCAATTATCGCTTTTACTCGAGTTCACAAAACAAATCTCTTATTCACCTACACTGACTCAATAACTTACAACTACGCGTATTTTATATACATAATGATGTAATCGACAAATCTCTAGAATCACTGAATGCGTATAGGTATAGTTGAATAAAACAATATAATTCCTGAATACTCTTCTCACCGATGCAATTTCGTAACACTGCCTTTCTCAAAACAGTTCGTTTCGATCTGATCATTTATTCTCGTAAGTCTTTAATATGTCAAGATGCAACCACCTTCGCTTCTACGTCTATACTTTCACTCATTCGACTACTTGCATCCGTCAGAACAACTGGTCTTTTTTAAGATAGGTTGGGAAGAAAAATCGTTCAAATCTTAGTCTGCCAAGCATTCTGCGAGTTATTTCATAGTAAAAGTGAAGTTGTTTAAATGTGAAAAGTGATAGTGCGTTTCAACCAGCAAGTCCCAAGATGGACAACCTCACCCTTGACGACTGGCAATCCAAGATTGCTAGACAACTCAACGGGCTACAGGAAGAAAATCAGTCTTTCAAAAAGGACATGGCAACAATCCAGACCGACAACGCCAACCTTCGGCAAGAGCTCGAAAAAGTAAAGAGCGAAAACCAAAAGCTTAAGCTCGCCATCAGCTCGTACCGAACGCAAGACACCGTAAAGACTGCTGAAATCCTCCGCCTATCCAAACAAGTCGACCAACAAACAATGGTAGTTGTCAATAATTCCGACGGAGATGACTACACTACTGCTAGTGATAGTGGAACCGTCCCTACCAAACAGTCGCGCCACCGCAAAAACTCAGGAAGCAGCGACGAAAGCTAGCAGCCAACCAAAAAGGTACCAAAAAAGCCTGTTTCAACCACTACGGCTATTGTGAAAAATCAAGTCGAAGCCCAGGTGAACCGCAACCCAAGCTCAAGCGTCAGTGTGCCGTCGACAAACAAGGTAAATAAAAGTGCAATTACTACCACCGCTAACCCCACAAGGACTCCAAACAAAGCACCCTGCGCCCGCTCAAATTTCAGTCCCTAAACCACAGGGTCGTGAAAAAATCCCGCCAATTGTAATTCGCAACAAGGCGAAATACAACGAAATTACTGCCCACTTCAAGCAATCAAATGTCTAATTTGGATAGTCATCCAACATGGGCGAAGGCATAAAAATGCACATCCCCTGACAGCAGAAGATTACAGAAAGATTTAAGACTTTCTTGACAAAAATGAAGAACCCTATCGCACATACAGCTTCCCGGAAATGAAGAAATTCAGGGTGGTGATCAGAGACCCGAACGAGGAATGGTCTACTGACTTCATTTAAAGTGAACTCGAAAATCTAAATTTCCACCCAACAACAGTAATCCGTTGGTACAACGCCAACGGCAACCCAGTACCCTTGGTACTAGTAATCCTACCAGCCACAGAAATCGAAATATACAAAGTCAACCAGATCAACTACATACACAGTGTCATAGATGCCAACTCTATGGGCACTCACAATCCAGATGCCAAGCGATTTCAAAGTGCGTAAGGTGTACCGGAGATCACCACTCGGCCACTTTTACAGAACCAAAAGAAACAAGGGCTACCTGCGCAAGCTGTGGCGGCGACCACCTCGCCTTGTATCAGGGCTGCCCAAAGCTCTCTAAACACCAGAAGAAACCAGTCTTTAGGCACCAACATCCAACTTCAAATTGGGCCAGCAGCCGAAAATGGCTACCGTCAATGCCCCACAACAAAGGCAGCAGCAAAGGCAATCGCCCTCACTAGAAACCATCATGAATCAAAAGAACCCACTCCACCAATAGTTGAACGCCATAATAAATCAAAAGAACGGCCCCTTGAATGGTTGAACGACAGGCAAGGTAATAAAACACCTCAACATAGCCACATGCAATTCAAATTCAGAGAGCGCGACAAGCCTTCCTGGTGGAGCACGAAATAGACGTCCTACTCCTCGACGAAACCCTCTCAAAACTACAACAGCGATTCACTCTACCAAATTTCATCATAACTCGAAAAGACAGAGACGGCAGAGACGGGGGACCCTGATAGCTGTCAGAAACACTATAAAACTACCAAATTCCAAACCCAATTCAAGAAGAAGACCTGACCATTGGCTCAGTATACATTAAACCTAATCGAACCATCATCGACAGGCTAGAGGCCCGAAACGCATTGGGAGGGGCAATCCAAGCACACTGGACTTCTATCTTCATGAAAATCTGCATCCGATCTCACGCTCCAGAGTCCTACACTCCCTCTCCTCAGACCACCTGCCGGTACTAATATCTTATGGCAACCCGGAGGAGCAGAAGAAACCACATTCGCCAAATAACCAACTGGCCAAAATTTCAAAACTTCTTTGAAAGTAGAGACGAGCCGATATACAACGCGG
Source organism: Ceutorhynchus assimilis (assembly GCA_917834065.1). Lineage (NCBI taxonomy): Eukaryota > Metazoa > Arthropoda > Insecta > Coleoptera > Curculionidae > Ceutorhynchus > Ceutorhynchus assimilis. The sequence goes on from OU892278.1 coordinate 23,556,028, forward strand.
CATCAAGATGGCGGATAATGAAGTGTTTGAAATTTTCTTTGATAGTCAAAATGCAAAAATAGTATGTGATCATTGCAAAAGAAATGTGAAATCTGAGTTGAAGTGTGATAAGTGTTCCCGGCAGTACCATCCAGCATGTTTGGTCCGAGTTAAGGGTGCGAAAACCCTCGGAATCGGGCAAATTCTATGTCCATTGTGCGCGCCAAAAATCGAGGATGATGCCATTAAAAACACCCTGTTGAGAGAAAATGAAACATTGAATCGCTTAGTGCTGACTATGATGGAAAATCATGAACTCCTGAATAGTCGAATTTTGGAAATTGAAGATAATAATCGAAGATTGTGCGAAGAAATCCGTATTTTGAAAGAAAGACAAAATGTAAACAAACCCCCCTCACCTCCACAACGTTCGACGGCATCATTGAATAATGCAGCGGGTAGGCAATCAGCTGATTCTCTCAGATGTGCCAGGAAGCCAAACAACAATAATAAAAACGAAGAAAGCAGACCATCCCGACCTTCACAACACAACCCTACAAGATCGCCAAATCGAAACAGAAACAGCAAACTTTCTGTAACACAGACTCAGCAGTCAAGAAGTCCTCGCTCTTTCCATAATAATGACAAAATTGTTGGGGATAATAGCATTGATAGTTATGTCATCACCAATAGCCAGGTTCAAAGAGCTGTGGATAATGCATGCAATGGTACAGACAGTCTTACCTATCTATACAGATCCAAACCTAGAAGGGCAAAATCAACTCAAACAAATGGTTACCAATAAAAAACAGGTAAGCAAAGGCACAGCAGCCTCTTCTGGAAGTTTGTTTCGAGGAGTGCCTGGTAAAAAATGGCTGTTTTTGGGGCGTGTTGATCGTGCGGCAACGCCAGAAATAATTTCCAATTATATTAAACAAAAAGCCAAAATATCTGACGATAAGCTGCTGGTTGTGGAGGAATTGCCCACTCAGGCCAACTCCAGAAGTTTTAAGGTTGGAGTTTGTGAGACATTCTATGACTTGCTTGACAGGGGTGACTTCTGGCCTTGCAACACCATTTTTAGGCCTTTTGCTTATCGTAGCAGGCAGAGGGCCCAACCACAAAGGCTCACTGCAAATTTTCCCGACCCGCAAACAGGGATAGCAACACTCTAGCATTTTACTATCAAAACGTTAGAGGAATAAAATCTAAATTGCAGGCTTTAATGTGTAATGTTGTTACAGAGAATTATGACGTGATACTGTTGACTGAAACCTTCCTTGACAGTTCAGTACTGACAGGTGAACTTGGTCTTGATGGGTACTTTGTCTTTAGATATGACAGATCGGAACAGACCAGCACTTGCTTGTCCCAGGGTGGTGTTCTCATTGCGGTCAGGAGCGCACTTTCGTGTCGTCAGCTCATCACTCCACTTGACAGTGTTGAGCATGTTTTTGTTTCGATTTGCATCGACAAAAAGAAAATATTGGTTGGGAATGCTTATATCCCTGGTGTATCAGGTGTGGATGTCTACGAGGCTTTTGGTCGGTCACTTATGTATTTGGTGGACGGTGATGCCTTCACATACATTTTTCTTTGGGGTGATTTCAACCTTCCAAAAATATCTTGTGTGAATGATGAAAATGGAACATTACCAGCTGGAAATCTCTCCATGGAATCTTCAGCAATCTCGGACTGTGTTGCATACCTGGGATTGTATCAAAATATTCAGATTCCAAATAAATATGGCAATTTTCTGGATTTACTGTTTTCTAACCATATGAATATTAATGTTTCTATCTGTGATAAGCCATTGCTGAGGCTGGATGCTCCTCACCCAGCCTTCGAATGCAGTTTTAATTTGGGTAACGGTCAACCTATGAATATGTCATGTGATTATTTTTATCATAATTTTAAGTGTGCGAATTATCATGATTTAAATTGTTTTCTGTCTACTGTTGATTGGTCCTTCGTTTCTGAGTGTACTGATTTGGAGTGGGTTGTTTCGGAATTTTATGACATACTATATTATGCGGTTAACTCATTTGTTCCCATGTGTAGATTTTTGACACCTAAATTTCCTAAATGGATGAATGATGAGTTGAAGAATCTAATCTCGCAGAAAAAGAAAGCGCACAAGATATTCAAAGCTTCACAATCTCTTCGAGATTATGCTGTTTTTTCATATTTAAGGCAACAGTGTAGAGATATGTCGTCCTCTAGTCATCAAAGTTATATAAAATCTATGGAAGCGCAGTTAACAGACAAAAAGTCTTTTTGGAAATTTGTGAACTCTAAAAAGGGTAATTCCGAATACCCTCAGTCTATGAACCTTGATGATGAATCCAGTAATAATCCAGAGATGATCTCTAACATGTTTAACAGGCATTTCTCTTCAGTATACTCGGAAAACAGGTATACAAATGTGTCGTTTGTCTATGATAAATATGTTAGTCTTAGTTCTTTACAACTGTCTGTTATTGACGTTTTTAATAAAATTAGTAGTTTGAAACAAACATTAGGACCGGGTCCAGATGGTATACCTGTCATTCTATTACAAAATTGTAAATATGTTTTAGCTGAAATCCTTTGTAAAATTTTTAACTTATCCTTAAGTAGTGGAATGTTCCCCATGTGTTGGAAGAAATGTTATGTGACGCCTGTTTTTAAGGATGGGGATCGCTCTGATATAAAATAATATTGTGCTATTTCAAAAATATCTCTGATATCTAAGATTTTTGAATCGATAATTGCAGATCAAATAACACCTCATTTTAGGCACATAATTGTCAGCGAGCAGCATGGTTTTGTGAAGTCGAGATCGACAATTTCCAATCTGCTATGTTATGAGCAGTCTCTGTTGGAAGCCTTGGAGAATAAGTGTCAAGTTGATGTCATCTACACAGATTTCTCCAAGGCTTTTGACAGGGTTGATCACGGCATCTTGTTGAAAAAGCTGGAAGCTATTGGAATACATGGAGATCTGCTTGGTTGGTTTGAAAATATGTTGAGAGGTAGAACGCAGGCGGTTAAAATAAAAAACTATATTTCATCTGAAACAAGAGTTACCTCGGGTGTTCCCCAAGGTGGACACCTCTCAACTGTTTTATTCAACTGCTTTATTAATGATGTTAAAGACTCTTTCCAGCATAGTAGATTTCTTGCTTTCGCTGATGATTTAAAGCCATTCAGAGTTGTACAAACAATATATGATTGCCGGTTGCTGCAGGAGGACTTGGATCGTTTTTCTGTATGGTGCACTGATAATAATCTTTCATTGAATGTTAAGAAATGTAAAGTTGTTTCATTTAGTAGATCAAAAAATCCTCACAATTACAATTATTTGCTTAATTCTGAACAGCTTGAGAGACAGTCCCTAGTAAAAGATCTTGGTGTTTGGTTTGACTCCGAACTTACTTTTACTCATCACATTGATGTAATTACCAACAGAGCAATGCGTTTGCTGGGGTTTATCTTTCGAACACTGCGAGGATTTCAGAATATTTTCACATTCAAGTTACTCTACTGTGCCCTTGTCCGCTCAATCCTGGAATATGCCAGTTGTGTGTGGCAACCATTCTATGGTGTACATAGAAAAAGGTTGGAAAGAATTCAGCATAAATTTTTGAGTAGAATAGCTTACAAACTTCATATTCCATCTGAGGAAATTAACTATGCTGACATTATGAAACTTTTGAATTTGACATCACTGGAAAATAGAAGAAATTTTTTTGACATCTGCACCTTCTATAAAATCATAAATAGTATGATAGATGCACCTGACCTCCTAGCGGCTATTGGCGTTCATGTTTCCCCAATAAATGTTAGAAATAGAATTCTGTTTAATGTTGATTTTCATAGAACTAATTATAGTATTAATTCTCCATTATGTAGAATGTCAAAGCTGTCAAATGATATTTTAACTAAATGTGACATAGATATGTTTGACCGATCTTATGGAAGATTTTCGACTAAACTTAAGAATATGTCATATAATTGATAATTAGTCTTGTTTTTATCCCGCCATCTTGTGTCTTGTGTCTTGTTTTTTGGATTGTTTCAGACACTGATTGCTTGATACATTATATTTTGTCCTTTTTGACTTTTTGTAGAAATAATTAATTAACTATTGTAAATGCTATATGCGTGAATAAAATTTTGATTTTGAATTTTGATTTTGATTACAGACCACCCAGGACCTTCAGGAGGCCGTGAACACCCTGTCCAACATATCACAAGCCTTAGCAGCAGCAAAGACCATCATACAAGTTCCCAACAAAAACAGTTTATATCCAAAATTGCAGGCTGTAATCAGGACCAGAAATCGGCTAAGAAAAACGTCGTTGCGCATTAACGACCCTTTTTTCAAACACCAACTGAACACAATGAACCAACACATCGAAAAACAGGTCAAAGAAGTAATAAGTAATCAGTGGCAGGAAAAAATAGAATCGATTCACACAACAGGAAGGATCTATCCAGACTGGCGAAGAACCTTACTAAGGGCCCGAGGCAAAACATGCCTTGCATAAAATCTCCAGACAATGCCTACGTATCAAATCCTACACTGAAAGCTGAAACGTTTGCCGACAGCCTGGAATCACAACTCTAGCTAAACCCGCCGCAATTTTCAGACCAACCCAGGAATGTAGAATATAACATTCGCCTCCTGATCAACCAAGCGCAACCTCAACTTGAACCCGACCCAGTAATCACAGTCCAGATTATTAGGGAAACAATCACTGGACTATTCAATGAAAAAGCTCTTGGAAAAGATAACATATCGAACACTGCTTTGGAAAAGCTACCACAGAAAGAAGTCGAGGACCTGCGGAAAATAGTGCAAGCCATGTTTTTACTAGCCTATTCCCCATCCAAATGGAAGGGAGCGAATGTTATACTCATCAGAAAAGCCGGCGAATCCGGTCCAAAAGCTAGCGCCCAGTCAGTCTCCTCCCGGCACTAGGGAAAGGGCAGGAAGTACAAGACAACTTGGACCGCCTCCACATTTTAACGAACCAGCAGATGGGATTCAGGAAATCTCAACCTACCATTCACCAGGCGAGCAGACTAGCAGCAACAATCCTCAGGAGGGCAAATCGAAGAAACGACACAGGTGCAGTTTTCCTGGATACATAGAAGACAAGATGTGGCACGAAGGCCTAATCATTAAAATGCTGCCAGCTGGAATACCACCCTAACTAGTAAAACTGATCGCCTCCTTTTTAAACAACAGAAGTTTTTGTGTGACAATCGACGGCACCTCGGCCAACAAAACCACGTCTACCGCAAGGCCAATTAAAGCCGGCTGGCGTCCCTCAGGGTCCACACTCAGCCCGCTGCTCTTCAACATCTACATGTCTGACATCCCTAGGTCAGGAGAGATAACCCTTCTGGCCTACGTGGATGACACAGCCATAACAGCAACTGCTCGCAGTCAACCAATCATAAGTGCCCGCCTACAGTGCCACCTTGCGGAGCTAGAGGACTGGATGGACAGATGGCGGCTGCTAGTCAATCCAAGACGCAATCATCATGTTTGGGAAAAACTTGAAACAACCGCCCCGAGAAAGACTAAAGTGGAAAAACACACAGGTGAATTGGTCCAGCAAAGCTAAATATATCTTTGACAGACGACTCACTTGGAAGCAGCAAATATATATATATATATAACAATATAACATAAACAAAGCCCAAGGACAAATCAACCAACTATACCTGTTCCTGGATAGGCACAGTAAACTAAATCTACAAGTCAAGATCAATATTTATAAGCTCTATATAAGACCGATACTAACCTACGGAGCACCAGCCTGGGCCACAACAACCACCCCAAACATACGACACCCGCTTACCACCATGGAGAATCGCATCCTGCGGAACCTACTAGGTGCTCCATGGTTCATCAGGAACTCCACCTTGAGAAGGGACTCCAAACTTCAAACTATACTCAGCCATATACAGAACCTCTGCACCAATTACTTCGCCAAAGCAGAAGTAGCCATAAACCCCCTCATCAGGGAAAGCCATACACCAGCCCCAAGAGGCTCAACCCACCCTCTCTCAGGGAATCAATTATTTTGAGGAAGCCACGGATAAACCTCAACACATAAGATCCGCCACTTTGGGATCAACACGCAAAATCTATCATGGCCGTGTTCGTTTTTGACATCTTTTTCGTCGATTTGCTCCGAAATTTTGACAGGCACGTGACTGGATCAAACAGTTTCAATTTACAAATCACGTGCTTGTCGAAATTTCGGAGCAAATCGACGATAAAGATGACGAAAACGAACACGGCTCATGACCTGGACACCCAGAATATACACGAACACGAAACAGGGGAATATAAGTACGACACAAGTATTTTCTCACAACCAGAAATAATCGTCATTAATCCATGTCAAAAAAAAAAAAAAAAACTTTCACTCAGATCCATGATGATTTCATCTCTCATTCTGCATCTCTCTACTACGAGTACCAGTATGCCTTCCAGGGTCTTTAGAACCTCACATCATCCTAGAGCCATGTTTGGAAATATTGTACTCTAGATCTATGCTCTGCACTACTCTCGTAATCTTCATTATCCCATCTATTCACAGTCCACATGCTTAACATCTCTAAGCCTGTCAAATGCCTTCGTATTCATCCAGGTCTACCCTCACGCCTGCCTGCCCTGTACGGTTCTTATTCTCATGCATTGTCGTAACGGCAACTGAAAGGATGGTGGTAGAACTCGTGGTATTCCTCAACGTAGGAATCTGTAGAGTGTCTGTTTGATGGGTAATCTGACCTCCTGGATCAGTAGTCGTATCGCACCAAACTTCTTGTTCCTCGTTTTGCTTTCTCGAGCCGCTCTCTTGATTTCAGATTGATAATTAGGTACTAAAACTAGTAATTATTAACATCACCTTGTTTCTTGTTTTCTAATAAACTCCAAGTTACTATTAATATTTATATTAATATTCAGAGTGTCCCAATAAATCGATCTATACATGAAAAACTGTATGCAGAAAATTTTAAAAAATTTAACAGTTTACTAATATCAATGCGGGCAACCCGGCTAAAATATTTTCAAGATGGTGGTTCTTCCGGAGACACCCTGTATGTGATTGCATATTTGGATTCTACGTAAAATTCTAAGCAGATTTCATGTTATATACCCTATAGGTACCTAAGTTCGACTGTTTTTGTAGTAATAGTCATTACCGTTAGTTATTAGTTGACAGTTGTCATAAAAATATAAAAACTATTTAGTAACAAGTTTGCTTTATTTAGAAAATATCTATAATAATACATGGCGCAGTCGTGGAAGAACATCAAATAACGGGAATCTACCGGTTAGAGAAAAAAAGTATCAGTTTGCAGTTCAGTGACAACGACAAAATGGAAGGAGAATTACCAGATCCAATGAAGGTAGAAGGAAATCCTAATAAGAATTTTGATAAGTTTCACCAAAGTTTTGAGATGTATTTAATTGCCACAGAGAAAGACACAAAACCAGATAAGGTGAAGATTGCTCTTTTCTTAAATTTGATAGGCCCTGAGGTGGTTGAGATCTATAATATATTGAAAATTACTCAAAAGGACCAATATGACACTCTGATTGCAGAATTTAGGAAATACTTTGCTCCTAGGAGAAACAAAACGTATGAGAGATTTGTATTTAATAACCGAAGTCAGGGGCCAGAAGAGGCGTTTGATCACTTCTTAACAAGGGCGTCCATAGAACATTTTTCAGGATGAAGGGGGGGGGGGGGGGGCAAAAACTTGACTTATTTTTAGTTTTTGAATAATAGTAGATTATACCACGAGTCAATAGGTTCGTTCCAACCCCCCGTTTTCGTATCGTCATGAAACGGTTTCGGAACTGTTAGGATCGATTGCCGGCGCATGCGTTGACCTTGCACGGTTTTATCTTGGTACAGAAACAACGGGTAGTTGGAACGGTTTCATGATCGTTTTCGTAATGACGACAGTTCAAATAACTTTAACCGAGACTTTAACCCTAAATTTGTTTGTTTGCAAATTAAAACAGAAGAATATAGGATTAGGATTACAAAATAATATATAAAAAAGGAAAATCGAACACCAACGCTGATTCATTATCAAGAATCTAAAACTGAATCCTTGCAAGCTGATAACATCAAGGATTAGCAAATAGCTGATAATAAATTTTGTACTTTTTTTCACTTGAAAAAATAAAAATGCTACAGTTTTATAAGTTAGATTGGAAATTGGTTGTTTAACAACAACATGAACAACAAAAACAGGTGACAAAAATTGAATTACGCATGTCAGTCATGAATCAGTCCACGCGGTTCTTGCTTTCCACTCGGGATCGAAATGACGGTGCTAAAACCAGTTCTCGAACGATCCCAGGTTTGGTTGGAACGCCAACGAAACTGTACGGTAAACGATCATCTCTCGGTTGGAACGCGTTTAACCTATGGCGCATGACCGTGACCGTACATTGTCCGGTTTTTGGCTGGGTTGGAACGAACCTAATAATAGACCTTTTCAAGGTCCACAACGCGCTTGCGCGTCAAATAAGTGGGGTTATGTTGGCTGTTTGTTTTGCGGTCCAAAAAGCATAGCAAGTATTATAAAAAAGTTGTAATTATTACCTTTTCCAATTTAAAATGGCCCAAATGCCTTTTAAAAACGTTAAATTATCAGCAGCAGATGTGCCGGGTGCAATTTTTCGTAATGAGATTGTAGAGAAAAATAGCGTATTGGAACTTAAAAGGAATTTACTTTGAAGACATGGCCAGGGAAAGCGGTAAAAAATTAATCCCTCGGAATATCCGGGAGTGCGTTCAAAGACGGCAATGCTAATGCCAAAACCTACTATTCCCCTTCTACCGGCGATGCCAAATCTGGTGTGAATTTTCTGGAACGCCAAATACCGTTTGTCAATTAGGCAATCCAAACCACGTAACATTCAAGATGGCGTCAGCGTGGCGACCATAAATGGACCAAAAAACACAAAAAATATCTAGTTTCTGCCCGACTTAATAGTTTACGTACTTAGTTAACAAATATTTTATTGAATAATCAAAATCAAAGCTGCAAACAAACAAAATAGGTAATTGAAATATGCATGAAAACACATATTCAAAACTAACTTGCTGGCCGCCACGCCATATTGAATTTGGTCTCATCCAATCAAAATTCGTATAACCATTTCTAGACTCAGTTGAAAGAGCCTCCAAAAGTTACTTTACCGCGGCCGATTTGGAACGTGTAAAGCCAACCGTTTTTGGCACGCTGGAGCCGAACTTGAACGCAATATGCCAATTTTGGCTCGGCTTTAGCCATTTTTGAACGCAGCCCGGATCTTCCAACTCTGCTGTCACTATTACACTTTCCAAAAACATAATATTTGTGTGCCCCATCGCTTTTACTAATTTTTAAATAGGTTTTTCCAATATTTTCCTATGCATAAACGTGTAACATGGACCGCAAAACAATAATCAGCTGATCAAAGAAATGACAGTGAAATTGTGCGATGTTGCCGGCTTGTACAAATTGAAGGGCCTTAAATTAAAAAAAAAAAAAAAAAACATACAAAATGACCATCAATATATCTTTTCAATAAATAGCTTGAGTCTTTGACTGCATCAAATATAAGGTTAATTAATATTAAAGAATTTGAATCTCAGTTCTAATGAAATCGAAATTATTCATGATTCTTTCCTGTATAGCGTGATAGAAACCGACACTTGACAACAATGTTTTGCGCTTGCGCAACAGAATTATTCTACTTTGAAAAGGTCTATTATAGCTATTATTCCCGAGGAATATTTACGAACTGAGCCGCGTTAGCGGCGAGGGAGTAATATACCAAGGGAATAATAGCCATTATTGCGAGTAGTATACTCTACTTTATTTACGACAATAATGCCCATAAATCCCTCGCGGGAATAATATATGGCATTATACTGCCAATATCACAAATATAATACTTACATTATAGTCAGTCGTAAATAAAACCATTTATGTAAAGTCCGTCGATTTTAATCTGATACTCCAAAAAAATGTGAGCTGGTGGCTCCCTATGTTAAAACGTCAATGGTTACCTGACGTCACATCTGTTTTTATGTGGTTTCTGCCATGTGCTTCACCCCCTCGCTCCTAATACGGAAAGTGTCAGATAAAAAATGACGGCCAATAGGTAACCATACGTATATTACTGAATGAACATAAGCAGTCTAAACTGTACTCATTTGTAATGACGTCATTTTAGAAAATAAACACATTGCACGGACAGAATGTCAATTTGACAATTATTATTTATTGTGTAAGCAACTTTTAGTATCTATTTTGCTATTCTGTTTTTTTATTCTTCTGGTAGCAATGGTAGCATCATGAAACAATAATAATCTCCAGGCCTAGGGGGGGGGGGGGGGGGGGGCAAGATACAGTGAAATCAAAGAAACAAGATGAGAAATCAAAGAAATTCGCATGCAAAAAATGCAATGGAACACACAAATTTGCAGAATGTCCAGCATTTGAGAAAACATGTTATAAGTGTGGAAAAGAGAATCATTTTAGTAATGCATGTCTAACAAGGGGCATTCGGCGTTGTAAATCGGCAACAAAAATTCTCGAAAAAAGTGGTTATTAGAAAAATTACAGATCGGGTTCAGAGAGTTAAGACTTATTCGTGCATTCTTTGAAAAAAGTTGGTGTTGTTAAAAATAAAAATAATTCAGTATGGATTGAAAAATTGAAAGTGCATATAACACAGACATAGATTTTAAAATAGATACTGGTTCCGAAGTGAATATTTTACCTAGAAAAATATTGAAAACATTTTGCAGTGACAATAACTGTCATATGTTGGTGAAGTGCAGTACAATTCTGGAAGCCTATGGTGGAGCAAAGTTCAAACCAGTTGGAAAAATCAACTTGCAGTGTTTAAGGTTTGGTAAAGTATTTGAGTTAAAATTTTTGATTGTTGATTTGAATGTCAAACCAATATCAGGATTGCCATCTTGTTATAGGTTGAAAAAAAATAAAAACCCTGGAATTGTGCAAGAGGTTACCCATAATATTGATTTGAATTCAAATATAAATAAGAAATTAATTAGTGAATAGTGATGTTTTTGAGGGCATAGGCACTTTTTTACATACATACTTGTAAAATTGAACTAAAAGAAAACAGTATACCAGTTGCTAGATCTGCCCGTCGGTTTCTTTAGCTATTAAAGATAGATTTAAACAAAAATTAGATAAATTAGAGCAGAAGGAAGTTATAGAGAAATTAGATAATGCTAATGAGTGGGTTAATAACCTGGTTATAATTGAAAAACCAGATAAATCCTTAAGACTATGTTTGGATCCACATGATTTAAACAAGTGTATAAAAAGATAATACCTTGAAATTCCAAACTTGGTAGATATTAGTGCTAAGTTGTAGTCAGGAAAAAAATGTTTTTCTGTACTTGATTTTAAAGATGGGTTTTATCAAGTGAAGCTTGATAAGGAGTCTACATCTTTAACTTCATTTTCTACTTCATTTTGTTGTTACACATTTTTGAGACTACCGTTTGGTTTAAATTTGGCACTGAGTATTTTCAGAGAATAAATTGTAAGAATTTTGGGGATATTGAAAATGTAATCACTTATTTTGATGATTTATTGGTAGCTTGTAACACTATGGAGGAACATGATAAGACATTGAGAATGGTTTTACAGAGAACAAGAGAGAAGGGTGTGAGATTTAATTGGGGATATTGAAAATGTAATCATATATTTTGATTATTTATTGGTAGCTTGTAACACTATGGAGGAACCTGATAAGTCATTGAGAATGGTGTTACAGAGAGACAGAGAGAAGGGTGTGAGATTTAACAAAAATAAGTTGCAATTGAGAAAGTGTGAAGTGAAATACATGAGGCATATTTCTAATAGTGAGTGTATGAAAGTAGATAATGACAAAATTAAGGCCATCAATGATCTTAAAGCACCATCCCATAAGAAACAGTTGCAGAGACTGCTTGGCTTGGTAAGTTATGTTAGAAAGTTTATTCCGAATCTAGGGGAAATTGTAAATCCACTTTGTCAGCTACTTGAAATAGTATATTGTGTATTTAGGTGGAAAAGTGACACATTCTCGGCCGACGGTGTAAGTTGACGGGCGAGGCGTAGCCGAGGCCGGCAAACACCGAAGGCTGAGAATGTGTCACTTTTCCACCGAAATACACATACTATTTTTTTCTGCGATTGACAAGAAATGTCAGCATTTTTGACCGGTTGACAGGTCGCAAAACTCAAGATTCTGGTATTTTAATTATGTTTCAATAGTTGCTAGGGAATCAATGAATAACAATACAGGAATCACTTTTCCGGCCTAGACCGGGAAAGTGATTCTCGTACTGCTGCATAATTGTAACAAAAAGACAACCATTTAACAGATATTTAACCGATCGCAGAAAAAAGAAATTGTGTTTCAGTGGTTAGACGTACATATTAAAGCTCTTGAAAATATCCAACTTGTATTGTATGTATAAGTATAGCGGAAGATGATGATCTGAAAGAAATGGTACATTCAGTTGAGAAATATTTGCGAATGAGTGAAAGAAGAAAAGAACAGTTTAGAAAAGAAACCATAAAGGATAAAGAATTGAATGAAGTTATTGAATGTTGTTTGAATGGTTGGAAAAATAAAGGAGAACTGGGAATGTTTTACAACTTAAGAGCTGATTTGTATCAAAATAACAATCTCATTTTTTATAATGACAGGATGGTGGTTCCTCAACTATTGCGTGTAAAAATATGCTAAAAGTACTACATGAAGGTCGTTTTGGCATAACTCGTATAAGAGATAGGGCATGGAGTGTATTATTCTAGCCTGGAATGAGCATATATATTGATAAAAAAATTCGGCAGTGTCAGTTGTGTGAAAGATATAGATATGCTAATGTAAAACAACCATATCACATAATATTCCTGATTTACCTACCTTTCCAAAAGTTAGGTTGTGACATCATGGACTATATGGAGGAAAATCATATTTAGTAATTGTAGATTATTTATCTAAGTGGTTAGAAAATATGCTTCTACACCATTTCAACCTCAATTTCGGAAAAAGTAACTTTTATTTAGGAAAATGTAAAGTTATTTTCGGAAAAAGTCAAATCAATTTCAGAAAAAGCAAAGTTAATTTCGGAAAAAGTAAATTCAAATTCGGAAAAAGTAAATTCAAATTCGGCAAAAGTAAGCTATGAATGAATTAACATTTTCCGAATTTGAATTTACTTTTTCCGAAATTAACTTTACTTTTTCCGAAATTACCATTACTTTTTCTGAAATTGATTTGAGTTTTTCCGGAAATGACTTGACATTTTCCTAAATAAAAGTTACTTTTTCCGAAATTGAGGTTGAAATGGTGTAGAAGGAAAACAGTCTTGCCATGTTATTAGTGTTTTGAAACAAATATTTGCGATACATGGAATACCTGATGTTAAAGTGTCAGATAATATATATGCCTTTTAAATCGCCTGAATGTAGATGTTTTGCGAATGAGATTGACTTTAAATTTCAGGCAACTAGGCCTAAATATCCATGATCGAATGGACTGAAAAATTTGTGCAAACAGCTAGAAACATTATTCGTGAAATAGATCACTTCTTGTGGGTTGCTTTGAAAGAGTATCGTAACTCTCCTATTACAAATCTTGACAGGTCTCCTGCTGAACTCTTGTTTTCTAGGAAAATAAAAACTAAATTACGTTTGCTTGAAAAACCCAGTTCTAAAATTAAAGAATTCAGGAATGAATTAGAAAATAGAAATAAATTATATAAAAAGTATTATGATAAACATTCTAAGGAAAAGCCAGACTTTGAAGAAGGTGAAAATGTTGTGAATAGGGATGTAAATCAGTAGTTTCCTACAAGTATACTATCCAAACATGAGGCCCCAAGGTTTTACTTGATTAATAATGGTTCTAATGTTTCAAGGCGAAATAGTAATCATTTACGCAGCTCAGAAATTCAACATGATTTATCAAGTAGACAAAGTAATCGCGGTGATTCTGGTCTAGAGTAGAATACCATATCTAAAGATGAATCTTCCAATTTTGGAACTGATAATGATGGTATTGTTGCAGAGCCCTGTATCATTGAGAATACTAGGGCAAAGAACTTTAACAGTGGCTCACCAGGTGAGAATCAGAGATATATATCATAATCACAATCCGTAGTCCAAAGGTAAAGGTAAATGTATCACCTTTACTTATCAAATAGCACTGAAAAGTGATAAATTTTACCTTTACCTTTGGACATCGGATTGTGAATAAATAATACAAACTATTTAGTAGCAAGTTTGCTTTATTTAGAAAATATTTATAATAATACAGTTTTGGAAATATTGACAGTTGAAAATTGACTAGTTTATAAAAATCTAAGACAGGAATGTGAAATCGGTTTTCCTCTTAAATTAACTGTTTAGGTTTTACAGCCTGTCAAAGTTGCAAAAAGTCAATTTTCAACTGTCAACATTTCCAAAACAGTTGAACTTAGGTGTAGGGTATATCACATGAAATCTGCTCAGGATTTTACGTCGACTCCAAATATGCAATCACATATAGGGTGTCTCATTTAAAATAAGAAAGTTAAGGTCTACTTCCGGTAAAACCAGAAGAGTCTTGAAAATATTTTAGCCGGGTTGCCTCCATTGACATTAGTATACTGTCAAATTTTCAAATATTTTCTACATACAGTTTTTCATATATACATAGATCGATTTGGTTCCCGGTGGCATCTAAACATTCCGGTATAGGATTCGGCACCTAGGCATATTTCATTGGTCCGTTTGAATTCGGGCCGCCAATTGATGCGGAGTGCCGAAATCGGTACTTGAATGTTGAACGGTGCTGAGCCTCAGGTCAGAATGGTCTATTAGCAACAGCCATGTGGAGTGCCGAATCTAAGGTCAAAATGTTAAACAGTGCTGAGTATCAGGTCCGAATGTTGCCATGCGTTTGGCGCGGTTTTTATATTAAATCAGCTGTCCACCTCCTTCGTGTTCCTCTTAGCTACAATTTTGAGGCGGATGCGGTTTATTTCGCCCTTGCTTCATGTGTTCTTGTGCTTAAACATGCAAGATGAGTTTGCCTGGATCATTTAAACATTTTCAATGTGGTGAGCAAATTTACCGAGCCAACATTTTGGAGGAAAACAGTATAAAGCAAAGGATATAGGAGAGTATAGTGATATAACAAACACGAATTGGAATGTGAAGTCCTCGAAAAATTATTATAACAGATTCAAATGCAGGTTTTTGTTCAATGTCAATTCAATGACGTATAGAATCTTCTTGGATGCGAATAGACTTTGGAAAATACATTTTTTAGATATGTTTTTGTATGCCATCATAGTGCTTATAAAAAAAAAAAACCAAAATCCAAAAACTGCTGTTGCCTGGCTTCAACTGATACTTTGATTAAACTAAGCACCACAGATACCAAAAAAAAGATGAATATGTTAGGGTATTTATTTTCAAAATTTTCTATTCTAATTTGCCAGATTTCAGGTTTTTATAATCACCCCCCTGGGTCCGCCACTGCAAATTATTGTCCAAGATTTTTTGAAATATATTGTTGAAATAAAATAAATGTGTAACAAAAAGTAAATAAAGTTTGTTTGTTGATTTTGTGTCGCGCTAACGGAGTAACATTCCAACCTGCAGCTGGGCACTGTTTAACATTTTGACCTTTGATTCGGCACTCCACATAGTATATGTATATACCATTCCGACCTGAGGCTCTGCACCGTCCAACATTCAAGTACGGATTTCGGCACTCCGCATTAATTGGCGGTCCGAATTCAAACGGACCAATGAAATATGCGTAGGTGCCGAATCCTATACCGGAATGTTTAGATGCTTCCCGGTGGGACACCCTGTACAGGGTGTTTCATTGAAAATAAGCAAGTTGATAATAACTTCCGCTATAACCGGAAGTGCCAGAATCTTGAAAATATTTTAGCCGGGTTGCCCCCACTGACATTAATATACTGTCACATAGGGAAAACAAGTATTTATAACTGAGAACTATTTAATATAAATATTGCTGAATAATGGTAAAGAAATATGACCCGATTCAAACTGGAGTCGATTTTTTTCTTCGCCATATTAGATTTACAAAAGACTACAAAATGTTCCCTATTATCATTATATTAATCAAAACTTTTAAGCTGTAAAGTTTCTTTCAGCAACGACGCCGGATAATAGAACAATTTTAGGGTCCATTCTTATATTTCATTGGTTCGTGGTCGCAGTTCCGCAAATCGTGGCAATATGATTGATTGCTTTGCCGAGATTTCAACTGAAAACTTTCAGCGGTCCTTCTTATAGTCTTTATGGCATCGTATTTCAGCAGCGCTGCGGGGAACTTTAACGGGGGACACGGGATGGCTTTTTTGTGTTGCTTCAGGGGTGGATTGAGAATCTTTGGGAAACTATGAGTAGAAAGTTAAGTTGAGCAATTAGCTTGGCAGATTTCTGAATGAAATATCGAATTTGGGAAAGTAAAGCGATAGCATAATTATTTCATCCTGAATTAATGGAAATATTTCCTAGTTTAGGTTCCAAAGTCTCACCAAGATCCTGAATGAACTCATATGGCCGTCCTTTTCCTAAATTATCAATTTTTCATGAGCTAGAAAATAGTTATTTCACATACCTTCTATGTTTATAACGATTGCATAAACCAGTTTTCTTCTACAGAAATAAAAATCGATAAGAAAAGCGATATATAATGAAATGCAAAATAGAAAAAGTAGTACCTAGTTGAACATTGTTCACACATGTCCATATCAGTTTTCCAAAGTTTTGTTTGATAAACTATCCTAACCCTACAATTTTCTAATTCTGAAATAATTATAAAAGAAATAGTGTATTGACCACAAGTGGGACTGAGCGTTGATGCGTGTCAAAACACACAGATTCCAATATGTCAGCAAAGAAAGATTTTCGCTCGATGTGTACTTTCTGTAATGACAAAGGGATGTAAAACATTAACGTCAGCTACACAGTACATTGACAAAGTCAAAATGCTAACAATGATGAGTAGTAAGATCAGTTTCCCAATGCTAACATAAGAAAAAAACTGGGGTATCAGATGCTTTTGACAGAGTGCTCAAAATGAAGTTAATACACAAAATATAGTGTAGCAAAATTAACAAAATAACTTAATGCGAATTAGCTATAATATTCAAATACGTATGGATACATTTTATCACTAATAGAGAGCAATATAATATTTAATATAGACATTATATTGATGCAACTATAAATAAATGAGTTGCCCATTGCCCATAAACTTTCGGCAGTTAACATAAAAGTGCCATTCAAAACTCGGACATTTCATGGCAAGTTGTGACAACCCAATATCATATTTAGGTCTGCGTGGCTAATTTATTCCTAATAAAAAACGGATGTGATATGAAGTTTATTGGATGTTTTTTTATACCTATATTTAATATCTTTTCATAAAAAAGAGAGTTTTACCTCAATCAAAAATAAAATATTTTATTTCTTAATTTTTCCATAAGGCCGTGTATTAGAAAACCGAAACATTCAGTTAGCTGACGTTTATCGGGCTGTTTATATACCTTCTTAATCTTAAAACATTTTATACTACATTTTTATACACAAAATTTTCAAAACAGATAAACATTTCAAATTATTTATTGCGGATATATCGGAGCCACAAGATGTTCTCCTCGGTATTTATGGGAAAGTTCGCAGGCCCTGCTTTCATATTCAGGAAGTTTACAGAATTAAGCCACCCCCGAATCTAAGAAACACGTATATACAAAATATAAATCTGCTTTTTCCACCCTCGTAGTCAGAACTTTATTCGAAGGGAAAAAAATTTAATGATAACAACTGAACGGAATCGTCTCGTAAAAGTGAGTTCCTATTATAGCTATTACTTTTTTATTATTCTTCAATATTTTAGTACCCACATCCGTAATCAATGACTATCATTCAAAGCAAAGTTTAATATGTTTTTTCACAGATTAGGTATAATGTTTTCATTAATTTTCTTTATTCCTAAAGTATATAAATCGACTTTTTTTTTAGCATAGTTGTCAAAGAACAAGTGAAAATTTGAACGCATCCAGTTGCTTTGTATTTGAAATCGAGAAAAAATCAGGAAATTATTTTAAAAGCTCCATTTTTTAAGTGCTCTTGGTTAAAAGTTATAAAAATTAGTTGGAACTCTTTTCTTTTACTATTATATAAACATCTACCTTTTAAAAATATTGTAGTATCTAGGATAATACGGCATCTCCCTTCGATACATTAAACCCTATCGTCTTCCAAAAAAGGTTCAGGATTTCAGGAAAATCATTGATCACGTCGCGTTTAAATAACATTCGGTTGCAAGTCGAACGAATTATTAAATTATATGAGGAACCTGAACCCATGGAAGGTCAATGTCAATGCCGGTTCACCGGTAATTGTTATAATCAGCGAACACGCACCAGGGTCGCGGTATTAATATAAAATAATGGTTTTTGGAAGATGAGGGGGTAGTCTACAGACCGAGAATTAACGGCGTTAAAATACATGTACTACAAATAATTTTAATATTGTTACGGCATCGCATCGCACATTGTATACTATTTGCTATTATTATCATTAATTATGTCTGACTAGGACTTCTTGAAAAAAATAAAAAATAAAAATTAATACCTTAATTTCTTGATTAGAGAGGCGGAAATTTTTAATATTACTAATCAGGCCCTTCTTTCCTTTACATATCGTTCTCCTCCGACCTTTTATCAATTCTACTATTAGTGCGATGGCTTAAAATAATACATTCATAATTAAATACGCAACCTATACTAAATACTTAACTAATCACTTTTTAATTGGGTGTTCTATGCTGAAGCACCTCATTCTATAACTACACATTTTTCGCCAGGGTTTCGTGAAAGAAGGTCCTCTTCATCATTCAGATGCAAAATACACTTTTTAATTCTACGGTTAGGAACGTTTTCATTTCATGTTCCGTCTGCTGTTTGGGCTCTGCCCTTTGCCTTTTTCTACACCAAATAATTAGGTAATAGGCTATCAGCATTGTAAGGATCCCTATGAAAATTATCCAGGACACGCCAAAAATGATTAAATGCAAAACGTCAATTATTTTTTCCTGTATGCTCGCATTAGTCGCCGGAATTAGTGCTGCAGCTAACGCAAAATATCCATTTCTGTGAAAAATTACATACCCCAATATTGCCGACAGGGCTATATTCCAGGTCATGAAAAGTGCGTACGTGTGCATGCCAAAGTTATCGCTAAAACTTGGGGTGTACCTCTGACTACTCATAAAACTGAAGACCTCTTGCATATTGCCCTTGTCGAAGTAAAATTTAGATAGGGATTATGTAGGCTCCAGTTAGAATTGAGACATTCATTGAGATCCTTATACGTCGGGAGACTGTTGTCAGTTTTTGGACTTAGTACAAATGGTTTAAGGTTCGACCATGTAGCCGGGATAACGTGTGTTATCTTTGGAATACTGCCTACTCTTGGACAAGGAAATTTGCTGGGATTTATGACTTCGTTATCGACTTCTAGTTGACAATGACACGGTAAATGGAGCTTAACTGCACCCATAGAGATAAAGCTATCGTTGATTCCAACTGTTTTATTGTTTCCGCCCGTATTCAGGTTGTTATCCTAGAATGAGTAATAACGTAATGCTCCTCTCTTATTTCCGAGATAATCATAGAAGTCTGGAGGTGGCAGCTCATGGGACAATAATGACTTAACTCTGTAACAGTCGTACCTTCGTACAGCTTTTTCGCACATTGAAGGCGGAAAATCTGGAAATATAGCATAGTTTATGACGGTAGGGTTTGCACTGGTGCAGTCCCGTCCCTGAAATTTGCCTTATTTCGTCCTTTCCGGTCGCAAAGTTCGTGGAAACTGCGATATATAACGATTGATACGGAATGAAGCAGGTCTGATCATACCAGGCGAAGGGTGTCGTAACAAGCTCAAATAATTTCCACTTTTGTGTTGCTTGCACGATAGGAATTTTCACATGGATGAATAATTTTGACTCCGAAAAGGAACAGTCACTGATGGCAACTCAAAATTCTTTGCCAAGTTCATTTCTCCAACTTCCAGATCCCGATTTTCCCGAATTATTTCCATTCTTACAGTCTTGAGGTCCTCTTCTAAAATTTTCATATTGATGACCTCGATGGGAATTTTGTGGTGTCTGCAAGATTCCATGATATTTTGTTTCCTGATTGTTTAAATTATATGAGGAACCTGAAACCATGGAAGGTCAATGTCAATGACGGTTCACCGGTAATTGTTATAATTAGCGATCACGCACCAGGTCGCGGTATTAATATAAAATAATAGTTTTTGGAAGATGAGGGGGCAGTCCACAGTCAGTAATAAAAGTGCCTTTCAGTCCTGTGATTATTATTGGAGCCCATGCCCATATCTGAAATGTATTAGTGGTAAGCGTTACTTTAAATACACTTTCTATTTTTGTACTTGGCTCTAGTTTTGATTCTCACCTGCTCATAACCCTCAGGTCCGACAATATTTTCAAAAAGAGGTTCATCATAGGCGATCACTTCATAACGAGTATGATTATCTTCTGTCCATTATGCGTTTTCTGATAGCTATATATGTATGTATGTATAAACTAATTCTGGAGCCGCACACTCTTTCACAGTCTTGCACACACGGTTTCTGGCAGCAATGTCTATTCCTCTGTGCTCACGCTCCATCCTGCGGTCCGTTTTGTCGGTATCGTATCTGCTCCGCTGTTTTACAAAAGTTTGTGATCCGTCGAAGACTACTCGACGCCAGGCGGGCCTACCTTTTGCCGTCGTCTCCAAGTTGTTAGTATCGATCCTTTAGAACATCTTTGTAGCGTTTTTATTGACCTCCTTGATTTTATTTTCCCTCTCTCATTTTACTATAGAGAATCTATCGTGGAAGACGTGTTTTGGGCATGCGGCCGAAGTGACCCGTCCAGCGAAGTTGGTACATAATGATGAGAGTTCCATGCTAGTTGATTTGGCTTCCTCTAAAAAAATTATCTTCGTTCGTCGGTATTGCCATTTAATCCGTAGGATCCTTCTTAGGCATCGCTGGTGGTATTTTTTTAGGCTTTTCATATGTCTTCTGTGAATTATCCATATTTCGCAGCCATATGTAAGTGTTGGTATTACAAGTGCATTGTAGACGCGAAGTTTTGTCTCAACAGGGATGTCGTGATTGTCGAAGACTTTCTCCAGAAGTCGCCGGAACGCCGCTAGCACTTCAGGCGATGTTGAATTTCAGCGTTAATGGTTGCATTCGCTGACAGATGGCTCCAAAGATATGAGTAGTATTTTACGTTCTGCAACGATTGGTTATAGTTATATTTGGGGCTCGGGGATTAGTATCCGGTGTCGGTTGGTGGCAAATCTGCGTCTTGTTGAATTTGACCTCTAGGCCCATTCTCCTGTATACCTGGTTGAATTTATTGATTTCCCGGAGATCTTCCTCTGTATTGTCCATCACGACGTTATCATCCGCACAATGACGTTCAATTATCGATGCCATCGATACTTTCGTCTTGGCTCGTAATCTGTTTAGGTTGAATAAGCCGCCATCAAGTTTGTACAGGATTTCTACTCCTGACGCCAGGTGACCCTCGAAAAGGATTGTACTGTTGCGGACACCCAACCTTTGGGAATATCTTCCAAAGAGCTTCTTTATTGACCGAATCAAATGATGTCACTAAATCTATGAAGGCCATGTTTAGGGGGTGATTTTGTTCCCTGGATTTTCCTTGCATTTATAATCATGTCAGCTTTACTTTGGTTGGTTGGTCCAAAGCCACACTTTGTAACCTCTCCCGCAGTTGGGATTGAGCCTTGTCTCACTTTTTAAAAATGGTAACTATGGAGGCATGTCTAAGTTCGGCAGGTATGGTCTCAGCAAACGTAATTTTACTTATTGAATTACAGTACCAGCTGACTTAGCTATTGTTCTTTAGTTGTCTGATTGCCTTTTCAACCTCGTCTAATCTAGGAACTTCGCTTAGTTCTGTGGTATTAGTTTCTATGGAATTTCTTTGGAGATGACATTATTATTGTGTGTAAGTAATTTGATAGGCTGTAAAACCTAAACGGTTAACTTTTGAGCAAAACTGATCTTACATTTTTTTCTAAGATTTTCACAAGTTATCATTTGACACCAACTTTGAATTTAACCAAAGATTAAATTTAATTGGAATTTTCAATCAGGGATTTAATTCAAAGTTGATGTCAAATATTGGTGTCTACTGATAGTTTATAAAAATCTTAGATAAAAATATAAGATCGGTTTAGCTCTAAAATTAACCTTTTAGGATTTACAGCCTGTCAAAGTTGCAAAAAAGTCAATTTTCAACTGTCAATATTTCCAAAACAGTTGAACTTAGGTATAGGGTATATCACATGAAATCTGCTCAGAATTTTACGTAAAATCCGAATATCCAATAATATAGAGGGTATTCTATTTGAAATAAGAAATTTGGAGCACGACCAGCTTTTCTGAAACACCCTGTATATGCAAAAGTGAGTTTTTCAAAAAATTTAATTTCAACCATAAAACTTTTATTTGAGACACTTTTTTCTAAAATGTCAAATAAAAAAGATGGATGGGGGCGGCATTTATAACCAATAACCCTGTACAGATGATATGGTTTGACTAAGCTGGGAATAAAGTTCCTCTTTTTGGTTATCGTCAGTGGTGAGGGTCGAAGCGTAGGCATCGATTAGCGTAGCTTGTTGTTTGCTGCTGAGTTTTTGCCGCATCAAGATTGGGTTTGTTTTGTTCCGGTTGCATGGGATGCACCCTCTGGATGCAGTTATCTAGTCGGGCAGTTATTGGTTGGCTATATTTAAGGCACCTTTTATAGCCCCTTCTCTTTCGGGGTAAGCAAAGCGGATCCTGAATAAGGCTGCTGAGTTACGGATGCAGCACACGAGTTGTTCTAAGCCAATCCTTGAGCAAAACGGAGATTACGCTATCCGCCGCCTCCATGCCAGTTTGTGACTAAGAGCTACCAGACCACTCTATTCTGCTCCCGTCGGAACTTGTTTTTGTGCGCTTTGGACTTGATGGTCTTATGTGTCCTAGAATACAAGATGCCTGTGCGTGACTTTTACTAACGTGGGTATGCTGATGCACAGTCAGTCACGTAAGTCACGGTACCTAAGCTCGAGTGCACGAGGGAGATTGGGTCTCTCGAGATTAGGGCTGGCTGATCACACGATCAAGTATTGAACTCGAACCGTCGGCAATGGGGTCGCCACATTACTGCCACATATCAATACATGAATCTGGCAAGAGACGTCATTCAAATTGGAGCCTCTTGTATCCCTATCTATGTAAGTAATGATGCATTTATACGAAAAAAATTTAAACTATTTTGGGTTCATTCCTTATTCAGGTACAATTGAATTGGAAAAGTGCTTTATTGTCCAAAAACTAATACCTACAGTCTTATTGACAAAACTATCTGAACTAAGTTAAATTAAAATTAAAATCAAAATAAAATAAAAATACTCTTTTCTTTAAATCATCAGTAACATTTTTCAGCAAACATCTGCTCTGTGTACTGTGTACATCTAAAAAGAGCAAAAACACAAAAAAAAATAAAATAAAAATAAACAAACAAGAAAAAATAATAATAATAATAATAAAATAAGAAATAAATAGAATACTTATCTACTGTGTTCAAAGAACTTGTCAAAAAAAGTAACAATAAAAAAATAATAATAATAATGAAAAAAATGTAAACCACCAAAAATTTAACCTGGATCCATTAGAAACTCATCAGTAGAGTAATATGCTTTTTTGTTTAAAAAGCTCTTAAGACATTTGCGAAAAAGTTTGTGATCATCAGTATTTCTAATTTGCAGATCAATGCGGTTGTAAATCTTAACACCATTGTAAATGAGTGAATTCTTGACAAGGGCTGAATGATGTATTGGAAGTGGAATTTGCTTACCTTGACGTGTAGCATGTCTGTGTTGATGTGTTGGAAATGTATGCTTCTGTTTATGAATGAGACATGCAGTCTCCAAAATGAATAGTGAAGGAAGAGTTAGGATTTTGTCTGCGGTGAAGAGCGGCTTGCAGTGGGCTCTTGGATGGGCATTAGATACATTTCTGACTGCACGTTTCTGGAGAACAAAAACAGATTGGAAGGGATAATTGGAGCATGCACCCCAGAAAGGAATAGCATATCTTAGATGGGACTCCACCAATGTGAAATAGATATTGCGGGCGACCTCCTTGATGATAATTTGACCGAACTGAGTAACAACCAGATGACAGTTTTTTGTTAAGCGCCATTATGTGGGGGTAGAATTTTAGATCTTCATCAATGAGTAGGCCTAAGAATTTCGATTTTTCAACAGAACTCACAGACTCATTGTCCAAAGCCAGATCATCTACTGTGCAATTGAAGTCAATGGGATGCGTCTTTGACATGTTCAGACACAGACGATTTGCATCGCACCAGTACTTTATTTTTTCAAGATCGGATGAAATGTCATAGAGGAGCTGACTCGGGTTCTTGTTTTGCCATATTAAGGTGGTGTCGTCCGCGAACAAAGTAAAGTGCCCTGTGATATCCAGTTGGCTGAGATCATTAATATAAATTAAAAACAGAACTGGGCCCAACACTGATCCCTGTGGAACTCCACATGAAACCTTTTTTTTCAACAGATGACGCACCATTCAGAAGAACAGATTGGACACGATCACTGAGAAAGCACTCAAACCACGAGAGAGACTCGCCCAGAAAGCCGTAGGCACGGAGCTTCCGCAACAGAATCTCATGACTCACATAGTCGAATGCCTTAGATATGTCACAAAACACCGCAGCAGAAGCATCCTCTTCATTTAGACCCCCGACAAAAAGTCGAACATTGCGTCTGATATATTCTTATTCGTCTGGAAGCCAAATTGATTAACAGTTAAAATGTTGTGTTGGTTTAAAAATGATAAAACACGATGCTTAATCAGACGTTCAACAAGTTTAGAAAGAGTGGACAGAAGGGAAATTGGCTTGTAGTTTGAAGGGCAGTTGTGATCACCTCCCTTGTATAAAGGAATGATTTTAGCAGATTTAAAACAAGTTGGAACAGCCTCAGACAGGAAGGATACATTGATAACATTGGACAGAACTGAGATTGCGTTAAGCGGTAGCGACTCAAATATCTTGACAGAGATACCATCGTCATTTGCTGCTCTCTTGTTCTTCATTGAGTTAATCGTTTGCCTAAGTTCGTGAGGGGTAGTTGGAACAAACATCTTCAGGGATTCAGGAATGCGAATATCAGAAAGATAGGAGAGCGGATCTATTTGAGAGCTAAGGTCTTTTGTTATGATGTTGCCTATGGAACAATAATAACTAATTGAGGAGATTTCCGTCAATGTTGATCTTTGATGTTTTTTTGACTTTATTATTAATTTCGTTTACGATTGCCCATGATTCACGTTGCTTGCTATGAGGGTTTGTGAGCCGTTTAGAATAATAAAGGTTTTTTGCCTTACAAATGATCGCTCTATAGATATTCCTGTATGTTGAGTAGTACGACTGCATCCATGGAATATTAGTGTAAGATTTTCTGAGGCTGTTTAGAAAACGTATATTGGAAGCGGAAGTGCGGATTTCCAGTGTTAACCACTTTTTGTGGTCTTTGCGTTTCGGCTTTATCCTGCGCACAGGGAAGGAAACATTAACAATGTCGACTAAAGCCGTGCGGAAAGCCAGCAAAGGGTCTACCCTCTGAAGAGTAGAAGCCCAATTGAAAGTGGCACAGGTAGCGCGAAAGCTGGCAAAATTGCGGCAACTATAAATTCTTCCAAAGCTTTCAGCCTCAGATGAAGTAAGTGAGCGCACTGGTATCTTGGCGATAACAGAATTATGATCAGAAAGACCCGAGTCAAAGACATCACAAGAGACATTTTCATGAATGCTAGAGACGATGTAATCTATCGTAGTAGAAGAGGTTTGTGTGACCCTTGTAGAACTATGGACAAGCATATTGAGATTAAAGGACTCGAACAAGTTTGTCAAGTTTTCAGTGGCCCTGTTGTCCTTATCCTCAAAATTTATATTAAGACCACCGGCAAGCACGATTTTATGATTTGATGGGAATTTAGAGAGGAGCACCTCCAGCCTTTCGAGAAATACATTTACATTACATCCCGAAGAGCGATACATACAGACTACAAGGAATTTAAATTTTATGGAATTAATAATTGAAAATTTAAACTGCTCTTCAACCAACAAGTAATCGAACTTATCAAAGGCAGAAAAACACTCTGAAATGCACTCATGCACTAGAGCAACTGTGCTTCCGTGTTGGGCATTTGATCTTTGTGTTATGGAGATATCTATTTAGGTCCTTCGAGTATCAAACGACACCTATTATAGAAAAAAAAAACAAGTTACAGACATACCACACCGATCGCACTAGTTTGATGGAGAAGTCCTCTCGATCCTGCTCCCCCACTTTGAGGCCACACAAATATGTATTTTGATGACAGCACCAGTTTGGCCGAGATTATATGCTCAGGAATCTACCAATAAACAACCGCCTCGATGATTTACGTGCAGATGTGTGGATTGATAATTTTTTCAGGATATTTCTCTCGTACAAATTATTATGAAGAGTATTCAGAAATTCATTGCAACTCTCGATTTAAATACAAAATTTCAAATAGTAGTAGGACTCAATTAATTGTTTTACAAACTATCAAGCGGGTTAGATTCTGATGTGAATCAACATTCTCAGACAGGTGATAGAAACGCATTCTGGCTTCAAGCCTATAGAGATTAAAACCTCCATCAAATTAGTGTGTCATCTCAGAACACCCCCGCATGATATTAGTCATCATGTGGGAGCCTGTATTTGTCTAGATATGTACTCTGAAATAAGGTGAAGAATAAAGGGTCTGTCTGTCTGAAGTCAAGTCCCTTTGGAATTCAAGTGATGAAGCTTTCCTATTGTATTTTGCTGTCGACAATTATCGGCAAAAGCCAATTCAGCAGCATCTGGAACAAATCTCTGCATGAGCGAGAAGCTCTTCAGTCGCCTTTTTGGAACTTTGACGGCCATCCTTGGGGCACGATGACCCTCCTCTTTGTATTTCTCGCTTTTTTTAGATAGGTTTTGGATATTTAAAATATCCTCTCTATGTTGCAGGCAGTCCTACCAGGTTGTAGGTGGCGCCGTAAGTGGCATTACGCTTATCGTATCTGATGGCGGAGGTGCGCAGGAATTGGACTTGTGAACGCACTTGATACATGCCTCAGAGCTCGTGCGCTTAAGTCCCTGAGATCTTTAACATTGTTGAGGCTGTCTGAATCTAATTTTCCTCTCTACTTGGACATCAAGACTCTAGCATCACTTGATCCTCCAAATCCTCACGTTATCGATCTTGACAAGGACGAGACGCGTCGACTCACTTCTCACTTTCGTCAGTAATCTAGGCTGTTTCTGCGTTCCTGTAACTCTAGCTTCTCAATCTGCAACAGGTTTATCGATTGTAATCAATAGCGTAGAAATTCTGCTCCTCTTGAAGCTGGTACATACGTGAAATAGGTACAACACAAGAATGGGTATTTTATGAAGGAGATACTCAAAATATCGATAGTATGTCATTGGGTGTCGGATCCATATTTTGAAAGCAATTCATAAAAAGCCTCGGGAGAAGCTTCAATAAAATTGTTGGATAGGAAATGAAGGAGAAGAATAATATCGTGAAATGAGGCAGGCAAGTGGAATAGTTATTTACCTAACAAATGCGGAAAGTGATACTTTACCGCACGCAACGGCAGTTAAGGGCGGTAAAGGCACTTTCCGCATGTGTTAGGTACAAAATTTTACCCATGAGCATCTACACCTCCAAAAAAAGCATTGATAAAATTAATTAATTAATCAGATTAATTAATGGAATAAGATTAAATTTACAAAGGATCAAAAATCCATTTTCTGAAAAAGAAAGGAATTTTGATTATAAATATCAAATTCTACTTTACCGCACACTATGCGGTAAAGTGGACTACAAAGTGTTCGGTAAAGTGCACTTTACCGCATACTACGCTGTAAAGTTAACTTTACCGCACACTATGCTGTAAAGTTAACTTTACCGCATAGTGTGCGGTAAAGTGATACTTTCCATTTTCAAAAACGTGCGGTAAAGTGCACTTTACCGCACGCTCGTAGGTAAAAAATTTAACTCAATATCACCTGATATCAGGGTTACTATGAGACGATTGTTACCAAATCCCATTTCTGAACACAATAGTAGATATTTTTTGATGGTATTAATCGCCTGTAAATTGACCCACGTCAGCACATAATATCAAGATCACCAAAATGGCTGATAATTTCTCGTTCTTCACTTTTATTGAAGTTTTTGCTTAAAAAAAACGTTACACAGTGAACCAAAACCACCCCCGAAAAAGACATTATTCGCTATACGGAACTTCCTAGTAACACCGTACATCCAACTACCAGAAAATAAATTTCCAAAACAATTTTGATTCTTCTAAACCTCACTTAGAAAGGCTGGACGAAATCCGCAATTCGAAAACAGCTGATAAATAATTAATAGGTACATACCACCGGCGTATCCAGCCCATGCGTCTGGGGGGGGGGGGTAATCAGCCCATTTTTTTCCGGGTGCCACGCCCAAAAACGTTTACTTTGAGCCTTCAAAACATTTTTTTTCTACGAGAGTGAAGACAATTAAACAGTGCGGAAAATCGATTGTCTCGCACGGTGCGGCGAAATTTTTTCCGCACGGATATCGGTGCGGAAATAGCTATTTACCTAACAAGTGCGGAAAATGAATTTTTCCGCAAGTGTTATATATTTTTCCTACAGGCGAAAAAATGTAAAATTTTTCTTTTTTTTTTGACATATCAGTGCGGTAAAATGTTTTCCGCACTGACAGCCATGCGGAAAAACTTTTTCCGCACTGATATGTCAAAAAAAAAGTTTTACCGCACCGTGCGGGAAAACTCATTTTCCGCACGCATATCAGTGCGGAAAATCGATTTTTCCGCACGGCTGTAGGAAATAGTTATTTTCCTAACAAGTGCGCAAAGTGTTACTTTTCCGCACGCAAACACAGTTATACGAACGACGCGCAGCGGAGTTCGGATGAGTGTTTGCGTGCGGAAAAGAAACTTTGCGCACGTGTTAGGAACAAAATTTTTCCTACGAGCCTCATATCAGGTAGGTAACAACAAAAATTTAAAAAAAAAACGATAATTTGTTCAATTATTTTCAATTAACCTGAAGCGAAACTATTCATTTATCAAAAAATTACATAACAAAAAAACAGGAAATTGAAATCCTCGTCAGAGCTGTTCATCTTAAAGCGTTTAAATTTGATGCGAAAGAAGTTTGTAGATTCTTACATGTAAATTGAGAACACAAATCTGACAATGTGTCAAAGCTTATTATATTCAGTGTTTGTATAGATGTTGGCTGATACCTATAGAAACAGAGGAAAAATTTGTCATCATGTGTCAAAGTCGACAGGTGCTTGACAATTATTTTTACTTTTCGGCACTCAGTGCGGATAAGGCCCGTATCCGCACTGAGTGCGGAAAAGTGTAACTTTGAGAACGATAATGCGTGCGGAAAAGTACTACTTTGCGCACGCTCGTAGGAAATAGCTATTTATACAATAAGTTACGAAATGAGCGTCTTTTAGGCACGCGACGTGAAAATTGTCCAACGAGGCAAAGCCGAGTTGGACAACACGTCGAGTGACTAAAAGACATCGTTTCGTAACGTATTGTATACAAGATTTTTTCTACTGGCATTTTATAATAAAAAAACACAATTTTATTTCATGTGAATAAGTCGATTACACCCAAAATCTTTGTTACCTGCTTTTACTTCACACCTGACACTTTTCATGCGATTTTCTTTTCAAAATTCGACATCAATAATTAAAATCCTAGAAAGTAGGTAATAACACAAACTTCTGTTTTGAGTAACCCCAACGTTCAATTCAGTAATTCCATTTTCAATATTCATAATAAATACAAAACAAAATTCAAATATGTGTTTTAGTGTGTTTTTTATTTCTGAATAATGAATGACACTTTATAGGCACTAGTGCTTAAAAATTACTTTTACGCACTCATAAGTCACTTTTACGCATTCAAAAGTCACTTTTACGCACTGAGTGCCTAAAAGTAACTTTCACGCACTCAGTGCCTAAAAGAATGTCGTTTCAAAACTGAAATGACAATCGAAAAGTTGCTATTATGAAACGTCAGTAGAAAAAATCTTTTTTCTACGACTATTGGAGAATTCATTGACAATGTTGGGCACTTTCTTTTATTCAGCGGTGGATCCATCGGTAATCAGCCTTTCTTTGTCTAGGAATGTCTGTCTAATAATGCTGGCAGCAGATGGATCCATTAGTTGTATTCCTTTCAAGAGCTTGAAACACTCGAGCTACTCGCTTCGGTGTTTAGTCGCCCCCGATTTGCAGGGAACATATGCGTGGTGCGGTGCAACAAACACTTTGCGAAAGGAATAAGCGCGTGAAGCCCCGGAGCTGTTCCGGAGCTCCTCCTAAGTGTGAAAGGAATACAACTAATGCTGAATAAAAGAACGCGCCCGTTGATTCTTGACGTATCGTTAAGATCAAATTTTGGAGTGCGTTCGAAATCACCCTAGGCGTTCCTATCTGTGTCTGTGGTCCGATGTTGGTTATTTCCAATGAACTATAACCAAAAACTGGAATGCTAACACATAAGGAAGAACGTGAAGCCTAGTGCAGCTGCTGCGGAGGGGATACCTGTTTTTATCGCACTCATTATGTTAAATGGCGAAAATTGCTTCCAACACGTAATCCAATTGATGAAACCTGTGAAGGAAAATATGACAAAACTTTCGAAAACGTCATATGTCAGCGAGCAACAGAAAAAAACAACATTCCCCCTTGTGGCATCTGTCTTTCATGGCTTCATTTTTTGGGCAGATATGGCAATGTGCGCGCATTCCAGTTTTTGGCTATAGTTCATTGGTTATTTCATTTGTTTCTAGTCGTAGAAAAAGTATAGTCTATAACACGTGTGGAATTCAATATTCTACACTCGTGTAGCCGTTCCCCTCGCCTTCGGCTCGGGGAACAAACCCTCGTGTAGAATTTTGCTTATTCCACACTTGTTATAGAATTAGGCAATTCAAACCACGTGACATTCAAGATGGCGTGGCGGCCACACGTGGGCCAAAAAACACAAAAAAAATATCTAGTTTCTGCCCGAATTAATAGTTTAGGTAACTAGTCAACAAATATTTTATTAAATAATGAAAATCAAAGTTGTAAGCAAAACTGTATGCGAAATAATTTAAAATACGCATAAAAACATAATCAAAACAAACTTGCTTGGCCGCCACGCCACATTGAATTTTCCTTTTTAACAGATGGATTGAATTGCCTAATATACTATTCCGCACGGCTGTCAAAAATCAATAAATGACTACAAATTATGTAGGTATATAATAATAATAATAATAATAATAATAAAGTTTATTTACCAAAGATACATAGGTACAAACATATGCTTAAATATTATAATAATTTTATCTTACAGTAAAATAAACAGTAATCACAGAAGCAATGCATCAACTGTATTGCTTGTACGTGATGGTATTTTTCTTATTTGTCTAAATTGGGTAGTGCGTCAATTTCGGGTAAAGTTGTCTTATTCGGGTGTGCATGTCAAAATCGAGGGTGTGTCAAAATAGGGAGTTTTATGGTCACTTTTTAGGTTTACGATCAATTTATTTTTTATAGATTTTTGAAAAAATTTCTAAGAGTATGGCGATTTATTTTTATCCATGGTTTAATATGAGATTTGAAGTTTTTTTGGTTAATTTTTTGTTTTATATTTTCTGGAAGAAGATTATAAATTCTGGGGGCGTAAGATTTGTAGTATTGTTGACCAACAGCTTTCTGACTCCGCGGGAGAACCGCGTCTCTATTTTGAGCGCGGGTCTCGTGAGGATGTTGTACATATTCAAGTTCAATTTTGTTTTTATGTAAATTTATCAATAAATTTTGAGCATAAAGTTGTCGGATGTCAAATATTCCGGTCTCGTTGAATAATTGATCTGTGGGAAATAATTTGGGTTTTTCATAGATTATTTTAAGAAGCCATTTTTGAATAATTTCTACTGTATTAATATGACATTCCCTTACTCCACCCCAGCCAATAAGTCCATATGTGAGCTGTGATTGAACCAACGAAAAGTAAAGTGTTTTCAATGATTTTATATCAAGGAAATCTTTAAGGCGTTTGAATTTAGATATTAAGTTTCGGACTTTCCCTGCAAGTTGATTGCTATGCAGTTTCCATCTTAGATTCTGATCCAACGTTATTCCAAGGTATTTTATGGAATCGTTTTCCTGAATAGAGGTATCGTCATCAATATTGAGAACGCCCATGTTTGGCAAGCCGGTAGCGTATGACGAGAAATTTAGGTATCTAGTTTTAGTGGTGTTTAAAGAAAGTTTGTTAATTTTAAACCAGTTAGAAATATTTAGGAAGTCCCTTTCCGTAATCTGTTTAAGTGTTGTCCATGACTCGCTGGTGTAGAATATAGCAGTATCATCACAATAGCTGATAATTTTTCCTGCAATATCCATTTTTAAAAGGGCATTTACATAAATAATAAACATTATTGGACCAAGAACGGTGCCTTGCGGCACGCCACAGGTGACTGTCTGATATGAGCTTTGAGTACCATTTATTGTTACATGTTGTCTTCTGTTGGTAAGATAACTTTGTAGCAGATCATTAACAATACCTCTAAAGCCATAAGTATTGAGTTTCTCTAAAAGAATGCTGTGGTCTACCGTGTCAAAGGCTTTCGAGAGATCAACAAAGATACACAAAGAAGGTTGTGATTTGTCCATGGACTCATATAAATATGAAGTTAATTTCGCTATTGCATCTTCGGTTGATTTTTTCTCTCGAAAGCCATATTGCTTATCTGAAAGGACAGAGAACCTATTCAGAAATGATACTATTCGTATTTTTAAGATTTTTTCATAGATTTTTGCAATGTTAGAGATTAGCGAAATTGGTCTGTAGTTATTTGTGTCTTCAACTGATCCAGATTTGTGTATTGGTGTAATTGCACCAACTTTCAACTTATCTGGAAATACTCCAGATTTGAAACATAGGTTAATCAAGTATGTCAATGGATTTGCTATTTCATTCCTAATCTCCTGTAGAGTTTCGCTCCTAATTCCGTCAATACCGGGCGATTTACCTTTTTTTAGGCTCATTATAGTGTCAATTACTTCTTTTTGTGTCGTCTCGCGTAAGAACATGGAATTTTCAATGAAGTTTTCGTTTATTGGATTCATGTTTAAAGGGTTGGTAATTTTATTGGCTAAATTCTTTCCTATTTCGCTAAAAAACTTGTTGAAATGATTTGCTAATTGTTTTTCGTTTGTTATTGTTTTTCCGCAAGTAAGTTTAATTGTTTTAATTTTTTTGGTTTTAGTTTTTTTACCGCTATTGCATACATCATTCACACAGTTCCATAGAGCTTTATTTTCATTTCTATTTGCATTTATTTGTCTTTTTAAGTAACTCTTTTTTGATTTTTTTATTTCTTTGTTAACCTCAGTATTGCAATTTTGATATCTCGTTTTTAGTTCCTCATTGTGGGGTTCATTTACATGCTGTATATATAAGTCATGTTTTTGTTGTATTTTTTTAAGTAACGCTTTTGTGATCCATTTTTGTTTTCCATTTCTTCTATTACTTGTTTGTACTGTATTTGTATGTTTGTTTATGTATAGTAGCAATTTATCTAAGAAAATATCGGTTGCTGAGTTTGTGTCACTTGTTGCGTACACCGAATACCAGTTTTCATTACCTATGTCTCCTTTCAATTGATTGTAATTAATAAATTTTTTAAATTGTTTTGTGTAGGTTTTCTGCTGTTGTTTGGTTAAAATATTTAACGCAATGGGATAGTGATCCGTTATATCAAGTTTAAATAAAAATGACTCTGGCTGAGTTTCTAAAGTGTCTTGATTACACATTTTTACCAAAAAGTGATCTAAACAGGTTTTCGACTGAGGCCTAGTAACTTTATTAATGTAGGATATAAAATGATAATAGCTCAAAATGTTTTTGTACTCTTCGTCTTCTGGTTTTTCCGATAAAAGGTCCATATTGATGTCCCCGACAATAATGTGATTTTTATTATGTTTTACACTTTCGAGATACTGAGCCAAATCGGTATTAAAAATATCTTTTCCAATGCTTGGGGATTTATAAATACATGTTAAGCAAATTTTGTTATTTAGTTGGCCTTCAATAAATATATTTATTGCTTTTACCTGCCCAATAAATTTAAAATTCTGTGTGTAGGACAAAGTGTCTCTAATATAAACAATAACTCCGTCACATTTATTCAATAAACCTTTGTTATATATAGATGTGTAACCGTCCAGTTCAAAAAGCTGCTGGTCGGCAATGAAATGCGTTTCTGTGAGTACAATACAGTCGAAATCAAGGTCTATCGAATTCAGTAAACACAAGAGTTTGTCAAAGTTTTGATGTATACTTCTAACATTCAAATGAAATATTTTCAAGCTCTTCTCATCATTGGTGTAATTTTTGAAAAAAATTTGGTTTGTTATGTCAGTTGCGTCAATGTCTTGAGAGGCAAAATCTCGAGTAAACAGATTCATTTCACTAAAAATACCAAAAGAAAAACCATTTATCTTCCTCAATATTTAAATACAGTCCAGCATTACACTATAAAAATAATAACAAACAGTACTTTAAAATGATATAGGCATGTGCTTAAGTAACAAAATATAGATAATCAATTAATCAGACAAGCAACCAATGTAAACTAACTGTACTTATCTTATCCATAAACTATTGCAGTCAAAGACATTTATTTTATAAAAATGTAGGTTAGATAGTTTTGTTATCAATTCCAGAATAAATCCAGTTTCAATTTTTGTGTATTGTCCATACCCTGCTAGCTTTTTAAAAATTAGAATTATATAAGTAAGAGATTTGTTTGCTATAATTACAGAAATTAATACCGGGAAAGTGTGACATCGAAGAAACTAGGTTCGGATTCTGTATCTTGTTTTCACTCCTTTTGATGTTATATAATCGTCATCTTGTGTGTTTTTCTTCGATTTTTTGGAAAGGTTGTCGGAATTTTCTTCTAAATTTGGTTCTTTAAGAGTTGCCTCTTCTTCGAAAACATTGGATGGTAGTGATTCGTTTGAAAGGCTTCTTTGGGGAATTTTTAGTTTTTTGTATATTTTTTCTTGGTTATTTTCAAGTTGCTCCGCAGAGTACAAAGTCCCGTTTATTTCTAGTTTTAAGTTTTTAATTTTGCAAGTTAGATTGGTTTCTTTTCCTCTTTTGAAATGCTTTCTCAAAATATCGTATTCTTGACGGTCTTCAAAGCACATATCGTGCGCAATATAAACGTTTGTGTCTTTTAATTTGTAGGCACATCGAAAAACTTCGGATTTTTTTAAATAGGTCGTGAATTCAATTTTTATTGGTGTACCTTTCTTGGCCCTTAGGACATAAATATTGTTAATGTCGATTTCCTTCAGTCCGATGTCCAATAACTCTTTAAATTTAGTTACAATGAATTGTACTAGATTTATTGATTTGTCAATGTCCAATCCAAATAAAATAATGTTATTTTTCCTGTTTTGCCTTTCGATTTTTATGTAATTATTTTCCAATTTTTCGCACCTTTGACTTAGTTTAACGAAATCTTTATCCTGCGTATCTAATTTTTGTAATATTTTATTGTTTTGATCCTGCAGATTTGTTTTCAGGTTTTCTTGATCCACTTTTATTTCCTCTTTGAGTTGAGAAAGCTGCTTACTAAAACCTTGCATTAACTTTTTATAAAATTCGTCGTTATTTCCCATATCAAAACTTAAGGATCGGTGCGATGTTTTGAAATAAAAATAGGGCGGTGAAATGGACGTGGTCCGTATAGCAGAGATTGAAGACTAAGTACCTAGTAGTGATTTGAATTTGGTTCGGCTCATATGCACTGTTCGGAACTCGGTAGTTTGGCGACAAGCTGTATGACGTATAAAATAGCATAGGTGGGGCACCCACACACAGGAAATTGATCCTTATGTTATTGGTGTGTAGGATATTTCGACTAGGATTTTTCTTGATATATGGATAACATGGCAAAATATTGTGGCCTACCTTCTTGTCTAACTGATAATCCAGTTCAAAAGGGACGTTTTGATACCACTTTCACTAATACATGTTAACTTCAAAGTAACTAACTATATATGTACCTACTTATTTCCGCACGTCTGTAGAAATACTATTGTACCTAACACATGCGGAAAATCTGTCTTCCGAACTCGGCTGCTTCACCGAATTCCGCTACGCGTCTTTCGGTGAACGACAGACTCGTGAGGAAAAATTCATTTTCCGCACTTGTTAGGTAAATATATTCTGTACTACCAACAAATAACGAAACCGAACTCTGATAGCGAATTCCATTGGAATAAAGGTTAGTGCGCACTAAGTGTATTCGTATCTTATTCTACCAGCTTGTATAAGAAAGAGATAAAAATACACTTTTTCGCACTGATTTTACCAATGGAATTCGCTATGAGATTCGCCTAAAACTTTTCAATGGCATGTAATATTGACAGTTGAGTTGAAGAGGGCGCTTCTGTACTTGGAGCTATTTAAATTTTGGCGCGTAAATAATTGATTGTAATTTTAATCTCAAAAGTTAAGTCCGATGTGTGGTTTCAAGACAAGCTGACGCTGACACTTTTAAAAATATTCTCTAAGGGCCACTGAATGCTTTGAAAGATATTTTAACTTATTCATTGTCCATTGTTCATATTGTAGTGATCTTTCCTTCTACTCAATTTAAAGGGCTTAAAACTATTGACATTTACCGCCAAAATTTGAAGCACTCCAAGTTCACTCGCGCCGTCTACAAAATTTTGGAGAACTTCACTGGATATTTGCTGCCATTATAGGCTTAGCGAATTCTATTGGTAGAATTAATACAAAAAATGTATTTATCTCTTTCTCATGCAAGCTAGTAGAGAAAGATACGAGTACACTCAGTGTGCACTATCCCTTTGAATAGAATTCGCTATAAATGGCATGCGGGCAGTGCGGACACTGTGCAAACTAGAAAACATGTTAGGGCCAGTTGCTGAAAAGTAAAAATATAAAAAATAGATTTATTTGTAAGGTGTAGGGTACATTTTTTTCGTCCATCGCAACGATCTTGGGGGGGGTAATTACCCCCATTACCCCCCCCCCCCCCCCCTTGTATACGCCGGTGGTACATACCCATAGAATCAGCTGATTGAGTGTGGAAGCTTGGTGTCAATGGACAGAAGACGGAACTGGTATGCTTCCACAAGAAGCATACACATGCCCACCCCACTTATTGTAAATAACATCCCAGTTACTCTATCTCTGAAAGTAAAATACCTTGGAATCATCTTCGATCAGAGAATGAAATTTCACTACCTCATATCCCAATAAACATTTTTCGCAACTTATAGTAACGCCAAGTTATATAATGGGTATATAATAGTAACAAAGGTATATAAGAAGTTTCCAAGTCTTATAATCTGCAACCTACGGTAACATAGTTTTATAAAGTATTTATAAGTTTACTAAAACTTACAGGTATATAATAAGGTGATGTAACTGTTTCCATCATCATTTTATAAAACTTTTAGTACCCGTTACTAAAGTATTTATAAGCAATTTTTTTAAAGATTACCGTGACCTCATTTATGTAACTAGAATACCCCTAGTTGTATAGAAGTGTTGTCAATCACCTTTATAGAAACTGGAAACTAGTAGTGTTTGCAGTATATGTTATAAAACTTTTAGTAACGATAATTTCTTTTATAAAACCTTTGGTAAAACCAGACTACCTAATTTGACATATGAGAAATAATCATCAGGTGCCTGTTGTTGTTTATTATTGTTATAAGGAATCTGTGCATTATGCTTTAAAAAAAATGAAGTTCAGCACATTATTTCGCCGTATAATTTATAAAAACTTTAAAAAAATTTCAAATTCAGTGCCCTCAGTATCTTCCACGAGGACACGGTGATATTATAGTTTCCAGAGTTTATGTTGTTACTGAAGGGATCTGCCATATTTTTCTACCCAAAATCATAATGCAAAAACACTAAGTTTAGCTGATTTTGATGCAAAATATACAATAATTGTTTAATACTGGCATATGCAAAACGGAAATGACACTAATTTGTTCTTAAATCTCATTTTTACTAATATTTATATATGTATATTTTGTGAGAAAACTGATTTGAAATAAATAAGAAGTGAATATTTCAAGAGCCCTTGTGTTTTTTCGAAGTACTGGTTCTACTTTTACAGTGGAAAAAGTTTCCCAACTATATTTTCAGTCCACCAATGCTGTAAAACTATAACAAAGTACCATCGTTTTCTAATAGGTAAATATTATTAATATTTGGACTCCATTTTTGTTTTTAGTTAGTAACAGACATCTTGAAATAAAATTGTGGAAATAGATTAGAAGGAAACCATTTAAAGCAATGTATTTGAGAGAGAAAAAATATGTATTTATAATGATGACAGATTTGACAAAAGTTATATAGTGGTTACCACAATAGTCCCATTACCAATGGTTACATAAATTAAAGTTATATACCGGTACTAAACACAGGTTTTCGAAACCTTTATAAACGCTCAATTTAAGCTCTTTAAAGGGTTTATAAGAGTAACAGAAATATTTCGGTAAATGGATAGAACCTTAAGTTATATAAAGAAGGTCATATAACATTTACGGTAAATATTATAAAAAATGTTTATTGGGATCCCATGCTTTCGCTCGCACCTTCAGTGCGCAGCAAAAATTTTACCCCCTCATCGGCCCTAACTCCTCCCTTTCGCCAGGTAACAAAATGTTAATTTATAAACAGGTCATAAGACCCATGCTAACTTATCGGGCTCCTGTCTGGAACATAATCTCAACAACCAACGCAAAGGAACCGCCTTCAACGGTTCCACAACCGCATCCTGAGGGGAGTCCTGTCGGAGTTCAAGTACGCCAGAATAAGCGGCATGAATGCGCAAGCATACATTCCTCATATATCTGACTACCTGGACGAAGTCTCAAGTCGGCGACAAATTCTACAGGCATCAGATCCACGGATCCCCATCAGCATGCAGCTTAACTGCAACAAGATATGATCCAGACAACCCCATAGTTCACGGACCGCCTTAGAAGAATTCACCCATCTATTTTGAACCCCCATGAACACTTTCCCAAAACCTGCTAACCACACACCCAAAATAAAAACTAATAAAACCCATCCAATGCACAGCTAAAATCCAACCGTCGACACAAAATTAGACAAGAGAGATTTGGCGCTGACGCCATTAGCCTTAGTCTAAAGCACGAGACTTTGGCAAATCCCATCATAAGTTTTAATTTCTATCCTCAATTTCTTCGGAAAATTCCAACTAGCCAGCGAATTAGTGTGTAGCTAACTCCTCTTTCGTTGGTTGACTATGAGGAAACGCACTTGCCTAATTAACCATGGGACACCCTAATTCGACCAACAAATCTCGGCAAAAACTGCCCAATTTAGCTGAAAAATGCATGTCCCAATCCCGGTAAATTCTTGCACCCAATCCCCTCAACCTTCATTCTCTGACATCCCACACAAACCCTCCACTTGCACCAAGCCATTACCTTCAGGTGTCAGGATTGGACAGGGTACAGGGTTGTCGAACCCCTTTTAAATCACCTACCCCCAGAGCTCAGCTTTTGCTGTTGAGACTGCGTCCTCAGGACCAAACCGCCCAGTAAAAGCACAATTTTTTTGTTTTATCTAAGTTAATGAAAAGTGGGTTTTTTTATTCACTTTTTCCCACGGAACGGGCGCTCTGCAATCCCAACTTTGGCATCTCTCCATATCCTCTGGTAGGCCGGTATAACGGCCCAATACTTGCCATCCATGGTATCTGCCAGCGACCCCAGGGTCATATAAACAATTGTTTATTCTCCTAAATTTGTCAAAATGAGAAAGGAGAATCATGGGCCGACATCCGCAAGGAAGATCTCCTTTTTTGTGTGATAATTCTTGCGTTACGCCACTGAATTGGTGTTACGTCTTGTGTTTTATTGAGGAGTCTGACAAAAGCTTTCTATAGTTTTTTCCCCGCTGTTTATATTGCTTCCACGACTGTTCCATCGCCACCCGGAAATTTATTATCTTTCATTTTTCGAAGCGCGCTTTTCTAGCTCCAGTTAACATTATGTCTGGCACCTCTTCGGAGTCCTGGATGGACACCTTCGGCAAGGATTCGCTTTGGGCGTGTTGTCATTTTTCATATGTCTCGTGATATAAACTCTCTATAGGGAGGAATATAAAATTTGTTCTCGCTCATCATAATTTTTGCTTGTTTTTTTCTTTAATCTGATTCGGATGTTGTTTTCCAATTAATATAATTTTTCTTAGAACGATCAATTCAAGCTTTTGTTTTCTTTTATTTCCCTCGAGATCTCTCATGTTATCTTACTTTTACCTGTGCCCAAGTGTTATTATCAATAACTTTGTTTAGGCTTCTATATTCGTTCGTTTTCTGCTTCTTTTTGCCTAATTGCAGCTGTTCTAATGCATTTCAACTTTTACTCAGAGCAGATGTACAAAAGAACCCATGAACGATTCTATCACATTTTTAAATTTTGGTGAAGGCGCTGGTGAAGAACATTTTAATGCTGGCGCACTCATTCGTCGTAACTGCGAAGGTGTGTTCCATTTTAATTTGGTAATCAAATTATTATAACTGTCGCGAATGGCGAATGTCCTAATCATCTAGGTTCAAATTTACATTTGGGTTGACTTGTGTAGATATACCAGCTCCAGGAAAACTCGTTTAAAATAGTTTTCTCGATAAAGTATCTACCAAAGTATTTACAAGGAAAAGTATACCAATGCGCATTGTATGACAGGGACTAGGAATCATCAAATTTGTCAGAATTGAACTAATTGATGCTTCGATCATTTTACCAGAGTTTTGCTAGAAAAACACCTAATTAAATAAACAATAATTTACGAAATCAACTTTTAAAAAAATTGAAAAAATATTCGACCAGATCACGAAATGCTTTCTTATCCTTATCCATAATCCTTTATTTCTTTGCACTTTGAGGAAGTTTAATCCAAATACGAGTTATTTATTCTATTTATTATTATGATGGATTTAGTCATATTTACATTTATTTGCATATATTCTAATTAAGACAATCAAATAAGTATATGAGATTATCATTCAATTCTTGTCTTACCTATCTCATTAATGTTATCACCCATTACATAGCATACATATAACAAAATATCGTCGAATTCGCAAACAATCTTTAACCATCTCTACAGTGTAATTTAGAATTAAGGTATGTCCATATAGAGAATAGGGTAGGTCCCAATATATACTCCTGGACAAAATTATCGCACCACTGCTTATGGTGGTGCTCAATGACATCAAAACACAGATAGACGGATCATCCCATTCATAAACTATGGGCAAGTTTTTAAATTCATCAATTGCTTCAGCGCATTTCTCCCGATGGGCAACCTATCCTTGTTTTACTGCTGTCAATTGACAAGGACAGTAATACGTCGGTGAAAATGCGCATGTGACATTAATGATTTTAAAAACTTGCCCTATTATTTGTTATGTTGACAAGACCACCCATGGGCCAGGGGAGGTGAGTTGCTCGCGGGGTCGGTGTAGGGAGACATCATTGCTCAAAATGGTGTAAAAAACGTGAATATATCTCGAAATTTAATTGGATGAATAAATAAAATAACAAATTGACAAATAAACTGAAAATATTCGATACGAGCCCTTTATTCTGGGAGTACCAATATCGTGTTAGTCGTTTCTTGTTTAACGCTAATGAATAATCCCTGTTTGCAATAAAGATAGCTAGCTACTACAATCAACACCTGCCTGCCATTCAACAAGCCGCTTCTGGGCGGTGTTTTGCTATAATCTGCTGTTGCCAAATTGAGTTCAGAAATAAAATTGAAAATGTTAATTAGAGGAGAAAAATATATTATTTAGGGATTCAAGACAAAATTTGGCATTCTCAGTGGTGGGGATAGCACAAAGACCCAAAAGAGACAGAGAGATGTTGTCATACGAAAATTTTGTTTATTGTTCGGTCTATCTGTGTTTTGATGTCATTGGTGGTGCTTATGTGCAGTGGTGCGATAATTTTGTCCAGGAGTATAGTTCCTTGTCATGATGTTTATATCGATTGATTTAAATTGACTCTCACGCACTTGATATTTCAACGTTCTTTGTCACTTGTGGACTTTTTCTTGGATGATCCATCAAACATTTTAAAATGTTGCACCAAAAACCATGTGTTTTACTCTGCAGAGCCTAAATTTAAGAAGTGAACGATAATCGTATTTCCTTATAATGAGTCAAATTTAGGGAAAAAATTCCCATTCGAATTATAATAATATTGCTAAACAGATACCGTGCTGCAAATATTTAGTTCCTCCACCACTTTCTCTATTTCACAGAGACATTCAGACTTCATGGAATGTATACGAGATAAGCGACTTAAAACAATATCCATTCATATGTAAATCAGACAATAATTCCTTTGTCACAATATTTCCTTACTATTCAAATTTCGATATCCACATGCATACTTTATTAAAATGAATGGTCCATCCATGTTCCAGAATAAAATCGTATCACTTTTAAGGGAATAAATAACAGAATTCGCGCTTAAATTGTCATATACAGGCCTAACTAGAATTTTACATTTTTGGTCTGAAATAAAATATCAAAAATTGTGGACGCTGAAATGTGAGATAAATAATTGAAAATAAAATTAAGGGTGATATGAAACATTTTATTTGATTAGTTTTCGTGCATTTCAATATGTTGAATAACAATATAAAGCTTTTATTGCCGATGTCAATACCTATGTAAGCCATGATTTATTATGGTACAATATGACAAATATTTTTGTTAAAAAATATGAAGTTTTATAATAAAATCGTTGCTACATACAATTTGCAACGCATAGCACATGGACATTTCATTCTACATTTCCATTACTTGTTAACTTTAGTTTTGGTTAAACCATTGTTTGACTATTTGGTTGAATCGCATTATTTTTCCTTACCCTATCAAGTTGAGATATTTTCCCACTGTTCCTGTCCTGTAATCCTTATTTGCATTTATATTATTCGATGTAGATCCAAGTAAACCTCAGGGGTATGTTCTTGTTATTATTTATTAGTTTACCACTGAGTATCTTAGTATTCTAAGAAGAGATTAGTTTGTGGGGTTCAATGATAAACTTAGGCTATTAGATAAAAGGGTCCGGTGTAATTTAACATAATTAAGAACATCCTTTTTGAATACTCGTTAACGATCCTTTGTTGAGTTTCTGGTAATATTATTTGTTCAGAAAACACTGTACAATAATAAAATTATAATTAGCGATTAAGGCGGTCGAAGTAGCACTCTGGATTCAAACCCAAAATGCAGAACTAATCGAACTGAAAACACCTAATCACGACGCTCGAGTCATCAGCGCGCAAATAGACGGTGACAGGTGACAGTTAGTACGTCAGTCCTCCTTCATGATTTGATCGCATTATTGATCGATCTTCTTCGTATTATTATTCTCCTCCAATTCTCCAGCAGCACTCAAGGTGTGTGTGCGCATCGCCCCTTTTTCCGCCTTTTTATTGAATAATGTTATAAAACATCAATAAAATACTAGTAAATCAAGAAAAAGTTTTAGTAATTTCCTGAGGAAAAAAAAGCTGAGTTCCAGGCCTAGTCGCAGAAACCAGATTGTTCCCCCACTAATGGGCGTTTCCAGTCATTATTTCTATACGAATTAGAAAAAAAGATTTCTCACATTTTTCTTACAGCCGATTTTATGCTGCTCGATAGAATGATTTTATCGCATTTTTGACAGTAATGTGATACATAACTGCATTCAAAATTGAGTGGTAAAGTGCCACTTTACCTCGATAGCAACACTTTACCACATAGCAACGTCATTGATAGCAACCATTTTGTAAATCAATTTTCATTTGTTAAGCCTTATTCACAGTGTGTGAAATTGCAGCATTTCGCAATTTCACGCCAATCAAATAAATTAAAAATAGGAAAAAGTATTTTTATTTCTGGTTATTATAAAAATTGATAATACAATTAATAACTTCCATTCCAGAATATTGATCCAGGACAACCCCGCCTGAAACAATAAAAAGCGAACGTTCTTTAAAGTTTCGTGTAGAAGAACCTTAAACCTTGACAATGTAAATGTCATGAAAACTGTATTGTATTTTGTAATTGTAATTTGTATTTCAAATTTCTATCAAAATTTAGGAAAAAATATCTTATGAACACAGGATCACAGAACATATCACCTATAGAAAAATATCTCAAATGGGAGAATCGCGACGAAGGTTTTTAGTTAGGTTTTTAGTCAACGATGGGGACACTGTCGGGAGATAAGAGAAATTTACAGGTATCTGTGGTGTGGACAGTG
This sequence comes from Ceutorhynchus assimilis, assembly GCA_917834065.1. NCBI lineage: Eukaryota > Metazoa > Arthropoda > Insecta > Coleoptera > Curculionidae > Ceutorhynchus > Ceutorhynchus assimilis. The sequence goes on from OU892278.1 coordinate 23,600,695, forward strand.
ATTTGTGTTGGTTGGTTTTGTCATTTATTTTGTCATTTTAAAAGTCAAAATTTGAATTTTTAAATTGTGTTGTTGTAAACCATGGTCCCCACGCGCGTTAAAGTGAAAATTCAAAAAGTTTTGGTTGAAAAAAACCCTAATTTTTGTTCGTATTTTTTTGTATTTACTCATTTGTTTCGTTTTGTTCGTATTTGTATTTATTATTCGTATTTACTTTGCGATCTACCTATAGCCAGGGATGTTCCAAGAGAATTTGTAAATGTGCATTTGACAGTATAAAAAGTGTGTATATCTGACACAAAATGTGCATCCCCACAGCCTCCTACACTTAACAAGCCATGAAGTTGGAAATGACGGCAACGTCGCGTATGGTGCTGTTTTCTTATTGGGGTTATGTGTTTCTGTGTATTGCGTTCATTGTTTATTGTTGCAATTTAGTATTTTTGTGGGTATTATTGACGAAAAAGTGGATAGAAACACACCGATATATTGCCCATATTTAGTTGATACCTGTTCCTTTGTGCTTTGATTGCAAATTTTTAGCAAATGGACTTACAGGAGCAAAAATGAAGGTAAGGTAAGGAAAAACAATAAAAACAATATTAATATTTGTGTGCAAGAGCATAGTTCTCGATATATTACCTAAGATATTTAAACTTGTTCCAGATGCCATGAAACTACTGCGTTCCTGGGTGCAAAACGAACTATAGGAGTTCCTTAAAAACTGGAGTAATGCAAACATTTTCATTTCCAAAAAAATTCTGAATTGCAAAAGTTGTGGATGAAAGCAATAGGTACACCAGAATAATTATACCCGAGATTATACAATAACGAAAAATTCTGTGGTGTGTTGTAAACATTTTGAAGAAACCGGAATACCTACCTAATTAGATTTGAAACAAACAAGAATAAAGGAGTAATTCGAGAGTTCAAACTAAAACGTCCAACTCTTAAAAGTACCTGTTATTTTCAAAAATTAGCTCAAGTATTTGAATGGACCTGCCTTCCGAAAAAATCCCGAAGAAAGAAAAAGTTAGATTTTCAAAAGACACACTGAAACATAGGCTTATAACACTTTAGCATCTAGAAATATATTCATTTAAATCAACTATTTACTGTTATTATTTACACAAATAGTTATATTATTCATTGAATTACTGTTTTTGGCCCTTTAGTACAATAAATGATGCATTTTTTGTCATTCATATTAACAAAATAAAAAATATATATTTATAAAAACAAACAGCACCAGCACCACTTGGCCACAGTTTATACCGTACCGATACAGTTGTACAACTCTCCATATTTTTTGAGGCCAAATTCTCCAACCAATAGGAGTATTTTGACCCATATCTTGCGCATGCTTTCAATGAGTGAACAAATCTCTCAAATTGAAAAAGCAGTTCGGCATATACATGATCTCTTTCCAATCCTGCACGCAAAAAAGAGATAGAGATAGCTTGGGTGAGAACCCGCGAGAAATAACTGTCAAACGAGACACGCAACAGGATTGTATTACAAAAAAAGAAGAGAAGTTTTTTGACTGAAATTATTCAGGAAATTGAAAAGTAACCGGAAAATTCATCAATTTGAAATTCGGCTTTGTTATAGTCTAAGAGCCCGTGACACAAAAGCCTCAGTCATCTGTTAGAAGGCTGCTTTTTGGTGGTCCGGTATGCGAAGTCCTCGGTCAACTTAAAAACGTAATGGTTGGCGGGTTTCGGTGTGCAGAAGCTGAGGGGTGGATGAATTTTCACTACCCCAAAATAAGGGTTTTTGTCTTATGAGTCAGAAGCTTTTTTTTGTTGTGAATGAATAATATGGACCTACTGAGGCCTGAACAGTAACGGTTGGCGGGCCTTCCCCCTCTCTTCACCATGCCCACCGCGTTTTAAGTAAGATTCCCAAGGGAAGTTCCTACCTCACAAGTCAGAAGGACAAAAAAAAATGGAAATTATACACTTCCACTTTCTCGTCCGTTCTGCGCTGGGTTGGCAGCCAGTTGGCGCTCTATTGTTTATTAAAACATATTTTTTGCGAAATTCTTTTTTCCCTCGCTATAATTTGAAGATAGTGGAGTCTTTTAAATAAATAAAAAAATATACACACTTTTTATTAACTGCTAAAGATTTTGGGAAATTGGAGAAAGAAAAAAAAACATCAGAATTGGCTCAAATTGGACATACTTTCAGAGGCGGATACAGGAAGGGGGTGCGCACCTCCCTGAGAATCTAGAAATCTATTCGAAAGAGTTTTGAATAAAACATTTGAAAAAAAAACATACCTATTTAGAAAAATTTCCAAAGCTGACACGATTGTTCAATTTTTCGTTTTGTTCTTTTCAGATAAATTTGTATTGCATATTTTTATTTTGAATAGGTATTTTTATTATTTTCCGTTTTTTGATATTATGTACTTGAAGGGTACAGGGTGGTCCTATTTGTCGTCGCTAGAGGGCGTTTCTCGATTTTGAGCAAAACTGTGAAAGCTTTATAACTTTTTTAAGAATGTCACTGGATTCTGCTTGAAATAGTACCTCTATAAATTTTGTACCTACATAAATCAATTATTTTCATAAATAAAAAGAAAATATTTGTACAGTTCACACCCGGTAGAAGTCAAACCTTCAATAAACTAAGCTGAGAGAGAATGACATACACAAACTAGGTACAACGTTGGGTAGACAAGAGTGGGGAGGCTACGAAGCACCGCACAAAGAGGAGACGAAGAATAGGGAACGCTGTACAACAATATTCTATCTTATTCTCTAGCCGGCTAAATCCCATAGATCTATATGTTTGTCTCTTTTCAGTGTCGCTTTTCCGTTTCATCGAGTCGAGTCTCAATTCTATAGAAGTTTTCACATCAAAAGTGATGAAGGTTTCACAGTATTGCTCAAATCCAGAAACATCTTCTATCATGAAATTTGATCCTCAGTGGAAGGGGGTCATTTTTTTGTATCTGGGCTCCGAAATTTACGTTTCTTATTAAAAGTGTCCAAATTGGAACACCCTGTACATTCTTTAGCAACGTATAAGTGAAGTAAAAATAAATGTTTAAAAAATTATTGTTCATAATTCATAACCTGCGCCTTCCCTGACCAAAGTATGGATTGGGTATAGTAGATAATCGAACAAAGAATGTTTCTGCCGAGGTTTATGCCAACTTTGAGATGATGTGGGTTTATTTAAGCCATTCTGATGGGTTTTTTTTCTCCTTGAAGAAAAAAATTATGTATGCAACCTGCGGATGAAATCGCATCTATCAGTTGATAAATGTGATGTGTATTATTTTTTTTATCCCATGCAAAATTTGTAAAAACTCCCACTAATTATTTAGATTACATATGTTTAAATAAACAATAGAGCGCCAACCGGCTGCCAACCCAGCGCAGAACGGACGAGAAAGTGGAAGTGTATAATTTCAATTTTTTTTAGTCCTTCTGACTTGTGAGGTAGGAACTTTCCTTGGGAATCTTACTTAAAACGCGGTGGGCATGGTCAAGAGAGGGGGAAGGCCTGCCAACCGTTACTGTTTAGGCCTCAGTAGGTCCATATTATTCATTCACAACAAAAAAAAGCTTCTGACTCATAAGGCAAAAACCCTTATTTTGGGGTAGTGAAAATTCATCCACCCCTCAGCTTCTGCACACCGAAACCCGCCAACCATTACGTTTTTTAGTTGACCGAGGACTTGCATACCGGGCCACCAAAAAACGGCCTTCTAACAGATGACTGAGGCTTTTGTGTCACGGGCTCTCGTAGTATTAAGAGTGTTTTGCTTTCCGTGTTATTCGCGATTTTTGTGTACTTGACTGTTTTATCGTTTATATATTGTGTATTATCATGGTTGCTTCCTGTTTTGTCTGTAAAAACCAATGAACTATAGTCAAAAACTGGAATGCGCACACATTGCCATATCTGCCAAAAAAATGTAGCCATGAAAGACAGATGCCACAAAGGGGAATGTTATTTTTTTCTGTTGCTCGCTGACATATGACGTTTTCGAAAGTTTTGTCATATTTACCTTCACAGGTTTCATCAATTGGAATACGTGTTGGAAGCAATTTCTGCCATTTAACATAATGAGTGCGACAAAAACAGGTATCCCCTCCGCAGCAGCGGCACTAGGCTTCACGTTCGTCAATATGTGTTCGCATCCCAGTTTTTGGTTATAGTTCATTGGTAAAAACAACACTAGAACTAGCCCAGGCTTAGGATATTTTAGTTTCCCGAACGATGAACGACTGTAAGTATTTATATTTACATATTTCATATTAGGTTTACTCTATACATTCACATAATCTTTGTTTATTATTATATGATCCCGTTATATTCTCAATGTTAATCCACAAAAAATCCTAGTACGACTCTGTCCACGGCCCAGGATTCGTTGTTTCCGATCAATAATGCGCAAGCGCGAAATATAGGGACATAGAATTTGGCTTCAAAAAAATCAATGGTTTGTCAACGGAGTTGAACAACTGTATCGGTACGGTATAAACTGTGACTTGGCGGTATGATTGCGGTGTTGCCTTTTTAACTTCATGGCTTGTTAAGTGTAGGAGGCTGTGGCATCCCCCTTGTTTTGCTTTTCAATGTTGCCGGTTGCCAATATGTATGTTAATTCTTGCAACGTTGCCAGTTCCGATTGCCAATATTTTGTATTTTAATTGTCAATTGTCGAGCAGGCTGGACTGGGCTCGGGCCGGCTGGGCAGTAGCGTACCAAGGATGATACACACCTACAGGATTGCTTATCGGCCTCGTTTTCGGTAATCGCCGCCATATTGGTGTGTCACCATTTCCGACGTCATTACTAAGTCGTCAGCTGTTTAAACAGCCTACGTGAAGGCGAAAAATAACATGCTGCTTACGTCACAACTGGTGATTTGGCTTGGGGAGGCGAGGGGGGATTTGTTTCACACAGGCCAGGATAGGTCATCCTGGTAGTAGAATAGTAGTGTGTATCATCCTTGGTGGCGTACAGGTTAGTAGAGTGTACTGAGTGTAGAGTATGGGAGTATGTATATCAGTGGTATGTACACAGTACAATGTACTTACACTCAGTACAAATTTACTAAAATGAAACCCCAAATTTAGAATTTCTTGTGTCCTATTTATCGACTGAACAATTGACCTTTTGTTTGGACGCCATATTGCGGTGCGCGAACATAGTTGCCAAAAGAAGAAAACAAAAATTACTAGCGGGCGGTCAACATTAAAAACAAAAGTAACTAAATGATGGTATGATTGATCCTCGCTATCTTTTTTGTTTGTTTACTTTCTCTCTCTGATTGATGAAAGACAATGAAAGTAAATAGGTATAGTCCGTTGCATGGTTCTTGAGCTACGACTACTAAATAGACAGAGGAGACAATGGGCTATTGTTGCGTTGTCACATCAATAATATTTATTATTACATGAAAATGAAGGAAATTTTATTGCAATTTCCATGTATTAATGAATATTATTGATATGACAACGCAGCAATAGCCCATTGTCCCCTCTGACTATTCAATAGTCGTAGCTCAAGAACCATGCAACGGACTTTAGATATTTAATTATTTCTATTCTGCCCAATACAAGCTAAAATGGATGGCTTTTCTCTTAGATTAGGGAAGGCTTTTCTTTTCAAAAACATTCGTAATAGGCGGCAAATTTAAATTTTAAATGTTATTTATTCAGTAACTTTTGTTTTTAATGTTGACAGTACGCTAGTAATTATTTTTTTTTCTACTTTTAGCAACTATGTTCGCGCACCGCAATATGGCGTCCAAACAAAAGGTCAATTCTTAACTTTCTTTCTCTGATTCTATAAGCAAGCAAACAAAACAAACAACCTAGGAAACCGAAATTTGGTAAAGTAAATAGGTAGATATTTTATTATTTCTATTCTGCCCAATACAAGCTAAAATGGATGGCTTTTCTCTTAGATTAGGGAAGGCTTTTCTTTTCAAAAACATTCGTAATAGGCGGCAAATTTAAATTTTAAATGTTATTTATTCAGTAACTTTTGTTTTTAATGTTGACAGTACGCTAGTAATTTTTTTTTTTCTACTTTTAGCAACTATGTTCGCGCACCGCAATATGGCGTCCAAACAAAAGGTCAATTCTTAACTTTCTTTCTCTGATTCTATAAGCAAGCAAACAAAACAAACAACCTAGGAAACCGAAATTTGGTAAAGTAAATAGGTAGATATTTTATTATTTCTATTCTGCCCAATACAAGCTAAAATTGATAGCTTTTCTTTACAAAAACATTCGTAATAGGCGGCAAATTTAAATTTTAAATGTAATTTATGATTAATGATCAAATCAATGACAGATTTATTCTAGAAATCAAAATGTGCATATCTAGAGATTGAGGTGCATATTATGCATATAAATTGAAAGTGTGCATCAATATGCACAATTGTGCAGTTTGGAACATCCCTGCCTATAGCTGCGTGCCTCTTGCTAACTTACTAACTCTTTTTGCACTATGTTCGACATTGGAAACTTCCTGCCAGTCATAGTTTTCAAAAAAATGAGGCGAAAAGAGCTAAAAGGAATCAGCAAGCCAAATGCAGTTGAACATTAAAAATTATTTAAAAATAATAAAAATATATGAAAAAAATCAATTCGCCCTTTTGTCAAGAATGCTCGATTAGTTGGGTTTTCAGTCAACGATGGCGCTGTAATTCATAACCGGTACATAACATTGCAGATACTTTTCTAGAGGTGATATGTTCTGCGCACAGGATTTGAAACAGTTATATTGATTTGATTTACCTTTTCATAAAAAAAGCCAACATGAGGTCCTCATTCGGCACTTCTTCCACGTTATTTATTAATTTCCATTGACGGAATTGGTCATATACTTTCTCATACTTTGATTTTGATTTCTCAGGCAGCAGCCTTGCTGTAGCAGCACGAGTTGCTTCCAAAATCTTCGGAAAATAAAAACATTTCTCAATCATTTGAAGACAAAATGCGATAAAATAGTATAAGCAACGCATTTGCAAAGGGTTTTACGAATCGCGTGAGGCCTTAGAGCACTCGCTCGATTCGCTCGCTCGTACACAAAACTGGCCACACTCAATTGGTAAAACCTCACTTTACTAAACTTGTTGCTTAATATACTATTATCCAACACATGACAGTTATGACTGTTATTATAAATGTCATTTCAGACAAGCAAACTATCAAATAACACACTAGTGTGTTATAATCCATAACACACTAGTGAGTTATGGATTATAACTCACGTTCATATTTAAAGTAGTATTCTATTTATTTATCACTATTGTAAAAAATGAAATAAATGAATAAACAACTATCTTTTCTGTGCCCAGATTTTGTTACCTTGAGTACTGCCTTCTACTAGAAGTTTTTTTGGTTCAGGTTTGCAAGTTTGGTTAATTGATCTGGGAAGGTTAGATTCAGTACGGCAGGGCCCGCTGTTACTGATTAGAATCTTAGGAAAAGGAGTTAGTACCATCACCATCTCTGTTTCCAAATCCAATCAATAATCTGAGGTTATGATAATAATTGTTGTTTTTTTGTACTCTTTGACTTTTCATTTCCATCATGTCATTGAACAGCTGTTTTGTCTAGGCGTTATCTTTAGACCTGTTCTACCTTTTGATATATGTTCTATAGGCACTTTTCAACATTCACCAGTCATTTTTTACACAACCGATTCTCAGTTCGTAATTTTGGGGTGAAACTGAACACGTCCTTTTCTATAATTTTCTTCAATGTCAAAATTAGAAGTTTGACAGATGAAAGTCTTCTTCCGAAATCTAAATTCTAAATGGAGAATCTGCCCTTTTGATCTGCGACCTCACGCTGAGTAGTCGTCCGGTCTCGGGCCTCGGCCCTAATTATTTTTGGGGCGAGACTTTTTGGAATTTTGTGCCAGGGAGCTCAAGTTTTAGACTAATTTCTTGCTGATAATTGTCTAGAGTCATCCCTTGGTCATTTTTGGATTCTGTTTCTGTAAGTTTGAGATTTTCTTCAGGAAATATTAACCTACAACACGTGTTCCATTTTTTTTAATAGGACTGTTCCGAGCAGCATTTGGACGTTTAAGACTTCACCTTTGGTCTAGAGTATCCCTCAATTTGAGGTAAGATTATTTCTAATATTTGGGGCTCGATTTGTTTTTTTATACGAACATCGTTATAGGGTCCTAGTCTCAGGCTATAGTTGGACAATCCTAGTCTCAGGCTATAGTTGGACAATCCTACTCCTAATCCTAGCGCTAGGCTGTAGCTAGACAGTCTTAGGCTATAGTTTTTTTGACCGGCACGTTGGCGCTTTGATAAAGGACGACAGGACGCCCTACTCAAAGCCAAGCAACGCGATGTCGGGTTGGAGATTGGATGGGTGACCGCAGTAGTACGGGACGGTGGGTCGACCGCGCTGCCGCCAATCATCTGATCTGCAAGTATGAATGAGAAGTATGAATGAGAAGGAGTAGAGCCGATACGAATGACATACAAAAAGCCTATAAAGGCTGCAGTGTAGAGTATGGGCTCGAAAGGGTGAAATCAAAAATCTAATCTAGGCTATAGTTGGACAGCTCCTAGAAAGAAATTCTAGACTAGATCTAGATTGCTCTTAGTTGGCTTTGGTAGCCTCCCTTCAGCAACCCTCTTGGTACCGCTCTGCTAGAACCACATTGAGTTCTACGTAAAGCAGATACCACGTGGATAGGACTCATGACTATGACTCACTTACCATACCATAGTCTATCTACAGTGAGACCGAACCTGTAGATAATATCCCTTCAAAACTTCTAGATTTACACACACCTTTGAAGATAATCAAGACTTGTACACATGTAAGTTGCACTTTTTACTATTTAGGCAAATCTTATATAAATCACTTGATACTGATTTACGTTCGGTAAGTGCCCCTTAAATAAAATTCTAGAATTTTACCCTGAGGTTGCCCTAACAATAATTTTCACCTTTCTGGTATTGAATTTGCCTCTTGGTAGAGTGTAACTGATATTGTGGTTCTAATCTTTCACAAGTGTAAACAGACAGTTAAAACTGTTTATTTAAAAATCAATATTTTTATACATTATTTACATTCTTATTTTTTTTTTATAATCAAATATTTATAAATTGGTACAAGCATTATAGTGGTTCGGTTTTTTAGTAACTTTTGTGTGTAGTGACAATTTTTTTTGTAAGTTGTTATTTAGGTTCGTTTGTTTGCTTATTTCTCACATCGAACATGTTTTGGAAAATGAAGTTATTTAGTTTATGGCTGTCCCCAAATTCTGATTTGTGACAATGGTCCTCAGTTCGTTTCAAAAACTTTTGAAACACTGTGTAAGAATTATGACGTTAAGATTTGGTACGACGCAACGTATTCTCCACAGTGTAATTTTGTTGAAAGGAATAATCGAACTATAGGTACCGCCATCAGAAGTTATGTCTAGTTTTTTGGAAATTGCTGATGTAAAAAAGTGTTTACATGCAGCTCATCAGAGGAACTCTCACACTTACAACTTACGTAAGAGGGACGCCTCATTTTATGTTGGTGATCAAGTGTGGAAGAGAAATCATATTTTGTCAAAAATTAGTCTTTGGTTGTTTTGTCAGTATTCATGTTTTGATGCCACTTTGTAAAATTAGTATGATTTTTTTTTTGAGCGTTTGGTTTTGTAAGTGGTCGCGACACCCACTTTGCCATATATGTCTCTAGTTTTTTGGGAATATTTTTGTGAGTTCATTTTTGAACTCTGGATTTGACCTTGGTGAGCATAAACATAGTATTCCTAATATGATTTGTTTCTGCAGTTTCGAGTATATTGTTTTGCAGTTTGGATTATGTTGTGCTAACGCCAAGAATTAAACCAAGTATTACCCTATTTAGACTTTATTTTGTGATCTTATCTTGATATTGTAAGATAAGTGAAACTTTTGATACCCGATTTTGACATTTGTATTTTGCTTTAGGCAAGTACATAACCCGATTTTGACTTTTTTTCTACCTTCAGTAGAGTTTTTTTGAATTTTTGTTGTGCGTTTGTGGTTTGTTGTTAATAAGAAATCTTCCAGCTTTCTTATTCCTTTTTGGAAGGGGGTAGTGTAACGTTTTCAATTTCTTGGCTAATAAGCTACCTTGTTTTGCTTTAGTAGATATGATTCCATATAGAACTACAATGAAATAAATGAATAAACAACTATCTTTTCTGTGCCCAGATTTTGTTACCTTGAGTACTGCCTTCTACTAGAAGTTTTTTTGGTTCAGGTTTGCAAGTTTGGTTAATTGATCTGGGAAGGTTTGATTCAGTACGGCAGGGCCCGCTATTATTGATTAGAATCTTAGGAAAAGGAGTTAGTACCATCACCATCTCTGTTTGCAAATCCAATCAATAATCTGAGGTTATGATAATAATTGTTGTTTTTTGTACTCTTTGACTTTTCATTTCCATCATGTCATTGAACAGCTGTTTTGTCTAGGCGTTTTCTTTAGACCTGTTCTACCGTTTGATATATGTTCTATAGGCACTTTTCAACATTCACCAGTCATTTTTTACACAACCGATTCTCAGTTCGTACTTTTGGGGTGAAACTGAACACATCCTTTTCTATAATTTTCTTCGATGTCAAAATTAGAAGTTTGACAGATGAAAGTCTTCTTCCGAAATCTAAATTCTAAATGAAGAATCTGCCCTTTTGATCTGCGACCTCACGCTGAGTAGTCGTCCGGTCTCGGGCCTCGGCCCTAATTATTTGTGGGGCGAGACTTTTTGGAATTTTGTGCCAGGGAGCTCAAGTTTTAGACTAATTTCTTGCTGATAATTGTCTAGAGTCGTCCCTTGGTCATTTTTGGATTCTGTTTCGGTAAGTTTGAGATTTTCTTCAGGAAATATTAACCTACAACACGTGTTCCATTTTTTTTAATAGGACTGTTCCGAGCAGCATTTGGAAGTTTGAGACTTCACCTTTGGTCTAGAGTATCCCTCAATTTGAGGTAAGATTATTTCTAATATTTGGGGCTCGATTTGTTTTTTTATACGAACATCGTTATAGGGTCCTAGTCTCAGGCTATAGTTGGACAATCCTAGTCTCAGGCTATAGTTGGACAATCCTACTCCTAGTCCTAGTGCTAGGCTGTAGCTAGACAGTCTTAGGCTATAGTTGGACAGCTCCTAGAAAGAGATTCTAGACTAGATCTAGATTGCTCTTAGTTGGCTTTGGTTTGGAACCAGACGCTCAAATATCGGTATTATGAGCGGGCGTTATGATTTAAAACTCCCGTTCATAATGTGGCGCGTTCGCCAGCATACATAGAATCTAATGTGGAATCTAGAAAATACTGCTTTATTCGAGCAAAAAGAGTATCGCCTTTATTCTGGATTCTACACGAATAGATTGCGGATATATAAAGGCCGGTATTAGTTAGGGCCGAATTTATAGTCGTTGCTTGTTGCTTGTGCCTTCCTTAGAGGTTGTGACTTTAGAATGGACACTTGCTACTGTTTCACAACCTAGGCATGTCAATTCTAAACGTTCAAGGCCTCCTTAAGGTCTGAGGAAACCTCGAGGATGGACTAAAAATTCGGCCCTCATTAGTTTTAAGTTTTTTTGGCTGTTTTTTTTTTTTTTTTTTTACGGATATGCGCACTCGCAAGGAAATGTCCTATCACGCTCGAGAAGCGGCAAGTACGCGGAAATGTCGGTGTATGTTGGTCTTGAAACGGTTCAGGTCGTAACCTGAAGGGAAAACCGTCGCAGGGAGTTTATTCCACAGCGATGTTGTTCTCCAGAGATATGAATTCTGATATAATGAGGTTCTTGGTGCCTCTAGTTTGACAGTAAATTCATGGTTACCGTCTGTTTGACGGGTTCGCCTGGTAGGTGCTATTCTCGGTGGAATCATACGTGCCAACTCTTCAGAGCATTTTCCGTGATAGTACCTGTAGAAGAGAGATAAATCGCCCACAGATCTGCGATGTTCGAGACCATCCAAGTTACGAGTAAGTGCGGGGTCATTGATCAGCTTGATAGCTCGTTTTTGCACGGTATTCAAAAGCATTAAGGTATGTTTGGGTGCTGCACTCCATATATGTGAGCAGTACTCCATAGTTGGTCGAATCTGGGCTTTGTAGAGTGTCAGCAATTGGCTTGGTGTGTACAGATGTCTTGTACGAAATAGCACCCCCAGCTTTTGGGAGGCCCTTTTAGCAATATCTGCCACGTGACTGTGCCAAGACATGTTGGTCACTGCAGTAACCCCCAAGATTTTCAACTGACTCTGTAATGTGACAGCACTTCCAGATAGCATGTTGTTTGGCTCACCGGTGCTGGTCTTTTTTGAAAACAGAGCTGCTTGGGTTTTCTGCGCGTTGAACTGTACAAGGTTTTTGTTACCCCAGTCCTCTATTATCTCCAGGTCGTTATTTATCTGCGATATTTGAGTTAGTCTAAGATGATGGAATTCGCGTGCGGAAAGACCTGTGGGTGGTATGAGTGAGGAGACTACATTGCCATCGTCTGCAAAGCAATAAAGTGGATTTACTGTTTTATCTATGAGGTCATTTATGTAAATCAGGAAAAGAGTTGGCGAAAGGATTGCTCCCTGTGGCACACCAGCATTTATTTGGTAAGAGTTGGAGTTCTGGCCATCCAGTGCAACATAAATGGATCTGTCCTTTAGGTAACTTTCAAACCAAGTGCAAAGTTTCGGCGATAATCCCATTGCTTTGAGCTTGTTGAGCAGATTTTCATGCCAAACTTTGTCGAATGCTTTAGATATATCTAAGGCAATTGTTCTTGTTTCACCCCGCAACTCAATCGCTTTTTGCCATAAGTGAGTGACGAATGTAAGTAAATCTCCAGTTGACCTATATTTTCGAAATCCGTATTGCTTATCGTTGATAATTTTGTACTTTTCCAAGTACTTGGTTAGGTGATTGTTCACAACTCTTTCCATTACTTTTGATATCACCGGAAGTAGAGCAATTGGTCTATAGTTTAACGGATCTGTCTTTTTTCCTTTCTTTGGAATGGGTTGTACTGCGGCAGACTTCCATGATGATGGATATACTCCTTGCCTGTAAGACAAATTGAATAATTTTGCGAAAGTTGGGGTGAGTTCGTTGGCGCAATTTTTGAGTACTATTGCGGGAATGCCATCCGGACCCATTGCTTTGTTTGTATCCAGCTTTTTTAGGGATTTTCGTATTTCTCTGTGACAAAAGGGTACCTCTGGCATACTATGGGAAACCCTTTCAATGAACGGTGGAGTTTTTCCGTTTGGCACTGTTAGGTTGGAGTTGGAGGAAAACATTTGGGCAAGCATATTGGCTTTTTCCTCTGATGTTGTGGCTAAGTGATTATTTTTATCTGTAAGTGGTGGTATGGATGACTTGGTGAAGTTAGATCCAACAGCTTTTGCAAGAGACCAAAAAGACCTAGAACTACTTGGACAATTCAGCAACCTGTTTTTTATTCTTTGATTGTATGTTTCTTTAGCGGAGTCAATAGTAATTTTGCAACTATTTCTGGCTTCTATAAATTCTGTGTGGTTTTGAGCGGTTTGTTGTCGTTTCCAAAGGTTATATGCTCTGTGTTTTTTCTGTACAGCCGTTTGACACTGGCTGTTGAACCAAGGTTTTGCATTAGCTCTACGTTTAGTTGTATGTGGGATATATGCGTCCATTCCAGATAAGATTACTTGTGTTATTTCATTACAGCAAATAGTGGGATCAGCTGTTTTAAAGCAAACCTCTTGCCATGGAAAATCCAGGTAATACTGTTTTAGGTCATTCCATTTTGCCGATTTATAGTGCCACATTTTACGAGGAAGTGGTTGTAGGCTTGGTGGGATGAGCATTTCGCACTTTGTTATTATAAGTTTATGATCGGACGAACCAAGTGGAGCATCTACTTGAATTGTGTACGAGTGATACGTTTTGGATAGTGATTATTGTAAAAGTTGTAAAGAGTTAAGTTCTTTGAGTTAATTAGTGATGTAATTAGTGTCAGAGTGTGTAGTAATGGTGAATAAATGATTATTGAGTTAATTGGAAGTTCAGGAAAAGTAGCGAAGCCTTTGTCTGAGCATTGGAACTGGAAGCCATCTTTGGTGCCTCACGACCCAAAATACAAGCAGTGTCCATTGAAAACCGAAAGGATAAACAATCGTCGTAGCTTCGTTAATGTTATCAGCAATTTCATGGAGAAAATGAAGAAACTATTACTGAAAGTTAGACAAATGGAAAACGACCTCAAACAAACATAAACAACGAGAAACCTAGTTAAATGTTACCGGTGCCATAGGCTTAGACATTTGCAATGGGATTGTAGACTAAGGATGTCATCTCCACCAAGGGATCCTTCCCAACGCTTTTGGAAATCTAGAGACGCCAGTCCTAAACATCGACCTCGAAACCTGCATGAAAATACTGACGCTCTGTCGAGACGACTATGCAAAGAAGACTGCAAGCTTTGTCAAAGAATGGATATGCCTGAGAAAAACACTGTTCCAGCTGTGAGTTGAACGGGTCTGATCGTTGATGATAATTGAACTACCAAACAAATGAGAGCAGATCAAGAAGCAGACCAGGACATCGGGCAATTTCTACATCTTAAAGAAAATGATGAATGTAGGCCAGAATGGAGGGAAGTGTCGAACAAGAGTTTGATTTACAAGGTGTTGTAGGCTCAGTGGAACTCTCTGGCCGTCTGGAATTTTTCTATGTACAGTTCTTGAATAATCATACAATTCTGTATATTTTCGTATCGTTCTCCATTAGTAGGTCGATTGAGTGTACGCCACTGGTATTTTCCTGTTTCTGACTACCCCTTCAACCTTTCCATGTTAGTATGAATTCAATCCTATGTATATACAGTTTTTGAATAATTATACAGTTTCCTACGTACAGTTTCGTGGGTCCATCGAGTGTACGTCACTGGTATTTTCCTGTTTCTGGCTACCCCCTCAACCTTTTCATATTAGTATGAATTCAATTCTATGTACAGTTTTCGAATAATCATAGAGTTTTTTTATATTTTCGCATGGTTCTCCATTCGTAGGTCGATTGAGTGTACGCCACTGGTATTTCCCAGTTTCTGACTACCCCCTCAACCTTTCCATGTTAGTATCAATTCAATCCTATGTAGGTAGCTAAAATTATTAGGCACATCTAAAAATTGCAGAATATGCGTGCTTATAAAATGTACTTTTAACAGTTATATCATAAATAACTATTTATTAAATGATTTTTGATTTATTGTCAAACTCAAACTGGTTGCCTTGACGAAGTGGTATTATCGTTTTGGAGTTATCGTTCTGGTGTTATCGATTTTGAATATCCGCTGTATATTTTTGATTTGACACTTCTCTTACAGGAAAATTTAAACATGACTAAATTATTCCACAGAATAAACGTGAAAAATTGCGACTTTTCTAAAAATTATACAGAAAACAAGATTTTCCATTTAAAAAACAGTTCATCCATGGCCTGACTCTTTGGGTTTTGGTTCAAATCAAAGAACTCGTTCAAATGATTTTTTGGTACCAATTTTTGAATTTTCCAGAAATAAAAAAAAATTCCAATTGGCTACTTTGGATTTTCTCAAAAATACAGGGAAAGTCAAAAATTTCCCAATGTTCAGTTTTCGTTGGATGACTCTGTACTACAGGCGCAAATGGTGTTTGACCCTAGTTGCCCTTTGGTAGGTGAATAACTATTTTGATCTAGTATCTAGCATTCGTGTATTTGTATTCTTCTGATATTTTGAGTTTTCATTGTGAAAACTGATAAAATTAATTTACTGATGGTGATGGCAACTGGAAAAATGACGTGGAATTACTAAAATGGTACAAAGAAAGTTTACGAACTCGAGTCAGTTCTGCTGCGATTCTTTTTTTTTTTTGATGATAAAACCGATTCCGTACCTATGCCCGAAATTAAAATTTCTAAAGTTTGAGAAACCATGATTCAAATTAAAGAGAAAAATACGAATTATATTTGACACACTAATACAAAAGTGATCAGTTAAATGACACTCTGTCATGCACCTTTTTAAAATATAAAAAAATGACTGGTCTTAAGACTTCCATAAAGATGTAGAATGTTTAACACCATCCCTCATTAGAATTCTTGGTTAGGCACATATTGTCATATAAAATATCATGTCTTGGTTTGAAGAAGGCTTTTGTCATTATGTCAGCAACTTGAGTTTCTGTAGACGTTTTATGTACACTGAAAGTTTCGTCTAAGACAAGCTCTCTCATATAGACATGTCGAATCTGAATGCTTGGTTCTCTTGTGGTTCTCAGGATTTTGTGCCAAACGAATACCTGCTTCGTGGTCAACTAATAACTGGAATTTCTTTCAGTGTTATTATTTCTTCATATAATCTTTTTAACCATACAAGTTCTTTTGAAGATTCGCTAGCTGCAATGATCTCCGCTTCGGTTGCAGAAATGGCAACTGAAGGTTGCCTCTGACTCATCCAGGATATAGCACCTTCAGCATAAACACATACCACTCCTGTTGTGAAGCGTCCTGTTTTTATATCCCCTCCATGATCAGCATCACTAAAACCTTGTAGGTAACCTCTTCTGGTTCTTGACCTATAAGTGATACCATAATTGAGTGTTCCTCGAATGTACCGGAGAATTCTCTTTACTTGGACAAAGTCTTTGTGAGTTGGATTTTCCAAACTTCTTGACGCCACACTGACTGCGTATAAAATGTCTGGTTGCCACGCTTTTTCGCTGATTAAGAAAAGTTAAAAAAAAAAAAAAAAAATTAGAAAAAAAAATTAAAAAAAAAAAAAAAAAAAAAAAAAATTAAAGTCGAAAATAAAAAAAATAAAATAAAAATAATGAAAATTAAAAGAAGAATAAAAATAAAAATAAATGAATAAGGAACTTGAGATTGTAGGACTGAAGGTCGAAGTGCGTGCAAATTAAGCCCTAGCTCAGAACTAAATAATTCGGAGAGTAGGGGTGGGTTTTAGTTTTGGGCGCCACCGACTCTGAACAGATGAGTCGGACTCTCCAGGATGGTATCTGGCTTCAGGTCCTTACAATCCAAATAATAATTAATAAAAATAAAAATATTAGCAAAAACCAGGCTGTGTGCATAAAACCAAGTCAATTCAAATCAAGTGCTACAGTCGTTTATTTATCAAATGGCTGCAGTCCACAATGAACAATAATTTGAATTCAAGAGGAAAAAAAGAAATAATAATAATCAAGTAGATTAGCAATTAATAAAATGACCTTGTCATTGAAACTCAATAACTAAGTAATAAAAAAAAAAGATATAAGGTACCTGACCCAAATAAGGCCATGTACCTAATAAGGCCAGTGCCCTTTATTGCTTAATATTGAATCCCATTTCCAAAAATTACAATATTATTAAAAAAGAAATCCATAATGCAAATAAAAAATTATTGCAAGGGCTCCTAGCAACTCGTCATATGTCGAAAAATGGCCAACCACATATTTCATATGTCACGTTATAACTTTGAGGCTGGAACTCAATTAGCTTATATACATGTTTATAAAGTGAATGGAGCGATTGTAATTTTTTAACGGACATTTATGTATTGAGAAAGCTACAGAGTTATTACAGAATAATATCTTTGCTAGATTTCTAGTTACAGACTTTTTTTTATCAATTTAACATGTTCCTAATAAGGCCATCATACGAAAAATGTTCGATTGGCTTCACATCACAGTGTTTTTTTGAAAGAATGTGCCACATTATTACTTCAGTGATGTTCTTTGAAATGCCTGGAATCTGACCAAGCAATAGATGCTACGGTTCATTTGTTCTGGTTGTATGTAAACCTATTTGAATCACCATCTAAGGACTTAGAATTATTGTTTTTTTAAGAATGCAGCAAACGTATAAATTCTATTTTGTGTACTATTTCTCAAATAATAATATTTTTATAAATAATTGTATTTATTTTAAACCTTTCTTATTGGTGGCCTTATTAGGAGCACAGTGATACAAATAAGGCCAATGGTAAGCGTCTTTGTTTTACGCAAAAACCACCATTTATATAAAAAATAAATAAATTGGTGGGTTTGGTGGATAACGTTAGGAAAAAATTAAACTTCCTAACCTGGCCTTATTTGGGACCGGTACCTTATATGAAAAGTAAGGTTTGAAAATTTAAAAAAAAATAAAGAGAATAAGAGAGGGAAAAAAAAAACTAATAATGTAGAATTAGTTCTCGGAACGGTTACCTTACACTTTCGTAACCAGAACTACCAATAAGTTGACATTAATTCAACAGGTTACGTCTAGTTAAGTTACCTATTTTAATAATTCATTTACCACACTGGGGCCAGCAATGAATTATTCCCTGAAATACCGAGGTGATCACCGGGTGTACAAATAGGGACAGAATGTAAATAAACAATAACAATCAGGATAACTAAAACTAGTACGATACCAAAATTTTCCAGATGATGGTGGTTCATTCAATTCACCAGACTAGTCCTGGCTACTGGTTGTGGTTAACTTGATCGATGACTTGAGTAACCGTCCGATTACTTAGGCTGGTGTCTGTTAGCCTTTTGGTTCAATTTCGGTTACAATTGAACGTCTATTGTTATAACCGTGAGGGTATACTTGATGGTAAAGTACAACCTCCTAAGAAAAACCTCGTGAAAGAACCCTAAGAGAAAAAATTGTTATACACACTGTATTTGTAATTGAACCAATAGCGAAGCACTTCATGAATAAATTGAATCAATAAAAAAAATGAAACTATAATGATTAGTTTCTAATAGCAAATTTACTTGATAAAAGACTATAGCTCTTGAAAATTATTTTAATAGAAAAATTGAACATTGAGGTATTAATTAATTAAATCAGATGAAATCATAATAAGGCTTTGATAGCAATTGAGAAAAATGTGTCTTGAGTTTGCAAAAATTGTTATAAGGTTATGTTTTTTTTTTTTACCTGATGGAATTAGGGTTTGTCTGCCTCGAGAATCTCCGGGAATCTGGATTGAGGTCTGGATTGAATATCCTGGAGTAGGTGAGATTATTCTCTACTCCTTAGGGCAGCTTTCAACTAATAATTGAATGAAAAAAGTCAGAAACTTCTATTGGAAAAAAACGTGCAAGCAACTTACCACAACGACTGTTTTTTTTTTAAATCCGATAACATCGGCGAAAATTATGGCACTTTACGAAAGTAAAACACAACGCAAGATAACTCAGTGTGCCATAAATTCAATTCAGAAGAAAATCAGGCCCAAAATCCCTTTTTAAGGTGAAGAAAAAAAATTAATTCTTCTGGAGGACTTGTTTCTTCCAAAACTGTCAACGTGAAAGAGAAAGTGCTGCACATTCAATCAATAAGCTAACCTCACCTAAAGGACTTAGAGATGATTCAGAATAACGACAAACATCAACAATTAATCGATAGAATTCTCACCTACCAAAAATTGCACACCACAACATAATCCGAGAAAAACGACAACGGCTAATGAATTATGATATTAACAACAAATAATCATCCCATAAAACAATCAAAACTTGAAGAATACAAAATAGAGTAAATGTTCCGTTTTCAAAATTAGAGGGCTCAAAGAAGAATCGACGATACTGAAAACATTACTAATCCACCGCTGGTTGACAGAAATTTTTGACAATCAAAAGTCAAAGAAACGAAATCAAAGGGTGCGTTCAAGATGTCTCAAAGAACATCGAACCAATGCGCAACCCGGGGTTCGCTAGAATTTGCGCCGAGATCAATAGCGCTCCATAACCGAACAGTCAGTACGAACGGTACACCCACTTGAAAACGGGTCATCATGATTACGGAACACAACCCACGAAATATTTTTGACACATGAATTATTTTTGTTATGAAACAGATGATCGAATTTAAAATCGAAATCAAAACATTGCTTTGCTTTGATTTAGAATTGAACCAAAATATGGATTAAAATGAGGAAAAACCATCACAGCAAATAGAATTTGACTATTGAAAATTATGAAATTTGAAGGATCTACAACCGTTGAGATTATTGATGAAATCTTACAGAGAAAATGTTGACAAATCCAAGGAAATCCTGAATATAAAATTGAAAGTAGGTAAGAATCATTTATGCAATTTTGGCCTGTTACATGGTCTTGATCTTTTTTTTATTTTTATTTGTCAAACACATTGTGTTTATTACATTACAATCTAGTTAGTAAGACTAATTAGCAATTTTGTTTTAACCTAATTTACTATAAAGTTTACAATTCTTGAGGTTCACTCAACAGTTTTCCCCACTTTGTTTAAACTGTAAATCACAATTTTGATGTGTTTATAGCACTATTTTGTTGTGTTTTTCAATTTCAGTTCACTAGCTCGAACAGCTTCACCCTTCTCAGTCTTCTAACTAGCTCAGTGTTGTCTAGGAGCTCAATCACTTCCACATTCATATGCCGATGTAGTCTATCTTCATGGCTTTTTGCGTACTTTCTTATAGTCTCTGTTACAGTATCAATTCCTAGTTCCCGATGTAGATCACTATTTCGAACGTACCAAGGTGCATTAACAATGTTTCTTAGTACTTTATTTTGGAATCTTTGAATAACTTGTATGTTACTATCTTTAGTACAACCCCAAAGTTGAATGCCATATGCCCATACTGGTTTCAGTATTTGCCTATAAAGCAGTAACTTGTTATGTATGGTTAAATTGGACGTCCTTCCAATTAACCAGTACATTTTTCTATACTTAAATTCAAGCTCTTGCTTTTTTTTCTTAACATGTGCTTTCCAGCGCAATTTCGCATCAAGCGTCATACCAAGATATTTAGCTTGATTTGAATATGGTATAGGGGTGTCATTAATTGTGATTTGTATGTGATTTACGTTTTCGTTTGTAAAATCAACGTGAATTGATTTGATTTCATTCAATTTTATTCGCCATTTTTTGGTCCAATTTTGAACTTCACTGACAGCGTTCTGCAGTTTTTCTGTTGATTGTTCATTACTTTTTTCCACTGTAATTAAACCAGTATTGTCGGCGAATGTTGCTAAATGACAATTTTCTGGTTTTGGGATGTCGCATGTAAATGATAAATATAAGTAGGGTCTTGATCTTGACATCAGGTAAAGTAATGCTCCAATAACCTCTCTATATGAAAAATTTGATATTTCTGCTTTTTCTGAAGGAGAAACTTAATAATTGGAGTTTTGAAGGGTCTGCAATTATTCATACCAAATTTTTTCGACAGTTTCTTGGCATATGTATTTTGATTTATGATAACTGATCCATTCTTTGACTTCATGATTTCCATACCCAAAAAATATGATGCAGGCTTTATCGTGACTTTAAACTCTATCTGTAGTTGTCGTAGAAAATTGTTTTTCCTTTCCTCATTGCTTGAGGCTAGTAGACCATCGTCCACATATAAAACTAAAATAAGAATTTCTGTTCCTTCCCTCACGATCGGCATCGCTCTGTTTGAAACCAAAGGAAAAAAAAAAAAATCCGGTATTCTTCTGTTCCAAAACCCCGGAGCTTGCTTAAGTCCATATAGGCTCTTCCTTAGATGACAAACCCTATCTGTACCATCATTGAAACCCTCTGGCTGTTTCATGTATTTCTTGAAGCTCACTATATAGAAATGCTGTATCTACATACATCAAACTGGCTTAGACTTAAATTTTTACTGGCAGATAGACTCAAAACAGATCATATTGTAGCAAATCTAGCAACTGGGCTAAATGTCTCATCATAATCTTGATATTTTTTGTGTAAATAACCTTTTGCGACTAGTCTTCAATTTATCTATAGAGCCATCTGGATTGTATTTTAACTTGTACACCCATTTATTTGGTATAGCCTTCTTACCATTGGGTAGCTTTTCTAAAGTCCAAATACAATTCTCCTCTAAAGACTTCATTTCTCTTTCCATAGCCATTTTCCAGTCATTTGATCTATTACTTGACATAGCTTTTCGGTACGTAATTGGCACATTTATTTCCATAATGTCTGCAGCAACCATCATAGCGGAATATTCAAACCTGGCAGACCTTTATATCTGATTTCTATCTCTCAGTTGTCTTGTCGGTACATTTGGGACTACTTCTGAAATGTCATAATCTGGTGATTCTACTAAAATTTCAGAACGAGTATCAGAAAAACTCTGATTTCCCGAACTATCATCTTCTTCGCCGTCTTCTCTTCTGTTTTCTTCAGTTTCTTGTTCTAGAGTACCTTCCCTGCTTCTGACAAGCTTGAAAGTGTTTTGCTAAGGAGTTCCAACAGGGTAGATTTTATTTCGATAGGTACTAGAATTACCAGTCATATTCAAAATATAAGTACGCCGATGTATTTATTATTTCAGCCCAAAAAAGTTGTGAAATATCTTCCTGCTTCTGCATGATAGATCCAGCAGTTTCAATGACAGTACGATTATCTCGCTCTGCACAACCGTTTTGCTCTGGTGTATAAGGCATTACGAGTCTCTATTTTTCTTACTTGACTATTGTCCAATTCTCCACCAACATCTGATAGTAGCTCTTTTACTGTAAATATAATTGTCAGTTTTGCCGCAAGTTCAGATTTTTATTTCAGAAAGTAAACATAACGATAACGACTGAAATCATCCTTGAAGAGCACGGAGTATCTATAGCCACTTTATGTTTTTTCAAAAGGCCCACAAACATCTGTGTGTAAGAGTTCTCCTAGTAACTTTGCTCTTTTCTTGTTCCAAACTTTTTCCTGTGCATTTTACCATAAATACAACCCTCACATATTTTGCTGTCTAAAGTCACTTTGAAGTCAAACTCACGACCCAAAATGTCTCCGATGTGTCGTTTGTTTTGATGACCAAAGCGTTCATGATATAGTTGCAATAAGTTATCATTTGAAGCTATGTTGATTTGAGCTGTTTCCTTTGGTGATCCATGAATCTACTCCAAATCTACTTTTTTCACCTGTCAGTATGGTTTCACCACCAACTATAAAACTGCATTTTTCTCCAAGTAAACTTTGATGTAGGCTGTAGATCTTGTGAATGAAAAACCGAAAATAAATTATTTTTAATCAGAGGAACGTTCCATACGTCTGATAACCTCAAAACATCTTCTCTGTCTTAAACTTTTGTTTCTACCAGAATGTTTCCTTTTCCAACTGCTCTAACCGTTTCTCCATTCGCTGTCGTTATGGTGTGTGTATCTTGAAAATATTAAAATGTTTCAAAGATATCACCTGGATTTGTAATATGACTTGTAGCGGCTACAATGTAGCCCCATTATCCACAAACTCGCTATTCTCCCCACATTCGCTAAATAAGACACTACTTGTTAAGGCAACTAACATCAGGTTTGTATCCTTATTTTTCTCTGTCCTGTTATTTTTTGAATTTGAGCTTTCTGGATTTGGAAGTCTACCATCTTAATTCTTTCCATTTAATACATTGTTTGACCTTATGACCTTCACTTTTGCAATAATTGCAAACTAGTTTTCTCCTATTGGTCGAGCTGCTTCTCTTTTCTGTAAATAACGCCTCCTGATGACTTTCATTATTCGTGTCTGATGATGCCTTTTCATGAGAACAAAGCTGATTTGTTAAATTGTCTCTAGTCCTGTCAGATTTCGACATTAACATCCAGTTTCACTTGAAGGAGAAGTAATCTTGGGGTAGAGCTTCTAAAATCTTACAGACTAACAACCCTTTTTGCAGCTCATTTCACAGGTTCTTGAGCTTAGAAATGTGCGTTGCCATATTATCTTCAACTTTTTTCTTATAGTTACAGAATTCTAAGCATCATAGGTTTTGTCCTCGACATTGCCGTCAAAGAGCCTATTCAATTCAACCCACACTTCTCTTGCTGTAGGGAACCTCATAACTTTTTGTAAGGTATCTTGTGTCATATTTATCGTAAGAGTAAGAAGTGCATTACAATCTGCAGTATTGAAACTCACCAGGTTTGCCTCATGCGCAGAAATTTCAACTGTTAATGCATTTTCTTCCAAAACTGGGAGCACCAACTTTTCTTCCAAAATATCAACTGCATTTGGAATACCTCTTAGAAAAATGTTCATTTTGTACTTCCATGTGTCTAATTAGCTGTACCAGTAATCCTATATGAACTTTGCTTGGATCCATCCTTCAAAGTTCAATTACAACTTTTTCGTACTAATTCAGCCCTTGATATTCTAAATTTTTCCCGCCTCTTTCAACGCTCTGCTACCATGTTAAAGTTTGAGAAACCATGACTCAAATTAAGATTTGACTTTGACACACTAATACAAAAGTGATTAATCAATTGACACTCTGTCATACACCTTTTTTAAATATAAAAATAAATGACTGGTCTTGAGACCATAAAGATGTAGAATGTTCTTCAACAAAAATGAACATCGTAGATGCCGCTAACTTCAAACTTTCCGATCACATTGCGATTTTCACATTCTACTAAGATTCTTACACATAACATTAAATGAGAGTGTCGATATGGCTTACATGGTAAGGTATTTTCCTAAAATAGGTTTATTTTATTATGCTATGACTTCAATAACTACCGCATTGATTTTTTAATGTAATAAACCTTTTTAAAATTCAACAAGCACTACTGGGCGCCATATTTATTTGCTGACATTCTCTAGATTCCATTCCAACTTTGAATATGAAGTTAACGACATATTCAAATTTCAATCGCTGCGAAAAATAAATATTTTTTTGCATTTTAATAAAGCCAACTTTCTTGAAAAGGCCGAACCTCATTCTGATTAAGAGCTCGAGAACTAATCTCGTTTATGCACAAAAAACTTACATGACAAAAAATGCCCCAGGCTACAAATCTGCTTAACCCCGGCCCCGAGAATCACAGTAAGACCGTGGAGCATAAAATATGAGGGCGAAGCCAAATTGTATTATTGTGCCGGGTCTGTCGCAGGACAAAAACTTCAAAGCCTGTTTTGTTCTTTGCGGCTCTCTGGCGAAGTAAGTTGCAAAGTGAATGAAACTACTTTAGAAAATTGCGCTGTTCTCTTACATAGTCTCCTTGCTTAGACAAACAAAAAAGATCTTAATTTAAAACGTTTTCTTTCACCTTAATGTGTTTGGTTTAATAGGTATTTAAGGACGGACGTGGTTAAAGTAACACAACTTTGTTTCGATTTAAAAAGAAGTCCCAGCAGAAAAAAAAAATAGGCCAAACATTAACAATGTACTGAAAAAAATTAGGAATTCAATACGGCTTTACTATCAGCCAAAATGTGAAGAATGTTTCGTAGGTGTTTATGCCAATACCTCTCTATTGTCTACGTCGTATCGGTACACACACATGGCTTCTGATACAGTAAAAAAAGAACCCCCCAGAAGCGCATCATGCTAATCAGCGTGAACGACCCTACCCAAGCTCTATTTAGTAACCAAAGAAAGTCCAGAGCGTAGCTAAAGATCAGCTGCATAGCTTATTCACACGGGGGACCACAATGTCACAGATAATGGTGACAATGCAGAAATAGGTAACGGTTATCAACCTTATACGGATGACAGTGCTATTAAGAATTCGGGAAATTTAAATATAAAACACTGTCTGGTTCATGAGGGACTTTATTAGACAAGATTTAAGCAATTCTTTTCCCACAAGGAAAACGAATTTTAAAGAGTTTTTAGAGGCGGAGTCTCTCGCTAGTGGGCTGTGATGAAATAATTTTTTTCCTCCTTATTGAATAATCACTCAAGGCATTTGGTAATTTATCGTTCAAGGATGTTTTAAGATTATTCAACTATTTACTTACCTAGCGCATCGAGAATAAAAAATCGGTTTCTCTAAAAAATTAAAAAATGCACTCAATCGCATTGAGTAAGTAATGTTGCCTTCGAAGGATAATATGTCTCAAACTTGCAAAGTTCAAAAAATTAATATATATAATGGTGTATTGTTGTTGTAGAATTCATAGAAAACCTTCAGTTCAAAATAGGTCGGGCACGTGTACAAACGTTTAAAAGAAAGTTCCGTGGTTTGAACTTCGGGGTGTTATTTTAGGGGTAGAACTTATGAAGGAATGAAATAGGTAACACATAAAAATCATGCTAATAGTAATGGTAACTAATGGCTTAATTGGATAGATAAAAATAATTGTTCGCCATTAAACAATTAGTGAAGCAGCCAATATTTCAAAGATAAAATTGATAATATGGAAGGAATCAATTTGATATAGAGGTGCATTGTTTTGTTTCCAATTTTACTCAGTCAGTACTTTCAATAAATTTTTAACGCTGCTGTAATTTCTGAGGTCCGTCAAGTTAGCTCAGCCTATTTAGCTTTTCTATATGTTTTCGTACTAATGGACTTCACCTACTCCCAACCATTCGAGTATTTGCAACCGTCGAAGCAACAGTCCTTCTCAGGGTAATTGCTTAGAAAATTCGTTTCCCTTGCTGGTGTTACCGAGCACTCTGCTAGTTTTCAAAGTGAAACTGTGAAGTCAGTGATCCAATGTAATAAGTGGAATATCATCATGAACCAACCACAGGCCAGTGAATGGCAGCAGCAGATCCTGCAATAAAACCAGGGTCTTCAACAAGAAATACAAGGGCTAAGCCAAGAAAACGAAGCACTGAAACAAGATGTGGTTTGTCTGCAAAACGACAACGCCAATCTCTGCCAGGCAGTGAAGGCCACTTCCAGCGAAAATCAAAAATTGGAAATCACCGCCAGCGCATTCAAACCCAGGATGACGTTTAAGCGGCGAAATCCAACGCCTATCCGAAATGGTGAATCAACAAGTGATGGAACTAACCTCCGACGAAGATTCCAACTGCGATAATTGTGACAGTGATCACGAATACGAAAAAAGCGATATAGAATCCGTCACATCAGTTAAATCCAAAAAGAAGAAAAATTCTATCGACAGTGAAGACACAGCCCAGAAAGAAACAACGCAAGAAAAAGCCAGAAGCAGTACAAAGGCCGAAACCTGGCTCAAAACCAGATCACAGCCAGCTCGACCATTACAACATCGGCCTCCAAAAGACCAGTCAGAGAGGGGTTCCAAATTAAACATCCAGTGCCAGTGATAATCCCGGCTCCTTTACCTCCAACACACACATACACACACACACACACACACACGGGAAAGGATCTCTTCGAATTTTATAAGAAACAAGAGCAAATACAACGAGATTACTACCCACTTGATTCAAGTTACCGAAAATTCAGTTCGGCCGGCCACCAACACTAGCAAGGAAATCAAGATGCTCCCTACGTCAGTCGAGGACTACAGACAGATGCAGAAGGGAACGGACAACCATGCCACTCCTTCTTGTTCCCAGATATGAGAAAAAACTCAAAGTAGTTATCCGTCGACCCTTAGAAGACTGGGCGACTGAGTTCATCGAAGAAGAGCTAGAGATCGAAAACTTCCACCTGGCGTCCGTCATCCAGACTATCTTAAAAGGATTGTTACAGGTTGAACCTATCTCCTTACCACCACACTTGCAGAAAGAGCAACAGGCCACTTCATTTTTCCTACAAATACAGGAGAACTTGGCACATTTTAACAATTATATGCCCCAACAAAATCAGTAGGCTCTCTTTCGATTTTTTTCTGGTACCAATTCATTGTCTGTCACGGCAAAACCAAATTGATATGGGTCTAAGGCAACAAACACATAATCAATACAGTGTTGTTGAAGATATGACAATGTGTAGAAAAAGGATCTTAACAAATGGCCCTTGGCACTTCTGCTTGTAGGCGGCAAATCTTGAATATCTATATTCTTTGCATGATGATACATCCACAATCTGAGTTCATCTAAAGACTTACAAGATGACCCTTTCCGTAGTAACTGCATCAAGTATGTTTCTCCTGATATAAAGCTTAGTTCTATGTGAGCCCAATCAGATGATTCGCCAAAGTGTTCCAGATATGCCGGGGATGCACTATGAAGAACTGCTTTTTTGGTTCCAAACTTACTCGTATAATCTGACCCAGATAGTGCGTGGATGGATGGAAGCAAGGAGCATAAGTTTTGGCCCATTTTTTGATGAACATCATGAACAGATAAAAGTCGCGTAGATTAACCAACTCCAGTGCGCACCCAAAGTTCCTGAATACCAAGTTGATGAAGAGTAGCCCAGTGAAACAAAGCTAACACCATTATGTCAGTGTCAGCCTTAACGAGAACGATTTTGGTAAATCTACACAAGGATGCATGTTTCGAATGAATCAGCATTCTAAAGTCATTTAATTGTGTGTGGTTTGCTTCCATTCCACTTTGCACAGATGTACAGCTGAATGATACCTCAGCTTTTTCATCGCCATAAAAGACACTAAAGATGTGGTTGGTACAACTTGGTGTTCTAGTCAAAGAAGCTATTAAGGTATTAGCAATGAACATCTGCAAGTTCAGTTTGTTCTTTCATGATCACCAAAATCAGCTGAGTTGGACAGGTAATGGAACATCTTCAGATATGTGGGCAATATCTATAACAATGCCGGTACCTTGTCTCTACACTCTCTTAGGCTTTTTTGGTGATAGTGTGTAATAACTGTCAAAAACATAATCGACTCTTCCGCAACTCTTTGCGATGGCCATTATGTATGAGGAAAAAGCAGGAACCGCCCCGCCAAAAATTTTCGTTTCATTTGGCATAACTTTTCGTAAAGAACTCATTATATCCGCTATATAACACGTCCTGTCCTGGCATCAGATTTGAATAAGTTATCACTGCCAGTGTTCACATACGATATTTCTGACACTTTTACCAATGCATTTTTTTGTGGTTTTGTCATTAACCCATTGAACAATGAGCAGTTATCAGATAGATCATACCGGAGAAGCTATTGCATATCATATGTACGAGCTTGAGCTATTTGTATCATGCGGTGAGATGGACTAGACGTCTTTTTGATAACTCTTCCGGAAGCCTTTGCACTTGGTGTTTTAGTGCTATCAAATGCGGGTAGCATGACTTTGTGTATGGTAGTTGAGATCCTGATTGTTTTGTCTTCGTATCGTGTTTTGCGCAGTGCGCAATAGAATTTGTCACCGATTTGATTTCAAATACCAGTGCTTCTGTTACCAAATTGTGTAATGGATTATAGCATATCAAATGGGTTATTTTTTTCTGCAATATATTTCAACATTGAGGTCACCTTTGCATCTATGCTTTGTGTTTGCTTTCTTGAAAACTCATGGTGGATGTTTAAACCTTCGACGAAAGTAATGGAGTCTGTTATTTCTCGAAATAGATTTGATATCATCAAACGCTCATGATGTGTTACCTTCCATTCTGCTACAAATTGTTTCTGTTTAGTACGCCCTACAATGCCAGATTAGCTCTTTTGGGATCTATTAATGGTTTGCTCTAACGCCATATCCGCAGCAACAGCTGAAAAATGTATGGTCATACCGTTTAATAGCATGCTTCCCCTTCGTAAATATTTGATGCTCCTTCGAGGCTATCTGGACTATTCTTCTCATGTCTTCCAAATATAAAGAAGGACATCGCTGATAGTTGATACTGACGGCAAATACTCGTTGAAGTTTTTGTACTCTATCTAGATGCAGTTACTAGAGACCTTGTCTTTCGGAACGAATCAAATTTCTAAGAAGTTTAGGTAGTTTCAGAAAATTGTCCCAATGTAAAAATTGCTCTGACGTTCGCCTTCCACATTCAATAAATTTCTCAAAGTATGTGAGGAGTTTTTCCGCATTGACATCTACATCTAAACTGCGCAAGGAAATTTTTTCGCCTAACTTTTAAGCTCAATATTTTTGGAACGAGACCAAATATCGACCTCCGGTTTTTACGGGCCAACAGATTGAATTTTGGTGAAAAAAAATTGTATATGGAAACCAGAGGCTGATGTTTTGGTTCCAAAAATATCGAAATTTTTCTTCTGTTCGAAAGCAATTGTCCAGCAGTTTATATGGTTTGCTCTTTTCTGCCATGCCAGAAAAATACTTTGCTGGATGTGAAGTAACTTTTCAAATTCAGGTGCGTAAGACTCAATGGAATGTCCTTTAAAAAATGACTACCTGCAACCTTAACATGTTAACATGGTTTCTCCCATCATAAGCATTCTTTTTACTTCCCTCGCAAAATTGTTCCCATGTAAAACCGATTTTACCACATTTACTCCGAACGCTGAGCATTCAATAAGGACATTGGATATTCCAATTCCACGAAGATCTACAGCAGAAACCAACTTGTTTCTGCTGTAGATCTTCTTTCGAACAAAGTGCATTGCAAGCACTCCAGGATGGCACAAGCTGTTTTGGGCATTCTTCTGGAGTAGAAAGGGCGTAATCTGCAGCAAAATCAAAACTGTGTAACAAAGTTCGTGCAATTCTTGAAAAATGCCATAACATGTATAAAGTTTCGTATTTCTTCTTTTCATCCTCGTCCATTGCAAATAAATCTGAGTCAACTACATAATTGCTTGGAAGATCCGGACGTTTCGCTGGTTTGAAATAGGATTGTACCTTTTGGCACATAAGAAGCCTTCAAACCTCGTGTGTCACACCAATCTCCGAAAAGCGTGGTTTAACTAGTATATCCAGTTGGTTGTCTTGAAAGCGTACACACACGGTGTCATGAGAGCCTCCTATTCCAGATAAGGTAGATTCTTTATGGTCAAAGTTATCGAAGGCTCCAATCGTATTTGAAGCAGTCTTGAAATGACTGGGAATCGGCACTTCATGAGGAGCCTGCTTAAGAGCATATTGTGCAAGGTTATGATGGTGATGGATCACTTCGTTGTAGCTAACACTTGCTCCTACATGATTCAAGCTTGTAATCAATGTTTTGCTTTTACATTTTTCATGTACTGCTTCTAGCATCATATGCAACGGTATTTTTTTATTTTCTCGATACATGCTGTAGTACATTATTTGTGATAACGATTGTGCCTTAAGACGCCACTTCTGTGAATTCTTCGTATTATTCAAATGTTCAAATCTTCTATTTCATTGATATCTTTCTCCTCCATGGAGTTTGGATCTATATCTATTGAAAAGTTGCATGAAAACATGAGGTATTTTAATCTTGCTCCAAGAGCTGAAGATTTGGAGTATCACCAAATTTATCTGTGAGGCCAATGTCTAGCTTCTGCAGTGATTCTTTCAACAAAAAGGCACATTCTGTTACAGGATTGCATATTCCCACAACATCTGCTACGTCTTCCATTCTGAGTGCTTCTCAAAAAAACATGAGTGGTTTGTTTGCTGGTTATCTTTAGTTTTGCAAACGTTATTTCATTTCCAAAGTAATCACACAACATTAATTTCAGTTCCTTGTTACGACTCTCATGGCTTCATTTTCTGAATTAAATTTTTCATCTAATCCAGTTTTAATATAATTAGCTATATAAGAAAACGCTGCCACCCTTCCAGTAACTTGAGGTGTGTTTTTGTTACCCTCCTCAAGTTTCCGTTTATACCTCAGTAAATACCCAGAAATACAATTGTCATTACAGAATATCTCGGCACCAAAAACTCTTGACTCATCTTCCAAATCACAAGTGCGAGTAAAAACAGCATCTTTGAAGTATAACGTGGCTTCTAAAAACTCCTTAGATCTTGGGGACTCACTGATTTTATACTTGTCGTAAATGCGCCTATGTGTTTTCTGGTTACATATAATACATGAACGGTTTCGACTCGAAGTACCGGTTCGTCGAGGACTGTGGTGACGAACATGTTTTCTTCCAGAGTTTTCATCTCTTTCCAGTGCAGTCGATTGGGAAATGCTGTCGTTATCTCCATTTTCTAACAGGTCCTGGTCTCTTTGGTACTTTATAAGAGACTTTTTATTACGACAGTATTGTTTGTAGCACTCAATATTCATATGGTAGTGAAGCACTGCTTCCTCACTTAATGAGCTCAATCGCTTGGTAACAATGTCATTTCGTACTTTCGCAGCTGCCCTGATTTTTTTGCGGCCATTTTCCGTACTTATCACACCATTATCACTTTGATTACAGTTTATGCATATTTTGTCACTTGCTTTAAAGTATTGAACTATCTTTTCTCGTCAGTTTTATGCCATCCATATCTGCATTTCATTTATGATTTGTTCGAGTTTGAAAAAAGGGATTATTGAAATTTGTGATAGTCGAGCCGTTGTCATTTTGTTGATTGATAAATTAAGCGATTGTTTTAGTTGGCGGTGGCAACCGTAACCTGTAACGGGCAAATAGGAATGGGTTCCGTTTCCAAACTTTGTTAACTGGTAGGTACATCGACGGTTGACCGTAGTTTCTGAAAATTTTTGTTTCATACGAAACGCTTTGACCCAACAACGATAGCCGGTTGCAGCGGTACCAAGTTTTACAACCGTTTTCAGCAACCGCGTTTCGCATTACCGGTTTTTCAGAAACCGGCATTTACGGAACGTTTAACCGTAACTAAACTTTGCCGTTACCTAGGTTGAAAAAGTAACCCGCTCTAGATAAAAGATTCATAAAATTATGAGGGGTTCTAGGGGGAGGGGGGAAATGGGCTTTGGAAAGTAATGGTAAGTAATTCCGACAACAATATTTTGTTTCTTATCAATAATACCTATTTTACCTTATATTTTCAATATTTCTCCAGATTCTGAGGAAAAAGGGAATTAGGGGGGTTAGGGGGAGGAATAATTATTACCCCTCCCTGTAGAACGTTCGATAATAAAAAGTGAAAATTTCATAGAAATCAATGATGTATTGACATAAATATGAGCAGATTTGTGTTAGCATGGCCGCCATCTTAGATGACGCCATATTTGGAAAATATACCAGTTGGTGGATGTCCACGTAAACTCAAAACATTTACTAACAAACCCATTAACCATTCCCGGAAAAAAATTCTCCCCACACAAGCTTTCCTACAGGATTACAGTCAGATCCAGGACTAGAGCTGCCCGAAAAACCTCAAGCATCCAAGAATACCCGTCTACAAGCCAGCCTCTCTGTCAAACTTCCTTTGGGGCCCACGACAGAAAATGCAGCTAATCAACACACAGCAACAGCACCGTCAACGACAAGCCTCAACGCAACGAACAATGGAATCACTAAGGCGACAGATGAACGCCCTTCAGCACAACTGAACGACATGATACAGAACCAAAAAAATCCCTTGATCAGGGATTGTCACAACCCAGCCCCGCCAGAATCAAGACACCCTCACTCAGGGAACCAAATCTGAGGTAGCCATGCAAGAATCACCTCCGACATGCAGGATCACCACAAACCCCATCAGGATCTGGGAATCCAGAATATGCATTTAGATAGATAAATATAGGAACATAAAATTTCCATAAATTTTTCCCAGCTACGAGTTGCATTCGATGCTATTCACAAAAATTTGGACAGGGGGCCAGCTTGAGCCTCCCAATTTCTTTACTTTAACATACAAGAGCAGAAATGAATACAAATTTTAGTGCGCTGCACCTGAACTGTGCTGTGAATATTTTTAACTTACTTTCGTTTAATCTTCGTTAAAAAAAAAAAAAATGCTTTGACTGGGCCAACTTGAGGCCCAGCCCCTCATTTTTTTTTCAATTAATTTATCAAACAAACGCAAAGATGAATGCAACTTTTAGTGTGCTGAACTGCAAAGTTCATCTTTTAGACCTAATTTTTAGTTTAAAACCCTCGTTTTTTTTTTTTTGGCGGGGTCAATTTTATGCTCAGCCTTCCCATTTTTCCAATTATTATTCTATCAACAAAAGCAAAAATGATTGCAATTTTCAGTGTGCTGAACCCTGCTGTTAATATTTTTAACCTATTTTTATGCTCAACCCTTTTTTGAAGCATCCCTTTGAACTTGACGCTCGGATTTCTCATTGTTTTATGTGTAACACAAGAAATAGTACAATACTATATTTTTTTTCGCAAATTGTATAGGTGGATATACAGTGCTGGACAAATGAAGTGGATATTCTATTTTTTGAACTAAATTTTGGGATCGAATATCGTGACAAAAAAAAATCGTATCGATTCGCGATTTTCAGAGATTGATGGCAAATTTTATTGAGAATAAGAGGATTTATTAATAAAAATGAACACTTGTTACAATTGTTGTTATACAGGGTGAAAATGCAAACCAATACCTAAAGTTGAAATTTTAATTGTTACCGAACATTTCGAAAAACGATTTGCGGTACAAATTTATTGTGATGGGGTGGTCTACTGATCATTTGCAAAAAACAATTTCAACAGTTTTCCATAATCTGCAACGGCTCGAAAAATATGCCGATTTCTTTGAAAGGATCTTTTCAAATTTAGGATCTGTGAATTCTCACTGAATAATTGAGTCGCCTCTGAAAAATAAACCATTGCTTGACATAGGTACCTATCCATGGAAACAAAAAATGCAGTATTTGACAGATTGTCGGTTCTTTACTCAGTTCTTCATTTAATATGGTTGAAATTGTCGCTGTTTATTTTGAATGCAAAAATGCCCAGGCTAAGCATAAAAGAAATGAACAATTGTATGCGCCTTTTAAATGAAGGATATTCTCAGAAGACATTGGCAAATTTGTACGGGGTGTCTCAAAGCGTTATTTCCCGATTGAAAGTCCGTTTCGAGGAGACCCAAAACGTAAGGTACCGACATGGAGGCGGACGTGTACGTTTAGTTACACCCAGAATCCAGCGAATTCTGTTAAGAGAAGTCCACAGAAACCGGACAATGAGCTCAAGAACAATTAATGATACAGTTCGACAGCAAACGGGAATAGAAATGTCTGATCGTACTTTAAGGAGAACTCTCAACAGAAACAATTTGAGGTAATTGTATAATCCTCTACACAAGCATCTTTGACAACAGAAACACAGTTGAACAAAATTCACGAAAAAAATTCCAAACTTTTTTCATTTTGATTGTGTTTTTTTAGAGCAAGACGTCGAGCAAAGTGCCTAAGATTGCTTCCCAGACATATAACTGTTAGGCTGGCATGGTGTCAACACCGCCTTAATTGGGACAATGAATGGAAAAATTGTCTTTTCACAGATGAGACAAGATTCAATTTGTTTTATTCTGATGGAAGAATTTTGGTGTGGCGGGAACCAAACACAAGATACCAAGAAGAGAATATGGCTCCACGGGAGGCTTTTGGGGGAGGCGAAATCAATGTTTGGGCAGGGGTAATGTGGAATAGAAGAACAGAATTGTTTCTCTCACTTGAAACAATGAACGCTGTGCGATGCAGAAACAACGTACTACTGCCTATTGTGGTACCTTTCGCTCAAAATTATGGGGAAGATTTTATTTTGATTGACGATAATGCGAGACCGCATCGTGCCAATATTGTCCAAAATGGCTTGCAGGAATACAATATTCAGAGGATGGATTGGCCAACAAAGTCACCTGACGAACATAATAGAACATGTTTGGTCGTATCTCAAACTACGAGTAAAGACACGGCCTAATCCTCCACAAACACTTGAAGAGCTTTTTCAAGCGATTACAGAAGAGTGGAATAAATTACCTCCGGAGTTCATTAACGACACGATTTTAAGTATGCCTCGTAGATGTCAAGAGGTGTCAAATGCTCGACGCGGTCCTACTCGTTATTGAGAAAAAAACTTATATTTTTTTGACACCACAAACTTTTTTTAGATCTAACATTGTAATTCATATACCCTTACAAAAAACAACCTGTTTTTTTTTTTAATAAATGAAGAGGGTTCCTAGTTTACCCGTAACAGGACATGCTTTTTGCGAGTACTCTGAGGTATATACAACTCAGCATGACTTCCAGGGGACTCCAAAATTTGAAATTGATCTGTTCTAAGTAAACAAAACTGTATGCCATTTTTTTGCTTGCACTGGATAACTTATTGTTTTCATTTGGAAATGTTTTCAGTAGTAATGACGCAAGGACAGTGATAATTGTTTGAAAAAAATTTGGAACAGATTTCGAGAGCTTGTTTCCTATGAGCAACAAGCTTGAGAAAGTTGTTATAAGATTTTTGAGCATTTATCAGTGTTCGATGGTTATTCGGATGGAAATTTTTCTGACAGCAAAGTCCGAGGCAATGTTATAGAGTGAAAATAACCCTAGGGCTGTTTTCAGTATAATGTTGAAATGATTGGGAATTTAATTGGCTTTTAGAACTGTCAAAAAAAATTCACAACAATACTTCGATGCTTTCAAGTAACTATTGTTAAAAAATATAGCATAATGTTTTACATTCACCCCTAAGC
This sequence comes from Ceutorhynchus assimilis, assembly GCA_917834065.1. NCBI lineage: Eukaryota > Metazoa > Arthropoda > Insecta > Coleoptera > Curculionidae > Ceutorhynchus > Ceutorhynchus assimilis. The sequence continues at coordinate 23,636,845 of OU892278.1, forward strand.
TATTATTGATTGACCATCCGCCTTGTAGGTATGATGTCAAAATGCTATCGAAAATCCAAAAAACCAATACAGAATAAAGGCTTGCACTCTCTCAATTTGCATTTAGTTGTGGAAAATTCAAATTATTTTTTATTATCTTCCACATTAACAGTAAAGAACATGAAATTTGTAAAAAAATATCATATATCAGATATTCTTGAGTAATCGAAGTTTCTAATACCTTTCGAATATTTATTGAACTTGGGTCTGGTTAACATTTCATATGCATAAGATCTTGATGGAAAAACAGTCTCGTTGAACGTCTCATTGAGAAATCACATGTCAATTTTTAAAAAAGTGTTCCTTTCAAAAAAATCGCCATATTTTCTGAACAATTGCAGATTGTTGAAAACTGTTGAAATTGTTTTTTGCAAATGATCAGTAGATAACCCCAACACAATAAAATTGTACCCCAAACCGTTTTTCGAAATGTTCGCTAACCATTAAAATTTCAACTTCAGGTATGAGTTTGCATTTTCACCCTGTATAACAATATTCGTTACAGCTGTTCATTTTTATTATTAAATCGTCTTATTCTCAATAAAATTTGCCATCAATCTCTGAAAATCGCGAATCGATACGATTTTTTTTTTGTCGAGATATTCGATCCCAAAATTTAGTTCAAAAAATAGAATATCCACTTCATTTGTCCAGCACTGTATTTAAACTACTTTTTTAAACTGTTACAGAAGAAGTATGCTAATTTGTTTTGCTCTGGTGGATATGATTTCATATAGAACTATAAATAAATAAATAAATAAATAAACGACTATCTTTTCTATGCCCAGATTTTATAAACTTGAGTACAGCCTTCTACTTAAAGTTTTTTGGTTCAGGTTTGCAATTGTAGTTAATTGATCTAGGAAGGTTTGATTCAGTAACGCAGGGCCCGCTGTTATTGATTAGAATCTTATAAAAAGTAGAGAGTACCATCGACTCTAGTTGGCAAATCCAATTTTTAAATAGTCTAAGGTTATGATAATTGTTGTTTACATTTTTTGATTTTTCAGTTCCATCGTACATCTGTCATTGAACAGCTGTCGCTGTCTAGGCGTTTTCTTTAAGACCTGTTCTACTTTTTGATATAGGTTCTATAGGCAATTTTCAGCAGTCACCGGTTATCTTGAGTCATTTATACACAACCCACCTTTCAGTTCGTATTTTTGGGATGAAACTTAACACGCCCTTTTCTTAGTTTTCATCAGTGTCAAAATTAGAAGTTTGACGTTGGAAGCCCTTTTTCCAAATTTAAGAGCAAGAATCTGCCCTTTTGATTTGGAGACCTCATGGTGTGAGGTCCGGTCTTGGCTCTAATTATTTTTAGGCAAGACTTTTTGGAATTTTGTGCCAGGGAAACTCAAGTTAGACTAATTTCTTGTTGATCATTGTCTAGAGTTGTCCCTTGGTCATTTCGGATTTTGTTTCGGTAAGTTTTGAGATTTTCTTCAGGAATTATTAACCTACAACATGTGTTTCATTTCTTCAATAGGATCGTTCCGAGCAGCTTTTGGAAGTTTGAGGCTTCACTTTTGGCCCAGAGTATCCCTCAGTTAGAGGTAAGATTATTTCTAATGTTTGGGGCTCGATCTGTTTTTTTTCAAACGAACATCGTTATAGGGTTCTAGGCTGTATCTAGACAGATCCAAGGCTGGATTTAGACTGGACCTATGCTGGATCTAGACTGCTCTCAGTTGGGGCTTTGGTAGCTCCTCTTCTGCTAACTGCTTCTGTCTGGATCTACAATGAGACCAAACATGCAGATAACCCCACTTTAGGAAGTTCTGAGTTTTCACATACATTTGAAGATAACACTTGTATACATGTAAGTTACACTTTTTACTATTCAGGCAAATCTTACATAAATCACTTGACACTGAATTACGTTCAGTACACATGCCCCTTAAATAAAATTCTAGAATTTTACCCTGGGGTTGCCCAAACAATAATTTTCACCTTTCTGCTGTTAACTTTGCCTGCTGGTAGAGTGTAGCTGAAACTATAGGATTTCATCTCTCAGAAGTGTAAATATCAAACAGTTTTAGTGTTGTTTATTTAAAATTCATATTTTTATATGTATTATTTACATACCTTTTTTTTTATTCAAATATTTATAAATTGGGTACAAGCCTACAGTTTATTTTTTCCCAAGATAAATTTCGACCTTGTCAACTTTGAAACATAAACAATGCCGCTAATGCTGCTTATTGGTCGCAAAATGCCATTCGCACAACATGCATTGTAAAACTGATGTCAACCTGCAGGGACACCTCATTTTGCGACCAATCAGGGCCAAGCGTTATTGTTTATGTTTCAAAGTTTTGAATGTCAAAATCTATCTTGGGAAAAAATAGACTGTATATCTATACATTTTTTTAATAACGTCCTGGCTATCTCTATTTAATATTGTAATTATTTCTAATAAAGAAAGCCACATACATTATTGTACTTAATTAGTTGTTTTATTGCTAAGCTCTCCAATTGCACAGGTTTCGTTTATAACTTCATTAAGTAATCTACCTAGTTAAGTCACAATTAACTTGGTGGCGCCCAATGATAAGATGTATGAAGGGAACCCATAAACCCATGGCCTCCGAATTGATGCTGACTAGCCGTACGCAGTATAATTAGGCATTTGCCAGAAAAGTACGTTATAGTACGTTTATGAATATGATGACAATAACGAGCGTGAAAGATTAGAATGACGAGGTCGTAGACCGAATCGTTCTAATCACACGAGTTTTGTAGTCATGTCTAAACGCACGTGTGATGTACATCATTTTAGCTACAAAGCGGGAAATAAAATAGCTATTTACCTAATAAGTGCGGAAAAATATTTTCCTCAAGTGTTAGGTACAATATTTTTCCTACAGGCGTAAAAATGAAGAATTTTTCTTTTTTTTTTTGACAGCCGTGCGGTGAAATTTTTTCCGCACTGATATGCGTGCGGTAAAAGTTTTACCACGCCGTGCGGGAAAACTCATTTTTCGCACGGATATCAGTGCGGAAAATTAATTTTTTCTACGACTGCTCTAGAAAGTTAATAAAAACGCACTACTAACATACTTAGAAAATCGATTATTTCGCACAGCGTGCGAAAAGTACTTTTCACACGCTCCAACCGTGCGAAAAGTACTTTTCGCACGCTAAAACCAAAATGACACTTCCATTGAATTTTTGTTCTGCACGCAACTCTGAGTGCATTCAGCGTACGTACCAAAATTGTTTGTTAATTATAACCTTAAATAATATTTTTTCAACAAAAAAAATAAATAAATAAATCTCAAAGTGAATATAGTTAAAGTTATTTCGCAGTCGTCGAAAAAGTATAGTGTGTAACGCGTGTGAAAAGCACTTTTCAACACTTGTTGCACAATATACTATTTCCGCACGGCTGTAGGAAAATGTTTTTTCAATCATTTTCGTTTATTAGTCGTTGTCTACCTTCATTTTACCTTTACAGGTTTAACTTTGCAATTTGTCAAATCACCAAAAATAGCTGTGTTATGAATTCATGACCTAGTCCATAACACCACTGTTATGAGACTCATGACATAAGGTAGGTATGTAATCTGAAGGATAAAAACGCAATCTATAATCCTGCTAGTCGACCAAGTATCCACCGACTAATATAATTATAGAACGGTAAATTTATCTTGCAGATAGTCACCCGCAAGTTTGTTTATCTGAAGATGAATAAACCCGGCCTAAGTTTTTTGAAATGGTAGGATGAACTTGAAGTAAAAGTAAGCTTTGGCTGTGCTAAAAGCATCAAAATAAAATTTTGCTTTTTTGTTGTTCAATGAATCGGCTTCTCTTTGTGTTTTTTATTCCCTTTTCATTCATACCTTTGTGGTGCCGACGCCACCATAGTTTGTTGTTTTTATCTTTGATTTCATACAGACACTGCTAATGACTATGGCGGCGTCGGAATCGCAAAAATAGGGACGGCGGTAATGTTTTACTACTTTCAACAGACACTGAAGTTGGATCCATTTTTGCTTTTGTTTGATAAAATAATTGAAGAAATGGGTGGGCTGAGCGTCAGTTTGGACCATAATTTTTGTGAATAGCAATGAGTGCAACTCAGCACAGTTCTTGATATTAGCAGTACAGTTGAGAACACTGAGAGCACAGGTAATCAGTACGGAAAAAAATAGAAAAGTTTGGTGGGTCTAACTTGACGGACACTAATTTGTGCCTCCTTAAGTACAGGTTCTTGGTAGGTACTTGGGATATTTTATTTTATTATGCACCACACTCGTATCCTGCTGGCGTAGGCCTCAAACCAATTAAACATAAAAAATATTACTTTCCATTTACTTACAGGCAATAACACATCCCATAACCTGTCAATGCCTTATTTAAAATTCAACTTTCGCATGAGGAAAGATATAAAAAAATATTTTTACACACTTAGCCCTAACGATGTATCAAATGGGTATCTATTTAAAATCAATGAATAGCCATCGTTTAAAAACGAAACATATCGAAAATCAAGAACCGTGTGGGATTTCAAGTTACAAAAGGAATGTTGACATCGTGTGTGTGCTTTAGAGAAAAGTAATGTTGATGAATGAAGTAATAACATTTTATCTGACAATATAAATAAATATAGTTGCAGCGGTGTGAGCGCAGTTAAAGTCCCATGAATAAACGCTTTTACGCCTACATGCATTTGTTGATTATATTTTATCTTTATTAAGATTTATTAGAATACCTAGGATTGAGAATCAGAAGCAAAACAACCATGCATAAAATAAATAAATACAAGGAAACTGGAATTTCTAGGATTTTTTGGACCCAGTGAACCAATAAATAAAATTTCATTGTTTGATTTTTGAAAATTACCATTTATCCCAACTCAGCAGTTTATAGCTAACGTATTTGAAATGATCCATCCAACTAACACTAGCCACAGAAAATGTTTTTGTAGTCGCTAAACCAGATGAGCTAAACCCATATGCCCTGGAACAAATTTCTGTATGCTGTTTACCCGTAGCCAATAACAATGAAATTAGAAATTTAACAAAGGGTAGCAAAGCCTTTAATCCTATGGGAGATGACCGGCCACAGAATTTATATAGATTTTGGGAACTATAGGGTCGGCCAAGCAGGCCAAGTGTTAGCGATATGAAAGCCGTTGTTTTGCGTTTGAACAAATTTTCGTACTGATATTTTGGGTATAATATTGATTTCGCTCATTAGATACTAATAATAATGATGACGTGTGGATATTGTTCAAAGTATACATTTACATTCCTAATTCATTTCAAACATTATTTGGTGATATACTATTTTTGGTAATAGCCAATAATACTATTAAGATATTCTTGATTCTCAAAATTGTTTTCAGGTTAATTTTACGAAAATTATTGCCATTTTGGTTGGTATAGTGCGGTTTAACTTAACAGAGTGTAAATAAGTTATGTAGCTAACTGTTTAAACTGCAATTTAACTAACGCTCTAACATCATGTTTACGGTTTCCTACAAAGCAATACATACACAAATACAATTTGTTTTACAAATTAGGAGCAACAGACAACTACTACTACACGGTAGGATTAAAATTAAATCGATAGGTATTAAACTGCAAGTCAAACCAACACTTTATCAATTAGTCTACACGGCTTACGCTCCATTTCATGTATTCTGATATGTGATGCTGACCTGTTCTGGTACATTAAGCTTAAATTCAACATGGTGCAGAAGTGATAAATTATTGCTCGTATTTCTCTGTGAGGGAAATATTAGGTTTATGCAAAATTTCCTAAGAAAATTTTCGAAAATTATCAACTTCTGTAAAGTTGACACATTTATGAAAGTTGTGGTTTCGTTTTCATTTTTCCACGCACAATTGACACTGTACATCCATTATTGAAATTTTTGTCTTATTTAATTGAGCACAGATTCAAGTCCTTAATGTGCAGTATCTCCAAGGTATTTTTTATAAAAGCTTTGTGTGATGTTGTTGTTCGTTTCACCCTTTCAAGCCCATACTCTACACATCAGTCCTAGAGACTTTTTTGTGTCTCATTGTATGGACCCTACTTTTTCCCATTCATACTTAGAGACTTGATGGTTAGCGGCAGTGCGCGCGATCTATCGTCCGTACTACTGCGGTCACCCATCCCATGCAATTTCCATCCCAAACCACGTTGCTTGGCATGCGTAAGGCAACTAGCGTTCTCTATCGCCTTTACCAACCTGCAGGACTTTTTATGTAGTTTTAGAGGTAGAATTATAGGGCGGTTTTTAAATGATTTCTTCCAATAACTTTAATTAAACTTGCTACATCATGTAGCATGATAACCGGGGGTGGTAATTATCTGGTTATATTAAAAGGGGGTTTTGGATATCTGAGCTAATTTGCCCCTGATGCTGAGATTTCCTAATCCCGAAACATGTTAGGCTTTTTGAATCTATTAAAGTATTTGTGGAGAAAGACTTTGAGATTTTCTTTTGGAATTAAAATCATCTCTACTTTCAGATATGGACTACCTACTTCTTCAATTTAAAACTATACTTGTTTAATTTAGGTGACAATATTTATAATTTACTTTGTGGTTTCACTGGTTATTTTTTCTTCAAAGAATCAATTTCCCAAAACTTTCTTACAGACACTGCATATCTCATTTAGTATCGGATTCTTGAAGCTATTCCCTTGAGAAATTTTTATCAACTAAACAATTTATACCTAAGTATTCTGGAAATAGAATTTCAGCTCTTTTCAATACATATTCTATCATAAAATGCTGTATCTTTTCTTAGACTTGAATATTTCGAAAACCCAACTACATATAATATCTGTGGAAAAAATGTTTTTTGTCCTATTCTAATTATTTTTTTTTTACTACTGTAATATTGATTTCCACTTCTGTATCAGCCTTTCTCCTCTTTTTTTACCTATTATTGCTTCTCAAGCCCATTTTATTTGCCTGGCTGGTGTTTAACACCTCCAGGGGCTCCTGACAAAGAATCTCCTACTATCTAATGTCATCATTTAATAAAAAAATTGCTAATAGATCCTGTTTTTTTTTTAATTATTATTCGGCCACTTTATATTAGTCCTTGTTTCATTCAAAAATGATGTTTCGAATAGCGATTGACCTTTTTGGCAATTCAACTGCTAAGAGGTGTCTACTTTACCTGCGAGAGTTCAGCTGCGATGTCCTCTAGGACAGATTCAACAGAATCATTTATTCTGTCGGTTATTAAAGTTTAATTGATACGATTGTTCTCCTGAGAATGCAATGCGCTTGAATATTTTTACCAAGGCAAAGGTTGCGATCACAAAAGTAGAAATATTCCTAGTTATCGCAGTAGCTGGAATTACAATCAACTGCGATCGCAGCCGTATGATTTACATTTGGCTGCCAACGCACTGTAATGCGAAACTATCACTTGAATTTTATCTCTACGCAGAGAACCACTTCCCAGGAAGTCTGCTGATGAATGGCCTCCAGGATGCCCAACCCAGTGATCGGATTAAACGACCTGGAAGAGAAGACTGGTTGACAACCAACAAAATAATTACAGCGGTGACCATAAAGGGGGCGGTCCTATCATTCCACCCTTTTAAATCGCCTGGGGAAGACGGCATTTCGCCTGCTCTGCTACAGAACGGACTTGGGATATAATAGCCAAGGGTAGTTGTTCTGAGACTAGGGTTGCACTACAAAAGGTGCTAGACTGCGTGCTGGATTGGTGCGAAGGAGAGAAAATGACAATCAATCCTCACAGAATGATCATGGTACCCTTCACCAGAAGGAGAAAACTTGATAACTTGGTACCCCTAGATATTCGGGGAGAATTAGTACCATTTTCAAATGAAGCAAAGTATTTGAAAGTTATCCTGGACAAGATTCTTAACTGGAACGCTCATTTGGAAAAAGTGAGCCAAAAGGCAAAATTTCCGCTTTGGAACTGCCACAGGATCTGCGGAAAGACCTGGGGAACAAATCCAAAACAGATCCACTAGATCTACACCATGGTCATCAGACTAATGATAACCTATGGCTCTGTAGTATGGTGGAGCAAGGCGAATCAGAAAAGGGCTCAGGCCACACTCAGCGGACTGCAGAGAATAGCTTGCCTGGCGATAACGGGAGCGTTGCGCACCACGCCTACAGCAGCTATCCAAGTTCTTATAAACCTTATTCCACTTCACATATACGTGAAGAGGGAAGCAATGAGTTCAACCTATCGGCTGTACCAGGCTTCAAAAAACACTTTGAAGAGGAGAAGCGCAATGCAACACACGGTGCTCGTGGATGAAATAAATCGACACGGCACCCTCAACATGCTTGCTGACATATTGCCAAAGAAAACCAACTTTTGTTTGCCCTTCAAAACAATGATTCCCGACATATAGCTATAGGCCAGCGACAGGACCGAGCTACTGAAAGCAGATTTCTGCCTGTACACAGATGGCTCCAAAACTAAACATGGTAACGGAGCAGGGGTATATGGTGAAAAACCAAGGCTGGAAATTCCGGTCAGCCTCGGCAAAAACGCATCCATATTTCAGGCCGAATTGTTGGAAAATGCTGTTGGAAAAGCAACAAACGCACAAGTCGATAAAAATATTTTCTAATAGTAAAGCTGCGCTGAAAGCACTGGCATCCATACATTGCACGTCGAAAACAGTATGGAACTGCAAACAAGCCCTGACCCAGCTAGGAGAAAAAAACAACGTTTCACTAATCTGGATACCGGGACATACCGGACAAGAAGGCAACGAGAAAGCGGACCAACTTGCAAAAGCTGGATCCGAGCTTAACTTCATTGGACCGGAGCTAGTACTGGGAATAGCCCTGAATACGGCTAACCTCATAATTTCGACCTGGGCCAATACAGAGGCTCAACAATATTGGTCGAGACTACCAGGCATAAACCATGCAAAATCCTTTATACCCTGTCCAAAAGGGGGAAAAGTGGCAGACATACTTATGGGAATGGGGAGGAAGCCTCAAAGCACTGGTGGGTCTGTGCACTGCACACTCCAGACTCCGTTATCACATGTACGGGATCGAAATAGCACAAAGTGCCGAGTGTCGCCTATGCATGAAAGAGGACGAAACTGCAGAACACGTCCTATGCACGTTTCCGGCAATAGGCAGAATCAGGCATGCTGCTTTCGGGGAGTCAGCTGCTCGACCCGAGTATATAAAACATGGTTCCCCCACACTTATTTCTACCTACATAAGAAGGGCTGGACTGCTGGGGGAAATATAAACTCGGAGTGAGCCACAATGGACTGTAAGTCGCAGTGGAACGGCCAACATCGAACTACTCACAAGAAACCTAACCTTACCTACAGCTAGTAGATTTTCTTTGGAAAATAGAAGACTGAGAAGAGAATAATGCAGTTAGAGGAACAGGTAGGAGCAGGATAGCACTAAGTGAGACAAGCGTAGAGCTCAGAATCATTGACCACTCCGCCAGGAAAAGTGCGGAAGCATCCTGAGAACCATATTACAATAACCACTGCATAGGCTCAAAAGTATGGTCCAGATAAGGCTTTAATAAGGAAAGGAGCTGTCAATAAACATTGAGATGAATATGATAATCACGAAGACGGGATTTATTACCCCGCCAACATACTACGTGAACTGTTAACGCAATAATCGATCAGGAATTACATTAGCCACGAAGGAATTCTGGAGATCACCAAAGGCCTGAAGGCGAGGAAGACACTATTGCCGAAAGGCCGACAAGATGATCAAGAAAATGCCTAGAAAGATTATAATGATATTGACTTAACATAACCAACCCCATACTGCTGAGACTGTTTGACTTTCCACAATGCGGGAAGAAAGAAGTTATCATGCTGACGTGGACAAAGAAAGACTCATTAGCCAATTTTAAGCGATTAACTAGTCGGCCATCTTGACAGATAAGCAATGTATTTAACGTCAGTTAAGACCAATTGGTTGACAAATGACACTTAATTAATGGCCTAGCTGTCAAGATGACCAATCGGTCAATCGCTTAAAATTGGCTATTGTACTATTATCTAAGCCAGTACAAGCTGCAAAAAGAAACTGGATTGCTCGTATTAGACGGCATCTAAGCAGGATATTCTAATGAGCTCCAAGCATCCATATTAGTAAAGAACCTCTTCAACAGATTCAACCGGGAAGAGTTATAGTTCGTTCAGCTGGAGCTAGAGCGAGCGAGAATAATCACTATGACCAAATTCGTGAATATATAATACGGAACTACGCAAAGGCTTGCAGCGAACAAAATAAGTTAAGATGGGAGGACAACTCTCGAGGGCGAGGAGACAAGTAGAAAAAGTACCTAGGACCGCACCTATTCTTTATTTCCATTCCACCTACGAAATTGCAACGACCACAGTTACAACGTGTCCCATGTATGCACAAGATTGTGCATTAAGCCGGCATTCCACGACGCTTGGCGTGGCAAGCCTAGCTTGCGACTTGCCGAGCCACGTGCTGTGAGAGTGGGCATGCTCGCCATTTTTGACATATTGACACTAGTCAAAGGAACGCGATCCTGTTCACGCCTGGCACGCATACTTTCAACCTGATCCAACGACGATTGCAACAATCCACAGGTCGTGGGATCGCATCCACTTGTCAAGCCTCGATCAACAAGCCGCGTCTCGACGAGCCACGATAAGCCAAAGCAACAAGCCAGGCTAGCCAAGAAAAGCGCCGTGGGATGCCGGCCTTATAAGCTCAGTGCAGAACCAATAAATTAATCACACGCTCCGGGAAGAAATAGGCCTTACGAAGTTAAGTACTTAAGTCTCACAGTATTGAAGAAAAACCAAAGCGTAAATGGGCCAACATCACTCAGGTCACTACAGCGGAAAAGCACTAAGGGTCTTATGTACAAGATCACGTTGATCAGCTAAAGTAATTATTGATAGATCCTTGATTGACTCGCTCGGCATCCCAGTCACATCAGTAGAGGCTGGAAGAAGTGAAGAACACTTAGCTCAAGCAGTTAACGCCTTATGGAATGTCAGAAACACCAATATAAAAAGGGTTCTAGAATGGGAAACTAAAGGAGACTTCATGCGCCGCAAGGCAGAAGAAGTGTTACAGGAGGACTGATGGAATATACCCCAGGTAGGAAGCATACTTCACAGGCTGTATCACAAGAAACAAAAGATTCAGTGAAACCCTGTCCCCTAGAGCAGTTGATTGTGGCAGCCAGAGAAGAGCATTCCACACAATAATTGAGGGACTTCTTGTGCGTAGGGATTTTCAAATCCCTCGAGGGCTTTCTCAATTTTTCTTTTCAACTAACAACTTTCATTTTTTAAGTAAGCTATTTTCCATCAGAAGATATCCGAATTAATCTGGTCACATGAAGCTAGAACTACTTACCTATTTCCATTCATCGAGACATCGGAGAATTTTCTAACATTAAAAAAAAATATACTTATATATTTATTCAGATTTCTTGTATTTTTGCGTCTTAAACGGTTGCGATACGTTACGTTGTTATTAATACTTATACCCAAGTAAATCCATATTCACTACTTGATCCACTTTGTAGCGATCCAAACTTTTAGCATAAAAGCCCCAAGTCCAGAAATTGAGGTATATAACCACTTTAGAGGCTTAAAACTTTTATCCGCACAAAAATTTCTCAACTCTAAAACACTTTAGTAAAAGGGGAAAATTTGTAAGTCAATAAGCTTTTGCCAACAACTTTTCTTCAAGTATCGCATTAGTGAACGACTTAAAATGTTAAATATCCGTTTTCGAGTTGTTCAGACCAAATCGCTTTAAGTATTCACCTGAACGATTGCGTTAACTTCATTTCTAATTCTTGCGCCCAATAAATAATTGAAAGATATTATTCGCCGATGGTAGCTAGAAAGTTTTAATGAGGTGTAATTTAAAAAGGCGCTGTAAAACTACTAAAGTTTTTGTAAAATAAAAATCCACTGAATGCAGTTTACTTACTGATTTCATTAAAAATAAGTTTTAATGACTGCGCGAAAATGTGCTTTTTAATAACTTCAGTTATTTCAGAAAGAAAAGGCAAAACTCTATTGCTGACTTTTAGAAGTTATACCTAACACTAATAAATCAAGAAGATTTTTTTTTTAAATTTATCAAAAATTAGATATCATTCTAGGATTTTAAATTTCATTATACCAGAAAAAAAAAAAAACTCTAAATTTAGCTAAACACGGAGCCACAGCAGGACACTAACACATATGTTTGACATAAATGAAATTCATACAGGGTCGAAGATGAAATTGATCTCAATTCGTTCATTTTATAATTGTTATAGATTTAATCTATTATATTTGGACTTTTGGAGGAGAATTGCAGGCAGGTCACAAAACCTGAGAATTAGAAACATTATGAACGTCACACATTATGAGATGAAATCAAAAACAAACAAGTGATTTGATTCAGTGGAAGCCAGCGGGAAGGAAAGACGTTGCAGGCCGAGAAGAATACAAATTGAGAAGGAAAAAAAAAATCTATACAAGCTGAGTTAATCGATTTGCCGGGCCTAAAGGGATGTAGGTACTCGGTCAATCAGCTCACAAACTTAGGGTTGCAGCAATTCAATCTTTGGGCTACCACTACAACATGGACTTTTCGCTTCGAGGAGAAATTGAAATACGGAACCCACGGATATTTGGTCATAAGTAAGAAAACAGGACACTATACAGGACACTATCTGTGACGCTATCCGAGAACCTCACTTTCTGGATAAGTTTTCATTTACGAGATTTAAGTCAGGACACACTGGAAAATATTATTATAGATTTTTCCAAAATTCAGCAGTTATTTTGCGGGTGGGAATTTTGTATGGTCATGGTTTTGATAAAGAGCCTTTCTCCTTTCCACAAAATTAGGGCCAGTTTGCACGGAGGAGCGCTTCAGGAACTACATCAACTTGCAACAAATCGAAAAGAGATGACGAAGTTTAGTTCACGCAAATTCACGAAAAACTCAGAATCTTGGCTCTGCAAAGAAATTCGATAATTTAGATAATTACATGGTAGAGAGGATGTATGATGTGAAAATAAACCCAGTTAACTGAATATTCACGTTCAAGTAGCTCAAAAGATAGATGATGAACAAACACTGGCATTTACAGTATCACCCACCCTACATATGTTACATATCAAGGATAAAGTTTGTGAGACTTTCGCGGCCCAGGATTAATGATAAAGTGTTTTCATTCGGGCTTAATGGCCGTTGTAAGTTGGAATTTCTTCCTGACGTTTCGCTAGCACCCGTGGCTAACATCTTCAGAGGTGCTTCCATGTCCGATTCTAGTAGCAGACTGACGCGTTCCCGATCTTAAGTTGTATTTATGTGTGAGTGGCTGTGGAGGGGGAGGGGCAGGGCTTTGCAGCACGTGGCTAATCTGAATTTTCTCTGTACTCAATGGGATCTTTCTTGGGTTTTTGAGGATCGGGTTCCAGATTTGGTTAAGTTTTAGTGTTTCTTCTTTCCTGTTGAAGTACTCCGTATATTTGTGGATTTCTATAGCTTCACGTAGGTACAAGACGATTGTGGTATCCGGAAGTCGGTGCAAGAAGCTTGAACTCACCAAAGAATATTTCGTGATTTCCTTGACTAAGCACATGTTCCGCAACTGCCGATTTTTCTGATTGTCCTAGTCTGCAGTTTTTTTTGTGCCCGTTCATCCTGGTTCCCATGGATCTTTTTATCGTTCCTATGTATACCTTACCAGTGGCATAGTGAAACCAAACGTGAACGTCGGCGACATCCAAATTGCGAGGCCGTTTTTATGTAAAGTGGCAATATTTCTTGTGACAAAAAGCTGGATATGACGACAGGGACGGGGGACGGGTAGCCGCCGGTAGGACCGCGGAAGGATAACCGAAGGTGTCACGCCCCTTTTTCCGGGCTGGGAAATATCGTTGATATATATTCGATAATAATATTCAGTCAAAAATATTGATAGTCCCCAGTACATCGACCCGATTCATTATTCATTGCATTCATTATTGTATTGATTCAGTGTCGAAGCAGTCAAAAAGTGTAGAAGTGTTCAAATAGTGAGAAGCCAATCCGTCAAGAAGATATTTCCATCACCATGCTCAGTAAGATTCTAGGGAGCTTTTGCAGAATTCTGCCCTAAAACTGCGAAAACCAAAGAAGCCAAATCCGGTCAAGCTGGATCCCAGAAGCCGGGAATTAGAAGCTCAACCAAAGAGCAGACAAGTAGGTATGCAAGAAGAAAAACCACCAGCTAGCATGCTTCGGCGTGGTACATCAATGATTACAGTAAAAAGTGCAGTACAAAGTTCAGTAACATAAAAAACGATCGATTGGCATCAAAACTACACATACATGTATCAACTTCCTCAGGGACGCCACAGCGACATGTTGGGGGCGTCGGACCTTCCCCAAAGCCATAGATGGTTTTTGTCTGATTAATGTGATATCGTTAATGTAATATAAAAAACAGTTGATTGGCATTAAAACTACACGTACATGTATCAACTTTCTTAGGGACGTCAGAACGACAACTTCACGAAGAGCTAGCGCGGAAATGTCCCATCGCCCAGGGTGGAGATATGAAAAATATTGTCCGACTTGGTGTTATGTTTGGCATGTACATGAGTAACAAAATTTAAAGGTCGATGTACTGGGGACTATAATATATTTCCGCTAACAAATTCTTCCGACAATTTACCGGAAAAAAAAACCATATAATTTGAGTGTTCTGGTTGATTTGCAGTAGAATTGGTAGTTTTCAGTGAATTCTATGATTGTTAGAAATTTCGTATAGGATTAAGTTTATTTGTCCTCTACATTTTATTTTGGAAAATCGAAAAGTGCAAATTTTTTGTTTCGGTAACCTATTTCTAGCGAGGCCCCTTAGGTGTGAGGCCGTCGGCGGTCGCCGACGTCGCCGACGCCTAGACACGCCACTGTACCTTACCACATGTGTATGCTATACGATAGACTCCAGCGCTTGACAGTGGGTTCCTCTTATCCTTGGCCGATCTAATTGATTGCTGTATTTTCTTTGTTGGCTTGAAGATTGTTTTTATGTTGTGTTTCTTCAAGACTTTGCCTATCCTGTCTATTACCCGAGAAATGAAAGGCAGATAGATATGCATTAGCCACCTCTGGTTGTTCATCCATGTTTTGATGTGTGCAGTTTTAGGTCGCATGGCCCTGTCGATTTCAGGTGCATTGTAACTAAATATTTGATAGAAAGGCCAACTTGAGGGGATTCAGTCCCTGCTCGAGATGTTGTGGCTCGAAAACATTCTGTTAACGTTGTTATAATTCCACGTTTTTGCCATGGTTTGAGAGTGCATGCAGGTTCCTGTCTGTGTGTGTAGGTTTTCGGTACACCGTGTGGCTTAGTTTTCCTCCAGATTTCTTTATGGGCACATCTAAGAAGGCGATTTCTTGGTTTTTCTCCTTTTTCATGGTAAATTGTATGCTAGGATGTTGCGCGTTCTGGTGGCCTAGGAAGTTGCTAGGATGTTGCGCGTTCTGGTGGCCTAGGAAGTGGTGAAGCATCTCTTCCCCATGACTCCAAACCACAAAAGTATCATCTACGAATCAAATCCATACCGTTGGTTTGTGATCAAAAGAATCGATAGCTTTCCTCTTGAAATTTTCCATAAAGAAGTTGGCTATGACCGGACTGCGCGGACTTCCCATAGCTACACCGTCCGTTTGCTCGTAGAAATCGCCGTTCCACAGAAAGTAACTACCAGTGTGACATGTCCGGAAAAGCACAACTATGTCATTGCAGAAGATACTTGACATCAAGTCAAGAGATTCTGTCAATGGCACTTTTGTGAAAAGAGACACGACATCAAAGCTGACCAGGATATCCTTAGGTTGGAGAATAATATCCCTAATTTTCCGGACACAGTGAATGTTGTCCTTGACGTAAGAGCTAGTTTTTCCTACATGCGGTTGAAGAAGCGATGCAAAATGTTCTGCTAGGCTGTAGGTTGATGCTCCAGGTGCACTCACTATAAGTCTTAACGGGACCAGGTTTGTGAATTTTGGGTAGGCCGTAGAGTCGTGGTGGCTTCTGTTTTTATGATGCCTTTCTTAACCGTGTCTGTTAGGGTAGATGACCTAATCAGTTTGTTGGTGTTCCGGAGAATGGCTTGGGTAGGATCCTTCTCCAGCTTTTGGTAGGTAGATGAATCAAGGAGTTCCAGAATTTTCTGGTCGTAGTTTTTAGTTCTTAACAGGATAGTTGCGTTGCCATTATCTGCAGGTACGATGATCATATCTTCCGCTGAATTCAGTTTCTTAATTGCCATTAGTTCCTTCTTAGAGAGGTTACTGGTTGGTGGTCGAGCCTGTCGTAGAATGTTGGCCGTCTCTATACAAATTCCTCTGCTTCCACATAAGGTAGTGCTTTGATAGCAGCTTCAGCGCTGGCTATAATCTCCTCCGTTGGCAGGTGCTGTGGAGTAATTGCAAAATTACCGCCTTTTGCCAAGATGGCTGTTTGCTCTTCGGTAAGGACTCGATCCGTGAGATTGATGACAAGTCTGGATTTGTCAGGTGCTTGGGAATTTTGGATTTGTTTCTTACGGAACATCTCGTATTCTCGAATCTGGGATTTTTTTGGGCTTTTTTACTCTGATTTAGCTCATTATCCATGCTTGAGTATGACATAGCCACGCGTGCTAGCGAAACGTCAGGATGAAATTCCAACTTACGACGGCCATTAAGCCCGAATGAAAACACTTCATCAATAAACCTGGGACACGAAAGCCTCACAAACTTTATCAGACACCTCTATGGGGAGGAGATCACTAAACAGTACCATCGACTAAACAAAGTTAGACGACGCAAAGCACACTTATATTGGCGAATCTAACGTTTCTCTCTCGCTGCCAAGACAATCACTTCATACCATCTTTCTTGCAGATTAGGCGTTCTTTTAAGACACCCCAAGCACATCGCATCTACCCTAGAACTGACAAAGCATTTCTCCGATAGCGAATTCACTAAACAAAGAAGGATCTGACTGGGCTGAAGTAGATAGAGGAGGATGGAAGGAGCTAGACTGGGCATTTCCGGCCCTAACTTCAAGCTCTTCAAGGCAATGGCTAAACATCTTACAATATTTCAAGCCGAACTGCTTGCCATAGATATATGTGCACAAGAGTGTCTTAACCAAAGCCCCAAAAGAAAACACATCTTCATACTATCGGACAGCCAAGCTGCCTTAAAAGCCTTAAGGGCTTTCAAATGCACGTCAAAACTAGTCTGGGAGTGTAAACAGACCCTAAAAACACTAGCGACACAAAACCGCTGATGTAACGCTGATGTGGCTGCCTGGTCATCGAGGCATAGAAGGAAACGAGGAAGCAGATGGCCTCGCAAAGGAAGGGGCCTCAACACCATACCGTGGACCAGAGCTCTATTGTGGCCTAATGAAAAGCCACATCATGGAAGAACTCAATAAATGGGAGAGAGACCAACCGTCCTCATATTGGAGGCAAAGACCGGGACAGTCAAAAAGGTTTATTACCCTTTCAGCAAAAAGAGCTGAACAGCTCCTAAACATGAGCAGACCAGATATCAGATTGGTGATAGGACTGCTCACAGGACACTGCCTAGTATGATACCATTTAAGGTTAATGGGCAGAGCGGAAGACAATCTCTGCAGATTCTGCTCAGACGCAATAGAGACCGCAGAGTAGCTGCTCTGCGAATGTCCAGCCCAATTCTGCAAGTGGCTCAAATTCCTCGAGGGGACAACCCTGTCACCGGAAGAAGTAGGCCAACATACACCCAGGATAATAGCTTCCTTCGGCTGAAGTGTATGCTTCCTGGAGACAACTTAAGATGTAGAGTCACGTACAAAATATCTGCAAAGGTAGCAGTACTGAGCGGCTGAAAAGCCGAAACGACTCTCTCGAAATCTACATCTACAATCGACCCACCCGTAATAAATATTCGCTGAGCAAACTGAGCATATTATGGGCCTCTTGTTATTTCATTAACAAAAGGGGTTACAAAGTCTGATCCGCTGATAATAGGGATCTCATATTCTGGAATCAAATCTGCATCTTGACAAGAAAATTGGTAAACATATGGTACACCTATTAGGATTTTCTGCTTAGTTGAGATAATTAAATGATTTTGAAATAAATTTTGAAAGGAAACAAAAAAAAATTCTAGATTTTCACAATTTTGCAATAGATAGTATTCAACCCAACACAAAACATAAGATTATAATTATTAATATGCCTAATAATTATGTGTAAAATGTTGTTTGATTATTATTGTTTTGATGTGCATGTCCTTGCGTATTGGGCAAATATGTCTACGAGCTATTTGATAAGTAAATTACCTACTTATTTCACCTGTTGATTTTGATAAATCATTCTCACCACAGAACAACCTACCCTATTTCAACAATAAATTGAACATGGAATATTTGGGAAGCCTATTAATATACTTTATAATGTGGCTCAAATTAAGGCTAAGTAGGTACCATAATTTTATTTCCTAATCACCTGTTGCACCTCTTGTATTTTACTAGTTTACACAGAATAATAGCGTGTGCCAACTTGGATAAAATATTTTTGTGATTTACGTAGCCAAGAAATTGTTCAATTATCGTTAGAGAAGTGAGAGGTCACGTCTGTTATTGGTAAATAGTTAATTGAACAGATCAAAAAGTAGAGGTTTCGCGCGAAACTAACATTGCCCAATTGAAACTCTAGCAATGAAAGGTGTGATTTTATTCAGGTGAAGACAACATAAAGAAATCTGCTCAATTTGTTTGGTTTTAATATAGGCACTCCACTATTAATTCATTCTATGCAATACTAATTTAATTTTTTAACGTTTTGTAATTTTACAACAGTTCACTATCTATCAAAAATTTCATCAGATCGGTTATCCTTTGTGTTAACATCTTCGTTACTGGAAATCTTTTGAGAGAAGGGTCAAAAAGGTTTTCGTTATTTTCGGCCATTTTCTGAAGATCGTGAGTTTTGGATTTGCTCAGCGATTGTGGAAGCATTAGACATGTCAGAATCACACCTGCAAAACATAATAAACTAATGAATTTCAAATATTATTTTTAGAAAATTACCGGATCTCGAATATTTTTTCCATTCCTTTTCCAATAAATCGTATGGATAAAATAATTTAGTATCCAAGCCGAAATTGCGTAAAGCTTCAGATAGCACGGTATGATATTCTTTTAGGTATTTTTGATATTGCCAAAGATCTTCTTTACCAGCACTAATATAAAAGAAGTAGCTCAAGTCGTATATTGGTTGAACCACTCGTGACAATTGCCAATCGATTAGTTTCACATTTGTGGGAACACCGGGGTTGGATTTATCCTGAAAAGCGAAAAAATATTATATTACATATATGTACAGGGTGGCCAATTGAAAACGAAACAGAGGTGATTTCGGGCTCCCCAAGACATTTAAGAAAAAACCCCCGTACCCGTCGATTTTTGATTTAAGGGGGAACCATTTTTTTGGTGTTTTCACCCCCTGGGGGGCAAAGCCCTAGCGGGGGTGACAAGGGCCCCCAAAATTTTAAATGGAATGAGGGGTCGAGTGATACCTTATTTTGAAGCTATTTTTATGTAGATTATAACCCCCGAGTCTCACATCGCTACTATCTACCTAGCCATTACAGGGGCTAATTAAAGTTACAAAAACATGTTGGAATATTTTTATTTAAAAAAATGCTTTAAAAACAAAATCAATCAAGTAAATGCTGAAAATGACCTCAGAAGAAAAAATCTAACGGGCTTAAATCTGGAGAACGCGGGGGCCACTCAATATTGACGATCCACTGCAGCATAGTGGGATGACGCACAATCTTGTTGGAATATTAGTGTATGCATCTGTTATCATTCTCTAGTATCTCCACCAATTCTGGATGAATCGCAACTTCTAACCACTCTAGGTACATTTCTCCTGTTAAATTTATAGGTAAGAAAGGGGCCTATTATACGGTTATCAAAAATGCTAGCCCAAACACTCAAATATTCTACATCTCCATAATGCCCTAGGACGTTATTTCGTACGTATTATACCTGGAAATATTGTATGTATACCTGGAAATATTGTATTAAATAAATATTGTATTGAATATAAATTTTTTTTATTAAATAATGAAGTATAATTAAATGGTATTTTAGTTGATGTGCTACTAACCCCTTTTTTCGTTTTATTTCCTCCTCCCTCACCATTGAAAAACTCATAACCCATTTATTTTTTTTTCAAGAAATGGAGCAGCAGTTTGTATATTTCTCTGATGAATGCTCCTTTTTTCTTGAACGGTACGGTGAATCGTCTCAACTGCCGCTATTGGGCTAATTCAAATCCCAGAAAACATATTTCGTGAGGTGCACACGCAACATCCCGAGAAATTGAGTGTTTAGGCTAGCATTTTTGGTAACCGTATAATAGACCCCTTCTTTACCTAAAAATTTAACAGGAGCAATGTACCTAGAGTGATAAGAAGATGCGATTCATCCAGAATTGGTGGAGATACTAGAGAATGATAACGGATACATGGAAAACCGTCTAATATTCCAACAAAATGGTGCGCCACCCACTATATGCAGTGATTCGTCAATATTTGGACCAAAGGTTTCCAGGACAATGGATTCGAAGGAGAGGCCCCCGCGTTCTCTAGATTTAAGCCCGTTAGATTTTTTCTTCTTATATCATTTTCAGCATTTACTTGATTGATTTTGTTTTTAAAGCATTTTTTTAAATAAAAATATTCTAACATGTTTTTGTAACTTTAATTAGCCCCTGTAATGGCTAGGTAGATAGTGGCGATGTAAGACTCGGGGGTTATAATCTACATAAAAATAGCTTCAAAATAAGGTATCACTCGACCCCTCATTCCATTTAAAATTTTGCGGGCCCTTGTCACCCCCGCTAGGGCTTTGCCCCCCAGGGGGTGAAACCACCAGAAAAATGGTTCCCCCTTAAATCAAAAATCGACGGGTACGAGGGTTTTTTCTTAAATGTCTTGGGGAGCCCAAAATCACCTCTGTTTCGTTTTCAATTGGCCACCCTGTATAGTATAATCTGTTTTGACGTCATGTATGGTATAGGTAATATTACCACTTTCCATGGAAGCAGTGAGAGTATGTTTATTCACCTCGTAACTAAACAATATATTAGCATTCCAACAGTCCCCATGACCAATTACAGTAAATTCATCGTTATCTGATTCATCTTTATAGAAAGATTCAAAACTTTTCATCATTTTCTGTTTTACAACTTCGGCTAAATTTGGGTTATCTTTTATGGCCTCAAAAACTGGATCAAAAAACATTTTCCTCGTTTTTTCCATCCCTTCGACTAGAGAATCTCCACCTTTGCTGGATTCCTGATGTTTTGTTTGGATAAACTCCGTCATGATGTTATTTCTTGAAATAAAGATAGTAAGACAATTAGGCTTTATTCGAAGCAGGTGCTTTTACCGATGATTTTCGGTCAGTCTTTCATATCGTTCAGGGTCCAGTATTTTCATAGCATGCGAAATCGCATGTAACCTAGCATAACTAGCAATTACCAAACTAAGATGGAGCGAATTTAAAGGTTGTAGTCTGTCGTGCATACTATATCCATCTTCTTTCAAGTTTCTCAAAATGAGAGTTTCCTCTGGTTCATTTTCGATTGCCCCATAAAACATTGCTACGGAATCGAATGGATGGGGAATGTTGTGTTCTCGTTGAAATTTTATTATTTCTAAAAAAAATATATATTGGTAGTATGTGCATAAAATACTAATTTTAGGCTAAACGTACCTGGAAAAATTTTCGTGTATACATAAATTTCTTTCAAAAACGCCTGCCTTGTTGGAAACTGTTTTCTAAGAGCCTCACTTTTAGGAGCTCTCTTCAAAACAAATTCCAGCTTTCTATCGCTGTTCTTGTCTTTAAGCTGCCAGGCTTCCAGTATTCCTACATACCCGTCACCATCGTTAGATGCCGAGCCTTTTTTATGCAAAATAAAATTTTCTATTCCTTGACATATGGCTACATGTTTTATTAATTTTTGTAAGTCAGATGATAAGGAGTCCATTTTCGACAACCGAGAATTTGAATAAACTGAGAACTATAACTAATAACGCTATTTGGAACGTCGCAAATAATAATCAAAACGATATTTCATCTAATCTGATAATATTGTTTTTAGTTTTAAACAGGTTTTCTGAATCTTATTTGCTTCACCTGAATATCTATTATGTTGAGTAAGTAGACTTAGGAGTGATAATAATGCCACGGATTTAATAAACGTTGGCAGTTTTCTTTTTCTTGAATGACTTATCAAAGGACAAATAATTGATTCACATTTATTCACTTATTTAATTAAATCCATGGTGGCGTCGAGACCATGAGCAGAATCTTTATTTAACTATATTTTGATATTTTTTAATCATTTTACAGAAAAAAAAAACTGAGATCGCGTTCAAATGGGTCAGGGAGCTTTGCTTGGTCAGATATTGCGAGGAGAAATTAAACAGAAAAAATCGTTTATTGTTTAAATCTATATTTCCCAATTTTCAGGATGAATAGGTAGCTCTTATTTCGTACAGCTAGATTGTAGATTGTGATGCTTGAGGTGTTCAGATTATGTACTTCTCCGCACTGCGACCTAATTAGATCTATTGTGCTTTCCCTTATATCTAGTGGGTTCCCAGATTGAGGCTTTTGGCAAAGCCTATTCCTGGGATTGGCTTTTTTCACATCCACAGCCGTTAAGTAAGGCTGCTCCACATGGATGAGTCTTCTGCGGCACAGTTGTTCTGTTGTTGTGTATGTGTTGCAAAGTATGTGTTCCGCAGACTCGGAGGCTTTTTCACAGAAGCGGCATAGGTCTGACTCGGTTTTGCCCGAATGTAACCTAGAGGGCAGTGACCCGTAAGGAGGTCTGCAAGCAGCCTTAGATCCGCTCTACTAATAGTAGGAGAGCCGGCAATATTAACGGGTATGTGATCGTTGCAATGGATAATTTTCACATAAAAGAATAGCTCATAGTTACCTTTAAACTAAATGGATAGGTGGCCTCGATTCTCATGGCCGCAACCCTTTGATGGCTGGGCGTAAACTACCCCTCTTTTTCCGAAGGAACAATGTTATTATTGCAATAGCTGAAAATTGGTAGATATATTCTTTAATATGTCTTCTCAGATAATATATAGGGTGGCCTCGATTTTGTTGGCCGGAAATGATGGCAACCCTCATTGAAAATCGGGCGGACGCGTTATTTTGCTTGCTAAATACAAATTTCTGAAAGTGACAGCCTTCAAAGTCACTTTTAAATTTAAAAAAGGACTCTGTGAAGAGGATTTTGCATGCGGCTGTAGGTCTTTAGACAAACAAAGAAACATGAAATTGTGTTAATAAAGTGTTTGCCGCATATGATGAGAACCCCCTACACCGCAAGGTACTACTTCTTATTTGTTGCGCTTATGGTTCTTGAAGTATCTTTTCATAAAACAACTTTACGGCCATGAGAATCGAGGCCACCCATCCATTTGGTTTAAAGGTTACTATGAACTATTGTTTTATGTAGAAATTATCCATTGCAACGATCACATACCCGTTAGTATTGCCGGCTCTTGGACTATAAGGTCAATAATTTCCTTTGCCTTTATTGACTGGGGCGAGATGAATTGTTTCGTCCTGGAAGAGTATTCCAGCGGAAGGCTTGTTGATCCTTCACCAAATTCTGGACCCCCATTATTATATGGCTTTTCGTAATACCAAAGGAAGTTTCTTGTCTAAGGAATGGTGTTGCAGCTCCTTGTCTTGCAAGTTGCTCCGCTATTTCATTTCCTTCGACTCCTTGGTACCCGGTAACCCTGACAGGGTGACTCTATTGCGAGATGGCAGTTGCTCCAGGAGATGTTGGCAGTGCCATATCTGTCTGAACTTGATCACAGAGCTACTAAGAGCTCGTAGTGCTGCCTGACTGTCGGAAATTATATATATTTTCACTCTTTGCAGGTCTATTTCGAGACACTTTCTAGTGCAAAGTTCTATTGCGAATATCTCTACTTGAAATATGGTTGGGCTTTCTCCTAGTACTTTTGATAGTCCACAGTGAGCCGTATACCCCTGCTACAGTCCCTTGCTCTGTTTTCGATCCGTCTATATACCAGACAGGTGACCCGTTCCGGAGTACAGGTAGGACATTTTCTCCCTTGCGTCCTTCAATATCCACATTGAAGGAATGTTCAAATTCGTACCTGTGTTACATGTGGTCAATTGGTTTTGCCTTCACATTTCTGTATTCTTTCATAGTGCTCATGTGGACCACAAAGTCCCCCTCCTTTAGTTTTAGGGACGGCATTATTCTCGAGGCTCCCATGTAGGCCTCTTTCTACACTATTCCATCTAGTGGGAGGAGGCCCAACGTTACCTCCATTGCGGCGATTGGACAGGTGTTCATTCCTCCTGTGATGAAAAAACATGCACATCTTTAAGCCCAATTTATAAAGTCGCCGTCGAGATTCGGTTTGCGTTTGCGTCGAACCAATTGAATATTAGAAATCCCATAAAATCATTTATACTCGTCGTCGGCCTCACAGTTCGCCGTCAGCATAAGAGACTACGGTAACCAGTGACGCCAACGCAAACGCAGACGAAAACGGAATCTCGACGGTGAGCCTATAAATTGAGCATTATTGTACAGTTGCCAATCAGTTTTGCGCTGTCTGTTGTTTTACTTCCAACCAACCATACTATAGCAGCGTAAGTGACAATGGGTCTTATGACGATTGTAAGTAGTCACTAGATAACATTCGGCTTTAGACCCCAAGTCTTTCTGAATAATCTGTGGCATGTCCAGTATGTGGCTATTGCCTGGTCGGTTACGTTTTGAGATGTTGGTTCAAAGTAAATTTCTGATCCAGGATGACTCTCAGGGCCGGTTTATCAATAGAGGGTTACCCCATGAGTTACGGATAACCTTGGGTCGAAGTTGTGACAAGTGTTTACCCATCCAGGGTCAACTGCTAACTCGAAAGTTATTCCAGGAAAAACTTAACCTGCGCTCTCACGGCAAGTTAGCGTATTTGACCCTGGCTTAACCTCAAAATTTTCTCTTTTTTCTATATGATTTTTTTCAAAAAGTGGTGGTTTTGGCTTGAATTTTGATATTGTGAAAAGATGGAAGACCTAGATTTCAGTTATGATGATCGAGATGTTCTAGAATTTTTAGAACATACCTGTTCATGAGCGGTGCCTCTACCAGGTTGCGGTAAAATCCCTTCGACGACGTCTTCTTCGTATGTTTTCGCTTGCGAAAAGAAACAATTCGAGCCTTGAATTCCCTACAAATCTGTTGGGAATTCGAGGATATTGTATATTTTTACACAAAAAAAAAATGCAACGTTGCATAAGAAATACCAACCTTCGAAGAACTCGAGAGTTAACCAGCCCTGGGTTGAAAAAGCATGGATAAACACTTTTCGACTTAACTAGGTAGTTAGCCCAGAGTTAGAATTGACCCAGAGACAGCAAACTCTGCGAGTTATCCCTTGATTGAAAAACTGGCCCTCAGATATTTAACTTCACTTGCGAAGTTGATTTGTATCCCATTTACGGTTGGGACTGTTAGACCTAGCCACCTTTTCCTTGTAAAAGGTAGAATTATGGTTTTGTTGGGGTTCACGCTTAAACCCTCCCATCTGATAACTACATTTAGGGCATTTTGCATGAAGTCACTGTCGTGTCGTGCTTACCCCTAATGATGACTGTGCGGTCATCAGCATTTCCTAGGACCGTGATCTCTTGTGCGCTTAGCGCGATGAGAAGTTCATCTACTACCAGTGACTATAGCAGTGGGGACAGTACACCCCCTTGGGGGCATCCCTTGAGTGCTGAGGCCGTTGCAGAGTCACTTTTTATTAGATGCTTTGATTTTTCTATTCTCAAGTATGGCTTCAACCCATGCAATTTTTAGTTTCGTCAAAGCCTTTATTTATAGCCGCTTTTCTTATGGATGCATGTGAGGTGTTATCGAGAACTCCCTCTATATTAATGAATACAGATTGACTTGACTGTGCCGTTTTAATTTTAGTGGCAATACTGTGTGAGGCTATCTCAATTGATTTACCAGGCTGATAGGCAAATTGGGCTTTTCATTAGGAATTCACTCTTGATGTGTAGATAAATGATTTTCTTCATAGTTTGTAGGAGAAATGAGGTTAGGGTAATTGGTCTGAATGATTTAGACTGTATTGTAGGACGCCTACCAACCTTTGGAATGAAGATCATGAATGAAGATTCACCTCCCGCCAACTGGGTGGGAATGTGGCCTAATTTGCTTTGAACATTTTTGCTAGATGTAGCGATAATTCTCCCAAACCCTGTTGTAGGGAACTTTCTCATCATCACCTCGTGATTTGTAGGGCTTGAGGCTTTTTATGGCCAATTTAATCTTATTTTCGGTGAATATCTTTCCGGCTAGTCTTTGGTTGGTTAGTCGGAGAACGCCTTTTACCACCGGATTCTCTGTCTACAGAGCCCAAGTGATTTGATCCTTCAAAAATGATTAGAATCATTACTTTGGGATGAGTTTAGGTGTAACATATAAAAACAGAATAAAAATACTTAAGAAGTTTAAAGATTCCTAATTTAACACTACAAAAAAGCTTCCTCGACCAGCAAGGTTTCCTTTTTCTGTGTTCAAACTTTTCAGCTATCTTGAAGCGTAGACGCAGGTTCAAAACAAGGGTTATCCTGTAGATGCAATACGCGAGACTTTTCCACTTGAAAAAAAAAAAAAGAGTTTTGGGAAGACTGCCGCCTGGTTAAAAAGCCACCTTGATAAATAAGAAATGATGGGGTTCTCACATAAAAACGCCCAGTTTCCAAAAGCATTCCTCAAGGATCTATGCTGGGGTTTTTACTTGATACTACTATTTGCAGCATCGTTATCAGCTTCATGCAATAAGAAATCGCATTGTTTCATGTCTCTCTAACGAGATTCCCACTGTCCCTACCCACATTACGATGGCTGGTTCGCTAGTGCAATTTTGTTAACCTCCACCGAACTATCGTGTCTACCATCTCACGATAGGGGTAGAAGGGAGGAGCTCTCGAACGATCCCAGAATTCTGGGCAAAGTTCCTGAGCCTCTCTACAGAAAGATGGTAGCGGTACTGTTCGTTTTCCGCAAGAAGAGGGGAACTCATCGGACGATTCCAGTGAACCTGGCTGATAGTTCTATGAACCCAGCTTCCGGCCCACTGTGGACGGGCTTTACCGCAACTCGTCTAGTTGAACGAGGACCCGGGCACGGCCGGGGAGTTAAAGGTATAACCCGAGTAATACCCATAGTCTCACTAGTTGGCATGGGCGAAGGACCCCTAATGTCTACCCTAGCTCAGAATTCTGGGCAATGGATGACTGGGAAAAGGACCTTGACAATGAAAAAGAAACTCGCATAGTGAGTCCTTTTAACACAAGGAATGCGGTGTCTTGTAGGACACATGCATAAACCGGTAAAAATGCCTGCCGCTGTGCTGATTCCAGGAGTTCGTGGTTGAAAGATGTGGCAGCCACCTATGAAAGTGGGTGCCGAATGGCGACTCGTCACACGTTGCCGGGGAAACCCCGCAAACACGAGTACCCAGGGTAAAAGCAAGCCCAGCCAAGTCCAAAAACTTGGTTACAGTTACGGTCTAGCTAGATAGATAAGGGTAATTATCCCGGAGATGCAAGAAACCGAAAGGTACCTATAACTCATAATCATATGAGTTGATCAGTTCATATCTTGTATAAACAGGATAGTTTTTATTTTTCCTCTTTATCCATTATAGCCAATGGCAACAAAAAACGTTGAATGCCTCACCTGAACAGTCAGGATTTATCCATAGGGATTATTTCTTGCTGAACATTTCTTCGAAGGGCCACTTGGCCTATAGCCAAGAAAGGAACAGAAAGAAAACACTTACACTTATTCAGTAATAATAAATAATTTTGTACAAACTTTATAATTCACAAATGGTGAAAATCAGAGATTGCAGAGATCATTCTACTTGTCTTGTAGAGACCAGAACACACTTGTCACTGGAGCAGGCTCTTGATTGAAGACTTCTTTGAAAGAAAAACATATCTTATATAGAAGTCAGAGGACTATTATAAGTAAGTAAAAGCCTAGAACAATTCTCCATCGGCTTACAACTCAGTCAACTGTACCACAATTAATTTATTAATTTTGTGCGAGGAGCAACAGACTGTGCATCTAGAATGCACATTGGTCACAATCGGAACAACTCTAGTCGATCACTCAAAAGCTACTGCCCGCCTTAACTCATCTGTTTTCTCTAGTTATTTGAAGATAAAGGTAACATCATCATGCAGCTACTCGAAGTATTAGACGCTGATTGGTCGACTGCAGGTCTACTCAAAAATCAATAGTGTTGTTTTGACTTGTACCTTTAGAATACTGCGCAGTTTGGAGAATTCTGTGAATTTCTTTGTTTGCAGAGATTAGTTTCAATTTTAATAAAGATTTGAAATACTGTTGTGGTTCGCTACCACCAATGTTGTGGAATTTTGGATCAGTCATCAACAACATTAAGATAATTAAATTCAAAGATAGGTACCCAATAATATAATGCTTAATGTTGTTATTTTAAGAGAAGTATTGAGCTTTGGTCACGAACGGCGCTGTTTATCTGTCATTAGTTAATAAATAGGGGTTTCAAAATACTATAATCTACTAATGAAGTTTGTTATTAGTGATATAATTGAAGAAAAAATAAGAGTATGGAAAATTACTGAATAGAAAAATATAACTTATGAATCTATTATTATATACATGTAAAATAACTAATGCCTAATATGTCGGGATTACAACAATACGTGATTTCCAACTGGTTGGCCTTACCAACCCTGCTCATCTAAGATATTATATGAATGACCAAAAATAACACTGGTTGATCATTCATTGCGAAATATTTAGTCTAGTCTCAGTCCCAATTTTCCGGGAAAAAAAATCATCAGAATCATATCTTAACAATTATTTATGAAATTCAGTTTATTTGCCTTGAGGCCCCCACAGAGGCTCAGTTTTTTTTTTTTGCACAGGCTGACAATGTGGGCCAATTTGCGCAAATTAACATATATCATTGTTCTACAGTGAAAATGGCTTCTCGCCATCAGCTTTGTCTTGTATTCTGCTTGCTTGTGCAATGAAGAACAAGCAAAAAAAACAACGAATAGTAAATAGAATCGAACGGACCAAAAAAAATATTCCCATGTCAATTTAGTTGTCGATTCGAGACTTGAGAAACAGGATTGGTCTACCTAAGAATGGACGTGGAAACTCACTTACTGACGAAATAAACTGACGAAATGAACTGAATACGCATACACATAACACACATGCTCAGGCCTGTTGGTTTGAGCGGCCCAAATTTCAAGCAGATCTTAAATTTACTCAGACCAGGCCGACGACCTGCACAGTTGGCCGGAAGTATCCACAGACGTACCAGGTTTGCATAGTCGGCCTGTGCAAAAGAATTGAGTGTCTAAATCCTTATTTGTTAAATTATTGCGTACCAACTGATTATGTTACTCTTTCTATCACAGGATTACTATTACATTAATGTATTTATACTTATATCATATCATCAAGCCTTCAATCAGCCTTGCGAAAGGATTCAGGATGAACTCTAATAAGGCGAAGCTCTCCAAGACACGCAACTTCTACACATCGCCCAATTTTTCATTGGGAGGTGTGACTCTTAAATACTTCAGGGTAATTAGGTATCTAGGCGTGATGCTGGATCCTAAACTGTCCTGGTATGAACACGCAGAGAACAGGATGAAAAAGGCTACCTCTGCCCTTTGGGCATGCAGACGGGCCTCTGGTTGCACCAGGGGTCTCTCACCGAAGATCCTTTACTGGATTCATAACTCTATAATTAAACCTCTTCTCACGTACGGAACTATCGTTTGGTGGCCTTGCACGGAGAAAGCCAGAATACCGATGCAACTGGAGTCCAGCCCCTTTCCTGCGTCAGCATAACGGGGTCTATGCGTACGGCCCCAACAAGGGCCCTGGAGACCCTCCGAGGTCTCCCGCCCCTGGACCTGGTGATTCAATTGGAGGCCATGAGGACAGCCTATAGATTGCACGTCCATGACGAAATGCGCACCGGCGAAACCGGACATGCGAGAATTTGGTCTCAGGCTGCGGAGATATGTCCTGTCTTTCTGATGGGCAGCGATATCATTCGACCAGAGCTTGTTCATAGCAAAGGCTTGGAGGCCCATATAACTGAAAGAAGTGAATGGCTGGGCGGCTCCAAGCCAACTGTACTAAATAGTGGAGCTATCTGGTACACGGATGGCTCCAGAATGGATAACAGGTCGGGGGCAAGTTTTTGCGGAGGCTCCCCAAAGATTAGTAAAGTCTCTTTAGGGAAACACGCTACTGTCTTCCAGGCTGAAATTTTCGCTGTAATGGAGTGTGGTCGGGAAATTTTAAACCGGCGACACAGGAATGCAGTCGTCTCAATCTGCTCCGACAACAGAGCCGCCATCAAAGCCATTATGGCTGACACTGTGCGCTCTAAGCTGGAAATGGAGCGCAAAAAATCCTGGGAAGACTGGTGAGTGCCGGCTGTCGGGTCCGCCTTGTCTGGGTGCCCAGTCACTCGGGCGTTGCGGGCAACGACAAGGCTGACTCACTTGCCAGACAGGGATCGTCGATGCCACCTGTGGGCCTTGAGCCCACGCTGGGCATAGCCAAATGTGAGGCTGTCACGTCCCTCAAGGATCTCTTTGGGAGATGGATGAAAGTACCTGGCATGAGACAGGCTAAGGCTCATATTGATGAGCCCTCTGCCTGTCTCACCAAACAACTACTTGCGCTTGAACAGACGCGAGATACGGCTACTGGCTGGTCTCCTAACCGGACACTGGCACCTAAGACGCCATCTCCACAGCATGGGTATTACTGACGACCCGGAATGCCGATGGAGGAGGAGGAAACGGCAGACCACGTCATTGGTGAGTGCCCAGCACTCACGCACGCGAGATTCAAACACCTGGGCAAGTTGTATTGGTTGCCTGATGAAGTCAAAAATATGAAGCAAGGGTGCCTGATTAGCTTTTCTAAGGACATAGGCCTCTGGTAGAACTCAGTGAGGTACGACGGGTCCACCACAGGAGACCTTTGTGCACTACGGCCGCGGCCGCCCACTCTTTCATTCATTCATTCATTCATCATATCATCAAACAGACCGACCTAAGTAGTGGTAAAGTCTCCATAAATTTAAAGTGACAGTCGCTCATAGTTGAAATAGTGAAGAAATTCAACTCTACGCTAACTCTAAGCTGACTTATGGAACATGTCTCAGAACAAACGTCATCTCACAAATGATTTATAATACCTACTACCGTGTGAAAAAAAAAAAACAGAACAAATTCAATGGAAGAGTCAAAATTCTACAGAGATGTTATGGAAACAATTCAATAAATGATTGAGTCGCCTGCTGCATCGTTCCTCGTACTCTTTTCACCTGGTAACTTTATGACGCTTGATCGAAGATATTCGGTACATTCAGGCGGTGCCAGCGGCTAAGCACAGCCACTCAACAGGGACTTTATTCTCGAAACCGAGGAACAGCGTCCTCATGAGAACGATTGCTCTGTCATTGTCAGTGTTATGGAAATATGAATACCGTCGACGAAGACAGAACCTTCGTTTTCATGAGAATGCTGTTTCGAGAATAAAGTTCCTGCCGAGTGGCTGAACTTAGCCGCTGGCACCGCCTGAATGTACTCATTTAGTGGAAGACTATATAAATGATATATAAATGATCCATGCTTCTCAGTCTGAATTCAATAAAGGTATTTTGGGAAGAAGAAAGAAGCTAAATTGAAAAGCTATTGAGACATATTCCAAGACGAAATTTAAAAAAATAATGAAAATCAGATTAATGAACTTGCCTGGGTCCGTATTCTTGAAACAGGGGAGCAGTGTTCCCAGGAGAACGAGTGTTCTATCTTTGTTACTTATATTATCATTTGCATATCATTGAGAAAGACGGAACACTCGTTCTCCTGGGAACTTGCTCCCCTGTATCAAGAATAAGGACCCGGGAGAACTGCTTGCGGTCCTTATTCTTAAAACAGGGGAGCAGCGTTCCCAGGAGAACGAGTGTTCTGTCTTTCTCAATTATATGCAAATGATTATATGAGTAATAAAGACGGAACACTCGTTCTCCTGGGAACGCTGTTCCCCTGTTTCAAGAATAAGTAGAGGAGAGAAAATTAATTGAGAGAATTAGGCACACTGACGTCACACACATACTCTCACTTTCGATGGGGTGACAAAAAACGTCACTGAGCTCGACTTGTCTGAACAGGCAACAGGTTCATTTAAGAAATATCGTTTGTTTGTCCCATTGAGGAAGCTTTGTCTCAATGGCATGTTTTTTCCCCTATCGAAAGTGGCATTCAAATGCCCTGTTTGTCCCCCCATCGAAAGTGAGATTATATGTGTGACGTCAGCTAGTGCCTAATTATTGCCAGCAATCAGGAGGTTTCTACTTCATTCCCTCAGGTCAATGAAGAGTTAGCACTTGAGTCATCCGCAAGTCGCGATGGAAAGCCCTGTATTCGTTACGCGGATGATAGGTACATCTTCACCAATCAGATGAGATATATTGAAACAATTAGGATTTGGTTGTAACAAATTCAACGTTTAAATAATGGTATTTGCCCTGGGAGTAGTTGTTTCTAGTTAGTCAACAAACTTTGTTCTGAGCAGGGAGCATGCGTTTGTGCCCATGTGATAAGGCCAGATAAGGAAGAGACGCGTCAACGACCAAAGAAATCTTAGACCAGTCAGTGGAATTCAATGCCTTCGGAGTAGTTGTCTAGCTGTTCAACAAAGTTCAAATATGATTTTATTTGCGTAGGTCAATAAATTTTTGTCCGGCAAAAAATATCACTTTTAGAATTTAACATCAGAATAAAATAACGAAGAAACTTTAATTTGTCCAGCACAATCCAAATATGGAAGTTATATACAGGGTGTCCCCGTTCAACTGGTTATAAATGCTAGGGTCTGGGGAGGAACCACAGAGAAGTAGTTTGAGACAGGAACCACAAAATGGGGGCGCATTTTTAAATAGGTATCATTCCTACATCAATAATCCCTGAAAATTTGAACAGCCTAGCATTCGCCCTTCAGATGATATGAAACGGGGTTGTTTAAATTTCAACACCCTGTATTTTGGAAAAGACGCACTTCCGACCATCGGTGTCCTATCTCAAACTACTTTTCTATGGTTCCCCTATATACCCTAGCATCTTTGATCAGTTGAACATCCTGTAGGTACGTTATAGATGAATGCATTAATGAAGATATTTGTTAATAATAAGAAAGAGGACTGTGTATTCAAGTAGCGCGGTAGTAACATCTATCGTTTTGTATGATGAAAGTTTGTACGTAGAATTATTATTACAAAGTGGGGGAATTTATAGTAACAACTTCTGTAGTTAAACTGTAATTGTTACATAGGTACAATAAGCTTAAAACATTACACTGATGAAAATTCAAAATTTAATGGCAATTACTTTGGGTATTTCACTTTGCGTCAAATCCAACTATTCACTTTTTGGGTAGCTCTTGCCCCACCTCACCTATAAAAGATGAAAATTAGCTTAATAGTTTGAATGATTGATTTCGACAATCCGTAAAGTTTAAATAATCGATAATCAAGTCAATTTTAGATTTAGGTATTTGATGATTTCGTTCTCTTACAACAAAGTTCACCAGACATCCAAGAATATACAATAACGCAACTACTGCATAAGGTATTTCCCATAGGAGTTCTCACCAGCGTAACGTAGGCTGTGTCGGATACCTTTTCCTGATTGACGTGACCAAGGGTTTGTTAGGTTTTCGCTGGGGAAGTGAGTGGCTGTGTCTGTAAATAATTACTAACTCGCAAACTAGTAAATTGGACATGCCAAAAATTCTCAGGAGACCAGAGACAAAACTGACATCATTCAATTAAATTTCAAGTTTCTATTATGAACTAGTGCTGGGATCTAGTAAAACAATGAAAATCATAAATTTATAATTTTTGTGTTCATAAAATACTTGATAAAAAGTAATATTAATAATATTATGTGATTTATTAAGGAGATCTAAATTGGAAGGAGCAAAATTTCATTAGGAGTATTTTCTTATACATTAGGCAGTTTTCCATTTTCTCTTCTTAACGAGTATTAAATACTAAAGCAGCAGAAAGTTACTTCTCCTAAAACGATCTATCTAAATCTAATATTTGGCAAACAAATCGCTTATAATTAGGCCAATTTCAGCAATTTAATTCGCGCGCCTGTTCCTACAATAGAGAGCGACGTATATTAATACAATGCCGAGATAAAACAAAACTTTGTAATTGAATTACGCATTTCGAGACTCCCTACCGCGTTTGCAGTTTCTCGAAGGATGACAAGTTTAAGGAACTCCCTAATGCGATTGAGCTTAAACTTCGAAATTATGTACGTCTATTTCCCCTTTTGGATGGAAATATTCACTGAATTGCTTCTATCGATAACAAAGGGCACTTAGGAGGATTCTTGCACTGGAAATGCGATCGATTCTGGCCCGAATTTGTGGACAATATAGAAACTTGACTCAAAAGAAATATTTGTTTGAGCTCATATGGAAAAAAGGGGATTTATTCTTTGTTTTTTCTTGGAAACTGGGCTAGAACCTAATGATTTTTTTTCAAAATTGTGAATAAGATCAGAACATTTTCAAAGCCTAAATAAATAGTTTTCAATAGCATATTAATTAGGAATGAACAACCGCTAGCCTCACCCAAAACTGATCCAGAACTGACCGGATTTCGGGAGCGAGAATCTCCTCAAACTCGAACTAATGGTATGTGCATGTAATGCGCTTAATCATTAAAAAAGTTTTGGAATCATGATCGAGTTCTTTTTGTGAAATAAAATATATATTTTGTTGTTTGATCGAACATCTATATCCAACCCCTAATAGGTACCCCCAATAGTATTTTGTACAGTACGCCAGGGACGAGAATGGGTTTCTCTCTTTAACCCTCCTAATTTGTAACCTTCAATGTATAACAACTTTCTAATTATCGAGGAACAATGCCCTTTCCTTTCTTGTCCCCAGCGAACATCTAACCCTTGGTCATGTCAATCAATGTAAGTTATTTTGATACTTGAACTTTGAGAGCACATTAGTGATTCATTTGGGATTGTATTTGATTGGAATACATGAATCATGCTTAAACTGAAAAAAAATTCTTCTTGCGACTTGTACAATAATTTTATTATAGCGGGTGATCTTACATGATGAAGCAAAAAATATTAACGAAATGCTATGGGTCATTTGTATATGAGAAGAAAAATGATCGGAGATAAAGACTTATTGAATGCTTGCAGCAACTATTTGTCGATAGCTTCTTCAAGAAGAAATCTAATTGGAAATGGACATGCACAACAATAATGAGTCGAACTGTCGAAGAGTCACCAACTCCTAGAGAGCTCCTCCGAATTCAGAAGCTATAAGTCTAGGTCCTCCCGAAGTCCGAAGCCACCAAGCCCAGGTCCTCTCGAAGCCAAAGCCCATCAAGCTCAGGTCCGCCGGGAAAAACCCAAGTCACAGTGCCGGAAAAGCAGTATGGTTTATAATCAATTAGGCTAGCAGTTCTGCGAACCCTAATCGATTTTTGACCAGTTCGTGGAAGTGAGCCAGTTAAGTGCTCGGAAAAACCCTATTAAGTGCCACCCTAAGGCGACTAAGCCGAACAAGATAATAGCGTCAAGTTTTATTGTAGTTTTGAGTTACAATAGTGTCGTTTTAAGTGTAAATATACTGAGTTAGTTCAATTCTAAGGAAAGCCCCAATCTACCCTGGCCAGCCCTAGGCCAGGCCTAGGCCTGTGCCTATACATCTATAGCCCATTCTGCAACCCAAACCCTAGCCAGGCCCGGCCTGCGCTTGAGGAGCCGTGGGCCCTCCAGATAATCATGCCCGGTCTAGTACCGATGTCCAAAAGACACCTTTCAATGTTAACAAAGCCATAACCAAGAATGAGCTCGGTGACCAAAGATCTAAGCTCACCCCTCTGAACCCCCCAAGATCCCGCAGCCGCATCCGTAACCACAGTCCCATCCGAAGCCGTAGCCCCATGTCGAGCGGATCAAGCAACTATTCTGTTGAAGAAGGTGCCGCAAACATCTTCGCACAAACATACGTCCCAACAAGAAACCGCTTCGGAGTCCTGCAAAATACGGTTGACATGGAAACAACACAGCTACTCACCATCGCCACAGCAGCGCAAAAACCTCCACCCATTATCATCACATCAAAATTAGATTTCCTACCCCTCAAAAACGAAATAAAAAAAAATCCTGAAATCCAAATAAGGTACACTCCTAAGAACATGAAAATCTATACAGAAGACTTAAACCACCACAGTCTTCTAAAATCCTTCCTGGGCATGGACCAAACCATACAATATTATTCATTCTCTCCCAGAAATCAGAGACAAAAGAAACTGGTCTTGAGGAGCCCCCCAAATATGGACACCACCGAGGTGATAGCCGCCCTCAAAGAGGATAACGAGCACATAATAGAGTGTGTGCCCATGAAAGGCAGAAACGGCAGCCATTCCTATCTTGTTACGGCCAATAGAGCGGCCGATATAGGCCAGATCAAGCGCATCAGGAGCGGGACTCTGTGTCATGTAGAATTCTATCAGTCGACAAGATTCTACATGGTTGGCACTCTGTGCCTCAAGAATATCGACAAAACGCGATTTATTTTATAATTTCATTTCTAGTGAAGTTTCATGAATGGCAATGACAAATGTGAAATTGTTGTTGTTGATATTCCATATTTTTATTGAGAAATAATTATTCCATTCCTATTTCTTATTTATTTAATAATATTTAATATTTTCATTAGTTTATTTCGAGCAGACGCCGCCGGTTTCCGGATGATTATATTAATCATATTAATATTAACCTGCACATTTGGCACTTAATATTAACCTGCACATATTAACACATGCATTCGTTTTTCGCGCTTATAATTGCGAGTCAGCGCTGGTTACTGGTAAGCGGAAACCTGCTTGCACTGTGTTTGAACACTATTCTATGCAATGAACTATAACCAAAAACTGGAATGCGAACACATATCGACGAACGTGAAGCCTAGTGCCGCTGCTGCGGAGGGGATACCTGTTTTTGTCGCACTCATTATATTAAATGGCGGAAATTGCTTCCAACACGTATTCCAATTGATGAAACCTGTGAAGGTAAATATGACAAAACTTTCCAAAACGTCATATGTCAGCGAGCAACAGTAAAAAACAACATTCCCCTTTGTGGCATCTGTCTTTCATGGCCTCATTTTTTTGGCAGATATGGCAATGTGTGCGCATTCCAGTTTTTGACTATAGTTTATTGATTCTATGATATTAACGTCATTGTCATGAGAGCGAGAAGCGAAAAACCCGGAATAATGTTGACTGTGTCGTTCAAACTCATATGGATCATCTCACTCACTTTTCTCCTGTAAAGTTGTCGTTCTGAATGCATTATTTTCACCTTATTGAAATTAAATTGATGACCTGTTTGGACAATGCAGTTTTGTCTTCGTAGAGTATTCTGTCGTTGCGACAATCATATTTGTGTTGTGCGAATCAGCAACAAAAGGGGATTAAGAGAATTCGCTCAGAGGGATCAACACCATCACCCAAACTAAAGCTGTTTCTGCCAAAACAATATTCTGATATTTTGGAATCATATATGTGTGATAGACATTTCAGAGTCAAACAGGAAGATTTTGAGTCAAATTTACGAAAAATAAAAGCAGGTGTACCTCAGTGTAGCGTGCTAGGTCCTTACTTATATTTATTATTTACATGCGACATCCCAAAACCAGAAAATTGTCATTTAGCAACATTCGCCGACGATACTGGTTTAATTACAGTGGAAAAAAGTATTGAACAATCAACAGGAGGAAAACTGCAGAACGCTGTCAGTGAAGTTCAAAATTGGACCAAAAAATGGCGAATAAAATTGAATGAAACCAAATCAATTCACGTTGATTTTACGAGGCCAGCAACAAATTCAAGCGCGCGAAATTCATTCTTTGTCGCCGAGTTCAAAGTAGGACCGTGATAGACGACGTTACAGCAAATATTTCCGAGATAACGGAAGGGTGTGATCAAATTGCATGGAAGGTGAATAATAAATCCTATGGGCTTTTGTGGAGGCAAAACTAATACACCTATCATATTTAATATAAATAAAAAAGTATACAGTTATAATAATAGTTTTATAATTTACATTGTGCTTTTTATTTAACAAATAAGAATGAGAAGAATGAAATGTGCGGAAACACAAAAATATATTACGAAGATAATAAAATTTACCTATACAAATACAGCAAAATAGATACTTGAAATATTTACACCAGAAAAAAGTGAGGTGGCCTAGTTACGAGGGTGGGAGAGATGATGTTTATTCGTTTATTACATAAAGAACTTCCAGAAAACCTAGAAAAATAATAAAAAGGAAAAGTATTAATTTCACACATTGGTGAGATTGCTCATGAAAACCTCGGACACATCGATTTTTGATTTCAGTTGCTGTTTTTCTGATGGTAATATCATGTATACAGGGTGACCCAGAAACAAGTTGTGACAGCTAACTTTATTTTTTTAAATGAAAACATTAATTTTGAAGTGAAAACTTCTTGAGAATCGTTGGGAGTGATGTGAGACTCGATGAAACGAAAAAGCGACACTTTTTTAACACGCTTATATTAACACACAACAAGAACCTGGAACAAGCCAAGTGAGCTGGAACAAGTCTGGAAAATGTCTGGATAAATCTGGATGAAGTCTGGAAAAGTCTGGAAATCTCTGGAAACGTCTGGAAAGAGCCTGGAAATTTCTGGAAAGGGTCGGAAAAATTCTGTCAAAGGTCCCAAAAGACCTGGGGATCATTCTCCAGAATCCGGATCAGTCTGTACAAGTATGGATTAGGTCTGTACAAGTCTGGATTAGGTCTGGATAAATCTGGATAAAGTCTCTAAAACTCTGGAGAACTCTGGATAAGTCTGGTTATTGTCTGGAAAAGTCTGGAAATCTCTGGAAACGTCTGGAAAAGACTTGGAAATTTCTGGAAAGGGTTGGAAAAATTCTGAAAAAGGTCCCAAAAGACCTGAGGATCATTTACCAGAATCCGTATCAGTCTGAACAAGTCTGAATAAAGTCTGGATTAATCTGGATGAAGTTTGGAAAACTCTGGAAAGCTCTGGATAAGTCTGGATAATGTCTAGAATTCTCTGGAAACGTCTGGAAAGAGCCCGGAAACTGGAAAGGGTCGGAAAAATTCTGCCAAAGGTCCCAAAAGACCTGGGGATCATTTTCCAGAATCTGGATCAGTCTGTACAAGTCTGGATAAGGTCTGGATAAATCTGGATAAAGTCTGTAAAACTCTGGATGAGTCTGGATATTGTCTGGAAAAGTTTGGAAACATCTGTAAAAGACTTGGAAATTCCTGGAAAGGGTTGGAAAAATTCTGAAAAAGGTCCCAAAAGACCTGGGGATCATTTTCCAGAATCCGGATCAGTCTGCACAAATCTGGATAAAGTCTGGATTAATCTGGATGAAGTCTGGAAAACTCTGGAAAGCTCTGGATAAGTCTGGATAATGTCTGGAAATCACTGGAAACGTCTGGAAAAGGCCTGTAAATTTCTTGAAGGGGTCGGAAAAAATTCTGGAAAAGGTCCCAAAAGACCTGGGAATCATTTTCCAGAATCCGGATCAGTCTGTACAAGTCTGGATAAATCTGGATGGAATCTGGAAAACTCTGGGAAGCTCTGAATAAGTCTGGATAATGTCTCGAAAAGTATGGAAATCTCTGGGGCAGACACGCTTTTATAATACATCGAACTAAAAAGTGAAAAATAAATATATTTTAAAAAAACTAAAAAACACGCTTTTATAGTAAATTGAACTAAAAAGTGAAAAATAATTTTTAATAGAAACAGAAAATATTAATGAACAAAAAATATTAGAATTATTGTCAAAAAAGCGTGGGGTGCTCAATGTATGAAAAATGTGGAACAAAGCACCCCAGCGTGTATTTTAGTTTTTTCAAACTATATTTATTTGCGTTCTTTCTCAAGTCTTTTGGAGGGGGGGACGCCACTGTGTATGTTAGTATGTGTGTAATGCATGCAGTTCGATGAAGGTTTCACTTCTACCGGGTGTGAACTGCACAGGATTTTTTTTAAATTTCATTTCTTATTTCTACGTTACATTCTGAACTTATTTTATGTATCATGTCCTATACCTATCTTCAACTGTTTCGGGAATAATAAGAGTTGAAAATTTACTTTTTCTCCAAACGTCAAAAAAACGCCACTTTGTTAACCTCTGTCAAGATGTCAGAAATTTAATTTCTATGCTGGTAGGCAAATCCAGCAGGTTAACACCTGTCGAGGTGGTAGAAATTTAATTTCTACGCTGCATGGCAACCCCAGCGGCAGCAAAAGTACTTTTAGTGCCGCTGGAGCGGCAGCAAAAGTACTTTTAGTGCCGCTCGTACTTTTACTGCCGCTTAACCATTCAGTTACCCCCGAGCTTACCCAATTTGTTTGGAGAAAAAATAGCGTGTTGCATACGGAGTAGAAGCACTTTTTTGTGCTTCAGCAGTATTGCAAGCCTCACTACGTTCGGCTCGCAAACCAACTGCTTCAGCACAAAAAAGTAAAGCTTCTACTCCTAATACAACAATATACTATTTTTGCAACTTTGACAGGCTGTAAAACCTGAACGGTTGATTTTAGAGCTAAACCGATCATACATTCTTATCTGAGTTTTCCATGAACTATCATGTGACACCAGCTTGGAAATTAATCCAAGATTAAAAATTCCATTGCTTGAGTTGTATTTTAGCTATTTTTGGGTTTCAAAAAAGGACGATTCTAAAACGGTTCAAAACAATCGCACAGTTTATTATTGAAATTTGTGATAGCTGAACCGTTGTCATTTAGGTGATTGATGAACTGTGCGATTGTTTTGAACCGTTCTAGAACCGTCCTTTTTTCGCACCCGAAAATAGCTTTTATGAGAGAATTTCATGAATCAAAAATTTAAATTTTTTGTCAAAAAATGTTAAAACACCAGTGTCGCGCCAATTATCGCGTGAAGCCTAATTCTCATTTGCGCGAGATTCGCTCTTTTTTGACATTGCTTTAATAATTTGACATTTGATACACGCATAAAACGTGAATCAACAATCAAAACATGTCAGTTTATTGTTGGAATGTCAGTTATGACAGATGTATGAAATTCTAAATGCCGAGTGCAATGGAAATTGTCGATAATTTTTGGGAAATTTGCCCGGATGCATTTTTAGTTAAAAAGGAGCACCAATGCTTTTCAGTGCCCATTTCTGTTAAAAACGCATGAGTGCAAATTTGTCAAAAATTGAAATAGTATTTTACATTATTAGCCAGGTAAAACAGTTTTTATCGTGATTGAAGGAAATGACTAGCGAGCCGTCAGGCGACCTTGTCACCTTCAAGAGCCAGTAAAAACTGATACCTGGCGTATGATGTACAATAATTTATTTGTTACTCATTTGTAAACAATCTTAAACAATAAATAAAAAATTAATACATATAGGTAATACAATTTTAATAAATAATTCTCTGACCCTACTGACTTGTAAAAAGTTTTTACAGTTTAGCTGTCAATTTTACAAGTTAGTAGAGCCAGTAACTGGTAAAAATCAATTTTCGTTGTTTATGTTTTGACTTGATAAATGACGTTTTACAAATGAGTGACAAATAAATATATTTCCATTGCACGAGTTGTACAGTGTTTCCGCTTCAGTTCGCAACATATGGGAAACTTTTTTATTATCAATTTTACAAAAAAAAAGTTATTGTTTATGAAAGTTTCTGCTTCTTGAAAAAATATATAGTATTAAACTATTAAAACTCAGAATAGCATGTACCGGGTGTTTTTTTATCTTTGATATCATTTTGATCACCTGTAACTTTTTTGTTTTTAAAGATATCAAGGTAAACAAAAAAACAAAATGTAGGATTAATAGCCAAGTTTTTTTTTCAAGTTGCACATGAAACAAAATATCAAAACTATCAATTTTTTGACATGTAAGCCTACATTATATTTTTTTTATTTCGGTTTCATATCGAAGTCTTTTCGACACTTAAAGTAGTTTCGCAAAGAAGCTCTTTGTGACACTCCTTTTTCACTTATCGGAAGTTGGTAAATCTGGCTGACTGATGGCCATCGCACTGTCGTTCTCGATTTTATAGAAGATTTAGGGCGGGTATTATAAAACTACTTTGAGAGTTAACTTAAAGTTAACTTCTGGAATTACACGTAATTCAAAAATATGAAGTGTGCTATATCATTGTAATCAGAATAAGATATTCTATCGAACACATATATAATATACAGAGTGTTCCATTTGAAAAAATATAATGTAGGCTTACATGTCAAAAAGTTGATAGTGTTTTGTTTTACGTGTAATTTGAAAAAAAACTTGGCTACTAACCCTACATTTTGATTTTTTGTTAATTTTGATAACTTCAAAAACAAAAAAGTTACAGGTGATCAAAATGTGATTAAAAAATAGGAAAATATGCAGGGTTTTTTGGTAAAAGTAGAAAAAAAATGGCACATCACTATTTTTTTAAACCTTTGATATTTTTTTCAGATTAAGCAAGTCATATTTCAGTCAAAAGAAACCTTTCGTTATCACAAATCAACCTGCCAAATTTAAAAAAAATGGAAAAATTTTTGAGCTGAAAAAACGATTTTTTCTAAAACTTTGACACCCTGTATCTCAGAAACTACGCATTTCTGGTCACATATTTATGGGAACCTTTTTTATTAAAATATCGTAAGGAATGAAGTTACGGACCGTACTTAGGAAATACCCTGTATATTTTTCTATTTTTTGACCACCCTGTACATGCTATTTCAACTTTTAATAGTTTGATATTATTTTTTCAAAAAGCAGAAACTCTTATAAAGGATAACTTTTTTTCGTAAAATTGATAATAAAACAGTTTCCCATGTGCTGCGAACTTAAGTGGATACACTGTATTTTATGAGAAAATGTCATGAATCAAATTTTTTTTGTCAAAACACCAGTTCTCGCATTAGTTACTATGCAATAATTTCCACTAATGTAAATTATCACGTAATTCCAATCTGATTGGTTCAAATCAACAATCAAAACATGTTAGTTTATTGTTGGTATGTCAGTTTTGACAAATGTATGAAATTCTCATCAAAAAAACGGCCACTAAAATCAAAAATCGACGCATCCGAGATTTTTTGAAAAAAAAATCAACCTTGTATTTTTGATGGATTTTATTCGTACTAACTGTATTTAACTATGCTATATGATATCCTCTTTCGTTTATTGAATTCTAGTAAAGTTATCTTTGTTCGTTTTGAGTTCATTATGAAATATATTCATCATAATTATTTACACAAACTAATAACTGGCCTTGCAGTCCTCTCGCGTTGTGTAATTTTCACTTACCCCGGTGCGAAATT
This sequence comes from Ceutorhynchus assimilis, assembly GCA_917834065.1. Taxonomy (NCBI): domain Eukaryota; kingdom Metazoa; phylum Arthropoda; class Insecta; order Coleoptera; family Curculionidae; genus Ceutorhynchus; species Ceutorhynchus assimilis. The sequence goes on from OU892278.1 coordinate 23,680,501, forward strand.
AAATCCGCCAGAGGCAGCACCTCGCTGCAGCGAAAATTTTTGAATTTCCGTGTTTGCAGGGCTTACAATTTGAGACGAGATCTCAAAAACTACTTAATATTTTTTAGTGAATCAAGAAGATTCGAAAAGATAATAAAATTTAGAACAATGCTCTTGTTTCATTTTTTTAAAAAAAGCGATGAGTTTGGATGTACCGAGTGATAGAAATAATGGTTTTTTTCGAGTATTTAGGTCGTGATATTTTCAATTTGCAATTTTTTTTTCGAAAAACTAAAACAACAGCATTATTCTTTAGATTTTTATCTTTTATTATTTTCTAATCCGGTCAAAAAATATTACAAAATAAGTGAGTTCTCGTCTCAGGAAATCAACCCTTTTTCTCAATTTTTAACGGCTTGTTGTTGGCCTCTTAAGTATAGAAAAGTGTACTGGTTAATTGGAAGGACGTCCAATTTAACCATACATAACAAGTTACTACTTTATAGGCAAATACTGAAACCAGTATGGGCATATGGAATTCAACTTTGGGGTTGCACTAAAGATAGTAACATACAAGTTATTCAAAGATTCCAAAATAAAGTACTAAGAAACATTGTTAATGCACCTTGGTACGTTCGAAATAGTGATCTACATCGGGAACTAGGAATTGATACTGTAAGAGAGACTATAAGAAAGTACGCAAAAAGCCATGAAGATAGACTACATCGGCATGTGAATGTGGAAGTGATTGAGCTCCTAGACAATACTGAGCTAGTTAGAAGACTGAGAAGGGTGAAGCCGTTCGAGCTAGTGAACTGAAATTGAAAAACACAACAAAATAGTGCTATAAACACATCAAAATTGCGATTTACAGTTTAAGCAAAGTGGGGAAAACTGTTGAGTGAACCTCAAGAATTTTTAACTTTATAGTAAATTAGGTTAAAACAAAATTGCTAATTAGTCTTACTGACTAGATTGTAATAAACACAATGTGTTTGACAAATAAAAAAAAAAAAAAAAAAAAAAAAACACCATCACCCTCACAAAACCCTCAAAAGATTGCGAAACACAATCAAGCTGCAACAAATCCAGTAAACCAACTGGGGTCAGTTATAGCAAGGTTGTGTCAGCAATCACACTCCGTTATCTAAAAACCCAAAACTGGAAGGTGTTCAACAAAAAGGTAGAACCAAAAGGCTTCATTCTCATTGTGGTAATAGACGAGAACTCTCTGAAGGTACTAACCCAAAAATGCTGTGGGTCCTTCAGATAAACCTGCAGCGTAGAAAGGCTGCAACTGCTGCCTTCTGCAAAACCTTCGAGGCAGGGCGCATTGACGTGGCTTTGATCCAAGAACCCTGGACGTCAGGGAACAGAGTCATGAGTTCGTCGGCAGGCAACATCGGAGGTAAGTTAATCTGTAACTCAAACTCAGAGAATGTGAGAAGATGCATTATTGCAAACAACAATATTAATGCAATAAAAATGACAAATTTTTGCTTTGGGGACATAACTGCAATAAAGCTTGACTACCAAGAAGCAGGGAACACTAAGGAGCTCATTATAACTTCTGTGTACCTGCCATATGACTCCCCTAATCCACCTCCATCTGCAGAACTGGAGAGATTATATAGTTCAATACTGTGGGCTAAATAACCTACAGATTCTCATTGGAGCAGATGCCAATTCCCAATGCACCGCATGGAATAGTAGCGACATAAACCAAGGGGGTGAGTACTTGCTTGACTTCATTATCTCTAACAACCTAGACATTCTGAAACGGGGAACTAAACCTACTTTTTTAACAAAAAATTGGCCAGAACGTATTGATGTAACTCTGGCGTTCCTCGGAATAAGCTGTCAAATATGTAACTGTAGGGTAGATGATGAACCGAGTCTCTCGGATCACAGGTATATCCAAATGGAGATCAAACATATTTATAAACCAGAGCGTGTATTTCGCAACCCGCGTAATACTGACTGGGAGAAATACTGACAGGACCTTAGACTAAACAAGACTAACATTAAAACGGTAGTTAAAACAAGAACAGATATTCCTGCAATTGCAGGAAGCCATCCAAACCTCATATCATGAAAACTGCGCAGAATCGAGGCAAGCTATCCGCAAACAAAAGTGGTGGAATACAAAGGAAATGATCAGGAAAAATACACTAAAGCTTTTCAAAAAAACAATGAATACCGGCAACTGGGAAGCATATCAGCAAACCCTAACGGAATACAACAAAGAAATCCGGAAACCAAAAATAGAACCCTAGAAGAAGTTCTGCAGCGAAGTTGGAAACACTTCCGAAAGAGCCCGTTTCCATAAAATTCTAGCCAAGAGTCCGATAGAACCGACGGGAATGATTGAAAAACCTGAGGGGAATTTCACAAAAAAATGGGGAAGAAACATTAAGTTTACTTCTTCAAACCCATTTTCCAGACTCCACCGAAGTGAACCCTGATAGCAGAAACCCATCAAGCCGTTCCGCTTTCCGTAATGGTGCAAAAAAGGAGGACTGGGAACTTGCTAAAAACGCGGTAACTTACGATGGCATGAAATGGGCAATTTGACTTCAAATCACCGGGACCACATGAAATAATACCAGCACTTCTACAAGAGGCGGTGGACCTTGTCGCACCACGCCTCTGCAAACTGTGCAGAGCCACCCTGGAACAGGCCATATTCCTGGGTCCTGGAGAGAAGTAAAAGCGATCTTTATCCCAAAACCTGGCAGAGCCCCATCTCAGGCCAGGTTATACAGACCGATCAGCTTATCGTCCTTTATGTTAAAGGTGACAGAGAAACTAGTTGAAAAGCACATCAGAGAAACCTCACTGAAACAGAGACCACTCCACCAAACCCAAAATGCCTTCCAACCAGGTAAATCATGCGAATCAGCCCTACACTAACTGGTGACAAGAGTAGAGAACTGATTAGAAAACAAGGAAATCGCACTAGTGGCATTCCTTGACAGAGAAGGAGCCTTTAACCACACCTCCTTCAACTCCATAGTAAAAAAAATATATGAAAAAAATTTTCAATGCTTACTCAATCTCCTGTTTCGTAAGTCCGTTAGGTGCTTTGTCACCTTAACCATTTCTTTTTTTTTTTTTCTTTTAATATCTATAATATGTAGGTATGTAATTATTCTATGTAAAGTAAAATTAATCAAATAATCACTTCTTTCACTGGTTTATCTTCGAGGTTATGTCATCACTTAGCAGTCAGGTGATGATGATCATTTATATCTTTCATATATTTGGTCTGTTCGTTTGTTTTTCCCTAGCCGACCGTTGAAGTGTTTAAAAAGAGAGTAGGTATCTGTGAAGAATGGTTGGTTGGTTGGTTGAGATGCAGAATGAACAGGCCGGGTTAGGTCGCCCCGACACTGCATCCGTCGGCTTATTGTATTGTCCTGTTCGTCTGTTTAGTCAGTGTAAAGTTTCGTGGCCTTGATTAGGTTTAGGAGCCTCTTCACCATGTTACTTTTGGTGAGTTTAGAGATAGGGTTTTCTGGCCCTATCTGTCTGTATCTCCACCAGCGTAAAGCCTCACATTCAAAGATAATATGGGTGGCGGTTTCATCCTCCACGTCACAAAGACTGCATATGGGTTCTTCTTGGAGGATGCCCATTGTGTGAAAGTGTTTTCTCAGGCTACAGTGTCCAGTTATAAGTCCAGTTATTAGCCTGGTTTGATTCCTGTTTAGTTGTAGGATTTCTTCAGCAAGTTTAGTTGATGGTTGTTGTACCAATAGCTTACTGTGTCTGAGCTTCGGAAGAGTTTGCCAGTAGGTATTGTGTTGTCTATACATCCATTGGTTTATTTTTGTTCTAACCGATGATTATGTGGTGCCAATTGCCAGTTCAAGACCAGTATAACTGGTTGCCAATCCTTCTCGTGCCAGAGCATCTGCTTTTTCATTTCTTTCAATTCCTTTATGCCCTGGCCTCCATTCAAGGGTTACCTTGTTGGTCATACTCAGGTTTTTGAGGTTTTCCAAGCATTCCCAGACAAGTTTGGATTTTAAATCAAAGCTGTTGAGTGCTTAGATCGACGCTTGACTGTCTGAGCAGATAAGGATGTTTTTACCTGTATATCCCCTCCTTGGGTTTTTTCTCAGACAGGAGTCGATAACATATATTTCTGCTTGGAATACAGTAGTGTATTCTCCCAGAGGTTGACTGATGTCGCATCTGGGAGTTTGTCCATATATTCCAGCACCGGCGCCAGTTTCTGTTTTGGAGCCGTCAGTAAACCAGCCGTATGTCCATTTGATTTCGAGTTCCAGGTTTCGTTCAGCTGGAGACGATATGCCCCGATTCTAGCCTCCACTTTGACGTTAAGGTCAATTGGTGGGAGGTTTAGGATCATTTCCATACTAGCCGTTGGTGTGCTTTTCTGTGCACCGGTAATACAAAGACATGCAAGTCTCTGGATTTTGGCTAGCTCCAGGTTTGTTTGTCTTTGGCTTACTTTAGGCCACCATACAAGTGCACCATATGTTATCATTGGTCTTACAACCGTAGTGTATATCCATTGTACAACTGACGATTTTAGTCCCCATCTTTTCCCAATCGCTTTTTTTAGTGACATCAACGTCATCTTGCTTTCGGTGGTTATCTTTTGGATGTGTTGGTTCCATGTCAGCTTCATATCTAGGGTGATGCCTAGAAATTTAGCTTCCCTGCCAAACTCCAAGTCTTCCAGATTTCTTTTTCTCGTGAAAGGAATGAGTTTTGTTTTGGAGGAGTTGACGCGAAGTTGCTCCCTCGTGCACCATTCCTCAATGATTCCTAAAGCGTCCTGCATGAGGTTTGATACCGACCTGGTAAATCCTCTCCTAATGACAACGACTATCTCATCCGCGTAGCCTAGGGTGTAGTTTTGATTGGGAAACTAAGCCTCAGAAGTTCATTCACGACTAGATTCCACAAGAGTGATGAAAGTACTCCGCCCTGTGGGCATCTTCTTGTCGCGGTTACTTTAATAGAGATTCCAGCAATAGTCGAGTTTATAGTCCTGTGTTTTAGCATGGAATTGATCCATCTGCATGTGGTATCATTAATCGCATAATGCCCAGCAGCTCTGATAATTACTACCTTGAGAAAGAATTTTAAAAGAAAAATTTTGTATTCTTGAAATTATTTTAAGGTTGCTAAAGTGGCGATATCTTTATTTCTAGGGCTTCAAGGAGGCTTAATATAAACCGAAACGTTGCCACACATCTGGTAGTTTCTTTCTCTCTCTCCAGTCCTCTAACCCACTAAATTCACCACCTTCCCGAACGATTCAGGCCAGGCCGATCAACTGCACTTCAACTCGCAAGAGTTCTGGAACACGCAATGGACTCCAACAATAGGAAACTAACTTTTACAATGGCTCTCCTGGACCCCGAAAAGGCATATGTTATAGTGTGGAAGAAAGCTATGATAGCAAAGCCATAGAGGGCAGAAGAAAACCAACGAACCATCAAAATCCTCTACTACTCAACCAACAGAACGTTCAGAGTAATCATTAACCGTTCAGCATCCGATAAGAGAGAGATTCACCATAGACTTCCCCAGGGCAGTGTCCTTGCTCCAACACTATTCAATATCTACATCATCGACGTACCCAAGAGTGAAGATACCCAGATAGCCCTCTACGCAGACGACATCGCCACACACGCCGTGTTCACAAATTCAAGAAGACCAGAAGTATTAACCAATAAAGTCCAAAATCATATAGAAAGCATAATAGCATACACGCAGAAGTGGAAGCTCGAAGTTAACGAGTCCAAGACACAGCTGGTCAATTTCAACCACAAAATGGCCCCAAACAGAACCACACTGAGGATCAATGGAACCATCCCGACACTGACGAGGACGAGGACGAGGAAGACTTAGGAGTGAAACTCGATGGAAAACTCACTTTCAAATCGCACATCACCAATGTGCGACAAAAAGCTGGCATTGCCGCCAATAGCATATATCCGTTTATCTCCAAAAATTCTAGGTTAGATGCCACCACAAACCAGAGGATCTACAAGGCGTACATCAGACCCATCATAATGTACGCCTATCCAGTTTGGAGCTCCGCCGCCAACTACAACCAAACCAAACTGACTGGACTCGAATTCAATATGCTGAAGACGGCCCTGGGAATAACCTGGGACCAATACTGGACCAACCAGCGAGTCTACGCCAACAGCATCCTCTAACTACCCACCGAGACACAGCTGGAGAGAACAGCTTATATAATTTTTTCTCCAAACGTCAAAAAAACGTCACTTTGTTAACGTCTGTCAAGATGTCAGAAATTCAATTTATATGCTGTTAGGCAAATCCAGCAGGTTAATACCTGTCGAGGTGCCGCTTGTACTTTTACTGCCGCTCAACCATCCAGCTACTCCTGAGCTCACCCCATTCGTTTGGAGAAAAATAGCGTGTTGCATACGGAGTAGAAGCACTTTTTTGTACTTCAGCAGTATTGCAAGCCTCACTACGTTCGGCTCGCAAACCTACTGCTTCAGCACAAAAAAGTAAAGCTTCTACTCCTAATACAACAATATACTATTATTTACAATCATACATGTAATGTTGACTTTACTGACTTTAAAAAGTTCGAAAATGTCACTTTTTTGACTTTTACTTTCGGCCCACGGGCCGAAAGTAAATGAAATTTTTAAAATTTATTGTATTTTTTGACTTTTACTTTCGGCCCACGGGTCGAAAGTAAACTTTCGACCCGTGGGCCGAAAGTAAATGAAATTGTCAATTATTGTATTTGTTAGTATTAATTCAAATAAAAATTTCAAAATTCGAATGATTGTAAATAAAATAGTATACATACCTCGGTGAAAAGTTTCATTACTGTCTCGAGATTTTAGTTAGACCTCGGCTGTGCCTCGGTCTAACCAAAATCTCTCGACAGTAATGAAACACTTTCCACCTCGGTATGTAATATACTATTTCCCATTTCATGGTGCGCCAATGGAAACTTTCCACCCCGATTTTTTGGATTTGAAATGAAAATCTAGAAAAACGCTCGGACACGTCGACTTTTGATTTGAGGGCGAACTAATTTTAAGTTTTTTTCATCCCCGTAACTTCAACCCCCTAACTGGGGGGAGAATTACCCCTCAAATTTCAATAGGAGATAGGGGTTGTGTCATACCTCTTTTTAAAGGTCTCTTCGAGTTATTTAAGACTCTCGTCTTATTATTTCCATCCGTAACGAAATGGCAGCTTGTCAAAATCTTGGAAATAGACCATTATTTTAGTAGGAGTAGAAGCGATACTTGCAATAAAAGTTGTTATTCTCCGAATGACAGTAAAAGCGGCCTTTTAATGACACTTGACAGGATCAAAAGTTGTATTTTTACTGCCTAGGCAGTAAAAGTGGAATTTTACTGCCTAGGCATTAAAAGTGAGTGTCACAACGTTCCAGGTAATAATTTCATTCAATTTGGTATTTGAAATTGATGGTGACAATGACAAAATAATTTAATTATTTGAATAATAATAATGAATGAAATAAATACATATTAAAAAGATGTCCATGTGTGAATTTGAACATTCGGAGAAAAAATTATATGTTTTACATGGCAGAAAAGCAGATTTAATGCCTCGGCTGGTTTCCTAGCCTCGGCTATGAAACTCCAGCCGCGGCATTAAATCTTGTACTTTTCTGCCTAGTAAAACAAATAACTATTTATTATGTTTAATAATTAATAATAATAATTAATAATTATTAATAATATTAAAAAGAACTTTAATGGTAAGTATTTTTATCAAGGCAGGTAGGTATCGATTTTATTCCTACTGAAACAATAGGCTACTTCCAAGATTTGGACAAGCTGTCATTTCGTTACGAATGGAAATAATAAGACGAAATTCCAGAGTCATAAAGAACTCGATGAGACCTTTAAAAGGAGATATGACTCGATCCCTACGGGGATGGAAAAAACTGAAAAATGGTACCCCCTCAAATCAAAAATCGACGTGTCCGAGCATTTTTTCAAATTTTCAATTGAAAGCCAAAAAATCAAAGTGGAAAGTTTCCATTGGCCCACCCTGTATAAATAAACCCATGTGTAAATAAAGACCATTGCCCCGTAGGCTTATTAGGAAAAGGATGTAATAGTATATTACAATCCGAGACGGGAAATGCTTCATTACTGGTCGAGAGTTTTTATTGTTTATCGAGACGCGTAGCGTCGAGATAAACTGAACCTCGAGACAGCAATGAAGTTTCCCGTCGAGGGTTGTATACTATTTTATTTTTAACCATAATTTCTTGAAAAAAAAAAATTCGGGGCAAAAAAATTCGGGGCAACCAAATGAGGTCGGCACATGAAGAGGAAAATGAGAACGGGAAATATTTTCCTGCTCCATTTTCCGTCCGTGGACGGGAAATGAGGACGGAAAAAATTTCCCGTCCTCACTTCCCGTCCTGGGACAGGTAATGGAGCAGGAAAATGAAAAGACAGAAATGTGACATTTTCAAATTTTTGAAAAGTCAGTAATGACAACATTTCATATATGGTTAAAAATAAAATAATTGTATCATAGGCCGCGTTCACCAGATACAAACGTTGGTAAACGGTTTGCGATTGTTCTGCTGAACGCTACGTTGAATTTGCGTTAAAACCAAACACGTTTTGCAAACGGTCGCCATTTTTGCAAGCATAACTCCAGAGTGTTTATAATTTTCAACTCTGTGTTTTGTGTGGTGACCTGTCATTCAGAAGGTGACGTTCTATCATTGAAAAGTTGAATCGTTCAGCAGAACCAAGAGTTTACTCAACATATTCTGTTGGTATTTGTAAACTGTTTACAATCCGTTTTGGTTCTGGTGAACGTAGCCATAGTAATTTTAAGTTTATCGCATATCAATCAATCTCTAAATGACAATTTATTAATAAATAAATAATTAAATAAAAAAATTTGAAGAAAAAAAAAATATCGATGATTGCGTACCTTTGAAATACTACTCCAGTGTCAGGGTTTATTTGAATCTCGTAAGCCGTAAGAGATACAGGGTTGGTAAAAGTGTGGAAAAGTGATGTTATTTAGTGCCTAATGAAATGCCACTTTGACGTTCAAATAACTCATAAACTTTCGGGGAAATCTGGAGAAAAAACGGAGTTTTATAAAGCCGTTTTAATCTTTTCATTAGCTTATTTGAATAAATGTTTTGGAATATACTTCTCATGACTGTTCAAATTTGATATTTCGTCTCTACGCCCTAATCATCATCAGTTTTTTTAAAAAAAAGTTCTCAACCCTTAGCTGTAATCAGCTATGCCACTTTTGGTTTCACACTGAGCAATGCAATGCAACTGCCTAACTTCTTCATAAGCTATCCACAGCAGATGGAAAATTACCATAGGTATAAACGTAATAAGCAGATATTGAAGAAAAAAAAAGTTAATATTTCAGAATGCACATTATTTTGAAAACAGAAACGCATCATCAATCGTCCTAAATAGCATGCCATAGATGAAGTGACAAGGCCTATATTTTGCAATATAACGGGGGCACGTACACCCATGTCCACTACGTTAGAAATGTCCGACTGGATTATATTGATTGACGTGATCTCTTGGGGTCAGGTGATCACTGGGGACCCAAAAAGGATAATCCCTTGCTCCGTATTGATTACAAAGTTGTAAAGCTTAGCTGGACTGCTTGATACGGTATAAGAATATATGAGAATAATTTATCTGTAGAAAATTTAATTGAGATGTTTTTTTTTATGAAACTTTGAATGATTCAATTTAACTAATGTAAATTGAACAACACCGGAATAGTATAATTGAGATATTGAGTAGGTAGGTACATAAGCAATGACTGAATATTATTCTGTACCCACCAGTAACAAGGTCGTTAGCTCAGAGGTCGTTAGTATGAACATCTCAACACAGGTGGCAAGTTTATAAATTAAGTTATCAAAATCTAATCAGCTGGTCACTAATTTAAAGTCTGACTAATTTAACCGGCAATTTTTTACTCGAATCGCTTTCCGAGATAAAACAATTAACAATCCCGGTTCGGTGCTTCCACGAATCGAGGCGCTGAATTGAAACATCAAGCTATTACCGAGATTTTATCAAGTCTTAACCATAGGCTTAGGTATCAAACCAATAAGGCGGCTGCCTAAAGAAAACGTATGTATATCCATCGGAAAGTCAAAACACCTGTAATTGAGAACCGGCCACGCTTGGGAACCGGAATTCGTAAAACAGAGATGTGAGAGCTACAATTATTTTCTTTGTGTTTTTGTTTGGTTCGGTGATTTTCGAATCAAAATATCGGCCATTTTGTTTGTCTTCAAATGAGCTTCTTCAATATATCAAATACAAAAGCGTGTGAGAAGCATTTTTGTTGTAATATCATTTTTATTGTTGCGGTTATAATGCCATTGAGTAAATAGATCCCTCGCGATTTATAATGATAAATTGAAATATCTTTCAGTAATTTGTAATTTATATTAAAATGAAAGAAAATAGGTTTGATACAACGATAATTATAAGTCGAATACTTTAAACTTACTTAATTCTGTACCTGATGTCGGCGAAGACTAATGATTCTAAAGTTTGCTGGTTTGATCTGTTTCAGAAATTATATTTATGATGAATTCTGGAGTATGGTAATATATACTTTTAAAAAATCAATAGAAGTTGCAGCTTATCAGAACATATATACTTTTAAATCCATAAAATTGTTTATTATCTAATGTTATGATTATTATCAGTATCTAATTCGCATCTTCACAACGTTGCGAATTCGATCAAATATATTCTACATTCCTTGGGTTCTTATTGGGTTTACAGTAATAGGTACTCGAAACTTTTTTTTCATTAAATGCTAAATTAAAAATTAACATAGGCCGCCCCTCTGACGATTTTCATTACGTAACCCCAACCGTTGAGACATTTTGCGATATTGTTTCACGGCGACTTGCGTATCACTCATCCATTTAGTAATTTAAATTAGGTATATTAATATTCACCCCTATATTTACCAAAATCCATTTTTGGTCGAAATTTGGAAGAATTTTATATTTTAAATGTTTTCGGTACAGTATAATTTTTTTCAATTTAAACGGGACAGGCCATATTGCACTTATCCTGGTTCACTTCTCCATTCAAGGCCTCGATAAGCTTGTTGCTATAACTATCAAATACATGGCCATAAGTCTATTGTTTTCTTGAAATATTTGAGTCTGGCCTATTTAGGTGTCTGTTCCACAAGGAACCTCAGCTGTTCAATAATTGTTACATTCAGGTCGCCTATGAATGATAATTGTCACAAAAAACGCATGACAGTTCTAATGGTAGCCGCCATCGAGTAATATTCAAGAAGTAAGATGACATTCACTTACAATACAAGATTACAAAATTACAAAATGGCGTATTAATTTCATACAATTTGTCTTACTTTCTCATTAAAATACTTAGAGTGTCTGCAAATATGTCAATATTGTGATTTCTAGCTAACACATGTCAACCTACACATCCTACTCAATGGAGAGTTCGCTCCATAGTTTGTCCTATGAAAATCAATATTAAAAAGATAGCTGGTGCATTAACAGGAGCAATACGAAGTCCAACAGCTGCAAGAAGATCTGGTGCGTCTATAAAAATGTTAATAATATTATATAACATTGATATGTCAAAGGATATTCGTCTATGCTCTAAAGATGGCCAATTTAAAAGTTTCATAATCTCATCACAATTCATCTCCTCATATGACAAACCCAATCTAAAACCTATTTCTCTAAGAAACTTTCTCTGAACTCCTTCTAATTTTCCCTTATGTATCAAGTAATGTGGATGCCATACACAACTTGCGTACTCAAGAATTGAACGGACAAGCGCACAGTACAACTCTTTGAAGGTGAAAATATTTTCGAAACCTCTTATAGTTCTAAAAACGAAACTAAGAAGGCGTATAGCTCTGTTAGTAGTGACATCAATATTGTGTATAAAAATGAGCTCAGAATCTAGCCAGACTCCAAGATCTTTTACTAGATTCCGCCTCTGTAACCTCTCAGAGTTCAAGCAATAGCTAAAAAGAACTGGATTTTTTAATTCACTGAAGGTTATAATATTACATTTATCAAGATTAAGTGTTAAATTATTATTTTTGCACCATGAAGAAAACCTGTTAAGGTCCTCCTGCAGCAATTGACAATCTAGAGGTGATTTTATAACTTTAAAAAGCTTCAAATCATCTGCAAATGTGAGAAGCTGATTAGTGATTAAACTGAAAAACGTCCTTCAGATCATAAATAAAAACATTAAAAAGGAATGTAGAAAGGTGACTCCCCTGTGGAACACCCGATGTCATCATACTCACTTCTGATGAAATATAATGTTCAACTTTTACAGCTGGCTTTCGATCTGTTGTTACTTTCAAACCAATTGAGAAGGTCTCCAAAGATCCCAAAAGCTCCAAGCTTCTTGAACATAATACCATGATCAACCCTGTCGAAAGCCTTTGAAAAATCAGTAGATATTGCATCAATCTGATACCTAATCTCAAAAGCTCCCAACAGGAATTGCTCATAGCTGAGTAGGTTTGAAACTGTTGACCTTTTCTTTACAAAGCCATGTCGCTCGTTCAATATAATATTTTCAAAATGAGAGGTAACATAATCAGAGACCATAGCTTCAAAAAATTTTGAAAACAAGCATATTTTAGAAATTGGGTAGTTCTTTATATTGGCCCTATCACCATCTTTAAAAATAGGTGTAACATAAGACTTTTTCCAGCAAGCGGGAAACACTCCACTGCTGAACATTGTAAATTTTACATAGTATTTCGGATGGAGCAAATTTATAATTTTGTACTAAAATTACAGGAATGCCATCTGGCTCAGGCCCAAGGCTATGCTTCAAGACACATATTGTATTAAAAACATCTACAACATTCAATTTTACAAATCCTAAATCTGAATGTATTTATCACAAGAAAATGACTCATTACATTCAACATATTACGAGTAGACAGTAGAGAAGTGCTGGTTAAACATGTCCGATATTCTCTGGGGATCCGTGCTGATTTCTTCATTAAGTGACATATACTGTGGATACTCAAATTTGCTTTTTTTTGAGTTTACGTAACTCCAAAAAGATTTTTTTATCTGTCAAACGATTTTCAAGGTTCTTTATCTCTATGTGAAGAAATAGACAGATTTCTGCACTGCTCCCTAAGATGTGAAAACGCACAGTAGTCCTCTAAGAAGTTTGTATTTTTGATGATTTTATGTGCTTTTTCCTTTCCTATAATTAAGTTTTTGAGGTTATTGTTCATTCACTCAGGAAACTTTGGTGTTTTATAACGAGAAGTTGGTGTAAACATCTCAACAACATAGTAAAGAACATCATAAAAACGTGAAACCACCACATCTACATCAGCACACTCACCAAGAAAATCCCAATTAACATCTGACAAAAGCAAATTCACTTCTCTAATATTAGTGCATTTAAAATTATAATAAATATAATCAAATACAATGTTCTTTGGTGAGGTAATGCCTAGGTCAAAATCACATAAAAAAGCTGGATGAGGTGCATCCAACCTTAATAAAGGCTTATCACAGATTGAAACACTGATATTTGGTTTTCTAGAAAACAATAAGTCAAGATAAATACCATACCTGTTTGGTACCTGTATGTTTTGGAACAGACCCAAGTAGGCTATACAGTCCGAAATGACAATGGCTTCATTTGTAAGATTTTCACTGGGAAAAGATCCATTTCCACCATTAGTCTAAGTTATTTTGGGTAAGTTGAACTCACCCCAAAGAAAAACATCTGTGACATCTATTTCATCCATCACATGCATCACAGAGAGACAGAAACTTTCGTATAAGTACCTCAGTAGAGGAGACACCTGGGATGTACACATTGTAAACCAAGATTTTATTTGTTCCAATTGTAAGTAAAACAAATAATTGTTCAACATTAAACAACACTGGGTTAAACAATTACTGGTTGCCTCTGATCTATTACACCTAAATACAAAGTAATCCTCTAGGCCAAGTTCACTTGTTAAAACACTATTATCAAGAAACGTTTCAGTCAACAGCAAAACATCATAAACCTCAACAAGAACATTGCACATTAGGGATTGCAGTTTTGACTTTATACTCCTCACATTTTGGTAATTAAATGTCAGACATTTGTTATTGTTACTGGTGGTACTTGAAAATTTCTTGCAGTATTTGCTCCAGATGATCTTACTTTGCGATAATTACGGGGCATAAAGGGCCCAATGATAACATTTCTAGGCCAAGAACTGCTATCATTCAAAGTGTCATAAAAAGTTTCGCAAACGCCAACCTTAAAACTTTTAGAATTGGCTCTGGAGGGTAGTTCTTCGACTATCAGCTGACCATTGTTTGATATTTGTGCCTTGTCTTTAATGTGACCGAAGATAATCTGAGAAGTTGCATTACTGTAAACACGCCCTAAAAATAACCATCTTTTCCCTGGCAGACCTCTAAATATACCTGCTGGACTAGCTGCTGAGCCTGTATTAATAGCTAATCCTTTTTGAGCCATTGCGATCGGGCTATGTCTTGGGTTATGACCATCATCGTTCTGGTATATGTAGTTTGGTAAAATCGTTTGCACCATTACCTGATTCAAGGCATTACTTACCTGGCTGTTGGTGATCAGAAGCTGAGGATCAGTGTTCGTTGCGATTATTAACATTTCCTTGGTATTGTTTGTGTCTGTTATAGTCCAGGAGGTGGCGCCAAAAACATGCAAGAGTTTTCGCAAGGCGGATATTTTCAAAATAGGTCGTACTTTAGTGCTAGAATGCTAGTGTACAGTCAGCACTCACAGTTCCGGGACAGCTGGCTCTGGGACGCGGGCAAAGTTGTAATTTTAAGAAGCATCTAAACTGTTTTCTCAAATCTCAAAATTTATAGAAATTTTGCACATTATCTGTTTGAAGGTCACAGATAACGTATGTAAATCGTCAGACGTCTAGTTCGTTGCAAAAAGGGGGTCAGACGTCCTCAAAGTTCTTATTTTATGGCATTTTATTCGGTGTCCTGTCAAAATATATTTTTGCGGGTATTTGACAAATATATTTGAAGAAAATGCCATAAAATAAGAACTTTGAGGACGTCTGACCCCCTTTTTGCAACGAACTAGACGTCTGACGATTTACATACGTTATCTGTGACCTTCAAACAGATAATGTGCAAAATTTCTATAAATTTTGAGCTTTGAGAAAACAGTTTAGATGCTTCTTAAAATGACAACTTTGCCCGCGACCCAGAGCCAGCTGTCCCGGAACTGTGAGTGCTGACTGTACACTAGCATTCTAGCACTAAAGTACGACCTATTTTGAAAATATCCGCCTTGCGAAAACTCTTGCATGTTTTTGACGCCAGCTCCCCAACTATTATTGTTGTTGTTTGTAATTTTGATGTCTAATTTTTTGAGGTTATGATCAGACCTCTTCTGGACTGATTGTTCTTTATTCCTTGGCCTGTTATAATCAGCTGATTGCCGAGGTGAGATTGGTGAGGAGCCGTGGAGGGGCAATTGCGGGGACAAAAGAGGTGCGAGGGGTTTGTTTATATTGCCATTTTCTTTCCAAATGCAAATTTCCGCGCGTAAGTTGCGATTTTTCATTTCCATATCGACAACTCGATCATTCACAACACAAGTTTATTTGGAACTGCATTCTGTCTCAATAGAAAATCTTCTGAAATATCATCATCAACCTTTGCCGCGCAAACGGGACACAGGATTCGGGACACAGGACCGATTCCTATGGTTTTTGCGCCCTTAATCCGGACCAAACACGCAGAGTGATATTGCTGGTACACCTATCACATTTCAACTCAATTTTCAAGAACTTTTACAACTTTCACACACTAATTTTACATTTAATTCTTGCGTATATGTCACCACTTTTTTCCGCCATCTTGAATCTTGAAACCTATCAACGGACCTACGTTCATGATAGAAAAAAAAAACCTCAACCAACGACGACCGTAATAATAACTATTGAACACTGGTTACTATGAGTAAATGAAAACAATTTTCTCTATTATGTAGTATTCCGTTTAACTGTTATTGGAGAGATGCATCAGCGTTAGGTGACCTACCTTCCACCAGCGGACGGAGGTGGGCCACAATGTTTTGGTACCCGGGATGCAAGTGGAATATATTTTCGATCGCAAGATGCAAAAAATCCTGGACAAAAGTCTGTGTCCAGAATTAAAAAAAAAAAAAATCAATGGACTCGGGGGAATAAAAACTCTCTCTGGTAACAATGACAATATGTAACTTACTGATTTCGCAATATTTGTATAGAGTATTCAGAACAATTTGATCGGAACATTTCTAGAGTCTGGCAAATGCTAGTTTATTTAAATTATACAATGGAATTCCAAAATATTCGCTTTAGATTCATGAACAGTGGTGTCGGCTGCCCGGCACTTTCGTAACTCTCTCTCAAATTAGATTATCCCAATCCGACCATATTCATTCTGGTGATAAGCTTTCACCCCTGTGAAGAAGCACCACCTTCACTTGGAAGTCTGTACCTCCACTCAGGTCCATATTTATTATTCAATCTATCATTCTCCATCGCCTTCCTACTACCAGCAGTGCTGTGTTTCAGACTCCAGCTGTTCGGAATTCCGTTCCTGATACGTTTCAAATCGATAGCTTCAGACCCTACAAATCTCTAGGCAATGACGGGATCTTTCCCACACAACTTTAAAAATGCTACGAGAACTTAAAGGTACACTTACAAAAACTTTCCAAAGCAAGCCTGATCCTAGGACATATACCGCTATCTTGGAGGGAAGCTAATATATATTCATACCAGAAACTGGTCGTCGACCTGAGGACGAAGCAAAATCATACCGTCCCATTAGCGTAACCTCCTTTCTAATCAAAACAATGGAGAAAGCAATTGACGAGTACATCAGAAGCGAAACTCTATTGAGCAGACCGCTCTACTGAAAGCAATTTGCTTATCAGCCAGGCAAATCCACAAGTGCTTTACACTGCCTGGTTAAAGACATTGAAAGGACAATCGAGTGCAAAGAGATCAATCTCACAGCATTCATTGACATAGAGGGTGCCTTCGACAACACCTCACATCTAATCAATCGCTAGAGCCTCACAAGAATGGAATCTTGAAGTCCCAATTATGAAATGGATAGAGTCGCTGCTAAAACACTTTTACGACTGAAATAAACGGAGCATCAGCTACCGCTACCACGGTCAGAGGGTGTCGTCAAGGGGGTGTTCTTTCTCCACTACTATGGACACTAGTGGTGAACAAAATCCTTACCAGACTGAGTAGTGGTGGATACCAAGTCATAGGCTATGCAGATGACCTGGCCATTATAATCAAGGGCAAACATGAAGGCGTAATAACAAGCCGAATGCAAAGTGCTCTAAACATCGTTAAAAATTGGAGCGAAGGCAAGGGATTATCCCTAAACCCGTAAAACAATTCTTGTCCCGTTCACAAGAAGAACGAAGCCAAATTTAAAAGCCCCACCGTTAACGCTACAACAATTACATTTTCCAACGAAGTGAAATACTTGGGGATTACCCTGGACCAAACACTCACTTGAAACAAACAGTTAGTGAAAACATGCTCTAGAGCTATATCAGCCATCTGGTCATGCCGCAAACTAGTTGGTAAAACATGGGGGCTAAAGCCAAAGATGAAGCCCATGGTCACATACGCCTCATTGGTATGGTGGCCCAAAACTCAGCAAGTCACCGCTCAGATCAAGCTAAACAAGGTACAAAGGCTGATATGCCTAGGAATAACGGGAGCAATGTCGACCTGCCCCACCACAGCTCTAGAAACGCTGCTTAAAATTCCTCTACTTCACCTATGTGTGAAAAAGGTGGCAATAAACAGCGCTCACAGGCTATTCCAGTCGGACAAGTTCAGTTCAAGCCTGGTGATCTGAGGGAACATCTGCGCAGCTTTGAAATAATGAAACTGGAGAATGCCAGCAAACCAACCGACCACATGATGGTCAGATTGGACTTAGAGATCCCATTCTCAGTGGTAATAAACTAGCGCATGCATGGGAGAATAAAGAATTACCACAAGAAGACAATGCATATCCGTGGTACACAGATGGATCCAAGGGTTTTCAAGTTTGCCTCAAAACTAGTCTGGGAGTGTGAACAGACCCTAAAAACACTAGGGACACACAACCAGGTAACGCTGCCTGGTCATCGAGGCATAAAAGGAAACAAAGAAGCAGATAGCCTCGCAAAAGAAGGGGCCTCAACACCATACGATGGACCAGAGCCCTATTGTAGCTTGATGAAAAGTAACATCATGGAAGAACTCACCAAATGGGAGGAAGACCAACTGTCCTAATATTGGACGCACACTCCGCGACTAAGACAATCAAAAAGGCTTATCTCCTTTTCAGCAAAAAGAGCCCAACAGCTCCTAAACATGAGCAGATCAGACATCAGAATGATCGTAGGACTGCTCACAGGATACTGCCTGGTTAGATACCACTTGAGGCTAATGGGTAGAGCAGAAGACGATCTCTGCAGATTCTGCTCAGACGCAATAGAGACCGCAGAGCACTATGAATGTCCAGCCCAATTCTGCAAGAGGCTCAAGTTCCTCGAGGGGGCAACACTATCACCAAAAGAAGTGGGCCCACTGACACCCAGAAAAATAGCTTCCTTCAGCAGAAGTCTACCCTTCCTGGAGACAATTCAAGATGTAGAGTCACGTACAAAATATCTGCAAAGGTAGCAGTTCTGAGCAGCTGGAAAGCCGAAACGATTCCCCCCACAATCTACAATCTACAATACAAAACCATTTTATCGAGATATCTCTAGAATCACGTAAATTGTTTATTTGAAGCACACATCGGAATTTCTAAATATTCGCGCTCCAATCTAAAAATTGATGAAAGGATGTTTTTATGTTTATACCTAGATATATTAAGCCACAAAAAAAAAAATCTGCAAATAAATACTTAATATATAATTAACCAATAATCACATTGGGAAGGTTTCAAATTTCAACACCACTTTAAATTAACTGAGCGGATATTTCAATTAACGATCTTCAAACCGACTCTGCAACAACACATCATTCTGCGAAACAGCCTATTCAAACCAACCATTCACGTAATTACAGGCGGATCAGTGACTCTTTTTCAGACCAAAAGTAGACACTTAACTGGTACCTTCATAATAAAGCAATTTTCCATTTCACATGCAAAACCAAACAGGTTCTCCAACTGATGTTCTTCTTGCATGTCCGCGGGAGCACTTCACATCCTTGAAAAGGCACCGGGAGGTGAAGTTTCAAATTACCCGATAATGACATACACCCGGGGCGCCCAAAGAACCATTCGTAGCCGCACCATATTCCATTAATATTATTTTGACGTGGAAAATTGACTAACGCTCTTGAATGATGATGATGTTCTTCTAATATAGGTTCGGTAGCCGAAGTAGCAATAAATTACGTATTTATACTGACATGGTTTGAGGATTGGTTCAGTTTTCCATAATAATTAAAATATTACATACAAAATACGTATTTGAATAAACTTTCATAGGATTTATAGATTTTCATGTTTTCCAGTATGACCTGTTATGATGATAAATTTATGAATTTTCTAATTTATTTTGGTACCTGTTGCTTTATTTATTTATGGATAAAAGGAACACTGTTTGCACCTCATAAACAAGCCATTTTAACTAAATATTTGCACAACTTACTATAAAATTCAAAACACGCATATTTGATAAGAAAATATAATAATAGGTATGGGTACCTATTATATTAATTGAGCTTTAACTTTGATACTAAACTTATAATCAAACGATTTATTTAGAACTGTTCTGCCTTAAGGGATCTGGATATAGGTATTATTTTTCATATAAAACAACGTTATTAAGTAATTTCCAGCATCATTATCAAGTAATTTTCTTTATCATATTCAGATCTTTGGAACAATTTGCATCCTGGTAATCTGTATAAAGATTCTAAACGAGAACCAGTAGGTATAATTTACATGCAAAATAGTGTGTTACTTTGTTAAGTCGATTTTCTGGCCAAATATACCTACCTATTTTAAATTTAGGTTTATGGTTGTTTTATATTATCATTAGTAAGAGACTATAGGTAATAATAATACTCTTTATCTTTGAAAATGTTCAATTAGGTTCCATATTATTATTATTATTATTAAACAATTTCGCATGAATAAAATTGCCGGATGATGAAAAGAACAAGAAGAAAGAAAAAATACGACTAATATTTGGCATATATTTCACATATTCAAGTATAAACTTCATTTGAGCTTATAGAAAACGAAAAAAAGAATGAGACGTTACAAGTATAACATGGGATCTTTCCACCTCAAAAGTATTTAGTCATGAGCTACTAAACGAAAAATATAAAAATACAATTCCGAAAAAATGTTGAACACTTATTTTCCTAATATAAGCAAAAGTTCACAAATGGTCAATTGGTCGAAAAACTCCCGAATCCGAAGGATGCTTTAATTTAAAGAAAATATCTGAGTAACTTTCTGGCTTCTTGACCTCTGCTAAGTGAATGGAGTCTCTCTTGAATAATTTTTTTGGCATCTAGATAGCTGTGGAGTAAATTTAGACTCGCCTAGTTTTTGTGGTACTATAGAGACGCTTCAGAATAATTACCAATAATATTATAATATAATAATAATTTGTATAATACCTATATACAGTGTGTCCCACATTGATCGAGATTGTATCAGGATATAGCAAACTATAACAGATACGAAGGACGTTCAATGGGAAACGTTTGCAGATTGAGTCTAGCTATTCACATTTTTGAGATATTTTGGAAAAACTGAGAAGTTAATTTTTTCAAAATAGGCTGTAAGTCTTTTATTTTTGAAAATTTCTCAAAACGGTAAAAACACTTTCAAAGCAACTCTTTGTGCAGAATATGCAGGTGCGGTTAGATTTTTCGCATTACAAAATATTTAGTGTAAGGAAGTAAATTTATTTATAAATACAAATGAAACCAATAAAAATCTAAAGGAGTGATGTCAGTAGACCGAGCTGGCCAAGGAACTGGAGCGCGATTAGCAATTCTCTCCAAATGTATCATGCAAAACTTCCTGAACTGGTTATTATGAGCAGGGCAACCGTCTTATTGGAACCAAATCATATCGAACTGCGCTTCAAGCGTGATGCTGCTATTGAACAAAATTTTGATGAAAATCCGTCATATTCGACCCGGAAAGCTTGGCAGAGAACTTCACATATCCAAGTCAACTATTCATAGTTTTGAGGTGAAATGAATATCACCCGTATTAACCGACCATAGTCCAGGGCCTTCGAGGAGATGACTATCTAAAGAAGGATCGAGTTTTTTAACTGGTACATTAATCAATGCAACGCAGATCCAGCTTTTCCAAATTATGTTGTATGGTCCGATGAGACTACATTTAGTAATTGTGGAGTATTTAATCGTCACAATTACCACTTCTTGCCAACAGAAAATCCAGAATTGAAAGCTTAGCGAAGGTTGGAAGTTCATTTCGGTTTTAATGTATGGTGCGGCATTATTGCTATGATATCCAATTTTAGTGTCATATTGTTTTCAGGTAATTTGGGCAAATAAAACAAAGCCGTGTTCCAATAATGTTTCATTTGTGCACGCTAAACAACAACAGCAACAGTTGTTGTCACGGTCACGGCCAATCAATAAGAACTTACAACTTACTCCGATAGAGGCGCATGGCGCATAGTAAACCGATAGTTACAATGTTGCCAGTTAAGAGAATTGTCAGTGAGTGAACTCAGTTCGTCAATTCTACACCCTTCTTCAATACTTAAAACTTCCATTTGACTAATTTTTATCTAATTTTCGAACGTGTTACAAAACTGCAAAAGTAAACAAAAAAACATATGTTTTCAATCAAAAGCAAATACAAAAATAAAAATATGAAATTTCTTAAATTATATACAACGAATACAATTAAGTAATAACAGGTCCAAAATACAACTAAACTAGGTCATGAAATAAGTGTCTACAAATGAAGGAAACCTTATATTTTTATTTCACAGTTCCACAATATTCAAACAATTTCTGAAATAAGAAAATTTGACTTTAGCCAATGGTTTAGTAAGCATATCAGCAACTTGGTTTTGAGTGGGAACATACAATAACTTCACCTTATTTTGATTGACACAATCATGAATAAAATGAAATATTACATCGATATGCTCCGTGCATTTCAATTCCAATGTTGAGGCCATTCTTATACAAGATTGGTTATCCTCGTATAACAAGAAAATAAGGTAATTTTTCACTCAATAATAATTGTTCATTTTCTATATTTAATTGCAATTTAGTTGCACTGGCAATTTTTGTAAAACTTTACTGATCAATGCCTTCTGTGTAATATGTAATTCATTCTCAAATTTATCAATTTCTAATCCTAAAAATGTTAATTTTTGATTTTTAAACTCTTTCATTTTGAAATTCCTGGATAGCTTCAGTTTTAATTATCTATGTTTTTTTGATAATCTTGAAAATAAAATAATATCATCAACATATATGAAGAGAAATGTTCCGGAGTTAAAATACAGACATGGATCTTTCTTCGACCTTTGCAAACCTAAATCTGTTAATGTTTTATGAAAAAGGTTATTCTAATATTTTGGAGCCTGTTTTGGGCCATAAAGTGACTTATTCAACTTCCATATTGAGCTTTGATCTACCTTTAGACTTTTAGGTGGTTCCATAAATACAGGAGTATCCAAAGCTGCATAGAGAAATGCAGAGCTTACATCTAGCTGCTGAACACACAAATCAAACTCAAGATACAAAGTTATACACGAATTGTCACCATTCGTGCCACTGGTGCATAAACGTCTTCGTCTAAAGAATATTGCTTAAAGCCACGAGCCACTAGTTATAACGTACTTATTTTGACAATTGCCTAATTATACTGCTACGACTAGTCAGCTTCAGTTCGGAGGCCATGGGTCTATGGGTTCCTTGTATACATCTTATCATTGGGCGCCACCAAGTTAATTGTGACTTAACTAGGAAGATAACTTAATGAAGTTATAAACAAAACCTGTGCAATTGGAGAGCTTATCAATAAAACAACTAATTAGGTACAATAGTGTATCTGGCTTCTTTATTAAAAAATAATAACAATAATGAATAGGGATAGCCAGGATGTTGTTAAAAATGTGTATACATTATGGCTTGTACCAATTTATAAATATTTGATTATAAAAAAAAATGAATGTGAATAACGCACATATAAATATGAATTTTAAGTAAACATGACTAAAAACCTTTTGGTATTTACACTTGTGAGTGATAAGAAAAATACAGTATGGATTACACTTTACCAACAGGCAAATTAAACACAGAAAGGTGTAAGTTATTGTTAGGGCAACCTCAGGGTAAAATTCTAGAATTTTATTTAAGGGAACCTAATTCAGTATCAAGTGACTTGTATAGGATTTGCCTAAATAGTAAAAGGTGCAACTTACATGTGATACAAGTGTTTGTTATCTTCAAATGTATGTGTAAATCCAGAAGTTTTGAAGGGAGATTATCTACAGGTTTGGTCTCACTGTAGACAGACTATGGTATGGTAAGTGAGTCATGCGTCCTATCCACGTTGTATCTGTTTAACGTAGAACCCAATGTGGTTCTAGCAGAGTGGTACCAATAGGGTTGCTGAAGGAAGGCTACCAAAGCCCAACTACGAGCAATCTAGATCTAGTCTAGAATCTCTTTAATTACAGCCTAGGAGCTGTCTAGATATAGCCAAGAGTCTTCCAAGTATAACCTGGCACTAGGACCCTATAACGATGTTCGCATAAAAAAACAAATCGAGCCCAAATATTAGAAATAATCTTACCTCAAATTGAGGGATACTCTAGACCAAAGGTGAAGTCTTAAACTTCCAAAAGCTGCTTGGGACAGTCCTATTGAAAAAAAAGGAACACGTGTTGTAGGTTAATATTTCCTGGAGAAAATCTCAAAATTTACCGAAACAAAATCCAAAATGACCAAGGGACGACTCTAGACAATTATCAACAAGAAATTAGTCTAAACCTTGAGTTCCCTGGCACAAAATTCCAAAAAGTCTCGCCCAAAATCAATTAGGGCCGAGACCAACCTTTCGGTATCAAGTCACAAGATCAAAAAAGCTGATTCTTCATTTAGATTTCGGAAAAAAACTTTCATTTGTCAAGCTTCTAATTTTGACATTGAAGAAAATTATAGAAAAAAGCGTGTTCAGTTTCACCCCAAGAATACGAACTGGAAGTTTGGTTGTGTAAAAATGACTGGTGAATGTTGAAAAGTGCCTATAGAACATATATCAAAAAGTAGAACAGGTCTAAAGAAAACGCCTAGACAAAACAGCTGTTCAATGACATGATCGAAATGAAAAATCAAAAGAAGTAAACAACAATTTATCATAACCTCAGATTATTTATTAATTGGATTTGCAAACAGAGATGATGAAAAAAATCTCTCCTTTATATAAGATTCTAATCAATAACAGCGGGCCCTGCCGTACTGAATCAAACCTTCCTAGATCAATTAACCAAACTTGCAAACCTGAGCTAAAAAAACTTTCAGTAGAAGGCAGTACTCAAGGTAATAAAATCTGGGCACAGAAAAGATAGTTGTTCATCCATTTATTTTTTTATAGTTCTATATAGAATCATATCTACTAGAGCAAAACACAGTAGCATATTAAACAAGAAAGTGGAAATGCTACATAGTCTTGCTTTTCTCACTATTTCACGATTCAATAGCTTTTCGCGGAACACCCACTTTGAGTCTATTATTTCCGATGTTTCTGCTCTTGATTTCACAATTTCCCATGTATTGTTTTCCCTTAACGAGTTCAATTCTTCTTGAATTGCACATTTCTTCCATTCCTCGTTGGAGTTTGGTACTTCAGATATAAGATGACCAGCCGACAATGCTGCCATTAAATCATAATCAAAGTGATCATCATTTAGATGCTTGGGTAGTTGTCTGTTTCGGGTACTTCGTCTCATATTGGGATTTTGATTTTCTCTTTCATCTTCAGTGTTCCTCTCAGAACTCTCATATGCATTGTCACTTTCTGTTTCTACATTTACATTGTTAATTTCTACAGTAATTGTGTTGGTTTTGGTTTCATCAAAGACGATATTCCTTCCAAATATAATTTTTTGGTTTTCGAGATCCCAAATCCGGTATCCGTTATTAGTATAGCCAACCATTTTCAACTTTTGACTTCTTGGATCTGATTTTGATTTTCTATCTTCTTTTGGTATATGGTTGTACGCTATACAGCCAAAAATTTCAATGTTCTTTAAATTTGGTTTTTCGCCAAACCAAATTTCAGCTGGACACTGATTATTTGTGAGAGCACTTGAAGCTGTTCGGTTGGTTAAATAAATGGCTGTTCTAACTGCTTTGCCCCATAAACTTCTGTCCATTTTAGCATCGACTATTAAACATCTCGCTTTGTCAAGTATTGTCCTGTTATAACGCTCAGCCACCCCATTTTGCTCAGGGTTTCGAGCAATTGTATATTGAATTTGCATTCCAATTTGTTGACAAAACTTTTTTATTTCTGTGGTTATGTATTCCCTAGCATCATCACATCTTACTCCTTCGATTTTTGTTGCAGATTTTGCTGTTACTTGTGCTACATATTCTTTAAATTTTTCAATGACTCCCCTTTCATGTGTTTATAAATATTACATAGCAAAATGTGAGTAGTGATGTAACATAATACTTTTTGCCATCAGAAGTGGGAGGATTTAGGGGAGCTACAACATCTGTCGATATGACTTCCAGTATTCGTTTTGCTTTTCTCTCTTCGTTTATTGGTTCAAAGGGTTTTCGAGTTTGTTTTCCTTTCAAGCATATTTCACACGCGCCTGGACATAAGAGTCCCTGTTTGGGAATCGACTCACTGAGTAGGGGACCGCGCATTCCCGTGCTAGTCCTTGACACGTTTCGTCCTTGTTACGACTCATCAGAAGGATATAGGCTGAAGTTCCCTGTCCAAGCAAAATTGAACTTCGTTGACCAGTCAGAAATAACTACTCCGAGGGGAAATACCCCTACCGGCGCGGCGTTGACTTACACTGATTGGTGGCAATGGAAATTGTTAGAAAGTTTTTTCAGGTAATGACCAACGTGAAAGCTCTAAACGCCAGTAGGGGTATTTGCCCTCGGAGTAGTTGTTTCTGACTAGTCAACGAAGTTCAATAACTTCACTATGCTTAGCAACATTGATTCTAGATTTAGATTTAGAAGTAATTAATCAGCGAGTAGATTACTCTATTGGAGTAGAAGAGATTTGATATATTATTTTAATATATTATTATGGTAATAAAGCAAATAAAAAAACATGTACTTAGCTTTGCACACCAAAATCTAAGATCAGTGTTTACAGGATTTGTGGAGTTTACTAATATAATTGAAAGTAACAGTTTTGATGTGGTCGGTGTAACAGAGACTTGGTTAACTAATGATACATCGTCAGATGTAGTCAGTATCCCAGGTTATAATTTTTATCGAAAAGATTGAGGTAGAGGAAAAGGAGGAGGGGTAGGATTTTACATAAAAAATTCATTAAAATGTGAGAGTTTGTGTTTTGCAAATTTAATTCTACCAGATGGTTATGAGCATTATTGGATGCGTATTAAAATAAATCATAAATTGTCAATGTCGGTAGGTGTTGTTAATAGAGTAGGAAATAATGTTCTAGAATGTGTAAATTGCCTGGATAGGTTGTTGTCTGAGGTTGTACCTATGGATGAGTATAATTTGGTTCTTGGCGATTTGAACATAAATATGTTAAATATTCATAATCCAGTTAACAGGTTGTTTGATAGTTATGGCTTTTGTCAGGTAATAGATGAGCAAACTCGTCTGACTGGTGCAACGGCCACTCTACTGAACCCAATTTATATAAATGACAAAAATTTTGTGAGTCAGAGTGGCACAAAGGACTCAAATGGCGTGAGTGATCATCTGCTAACATATTGTAATGTGAAGATTTCATATAATAAAAAATTTGAAAAATTCTTGACTATAAGGGATTTCAAACATTTTAGGGAGAGGGATTTTTTCTTTGATCTGCAAACAATGGTAAAATGGGATGATTTATTATTTTCATGACATTGATAGTAATGTTAAATATCTCACTGACAATATTAAGAATTTGTTTGGGATACATGCACCTTTGAGGTCCATTAGTGACAAATCCACGTGCGCCATGGCTGACATATGCAATTAGATGTTTAATGAAGGAAAGAGATGATGCTAGGCTTAATTTTAAAATGAGAGACACTGCGGCAAGTCTTGAAAACTATAAAATGCTCAGAAACCTTACCAAATCCTCGATACGTAAAAAAAGTTGGCTTATTTGGAATTTTTAGAAAATCAAAAAAATGAGCCTAAAGTTTGGAATACTTCAAGAGACCTAAATTTTTACATGCCCGCAAGTACAGTCAGTGAAATCCCTTCTGAATTGTCAAATGTAGAGGAAATAAACGAGTATTTCTGCAGTGTCTTTCAAAAAACAAAAAACTGTGATACAAAAATAATACATCATGATAATTGTAAAATAAAAGAAGGTATACATTTTTCATTAAAATTAGCGTATTCCTCGGTCATATATAAGTGCATAAATAGTAATAAGTCTGATGCTGCATCAAGATCTAATACTTCAAATGGTGAAACTGAGCCTGCATGTTATAATATTGCATATTACACATATTTATAATAAATAGTTGTGTCTGAAACGTGGTCATTTTCCAAGCTCATGGAAGCAATCTCTAGTCTCTCCATTGCCTAAGAAACATGATCCTGTCAATTTATCAGATTTGAGGCCTGTGACTCTGCTTCCTGTTATCTTTAAAATATTGGAAAGGGTCTAAATATTACTGACAATAGTGTAAAAATCCAAGATAAGCAAATGGCAGCTATTCTTATATTGTTGGACTACTCAAAGGCTTTTGATGTGTGCTAAATTGTCTTTTTATGGGTTTGATGAGCTTGCAGTGAATATGACGTGAGAAACATTTCAGGTCATATTTATCGGGCCGTAGGCAGGTGGTTTGGTTAAATGGATCAACATCAAAATGTAAGCTAGGGCTTCGCGAGACTACAAGTCTTGGTCTCGTCTTGGTCTGGGTAGCAAGACCAAGACCAAGACCAAGACCTAATAAATATTCTCATGACCAAGACTTGACGATCAAGACCAAGACCAAGACTCTCTCTCGAGACTCTCGTCTTGGGCTTGGTCTTGGTATTGAAAAGAAAAATCGACTCAATATTTCCTATATCTACTTTTAATGTCTTTTGATAAAATAAATTCATGTAATTTATAATATTTTCAAAATTCACGACAAGGTATTATAGTATACAGTGTCATTACTTTAGTGTGCAACATATGGGATTTTTTTTTAGTAATAGCACAATCAAAATACAAACAAGGCCAAAAGTTGGTGCATGCCTGATAATCATATTAGGTGCACTTAGAATGGTTACAAGTCAAACAGCATACAGGGTGGCTCAAAAAATATCAAAATTCTACTAATATTTACTTAAATAAAATAAAACTTCTGCACTATAAGGAGAGTTTTTTTAATATGGCTTTTATCATCAAATAACACAAGTAATTTTATCTGGAATGGATGCATATATCCCACATACAACTAAACGTAGAGCTAATGCAAAACCTTGGTTCAACGGCCAGTGTCAAACGGCTGTACAGAAAAAACACAGAGCATATAACCTTTGGAAACGACAAAAAACCGCTCAAAACCACACAGAATTTATAGAAGCCAGAAATAGTTGCAAAATTACTATTGACTCCGCTAAAGAAACATACAATCAAAGAATAAAAAACAGGTTGCTGAATTGTCCAAGTAGTTCTAGGTCCTTTTGATCTCTTGCAAAAGCTGTTGGATCTAACTTCACCAAGTCATCCATACCACCACTTACAGATAAAAATAATCACTTAGCCACAACATCAGAGGAAAAGCCAATATGCTTGCCCAAATGTTTTCCTCCAACTCCAACCTAACAGTGCCAAACGGAAAAACTCCACCGTTCATTGAAAGGGTTTCCCATAGTATGCCAGAGGTACCCTTTTGTCACAGAGAAATACGAAAATCCCTTAAAAAGCTGGATACAAACAAAGCAATGGGTCCGGATGGCATTCCCGCAATAGTACTCAAAAATTGCGCCAACGAACTCACCCCAACTTTCGCAAAATTATTCAATTTGTCTTACAGGCAAGGAGTATATCCATCATCATGGAAGTCTGCCGCAGTACAACCCATTCTAAAGAAAGGAAAAAAGACAGATCCGTTAAACTATAGACCAATTGCTATACTTCCGGTGATATCAAAAGTAATGGAGAGAGTTGTGAACAAACACCTAACCAAGTACCCTTCGAAAAGTACAAAATTATCAACGATAAGCAATACGGATTTCGAAAATATAGGTCAACTGGCGATTTACTTACATACGTCACTCACTTATGGCAAAAAGCGATTGAGTTGCGGGGTGAAACAAGAACAATTGCCTTAGATATATCTAAAGCATTCGACAAAGTTTGGCATGAAAATCTGCTCAACAAGCTCAAAGCAATGGGATTATCGCCGAAACTTTGCACTTGGTTTGAAAGTTACCTAAAGGACAGATCCATTTATGTTGCACTGGATGTCCAGAACTTCAACTCTTACCAAATAAATGCTGGTGTGCCACAGTGAGCAATCCTTTCGCCAACTCTTTTTCTGATTTATATAAATGACCTCATAGATAAAACAGTAAATCCACTTTATTGCTTTGCAGACGATTGCAATGTAGTCTCCTCACTCATACCACCCACAGGTCTTTCCGCACGTGAATTCCATCATCTTAGACTAACTCAAATATCGCAGATAAATAACGACCTGGAGATAATAGAGGACTGGGGTAACAAAAACCTTGTACAGTTCAACGCGCAGAAAACCCAAGCAGCTCTGTTTTCAAAAAAGACCAGCACCGGTGAGCCAAACATCATGCTATCTGGAAGTGCTGTCACATTACAGAGTCAGTTGAACATCTTGGGGGTTACTGCAGAGACCAACATGTCTTGGCACAGTCACGTGGCAGATATTGCTAAAAGGGCGTCCCAAAAGCTGGGGGTGCTATTTCGTACAAGACATCTGTACACACCAAGCCAATTGCTGACACTCTACAAAGCCCAGATTCGACCAACTATGGAGTACTGCTCACATATATGGAGTGCAGCACCCAAACATACCTTAATGCTTTTGAACACCGTGCAAAAACGAGCTATCAAGCTGATCAATGACCCCGCACTTACTAGTAACTTGGATGGTCTCGAACATCGCAGATCTGTGGGCGATTTATCTCTCTTCTACAGGTACTATCACGGAAAATGCTCTGAAGAGTTGGCACGTATGATTCCACCGAGAGTAGCACCTACCAGGCGAACCCGTCAAACAGACGGTAACCATGAATTTACTGTCAAACTAGAGGCACCAAGAACCTCATTATATCAGAATTCATATCTCTGGAGAACAGCATCGCTGTGGAATAAACTCCCTGCGACGGTTTTCCCTGCAGGTTACGTTACAACCTGAACCGTTTCAAGACCAACATACACCGACATTTCCGCGCACTTGCCGCTTCTCGAGCGTGATAGGACGTTTCCTTGCGAGTGCGCATATCCGTAAAAAAAAAAAATCATTAGTAATGTTTTAACTTGTAAAAAAAAAATTGCGACATTTTAAAGTTGTTACAGTTCAAAATTCACTGTATCAATTTGTTAGTTTTATATAAATTCTCATTTAATATTGTATTCCAAAGCTCTAAGATTGTTTTTAATTGATATCCTTTTATTTTAATCATTTCATGGACATAAACAATTCATTTTCCGACAGGTTGGCAGGGGGCTTCTGTTTTCCTGTATTCTTGTTTTGTTGGGGAAATATTCCTTGTGGGACTGCGTCTGAAATGTAAAAGGATGACTTAAGATGAAATAGAATTCAATTTCAATACTTACCTTTATTAAAAATTGGGGCCCAGTGCTTTGTTTACCATCCGTTAATTATTGGGTTATGATTTATTATTTTGACACTTGAACTTGATCTTGAACAGCTGTGTGCTCCGAACACTTCGGTTTTTATTATTTAGCGGTCTTGGGATGTCGCACAGGTGCTTGTAGTAAATGGGTCAAGGTTTCACCGATAAATCAAAGTCATTGGCGTAGTTCACAGAATTGTTACTGTGTTGCTGTCTGTAGCAACAGTAAGTTTTCTTCGTTTTGTTCATGAATTGAAATTTTCTGTGTAAATTATAATTTAGCTGAGGAAATTAACAACTAGTTGAGATTTTAAAGAGTTCTATTGTGTTTTGGGACTGTATGGAAATTATTTTGAGTTTTGGCAACAGACCCAGAGAGACGAGTCGTCCCTGGTTCTGACCATGAGATTGCAGTTTTGTCATTAGGGGGGAAATTGAACCTTTCAAGTTCTTTCTTCGGTCTTTTCTACCCCAACTTTCAGCCTGAATGGTCGTTTTAGCTGCCAAGCCTGCTTGAGTCCTAGGATTCGCCTTTGTACATAAGGGATTTTGGCTACAGCTTTCGCGTGGAATCCGTTTCTTTGGTTTACTGGATAAACCGCAAGTTGTGCTGGAGGCACGTGTAATTTTGGATTTCCACAAACCTTTTTGTAAGGGATTTTTGACCACGTGACTGGTAAGTTATCTTACTTTTGCTGCCCAAGAACCACATGGTTCTTGGCTACACATTTCCATACTATTACCTAGTTTTCTCGTCACTTATAGAGAGTTGGTCCCAAGGGCTTATATGTCCATTTTTGTCCTGCCTTTCCGCCGTCTTATACGTGTGCCTTGATGGTGATATTAGGGAGATATGCCATTTCGACAATTACGGTGTTGCCGGATGAGGAAATGATGTCCTTAGGCGTTGTAGGAATGTGATTGTTGGAAGGTATGTTTTTATCTATTTTTATATACTAGGGAGGGAATAAAATATAGGGTTTTGCTTAGTAAAATCTAGATGATGGGCTATTATGAAAGCGCCATTTGTGTGACGTTAAGTTCATTCTAAATGTGCAGACTTCGTAGACCCGGCTTGTCGAGGCCGTCTAGTGCTAGTCTTTGTGCTGTCAAAGCTAGTTATAATTTAATATAGTTCTGGAACTAAGGCTGAATACCTTTTCTAGGGCGTTGTTTTTTGGTTGGTGTCTTGTTCCGGTGTCTGATGTTGATGTCTAAATCAAGTCTAGTGTTTGGTGCACAATGCACGTAGCTAATGGGTAGCAGTAGCAGCTGAGGTAGCTTCTGGACGTTTCTCATCCTTTCCAGGCTGGTTGCTGATTTCATTTTACCAGCAGGATTGAGTAATGTATAACTGCTCTATTTTATTTCTTACATAATAATTAGAATGATGCTCAAGAGTTGAATGTTACTAAGGTAGAGTGTTTTATTATATATCTAGTTACATATTTTCTTGGCATTGTCATGCTATAAATATAATCGTCTTGCGCCTGGTATACCATGGTATTTTAGGGGATGATTTTGCCTATTTATAATTAAAGTTTAAATGTCTAGCGTAATTGATTAATTGCCCTTATGTAATCAATACGTTGACCTTATGTGAACACGACTTTATTATTTAGTGTAATATTTTGATGTCGATTATTATTGTTATACATTTATTTACATTTCAACTGTTACGTGTTATCTATTGCCCAAAGCTACATAGGTTTAGTAATTAAATATTGTCCTTTGTTTTGAACCTGACTTTTATTGATTCCTTCTGCTGAGAAACAATGCCTAGGTCCAAGAGACCCATGTTTAGTAAGTACTACTTTCTTTATCATTATATCTTTGAGCTAGCTGGTGTTATAACTGGGAAATTTAGGTTATAAATTTGGCGTACCCAACGTGTGGCATTTGAGTTCTTGGTAGAGTTGTCAATTTTAGTCGGTTTTTTTTTATCAATATTTCAAAGCTTGTATGGTGTGATGTTTAAAACCTTGAGCTATCAATGAATATTTAATTGGAGTACCCTTGATTGGTTCACTACCCATTTTGCTCAGTTGATAATTTTTTAATTCACTTCACAAGTTGCGTGTTTTGTTTTTTTAAATCATCAATTTCGAACGCTACACTAAAGAACCCTAGTATAGGTTTAAAGGTAAACAATAACAGAAGTCCATTGAAGTTAAGTCAGATAATTTCGGGTTTGGGTATACCTACCAGCAAACATTTAGATTTTTTTTGGTTGTTTTTTGAAACATATACTTAGATTTTTTTGAAATTTTTTTACAATATCGGATAAATTTATTTTGGTTTCACAAACAATATTTTTACAGGTTTTATGCTCAGGTATTTTGGGTTGGTATTGTAATTACTGAGAGTACTTCCCTGTTTAACTGGTTGATATTGTTGATACCTTATCTTGTTTTTGGTTGATACAGGTTTGGTTTTTACCGTCCCGATATTGCTTGCTCATTTGTTTTGGTCGTTAATTATTGAGGGAACATTGTTGGTCGATTATAGTAATTTATTGGGAGTGTAATTTTATTTGGACAAGATGCTTTTTAAACTTGATGCTGATAGACTCTCCAAAGAGGAACTTATTTGGGAGTTGACTGTTCGTGGTGTTGGTATTGAGAAATCGGAAACTGTTGATGCTTTAAGGAAAACACTTCATAGCGCTTTGAGTTTGGAGAAGGATGCTTCGTTTGTACAGGGTCGTAGTTTCGATGGGGTAGCCACTGAGGAGTTGGAGATCTGTGAGGCTAAGCTTGCTGAGATAAAATCGCTAATTG
The DNA here is from genome assembly GCA_917834065.1 of Ceutorhynchus assimilis. Lineage (NCBI taxonomy): Eukaryota > Metazoa > Arthropoda > Insecta > Coleoptera > Curculionidae > Ceutorhynchus > Ceutorhynchus assimilis. The sequence goes on from OU892278.1 coordinate 23,714,385, forward strand.
AAACTTTTTCGGGTTCAGTTAATCAGAATAGGAAGATTGAGACTAAGATTTGCCATGTCTATAGTAGATTGGAGTGGATTAGTTCTGATGAACAGTCTCTGATAGAGAAACGTTCTTTATATTTAAAACAATTAATGCGAATGACGACCGACTATAAATCCAAAGTCCAATCTCTGGAATTGGTCAATCGTAATACAGGTGAGCCTACTGATCCTCGCTTTCACGACAGCCCAGTTGCGGAGGGTGGTCAACCTTCACAACCCTTCGAAACTTCATCACCGCGGTCCCTTTCCAATATATCGCATAATTCTGCCTCCGAGGAACGTCCAAATGCATTTCCGTGTGCTAATTCTAGTCAGGTTAACTACAAGAGTGTACCTGTGTACAAATGGCAGGTGAAATTTTCAGGGTCGTCAACAGAGTCATTTAACGCTTTTCTTGAAGAAGTGGAAGAGCATTGTCATAGCCGAAATGTCGATAAAGTACAACTGTTTGCTTCAGCTAGAGACCTTTTCACGGGTGATGCTTTGCGAATGTATAACTGGCTTAGGCGCCATGTGTCTGATTGGGACGGATTGGTTCGGTTAATGAAGGAGGAATATGTACCTTCGGCAGATAAATTGTGGCAACAAATTCTTGCACGTACTCAGGGAGCTAATGAATCAATAGGGTTGTATGTCGCCGTAATGACTAGTTTGTTTGACAGGATGCCTACTCCAGTGGCAGATTCGTTAAGATTGAGAGTTCTGCGTGAAAATATTTTACCGTTCTTCCAGGAACGTCTTGCTTTAACAGAGGTTAAAACTCCGTTCGATTTGATTGAATTGTGTCGTAGAATTGAGGGAATTCGAGAATCAGTCAATAAGTTTAAGCCACCAAATGTTTCCAGTTTATCACTTGAGCCTGATTTGGCATATACAGGTACATCAGGTACGTCCCGTCGTCCCAGGCTTGATGAAGTTCAGGTAGAGGCAATTTGTTGGAGATGTCACTTACCGGGGCATGTTGTAAAAGACTGTCCCAAGAGAAAACACGATTTTCGCTGCTTTGGCTGTGGTAAAGAGGGTTTCACGAAGAACACTTGTCCTCACTGTAGTCCGCGGGGTTCCAGACCTAAAGACGATGGCCGCAATGATCGGCGTGACAACGGACCTAATCGTGGGAATTATCGTCAACAGGGTTCTGATAGAAATCAGTCGGGAAACGATCGGCAGAGGCAATAGGTGACCGAGCCGTTGTTTCTAAGCCTATCAACTCGGTCAAATCATTCGAAAATCAAATGGTATTAGACTATATTTTGGCACAGGTTGGTGATGGTGAATGTCCATACGTAAAAGTTGAAGTATTAGGACTACCTTTTTATGGTCTTCTAGATAGTGGCGCGAATAAGGTCTTTATGAATTTAGAAGGTTGGGAGATGGTACAACGTCTTGGAGTCTCTTTGAGTAGTTCTGAAACTTTTTCGTGTCGTGTTGCTAACAATTCTGAGTGTCAATGTATAGGTGTCGCTACCGTACCGATCCGATTGCGTGACGTAGTAAAAATAATTGATGTTTATATTTTTCCCAAGTTGAGACATAAACTGGTACTGGGAATTGATTTTTGGATTCGTATGGGAATTGTTCCGGATATGCGAAAAGGGGAATGGTATTTTTCTGCTGTCGAATTGAATGAACCAGTATTGAATTCAATACAAACTGAAACTGATTTAGGATCAGATGATTTAGACAAACTAAACCAGATCGTAGATGGATACTTTTCTAGCATTGACAATACTAAGTTAGGTTGTACCACGGCAGTACAACATAAAATTTGTGTTACAACAACTGAACCTATTAAGCAACGATATTATCCTGTCTCGCCATTTAAACAAGAGATTATCAACGCCGAGTTAGACAAGATGTTAGAATTGGGTGTGGTTGAAAAGTCAAGTAGTGGTTGGTCGTCACCTGTATTATTGGTTCCGAAACCAGACAATTCTTGGAGATTCTGTGTTGATTTCCGTAAATTAAATCTTCACACTATTCGTGATGCTTGGCCATTACCGTATATATCTGATATTCTTCGAAAACTTGGTGGTGCGAAATACTTAAGCTCATTAGACATTCAAAGTGCATATTGGCAGGTGGAGTTAGACGCCGACTCTCGTCAATATACTGCGTTTACTGTGCCCTCGCGAGGTCTATTCTAGTTTAGACGCATGCCTTTCGGTTTGCATAATGCCCCAGCCACTTTCCAACGGTTGGTAGATAATTTGTTCGGCCCAGAATTGGAACCATTTATATTGAAATATCTCGATGACATTATAATTGCAACTCCTACGTTAGAACAACATTTTGAGGTTTTAAAGCTGGTCCTTGATCGTCTCAAAGCGGCCAACTTAACTTTGAATAGGGATAAATGTCATTTCTGTCGTCCAGAACTAAAATTTTTGGGTTTCGTCGTAAACAGATCAGGTATTGCTGTTGACCCGGGAAAAGTCGAGGCTATTGTCAATTTGCCGCAGCCCAAGACGGTGAAAGAGGTGCGAAGAGTCAGCGGCATGATCACGTGGTATAGACGTTTTGTCGATTGTTTTTCGGATGTGATTGCTCCTCTTACCGGTCTTCTGCGAAAGGGTAAAGGGTTTGACTGGGATGAGTCTTGTGAGGATTCATTTAGGAAAATCAAGGACTTGCTTATATCGGCGCCTGTTTTGGCCTGTCCAAATTTCAACTACCCATTTTACGTTCAGACTGATGCGTCAGCTTATGGCTTAGGTGCTGTATTAATACAGAAGTATGATGATCGGGAGTATGTTATTTGTTACTTGTCTCGCACTCTTAATCGTGCAGAACGCAACTACTCTAGCACAGAGCGTGAGTGTCTTGGAGTGCTTTGGGCTGTTGAAAAACTGCGGTGTTACTTGGAATTGTCGAAGTTTTATGTCATTACCGATTGTCATTCCTTGATTTGGTTGGAAAATTTGAAAGATCCCCAAGGTAGACTAGGTCGTTGGGCAGTCAGGTTACAACAGTTCGATTATGAAGTTATCCATAGGAGAGGAAAGGATAATATTGTTCCAGATGCATTATCTAGAGCTTTGAATGTTGACGCAGAACCAGTGGAACTTAATTACATTCAGGTCGAGAACATCAAAGACTCGTGGTATCTAAAGATGCGTGCCCGCATAAATAAATCTCCTCTAAAGTATCCGAGATGGCGATTGGAAGATGAGAAAATTTATAAATATGTTGAACCGGATTTTCCAGAGTTAAGAGATGGTTCGGATTATTGGAAATTGTTGGTTCCAAAAGAAACACGTAGGGAAATTCTCGCGAGATTTCATGATGATCAAACAGCTGGTCACTTGGGTATTTATAAAACGTTTCACAGGGTTGCTCGTCTTTTCTATTGGCCTGGCATGAAAAGTGATATTTCAAAGTATGTTCGTCGATGTAAAACTTGCTTGCGTACTAAACCGGAGCAGAAACGACCTGCTGGATTAATGGGACGACCTTTGGATATTACCAAATGTTGGCAAGTAATTAGTACGGATCTTTGTGGACCACTTCCTAAGTCATCACATGGAAACCAATATATCTTGGTTGTGACTGATAATTTTAGCAAATTTAGTTTGTTTTTCCCATTGCGAAGAGCTACTGCCACCATGGTGACAAAAATAATCAAAGAGAGTGTTTTTATGGTATTCGGAGTACCACAGTATTTGCGTTGTGACAATGGTGTTCAATTTAAAGGCAGGGAATTTACTGGTCTTTGTCGTTCTTTTGGAGTTAGGATGATTTTTAATCCAAATTATTCACCTCATTGTAATCCTACTGAGAGAGTTAACCGTGTGTTGAAAAGCATGTTATCTGCTTATGTTGAACAAAACCATCGTAAGTGGGATGAATGCTTGGCTGAGATTGGTTGTGCTTATAGGTCTGCACGTCACGAAGTTACTAGCGCAACTCCTTATTTTGTCAATTTCGGTCAAGAAATGGTCACTCATGGGGATGAGTATGCTGTCAGGTTATCTCACGGTGAGGATAGTGCTAAGGATGTGGATAAATCGAATAGTTTACGGAAGGTTAGGGAATTTGTTGTAAAGCGTTTAGCAAAAGCGTCTGATAAGTCGCGTCAACAATATAACTTGCGTAGGCGACATGTGGAATATAGTGTGGGAGATCTGGTATGGAAGAAACGATATGTTTTGTCCGATGGTGCAAACTACTTTACTGCAAAGTTGGCTGGCAAATTTGGTGGGCCGTATAAGGTCAAGAGAAAAGTAGGTTATTGTGCATATGAATTGGAGGACGACAATGGTGTTTCCATTGGTACTTGGCATACCAAAGATCTTAAACCCGATCCTGATTAATTTTCTCTAGTTTAATAATGATTTTGTTAAAAGAAACATAGTTTCTTTTAAAAGCGAGGAAAGGTGGAGTTGTTACAGTTCAAAATTCACTGTATCAATTTGTTAGTTTTATATAAATTCTCATTTAATATTGTATTCCAAAGCTCTAAGATTGTTTTTAATTAATATCCTTTTATTTTAATCATTTCATGGACATAAACAATTCATTTTCCGACAGGTTGGCAGGGGGCTTCTGTTTTCCTGTATTCTTGTTTTGTTGGGGAAATATTCCTTGTGGGACTGCGTCTGAAATGTAAAAGGATGACTTAAGATGAAATAGAATTCAATTTCAATACTTACCTTTATTAAAAATTGGGGCCCAGTGCTTTGTTTACCATCCGTTAATTATTGGGTTATGATTTATTATTTTGACACTTGAACTTGATCTTGAACAGCTGTGTGCTCCGAACACTTCGGTTTTTATTATTTAGCGGTCTTGGGATGTCGCACAGGTGCTTGTAGTAAATGGGTCAAGGTTTCACCGATAAATCAAAGTCATTGGCGTAGTTCACAGAATTGTTACTGTGTTGCTGTCTGTAGCAACAGTAAGTTTTCTTCGTTTTGTTCATGAATTGAAATTTTCTGTGTAAATTATAATTTAGCTGAGGAAATTAACAACTAGTTGAGATTTTAAAGAGTTCTATTGTGTTTTGGGACTGTATGGAAATTATTTTGAGTTTTGGCAACAGACCCAGAGAGACGAGTCGTCCCTGGTTCTGACCATGAGATTGCAGTTTTGTCATTAGGGGGGAAATTGAACCTTTCAAGTTCTTTCTTCGGTCTTTTCTACCCCAACTTTCAGCCTGAATGGTCGTTTTAGCTGCTAAGCCTGCTTGAGTCCTAGGATTTGCCTTTGTACATAAGGGATTTTGGCTACAGCTTTCGCGTGGAATCCGTTTCTTTGGTTTACTGGATAAACCGCAAGTTGTGCTGGAGGCACGTGTAATTTTGGATTTCCACAAACCTTTTTGTAAGGGATTTTTGACCACGTGACTGGTAAGTTATCTTACTTTTGCTGCCCAAGAACCACATGGTTCTTGGCTACACATTTCCATACTATTACCTAGTTTCTCGTCACTTATAGAGAGTTGGTCCAGAGGGGTTATATGTCCATTTTTGTCCTGCCTTTCCGCCGTCTTATACGTGTGCCTTGATGGTGATATTAGGGAGATATGCCCTTTCGACAATTACGGTGTTGCCGGATGAGGAAATGATGTCCTTAGGCGTTGTAGGAATGTGATTGTTGGAAGGTATGTTTTTATCTATTTTTATATACTAGGGAGGGAATAAAATATAGGGTTTTGCTTAGTAAAATCTAGATGATGGGCTATTATGAAAGCGCCATTTGTGTGACGTTAAGTTCATTCTAAATGTGCAGACTTCGTAGACCCGGCTTGTCGAGGCCGTCTAGTGCTAGTCTTTGTGCTGTCAAAGCTAGTTATAATTTAATATAGTTCTGGAACTAAGGCTGAATACCTTTTCTAGGGCGTTGTTTTTGGTTGGTGTCTTGTTCCGGTGTCTGATGTTGATGTCTAAATCAAGTCTAGTGTTTGGTGCACAATGCACGTAGCTAATGGGTAGCAGTAGCAGCTGAGGTAGCTTCTGGACGTTTCTCATCCTTTCCAGGCTGGTTGCTGATTTCATTTTACCAGCAGGATTGAGTAATGTATAACTGCTCTATTTTATTTCTTACATAATAATTAGAATGATGCTCAAGAGTTGAATGTTACTAAGGTAGAGTGTTTTATTATATATCTAGTTACATATTTTCTTGGCATTGTCATGCTATAAATATAATCGTCTTGCGCCTGGTATACCATGGTATTTTAGGGATGATTTTGCCTATTTATAATTAAAGTTTAAATGTCTAGCGTAATTGATTAATTGCCCTTATGTAATCAATACGTTGACCTTATGTGAACACGACTTTATTATTTAGTGTAATATTTTGATGTCGATTATTATTGTTATACATTTATTTACATTTCAACTGTTACGTGTTATCTATTGCCCAAAGCTACATAGGTTTAGTAATTAAATATTGTCCTTTGTTTTGAACCTGACTTTTATTGATTCCTTCTGCTGAGAACAATGCCTAGGTCCAAGAGACCCATGTTTAGTAAGTACTACTTTCTTTATCATTATATCTTTGAGCTAGCTGGTGTTATAACTGGGAAATTTAGGTTATAAAGTTATGTTGAATATCATTGCAACAAACATGAATTTTGAGATTCCATAAAAAATTAAAAATCTAAGTTAATTTTACAAATATGCTTGAATTTGAACAAAGTTATGTAAAATTGATTTGATTTTAATTAATTTTTGAAAGTATCAAGGGCGGAAATAAGAAATAAAAAAAATATAGAAATTATAGATTTTTTTCGAAAGAAAATAAAAAAATCTTAGGAGGCTATGTTTTGGTATTTAGGCATAACTTTTAATTCCAAACAACTTTTCTCTATAACATTTTGCTGAATTTTCTAAAATAAGGTTACTTTACAGTACAGCTTTGATATTGTTTGAGCTACCCTGTATGCTGTTTCACTTGCAACCATTCTAAGTGCACCTAATATGATTATCAGACATGCACCAACTTTTGGCCTTGTTTGTATTTGGGTTGTGCTATTACTAAAAAAAAATTCCCATATGTTGCACACATAAAAAATCACACTGTATAATTATTAATTAGCTACACAAATCACACCCAAACTAACCCAAATCCAATTATTGTGAACAGGCAAATGAAATTCAAATGAGCTATGTTACTATGTGAGGGTTCTCGGAAACCTTTTCTGGCCTGAATGCTCAGGTAGGTAAGGTAGGTGGTAGGTTCATTTTTATAGTTCAAATAAACATTTATTTTTTTACTCGGTACAGAATGGCAATTTTATGTTGTGTTGGTCAACTTTCCCGTTCCGTTAATAAAAATTCTAATTCAAAAATTGATGTTTGTTTGTTCCTCTGTGTTGTGTAATACTTTATGCGGTATTTTTTGACATGAAACGCTCTTGCTGGTAAAAATACTCTGTGAAGAAGACCAAATGCATGGTCGAAACCTCGGCATAATTTTTTCAGAAAGGAAGTTTTATTTTTTTATTTCTGAAGTCCTAAACCCATTTTCTCTACTCTGTCATGTTATGTTATGCATATTCTAAAAATTTGGTATATATTTTTTTCAAGACTATCCAGACTAAGACCAAGACCAAGCCTGAGCCAGTCTTTTCTTGGTCCCGAAACTTCAAGATCAAGACCAAGACCACAATTATTTTTCGAGACCAAGGCCAAGACTGGCCAGAATTTGGCCATTTCCTTTCGTATCTGTTATAGTTTCCTTTATCCTAATACACTTCCAATCAATTTGGGACACACTGCATATAATAATATATTCAATAATATCCTGGATTTCGGAGTTCTTTCTCGATCATTCTCGTTCACGTTGAATAACAAGATGACGATAATATTTATTTCCGCACCTGTTAAACAATAATATCAATAAAAACCAATTTTTCTATATGGATTTTGTTTTACATGATATTCATTTTTGATTGAATATACCTAAATGCGCTTAACCTTGCAGTTCTGGAATCAGTCCCTTTTAATTATAAAAATTATCAATAACCACTTGCAATAAATCATTGCAAATTTTCAAGCCCCTGTAAATTACAACATATTCTCCGTCCGAAAATTATAGGTGTGGATTAAACCACTCACCGTTAAAAAATCTTCTTAAATAAACAAGACAGCTTTTTTGCCGTCGTTTCCAACGGCATGCCGGTATATGAATATTTAGTGACCATAAATTACCAGAGAAAATAGTGGCCTGTCCAGTATCTTTTTATTAAGTGCCATAATTACACTGCTATCAACATGGTTCCATGTTCCGATAACAAATGAAACGTTTCTGAAGTCATCGCCAGCGGATTTATAGTTTTGATATAAGACAATAGGACTCGACGTTATTTATAATCGGCAACGGTCACAAATATAAAGATATGGAAGGTAACGATACAACACTCGGTATATAAAAAGAAAAGTTGCGTCCGTGTATCATATCTTTAGGATTTGTTACTGGGTTGATGTATTTTATGCGGTTAACGTGATCAGGAATGTCAAGAGATTTTTTTTTTTGCAACATTGTCGTTACATATCCCCAAAGCAAAAAATATAATTTCCTATATTTTGTATGAATAAACTATTTTCTTGAATTTATTTATTACTTCTTACATATTTTATTTCGTAATACCCAGTATATACAATGATCAATACGTCTTATAATTTACGAACGTATGTAGGTACAAAGTTAGCTTTTATCCTTTTTCCTTATGTTGAAACGTTGCATAAGTTTACTAGAGCACAACTTTATAATAAGACTAAAAGCAAAGCAAAAGGGTTGATTATTTCGGTTCCAAGAAAATTTAAACAGTTTGCATGTGCGAACGAAAAGTTTATAAAGTTCAGGTAAGTTTCCTAACTCCGCACACTATGTTTTAGGTTGTTCCTTGTTTTCTTACCTAGTTTATTTGGGTGGTAAATAAGATTATAAGATGCTCTGAAAATTGAATATTATCATATTATTACAAACCGACAAGGCAAGTTTATGTTGAGAATTACCCATTTTAAACTAAATTAATGAATGTCTCATCTTAGATAAACATTCGAAACCCTAAATAAGCCGAAGCAGAATTTACTTGCTCCAAACTGGACCCTCCGTACCTACCTATCATTTCAGTAGTTTGTGAAGTGAATTGGAAAATAATACCCGGTTTCGGTAGAGAAATTTACAAGACAGGTGAAGAGATAATGACTTAATTCGGAGATTGCCTCCTGTTTGGGGGCTCCATCTCTGTATAGGTAATGATCGTGAAAAAAGAATCCCAAGCACCACAAAGCCGCCGAAAAACGTGACAAGCAACATTCTAAATTAAATTAGCCTCTTCGTGTTTACGAAAAAAACTTTTTGTAGTATCATCAAAGTAAATTAGCCCATGCTAAGATTGCGACATTTCATGTTCAATAGTCCATGAAATTATTGAGCAAATTTTTACATTAATCTCAAAGTTTTCCCATTGTGACGATAAGTTGAAATATGTTATTGAAACAAATAAAGCACCTGGTTTGGTTCTAGAAATTAGTCTTACTAGTTGCCAGTATTGGCTGAAAACTTGATGATGAGGTACATCTATGTCTCACGACTACTGAACCGGATCATTTTGCATTTCTTGTTTAAACGGTTTTTGATATTAGTGAATCGTATCTTGAATCTCACAACAAGTGTGTTACACTTCAAACGTGAGTCTGTTTATTGCCATTTACATGTTTGCATATAGGTAACCTCAAAAGAATTGCTATTTATAATATTTGAAATTGAAATGTTTGAATGTCAATAAACAAATTTATTATTATTATTATTATTATTATTATCTGCATATGATTGAGCGACTGTTGAATTTTTCCAGCCTCATACCGTGTGAGTCTGCTTTTAATAATTGCCCCAGCAGTGGCCAACATAGTGTAGTATAGGTAGGATTCAGTCCTCGGCAGGTACAAAGCCACCACGGCAGCCGTGGATATTGGAAAAATTCAGGGGTGCGTGGAGAAATTTAAGGGTGCCAAAAATCCCCGGTTGAGGAAAGGCTGCCAGTAGGTACCTAATAACTATCGCAATGTACAATTCGCCAGGAGGACGAATTCAGAAGAACTGGCAGACGACAGAATTGGGAAAAAGTGAGATATATCATAGTGCGCAGCGAAATCAGAAAAGGGTGGAATTTGGCACAACCACATACCAAGCGTAATGGAAAACAACACAATACTTATATTCCAGAAATACAAACCTTAACTGGTATGAGTATACGAACCAATATCAGACAGTGACTGATAACAAAACACATTGCATATAGATCCTTCGGTTAACGACTAAATAAAACTCTGGTAAACATTCACATTTTAATTGTGTGTCGCTTTGTATTTTAGTCCTGAGTTCCCTTAGGAAGTGTTTAATCAAATACGAAAAGTTGACGTTACAAGGAATCCACTTTTATGCAGTCCAAAATCGAATAATCGAGACGCAATTGCAGACAAACTCTCATCTAAAAAAAAATGGAATAAATCAGCAACATGTTGGGAGTGAAATCCTGGTTAGCTCCGGTGAAAGTCGTAGCTTACTTAGAACCTACGAACGCCCTTCTTCAAGAAGAAGGGAAACAGGAAATTAACGTCACCGATCGACAAAACCAAAAATAAAATTGTCTATATGATTTGATCACAAATATATACAACACTCGTAACCGCAGTCAATCGATTGCGAAAGCACAGTGGTCGCAGGATTGTAAGGGCTAACATAGATGAACAAAAAAACTAGTGAAAAAGAATAGAAATAGACCAAATCAATAGAGAACATAAATTACAGCAGAAATTGAAAATGGGAGAAGTATAAAAACTGAAGCCCAACACTTCATGAAAAAAAAGCACTACTGGCCCAGGTCCGAGAACTAACTTATAAATAAACGCTCGTCTAAGACGAATTGAGGAAAATGTACAAAATAAAACAGAATAGAAAGAACTATTGAGGAAAACCAAAGCTTGAAGGGTACTAAATTCTCAAATCTCCAGGAGTAAACGAGATCTTTCCAGCACTCCTACAAAGAGGAAAAACAGAGATCATGCCGCAGCTTATATATATAACCAGAAGCAGTATGGCGATAGGATATATACCTGAAATATGGAGAAAGGCAAGCGTTACTTTCATTCCAAAGGCAGGCAAGAGGACGCGACAGACCCTAAATCCTTCAGACCAATAAGCCTGAAAGATGAAATAAGTAATAACATAGACATCCTTTTTATCCAGGACCCTTATACGCATAAGGTTGGTTACCGCTTACCGGTTCCAACTGCTGGCTACTCCTTAGTGGTTGGTCAGTCTATGGCGTTCCAGGCTTGCATTGTGGTGATCAACAAGAAAATTGAGACATTAAAACTTATTCAATTTAGCAACAAGAGTTCTTAAACACTGCTAAGCTTTTTTTTATTAAACACGATCAGCGAATATGATACGTACCACAACGCACTAGGCAGCAGTAACGGTATGCATTTGAGATGTGTTTGATAAAGCTGAGGATTGGAGGGTGTAGCCTGATAAGTTTAGCGATCACATACTTATAACTTTCGAATACACTCGTATCACACATATGAAGGAAAAACCTATGTTTGCAAGGTTAAAACAAAAATTAACATCAAAAAGGCTCTAGATATGATTATTATTGGTATGGGTATTTTTGAGCGGGACATTGTCTGGGAGCCAAACATCGAAATCATAGAAACCAGAGTTAATTAACGCACTTACTTCCATGCTGTACGAAGTTGCAGAAAGATGCATTCCGATAAGGAGGATTTTCAGTAATGAGCCCATCTGGTGGAATAAGAGACTTGAAGAGCTTAAGCCGAAGGCTTACAGGAGATGAAGACAATATCAGGCGTCGCGTGCTGTTGCAGAAAAAGAACAACTTAGAGGCATTTATATCGAAGCCAAAGATAACTTCAACAAATATCTCAAAAAAGTGGAGAAAAAATCATGGGATGAATTCGTTACAGACAGCATGTGGCGCGATCCCTGGAGTATGCCTTATAATATGGCTGCGGAAAAATTAAAGCAAAGAAATAACTTGCTTTAGACTGTTGCTGTTGAGGATAACACCACAACAAGCTTTCATGATACTGCTGCTGAGATTCTAAATAGATTTATTACTAATGATAATCCTTGCACTTCCTGATACATCTCAACCCTCAGATTGCATGTGGAATAGATGAGATTCCGGGTATTTTGCTGAACACTATTGCGCCTGCATTGGCGGAGTAATCAGCTAGAATTTACATTCACATTTGATTGCATAAACTTCTTTACATTTTCCTGAGGCATGGAAGAGAGGAATACTTCTCACGATACCTAAGGGGAAAGCCGAGAATGATCCTTGGTCACTAAGACCTCTAGGGCTCTTGCCTATCATGGCAAAGGGTCTTGAACACTTTGTTAAAAGAAGGATAATCAATTCGGTGGATCATGATCAGTTACATCATGTGAATCAATTTGGATTCATCAAAGGCAGAGGAACATAAGAGGCAACAGACTCTCTACTGACCGAAGTAAGGAAGCCTAAAGAATACAATGCCGCAACTTTTCTCGATGTGAAGCTGGCATTCGACAACGTGTGGTGGATCTCTATGCTGGACTCGCTTAAATCTAAACACTTGCCTAAGAAACTTTTCAATATTATTGTCAACTATCTAAAGGATAGAGAAATAACATACAATTTTGGTACCCATAAGTCTCGAGAGAGGATGCCTTCAGGGCTCTCAGCTTGGCCCAAATCTGTGGAATCTTATTGTTGATCCTCTGCTGCAGAGATTTGAAGAACTGGACAATTGCCGCTCGATAGCATATGCTGAAGATCTGGCGATCACCACGGGTGCGAATTCTAGACCTGAGTTCGAGAGAAGGATGAACCTAGCGCTTGATCTAGACCATGAATGGGCAGTTTTGAAAAAATTAAAATTTTCACTTTTACCAAATGCTCTCCCACCATACACGGTACAAGGATGTTACGCAATCCCTCAGTGAAGCTGGGAGGAGGGAACATTCCAACACCCCAGAAGCGCTAGATACTTGGGAATCACTATGGATGAAGAGCTTAAATTCCAAGAACATATCAATTTTGTCGTGTACAAGGCAAAGATGATTTTCCAATCATTAAGTAGAACACTTGCACGAATCTACCAGTTTGACGAATCATCTCTGAGAACGATATTTCGCGGTGCTGTAATGCCCTTATTCACATATGGATGTAGCACATTTCATAACAAATTAGGGCAAGCTAGATTCCAGAACAAATAAAACTATGATTGGCGCAACATCGACAGAGGCTGCATCTGTCTTGGCAAATATTCCACCAATGGAGCTGCTAATTATGGAGGCGCTTGATGTTAAAAAATAGAGAGCAAGTCAGAATATAGACCAGGAAGGATTTATATTCGATGCACAAGCTTAGTAAGCACAAGCTTAAGGGAAAACTAAATGAAAGGACGCTAGTGAAGTGGCAAAGGATCTGAGATGAATCAGACAAAGGAAGAGTCGCCCATAGAATGTTCCCCAATGTGATGGAAACACAAAACAACCACATAAAATTCAATAGGACAGTAACACAGATGTTGACTGGCCAGTTCATGGTTCATTACAAAAAGATAGGATAAATAATAGAGGACACATGCAACCTTTGTGACATGAATGAGGCTGACGAGTCTGACGACCCGATTCACAGGCTATACAACTGCCCTGAACAGATGGTGGCACGTAGGAAGGTACTCAACTTGTTGGATGCAAGTTATAACAATTGGATGCAGTGGAGAAATAACCTACTTCCGCACTATCGAGGCAGCCTGCATGAGGTCGCCCCTTGGCTTTCTGGTATCTGAGGACGCATTGGGCTTGCTAGAAGACATGGTAGCCGCAGAGATCCGCTTCACTCCGCGCTTACTGTATTTAGAAGAAGCATATTCAATTCATCTGCACACAGGAGGGTTTTAGGTACCTCCTGGGTTTTCTTACCCACAATAGGAAAGGATGATCACTCACACTAACGCGCATTTGGCTTATTGACTCAATACTGAAGGATCGCAAATGATTTGTCGGGGTGTATCTTTGTACTCCTTCAGAGGCAGAGAAGGGTTTGGGTGGAGGGACCCTCATTCAGTTCTTCTTCCTCTTATTTACGTTCATAAAAACTTTAAAGCTGCTGTTTTGAGTGAAAATCCTATCAACTGGAGCACCCAGAAGAAGGACACAATAGGTCTATTCATTCATTCATAGGATCGGAAGAAAACCCACATTCGTAGCAAACCGAGTGAAAAAGGCGTTGGGCCACATGAAGCTAAGAATAGAGCTTCAGGAGAGAATAATACCAGAAACCAGGACGGAAAATACGGAGTAAAATACATGAAATGCCAAATATATGGCAGGTAATGAATCAAAAAATTGCAGACCAATTAGCCTTTTATGTCAGACATGTAAATTGATTCAATCAACTAGACTAAAACCAAATTTGAAAAATATCAAAAATTAAAACAGGCCGGCTACAGACCCCATTGAGAAATCTGGACTATATTGAGGCTTTTAGTATTATCATATAGAAAACAAATAAATATAACAAGGAACTGGCATTTCTTCATTTTAGCGACGAGTACCATAAAATTACTCACATAAATAGAATAAAACTATCAGAAGAGGCATAAGACTATACTACCGAAATCGAGGCCGAAATTTATTACACTGGCACTAGAGGGTATCTTCAAATGAATCACTTGGGATAGCTGTGTCATTATTACAGGACAAAAACCGAACCATTTCACAGACATGCGGAAGATGTGGGTCCTTATAACGAATAAATCATATGAGCTGTTGTCTTGGACGCATTGTTTTGCAGAGCCCTTCATATTGACTACTGCCTGGAGTATGAAGAGACTCAAAAATAGACGATAAATTGTCAATGGTCAAAATTTTTGAGGTTACAGACTACCTATAAGTCTGAAATTACCCATTATAAGGGCCAAATTAGGGACTGACTGGTAAACGTCTGGTTATTAGCTAGCAGGTACTTTCTATGCACTAGAGAATATAAAGTACCTGCTATTTAACAACAGCCAGACACATACCAGTTGGTCCATAATTTGGCCCCCAAGAACACTAGATCTAAGTTGAATTTAACTGCAACTTCGCAGATATTTGACTGGAGTTTATCGACAGATCAGTGAAGAATCGACGAAAAACACAATAAAAATGTGGTTCGGTTAACTGAGTATACTTATCAGTTTAAGTTGGATTGATATGGCTTGAACCCATCATCATCCTAGGCATTCACTCGCTAACAAATATTTTAAGAATCTTGGAGAATCATTATCTTTGTAGGTGCTTTGATGGCTGGATAAGCCTATTCTGGACCCGCATTGTCTCCCACAATAATTACACAACCAATCATACCTCGTCGCCACACAGGTCTATTCAGAGCCGTAGCCTCTCAGTCACTCTCATCGATCTGAAACATTTCCATGTTTACCTTTGTTTAAATTGCCCTCCTCTGCTGCGATGGCCATTTTTTAGTTGGGTATACATAGAGTCTAGCCTACGGACTAGATGACCAGCTCTGCGAAGCTAATTTTGGATGAGCATTGCCTCAATGCTGGTGGAATTGGTTTACCCAAGGATACTGTTGTTTTTTCGTCGGTTTTGTCAGTTTATTTTGAGTATTCTTTTTTGGTAGCGCTGGTGATATATTTCTTAACACCTCAGGTGCCGCCTGTGGATTGTCATATATACAGTATTCTATATTTTCTAAAGGTGCTCCATTACAGCTGGATCTGGTGCATTCTTATTTGAGGCAAGCTGGTATAATATTTTTGTCTTATCCGTGTTTAGCTCTAGACCGAAGCTCTCGTATGCTTGCTCAAATTCATCCACAGTATTTTCTTAGCCTTCGTCGGTATTTGATAGGACATCAGCATATTGAAGCTTTCTAACAGTTTTTGTGGGTACCTTGTTTTTGGCTCGAAGTCTGCTTGGATTGAATAGCTTACCTCAGGTCTATAGGAGGTTGCAATGCCCAACGGCAGGTTTTCATGGTACGGCTCCTACAAATATAGAGGATACGCTTGGCGCAATGATACACTCTTTCTTGACTCCGGTTGTGCTTTCAAAGGCTTCTGTGGGAACTTTGATGTAGCATTGATGGAAAAGACAACGGCGTTCATGTTTTCATGCAGTAAACAAAGTATATTGATGAACTTAGGCGGACAGCCGTGCAATGCCAGTATTTTCCAAAGAGCGACTCGATTACCAGATTCAAAGCCACACTGTGTTTTTGGTAGTGTAGTTTCGGCTCAGAGAAAGAAGTCATTTGGAGAGAATCCTGACAAGAATTTTCCCGGCTATAGAGAGCAGCAACTTTGTGGGAGTTGTCTTGATGTAACATACTTTATTGAAATATTAATCACCTACATTGGAAGAATTCTTGAAAATGCTTATTTTCTCGGGTGTTGATAGAAACTGTGGCTCATTGTTAAAGTCAAAAGTATTAAATGCTCACGAATGAGAGGATATCCAATAGTATGTCTCTAGTGTTTCGTAATTAAGCATTATCCCAAAACAAAAAAACTCAAACTTTCACATTGTACAGGGTGTTTCCCCAGATGCAAATTGACACTCCACCTTACAGGTAGAAGAAAGTTGTGAATACAAAAGTTGTGGAGTTTTTTCTAAATTTTTAGAATAAATACTCAGACACAAAAATTGATGTCAGAAATGTAAAGTTCTGCATAGGTACTTTTAGCTCTCTTCGAATAAGATGCCCTAGGTATATTCGATTCTAAATTTTTGAAGAGCCTAATTTTCCTATTCCAATCCAAAAATATATAGTCTGTCTATGTTTTGGAGACGGCTCAACCAAATATAGGCCATATACAGGGTGTCAAAATACCATGGGCCACCATTGGTATATCGGAGACGGCAAGAAATACGCCAGCGGTTGAATTATAAAAAAGTTGCCATTTTCGGAGGTTAATAAAAATATATTTTCGTTGTTTCCATATTTCTATTAGTTTCTGAGATACTTAGGATGATTTGTAAAAGAAAAATTTTAGGTGTTTTTACAAATCACCCTGTATCTCCGAAGCAAATAAAAATTTGGCAGCATCAAAAATATTTTTAATAGCCTTCGATAATGGCATTTTTTTCTAATTCAACCGCCCTCTTATCTCTTACTGTTCCTGATATACATACCAATGGTGGGCCATGGTATTTTAAACACCCTAAAATATTTCTGAAATTGGAAAATTGTGCTCTCTGTTGAAATTACACAACATTTCAAATTTCTGAGATTAAATTTTTGGTTCTGACTATGGATTCTAAAAATTTAGTTGAAACGGTACAGCTTTTGTATTTACACGTATCGTTTACCTGTGAGAGTGAAGGCTGCCGATGGTGTGTCAATATATGGAGAAACACCCTGTACACTTAGTCATATTAACGAAAGAAACGTGCTGAGTTTTTACACTGGACAACATGGAGAAACTTTAACATAGGTATTAGGTATCTCCTCGCTCCCTCAAAAAAAAAAAATTAGCCATGTTAAAATAAATCGGTAAATTGATACCAACAACTTCGAGAAATCTGATAATTAAATTCAACAAAATTATTTTGTTGAGATGACTTTTGATGGTTTAGAAAACTGGATGATTAGCTTGAAAGCTCCCGAACTGAACTTTCCGACGGGGAAATGGATTGATATAAATGGGGACAAATTAATGTCAATTAAGGAGATCTTAAAAGGATCTGGATTGGCACTAAACTATCGGCGAGCCAGATCGATGACATGATAGTAGAGAACCATTATCAATCATTGGGACGAAAGACAGCAGGGTCGGGTTGATTCCCTTATTTCAACAAAAAAGGAAGACATTTAATTTTATTAGGCCCTAGGGAAAAATTCATAAATATTTTCTATCAAGTTAGCTTTTTCTTGATGAAAATTACTATACCAAAATTTATTTGTTTAAACATGTAAGCAAGCTGAAGCAATAAGAATCAATTACTTTTTTATGATAAAGCTATCAAATACCTATATCTGACGCTTTCAATGGTTTTAATTCCAAAATAAATAACTTTTCACCAAGTCCTCGGTCGCATCTAAATCTCTTATTTATCCAGGCAAAGGCATCGGTCTTCTGCACGATTTGTGATTCCCTTAAGAGTCCATTTGACACCTTGCGTTGCCAATAACGTACTATAAGGATGGAAAACGTCTAAGATTTCCATTTAGATTCGGGCAACATCTTTGCATTGCCATCGTTCAATTGAAAACATTTTTGGCATAATATAGGAGACTCTTTGGAAATTGTTAAGTAAAACGTGAGTTCATAAAATATTATGGTTGAATTTTAGAGGCTGCTCTCTGGTAAATTGGATTTTCGACTGCAATGTATATTTTTATTTTCGTGATATCAACACATAACACTATTCAGAGAATAATAAAAAAAAAACACAGCTATCTCGAAGAAATATAGGTACGTTAAGGACCTAAACCCAATTTTATTATATTATTATCTAATCAGATTGATTTAACTCTAATGAATTACAAGAAAAAAAGCCAATCCATAATATCAGCCAAAGTTAATCTAATTAAATCAAACATCTGTGAAATTTAAAATATCACTGCATTAATATCTGCTACACTCTCGCTGAGTGAATCCCTTATTTACATCATAAAACACGTTTTATCCCGGTGTGGTGGATACAATAAATTAACTTGTTTCGCATTTCAAATCTCCATCAGCAATATTTATACGGCAAACAGTGTGAATAGTTAATTGCTTCTGTAATTCTTAACTGCTTGTTAGCTCAGCTGTATCCGCCAGATTATCGAGTGAAATAGTAGTTTAATATTATTTATGGGCACTCAGTGTTCGTACAAGTGTTTATGAAATGTATAACACCTTCGGGAAGGAAAGTGCCGGAGTTATGTTGTATGTATATTCCCTTGTTGTGACGCTATACAAGCAAAGCTTAGAAGTGGTGGGTACATGTCGAAGAATTGCGAATTTAACATCACTATATTGAAAACAGATAGTATTCTATCAGGACTTGTTATGATATACAGGGTGTTCATTTTAAAACTTATCACCCCTATTATCTCGGAGTTGAAAAATTTTCGAAAAAACGATAATTTGAGGGGAATGAGTTTTTATGTAAAATACACTTCCCCCCGTTCAACCCCCCAGCCACAAGAGCTACCTCCTAGAAAATCTCAAATGGGAAATGGGGTCAAGTGACACATCATTTTGAAGGTTTTTTAATTCCATACATTTTGGCACTAAATTTTAATCCCTAAGCTCAACTGTTTTGGAAATATTGACAGTTGAAAATTGACTTTTGTGCTACTTTGACAGGCTGTAAAAACTAAATCTAAATCTAAATCTTACATTCTTGTCTTAGATTTTCATAAACTATCATTTGACAACAACTTTTTCAACCGGAAATTAAATTTTTAACCGGAATTTTTGATCATGGATTAAATTCAAAGTTGCTGTCAAATAATAGTTCATAAAAATCTAAGATAAGAATTTGAGATCGGTTTTCCTCTAAAATCAACCGTTTAGGTTTTACAGCCTGTCAAAGTTGCAGAAAAGTCAATTTTCAGCTGAAAATTAAAAAAAAAAAAAAACCTCCAAAATGATGTATCACTTGACTTCTTTCCCATTTAAGATTTTCTAAGGGGTGGCTCTGGGAGCTGGGGGGTTGAAAGGGGGAAGGTGAATTTTGCATAAAAACTCATCCTCTTTCAAATATAGTTGCCGTGTTTCAGCGATTTTTTCGAAAACTTTCAACCCTGAGATAATAGGGGTGGTGAGTTTCGAAATGAACACCCTGTATATCAACCCTGCCATGTTCCTACGCCGGTTGTTGAGGTATTGTTTGGAGAATACAGGGGATCTCATTAGTTAATATTATAGTTTTTGTATTGGCTTCTTTCCCACCGTCCTCGGTCATTTGTGAAGCTTATTAAAAGATTTATTGAAGATAAAAGTCTAAGAACCCAACATAACATGGTGGCAGCAGCGGTGGTGGTGCGTATTTAAAATCCTATGTTTCTATCTCGGACGATTTCTCAATCAAACTGCGAAAATATGTGTAATAAGGAAGATACGTCGACTTCAATGTTTCAAGCACTTTTTGTAGCAGTAACTCCACCACAGAAGTTTGATTTTTCAATGCCCCAAGAATGGCCCCAGTGGAGAAAACGATTCGAGCGATTCATGTCAGTCTCAGGACAAAATTCAAAGGAAGGCGAGGAGAAGATAAATATTTTGATGTATATTCCTGGGGAGGAAGCCAAAGAAGTTATAATACAGTTTGTCACAGTGCAAGCCTTTGAAAACTATTTTATACCCCGGAGAAATCTAATCTTTGAACGTTATAAATTCAATAGTCGTGTTCAGCAACTAGGTGAGTCCATAAAATTATTTATAACTTATCTACATTCCTTTGCAGAACATTGTCAATATGGCTAGTTAAAGGGCGGATTTTAATACGTAATCATATTGTTGTGGGCATGTTAGATCGTAGAACCAGCGAAAAACTACAATTGCAAGCAAATTTAACATTAGCTGATTGTGTTATTACGCTGAAACAAGCTGAACTCCAAGAAAAACAAACGCAGGAGTTGCAACATGGATCGGTTGCGGAATGGAATTTTAATTTCAGACGTCCAGTTCAGGCAGTACCAGGTAGTGTTTCTCAAAAATTGCCAGATCTTCCATTTTTTTCGATAAAAAGGAAAGAAAGAATGAGTATAAGAAGACTACTTTCAAAAAATGCCAATTTTGTGCGTTAGCGGACCATCCCAGGGAAAAGTGTCATGCCAGGCAATCTTTCTGTCGTTCGTTTAATAAACAAGGGCATTGGGTGACTGTTTGTCGAAGCAAAAAGGTTAGATCTATCCAATTTGACCAGGGGCGTAGTCAACGGTGTTCCGCGTGTTCCACGGAACACGGGCCCGGTGGCTCAAGGGGCCCGGTTCGACATGTCAATAATATTTTTTCTCCTATTAAGTATAAAAAAATCATGTGCAGCGCCGTACACGTTAAAAACTACTCCCCGGCCCCCCTCATACAACTTTAAGACAGACGAAGTACCTTCCACACAAAAGAGAGTCGCGCATCTATAGTGACGTCACAGGGGTATTGGTGCTTCACAATAATAGGCAATCCTCTTTGCGCTTATAATCCTTGGTTTGTGAAATCAATGTTATAATGGCTGTCTTTCTCCGTCTTTTTAGGTCTTATATTTTTCTTCTCTCTCGTGTAACGAAATTTGCCAAAACGTGACGCGTTTTTCAAATCATTCTCCATTGTTGTCCAAATATCAGACCGCTGCCTAAGAAGTTTCACTTCAAAAATACATTTGAAGCTAATTTATATGAAAATGAAAATAATGTGTAGCATCGTTAAGAAGTGAAACTTCTTGAAAACTATTCCCTTCCTCATACAACCTTTAAACTTCCGAGTATGAGTCAAGGTAAAGTACTAAAGGTATCAGCGCTTGACAATAATAGGCAATCCTCTTTGCTCATAATCCTTGGTTTGTGTCAATCGTTCGTCAGCTGTCACTGTCGGTCATTGGCTATCTTTCTCTGTCTCTCTACGGCATATCTTTCTTCTCTCTTGTCTATCGTGCGTGTAACGAAATTTGCCAGAACGTGACGCGTCTTTCAAATCAGTCTCCATTCTCGTCCAAATATCAGACCGCCGCCAAAGGGCCGGTTTCTTAATAGCAAGTCACCCCTGGGTTACCTAAGCATAACTCCAGGGTAAACATTGCAACTGGACACGTTTACCCTGGAAACCGACCCTAAGTCGAAGTTTCACTTAAAAAAAAAAAAAAAAATATATCCATATCTGCGTAGGTGAAGTTGTCGATTCTTATATTCGTATGTAGACTTATTTGACTTATGATTTCTTTTATTCTTTCACACTTTTCGATTTTACGGTTTGTTGCGTGTCGCATTTTTCCAAAATTCATTAGTACGGCCGAACCACTCCATAGTATGCCAGGATTGCCATGTATGCCAACTCAAGATCCTGCAATCCCTGCATTGCGCTTTGTTGTGCTCAAGGTTGTTTGAGAGAAGCTGGTTGCCTGATAACTTTATGACGTCATCTGGGGTGCCGATACATAGTGCAAATCTCCATAAGGCACCTCAGATACGTTATCAAGTTACCCATTAACAGACAACCTTATATTGAATATGTTCCATACTTTAAGTTCACCCTGTATATTTGAAAAAGAAATATATATAACTATCATTTTCCGATTTTTTCATCTCGCAGGAGTAGAGGCCCGGTAAAATTTTCGAACACGGGCCCGAAGCATCGTCACTACGCCACTGAATTTGACTCTATAAAGGATATTGATCCTAATATTCCTATTATTAGTCCAAGTTACAAAACTTGCTCTCAGAATAATAGCACTAGGTATTTTAAATCAGTTTCTGGGGTTACTTGAGATACATTCAATTTTTCAAAAAGAATTGTCAATTTTTCTAAAAAAATTTGAATTAAATAAAGAAATTGAATTTATTATAGACACTGGTGCTTATATAACTTGTATATCTGTATCTTTAGTAGATGAAAATGTTATTCAAGGTTTACATATTACTAACAGAATAGTGACAGGCCCTTCAGGCAAGAGACTGAATATATTAGGGATTTTGCATGCTACATTAAAAAGTAATTCTAAAATAGCTATTTATACAATAAGTTACGAAATGAGCGTCTTTTAGGCACGCGACGTAAAAATGCCGAGTTGCACAACACGTCGAGTGACTAAAAGACATCGTTTCGTAACGTATTGTATACAAGATTTTTTCTACTGGCATTTTATAATAAAAAAACAATTTTATTTCATGTGAATAAGTCGATTACGCCCAAAATCTCTGTTACCTGCTTTTGCTTGCCACCTGACACTTTTCATGCGATTTTTTTTTTTCAAGATTCGATATCAATAATTAAAATCCCAGAAAGTAGGTAACAACACAAAGTTCTGTTTTGAGTAACCTAAACGTTCAATTTAATAATTACATTTTTAATATTCATAATAAATACAAAACAAAATTCAAATCTGTGTTTAGTGTGTTTTTTATTTCTGAATAATGAATGACACTTTTAGGCACTAGTGATTAAAAATTACTTTTACGCACTCAAAAGTCACTTTTACGCATTCAAAAGTCACTTTTACGCACTGAGTGCTTAAAAGTAACTTTTACGCACTCAGTGCTTAAAAGATTGTCGTTTTAAAACTAAAATGACAATCGAAAAGTTGCTATTATGAAACGTCAGTAGAAAAATAAATGTTTCACTGACATCTATGTCATTGAAGAACTATGTGAACCAACCTTAGGTCGATCTGCAATAATGGATTTAAACATTTTGCAATTTGGTGATGGAGTTGCTTCAAAAGTCAATTTTCTTAGATTGGAACAAATTGAGCAAAGGTTTATCAAAATTTTTGATCAATTGAGTACTTTTAAAACAAAATTCAAAATTAATATTGATGAAAATGTTCAGCAATTTATACAATCAGTTCCACGTGTGGTACACATTCCATTACTTGAACTTGTGAAAGATGAACTTACAACAACAACTTACAGAAATTGGATATTATTGAACCGGTTGAATATCATACTCCATGGGTCAGTCCCATTGTTATTGTCCGAGCAGATAGGTAATAATAAAATTTGTCTTTGTATTGACTACATACACCAAATTATATAAAGGCGTAAAGCGCACCCATTTTCCTATTGGTAAAGTTGAGAGAATTCTGGCTTAAGTTCAGGGATTCAAGTATTTTAGTCGTATAGACACCACTTCTGGTTTTCATCAAATTAAACTAGATAAAGAATGTCAGGATCTAAAATGTTTCATAACACCATTTGGCAGTTTTAAATTTAAAAGGTTACCATTCGGAATAACTTGTGCACCCGAGTATTTTTCTATGTTAATAAATGAAATTCTAAAAGGACTGGATCAAGTAATTGATCTGAATAAGGTTTTAACTCGAATTTATAAAGAAGTGAACCATGAGTAAAGAAAAGTGTCTTTTCGGTGCAGAGTCTTTAGAATATTTAGGTCATTTCATATCTAGTAATGGGATTTCTGTAGACCCCAAGCGAATAAACGCCAATGACAAATTTCCGGAACCCTCTAATAAAAACGAACATTTGCGTTTCTTGGGTATGGTAAATTTTTCGTGTCGATTCATTCGGAATAGATCTGTTGTTTTGGAACCTCTTACTTCTTTATTAAAGAAAAATGTTCCATTTACTTGGAATCATGCTCAAAAACGAGCTTTAAAAAAATTTAAGATTTATTACAAGAAAGTCCTTGTCTGCAATATTTTGGTCCCAGCCAGAAAATTATAATTTCTACTGATGCTTCTTCATTTAGAATCGGTTCATGTCTTATTCAAGAAGACGTAAAAGGAAATAGAAAAGTCGTTTCTTATGCATCCATGTTATTGTCAAAAACGGAGCAACGTTACGCACAAATCGAGCGTGAAGCGTGAGCTTTGACCTGGTCATATGACAAATTTGCTGCTCTGCGTTTCCTGAAAACGATATGAGTTAGCCGATATTATGTTCGTAAATTTAATAACTACAAATTTTCAAATAAAACCTTATTTTTTAGGAGAGAACAAATCTGAGCAAAATAAGGATTCTGTTTGTATAAAGCTCAAGCAATATATTCATTTAGCTGGCCTCAGAAAAATAGAATAGATCCAGAATGTGATGGTTATTTATTGCGTGGTTCACGCTTGATTATTCCTCAGTCTCTTCAATCAAAAACTTTAGGTTTCATTCACCAAGGTAACCTAGGCATAGTAAAGTGTAGCGCTAGAGCCTGGGTCTGGTGGCTAAGATTATTTAATCAATTAGAAAATTTAGTCCATAATTGTTCACGTTGCATTGAATTAAGAGTTAATATAAAAGAACCTTTCTTTAAAGATAAATTTCCGGATCGTGCATGGCAAAAAATTGCACTTGACTTATTTAATTATGATGGAAAGTGGTACCTCATTGTAACTGATTATTTCTCTAAATTCTTTGACATTTTTAAGCTTCAGTCAATGTCAGAAAATGTGATCATCACTAAGTTACAAGAGTTGTTCTCTAGGTATGGTTTACCGGAAATAGTGAGATGATAATAGACCTCAGTTTCAAACTGAATTTAAAAAATTTGCTGAAAATTTTGATTTTGTTCATATAACAAGCAATCCTAAATATCCTCAGTCTAATGGTTGTATTGAAGCGGCTGTCAAAACTGCTTAAAATCTTATTGAAAAAAGTGATGATTTAAATGTATCTTTGTTAGCATACCCTACCACTCCTTTGGAAAATGATTTCACTCCTGCGGAGTTATTATTTAACAGGAAGATTCGTTCTCGTCTTCCAATTTTGACCAAATTTCTTAATCAAACTGTTGATACAATCCCAATTTTCTAAACGGAGGAAAAGTATAGAGAAAACAGGCGGCGGAATTATAATAGGCGTCATCGTTCCAACAAGCTCTCAGATTAAAAGGTTAATGAGAATGTATCGGTGACTGATCTCAAAACATATGGAAAAATTATTCAAAAGCTTGAGGAACCAAAGTCTTATCTTAAGGTAATTTTCAAAGAAATAGAAGGTTTTTAGTACCAGAAAACCATCAGAACTCTGTTCCTAATGGAACTATTCTTCCTTGCGATCATAAATTTAATACAGTCACTAATACACCATCATTTTTCAATATAGTTCCACTAACGCTAGATTGGAAAACTGTGTTAATCAAAACTAAAATGTTGAATTTCAACCTCTATAATTAGATAATAGTTTCAGTGAAAGTGTTGCAGAATCCAAAGTTCAATCGGATGATATCACAAGTGATGAAAATAAGGATGAAAGTGCTAGTTTTAGAATTAGCAGACCTAAGCGTCGCATTAAGAGACCCTTATATTTAAAGGACTATGTTACTTAAACTGTAGTCCTTTTCTTATTATAGCAGGGGGGATGTTCTATCACGACTTCTTATGATATATCAACCCTGCCATGTTCCCACGCCGGTTGTTAAGGTATTGTTTGGAGATGACAGGGGATGTCATATAGAGAAATATAATAGTAGTAAACTACAAGAGAAGTTATACCCCTGTACTTAGCTGGCTCAATGTCGACGTTAGCGCCGCCAGTGGCTACGGACAGCAATTAAAAGAGGAAAAATTGTTTGAATGCAGGTTGCTTTTTTATCGACAGTGGAAAGGCAGCTTTCTTAAATAAATCAATAAATAAATTGGGTTTTAATTAGATTTATTAAAAATAAAGTACTGTAAACGCTCAAAACAGTTGCAAAGCAATACATTTGTTGGAATATCTTGCTAAAATTTACCGAGCAATTGTTTTGAACGATAACAGAACTTATTTTAAACAAATCCAAAGCCTATCCAAAACGCGTGACTTTTACAAGCAAAATATGGCCGGCAAGAGGAACACAAACTACTATTTACATACACTATTTGAATACACCATTTCTAACATCAATAAAAACAACAGTTTTAAGTATAACAACGCAAATAATTCACAATTATAGTCTACTTTTTTGAAAGCTGGTATAATCAAACTTTCACCTCATCGTTTATTGCGGGTAGTTCATTCACTCTTCAAAGGATTTAGGGGATTGAAATTGGTGGAGTATGATTGATTATACCAACTTTCAAAAAAATAGACTATAGCACTATTTAAAACTCATAACACCATTTGATAATACATAAACAAAGGGTTTGTGTGCTTCCTGGCGGACATTTTAACTTAAGTTTAACAGCATCTTGGATGGTCTTATCAAAGTTTAATAGAAGAATTTTAGGTTATGATATTATTATAAGCATTCAGTTTTTGATTGATGGTCTTTAGATTCAATCATTTGAATCCTATATTTCGTCAAATTTTGTATTTTGTACGCGTTAGAAAAAGATAGAAAATTTTCGGGCAATTTGTTGACAAAGACAAATTAAACCGAAGTAAGAAACGATCGAAGTAATTAGTTTAATAATCTGCCACACCATGCGAAATGCGCTACGGGTGTGCGCACATACACACTTCCAGATTCTTACATTAAACAAATTTCTCTCGTAGTTTACTACACTTATCCGATTATTATTAGTTTACTACACTTATACTTATGTATATATGTATGTATGTATACTTAACTGTGT
Organism: Ceutorhynchus assimilis; assembly: GCA_917834065.1. Lineage (NCBI taxonomy): Eukaryota > Metazoa > Arthropoda > Insecta > Coleoptera > Curculionidae > Ceutorhynchus > Ceutorhynchus assimilis. The sequence continues at coordinate 23,741,618 of OU892278.1, forward strand.
TTGCGTGCGCAAAAGTACCACTTTGCGCACTTGTTAGGAAAATAACTATTTTCTACTCGCGTGCGCAAAGTGATTACTTCGCACACTCATTTGCTCACGCAAAGTTGAACTTTGCGCACGGAAGCTTTTTGCGCACTCATTTTTGTTACGCATAGTTACCGCATTTATACTCGATTTTTCAATGTTTTGTGGATTCCCGGGTAAACTTATATTCAGAAATAAGGGCCTAATCTTATTTTTGTTCCAAGAAAGGAATTCAGGTAATGTTCAGCTTTTTTAATTTGACACTTTCCGTATGAGGAGCGAGGGAAGGAAAAATCCAGCAAAAACAGATGTGAGATCAGGTGACCATTGGCATGCAGAGCCACCAACTCACATTCCTTTGGAGTATCAGATCATAGAAGTTGGACTTAAGTTATACTTCTCCATACCAAAATTTGGCAGGAAAAACAAACTTAACGGCTTGTTCAAATTGAACACGGGGAGAAAATTACCAAATTTGAGCATCTGGAAACATTTAGAAAGATTAGGTACAGCTCGTAGAAAAAGGATTGTTCCTAACACTTGCGCAAAGTGTCGGCTCTGATTTTTTACGAATTTTTGGGTAATGATAATTCTTAATTTGGAACAGATGTGACAAGTTTTTGCAACAAATCTTATTTCAGGTTTCAACCAACTCAAAATAATGGATACAGCACTCCCTGTTCGGGAATCGATGCATCATTCTGTAGATACTACACCCCTTAACCTAATCAGTCCTTTTTGCGTTTCGTTTTTATTTGGACTCATCAGAAGAACATAGGCTCAAGTTCCATGTTTAAGACCTATTGAATTTTGTTGATCAACCATAAACAACTCCCCGAAGGAAAATACTCCTACCGTCATTGAAGTACACCGAGTGGTTTGAGCTATCGTTCTGTGGATGTAGCTTTCCCTAGCCAATCCTCTACGCATTTCGTCCCTGTTTGGACTCATGAGAAGGACATTGTCTAAAGCTCCCTCTTGATATTGTAGTGTTTTTCCTATACCTGATTACAGGATGTAACATGAAATTGATTGGATTTACATATTATACTTTAGAAGACATGTAATTCAGGTAACCTATATGACTCTTTAATCCCAATTCTATATAATAGTTCGGCTCCAAATAAATTTTATTTTATTATAATGTCTAGACTTTCTGCTAAAAGCCCAAAGATGTGAATTGATGTATAAAACCTGAGATAAAACCTATCGACTATCCATTTGAGAACCAAAGATATTGCTTGTGAATATAATAAACATTTGTTCAAAATTCCCAACTATCCTTGATAGTCATTCTTCAATGTTGCCGATATTTATTCAAGGATTTTCAGTCCAGATATAATTGGGTAGGTATTAGGAACATTTTAGAGGGACGTAGAATTAGGATTGGGAAAAGAGGAGATCTGTCATAAGCCAGCTTCGGTCATAGACGTATCTTTTTGTGAGATTACCTCCTCAGATAACCGAGTATCATTTTTCACTCACTTCACGCTGTTGATTGATAAGAATATTCAAATTTGGACAAATTAAACTTGATATAGTTAAGAGCTGCAAAGAGCAAAGGAACAAATTGAAAAAAGTCCATTTAAATTCTTCAAATAAAACTTAATTTCTGGAAAATTTTCCATCCCTGAATTCAAATAATGTTCAAGCATCTCTAATAATAAAATTTTATCTCTCAAATTTTGGAGAATTAGGTACCTACCTACAGATTTAATTTATCGATCCTTCTGTTTTCTATGGATGCATATGAATGTTGCCATTATCAGAAATTAAGTAAGACTATTTAAAAAGTGGCAGTTGTATTATTATCATGCAAATAGGTTTAAGAGTTTACGCACAAGTCTTTTTTGCTTTATTAAATTTGCCATCTTACTATGAGTTTCTAGAATAAGATAAACATCAAATATATTTTCTGATAAAACAAACCAAACCTGAAAGCAAAATAAAATATTATTTTTGTGACAAGAACGACAGACTAAATAAACATCGGGGAGGACGCTCAAACGTGCCTAGTTTCCAAAAACATCTGTTAAATGATTAAAATGCTCATTTTTTAAAAGCCTCCCCTTTAGAAGCTCATTTAAGCCTCACTTATCGTCACTGCTGCCGTGTGAAAATTAATCAACATGGGGTTCACCACGTGTTTACTTCCTTGTGACAGTTCTGCCTATTATCATTAGTTATGCCATGTAGGTTCAGATAAATATTTAAATTAGATTTGATATCGATGCCTTAAGACTTTGTATTTATTTTTCGTAGCACAATTTTCAAAAGCGGATAGTTTCCTTGACTGTGATGCACCGAACATCCGCAGTCGGGAAATTTCTGGAAGCCCTAAATTTGCCACGAAAACTTCTGATTCTCATCCCGAGTTAGAAGAAAATCAATTAACTGAATAAACTCAGCTTTCTGAAATAAAGCATTAGACCAAACACAACTGATATTTTATGAGAAAAACGCGCAGCTAGAAATCAAATATAACTTCTAAAGGATTTGTGTTACGATACTTGCCGTGAAAAAATTGCTTAAATTATCCTGAGCGTTGGTCATGGTTATGTTAAAAAGGTTCGACCAGCATCTTCCAACGATCAAACGGAGTTAGTTTTAGTAGAGTCAGAAATGTTCTTATTTTATTTCAAGAGTGTTGAATTTCTTAGATATGTAATATGCTCGGAAAGAATCCATACAGTAAAAAAAAGTTGCCAAGAAAGCACGAAATTAGTTCACGTGGACGTAATTACTATAGAACATTTGTAGAAAAAGCTAGCGAATATCGCAAGCAACAACGGAATCCGAAAAATGTGATTCTCACGATTATAGGCTGGAGAAAAACTGGTGATCAAGTAGGCATTTACTCCCAAAAAACAAACGAAATCATTGTGTCACTAGGAAGAACTTTTCAAAATTGTGGAATCTGTTGATCACTTCCACCTGTGATAATAGCATATTATCACTGGTGAAAGTTGTTAAGGTTTGAGAAACCATGATTCAAATTAGAGGGAAAATACGAATAATATTTGACACACTAATAAAAAAGTTATTAATTAATTGACACTCTGTCATACACCTTTTTAAAATATAAAAATAAATTATGTACTGGTCTTGAGACTTACATAAAGATGTAGAATGTTCTTCAACAGGAGTGACCAAAATAGGACCAAGTTAGAACGGGTCATGCGACTCAATTAATAGAAATGGAACAACCAAAAAAACAAATCGCAAGTTAGTTGGAGAAATCACAAAAGCAAGTTCAAAGTGAAGGCAGATCAGGAAAGCTGCATAACAACTTCTTCTGTGTCCATCAGAAAATTTAAATTTGGATATAGAAATAAATGAAGGGAGCTGCATATTCTTTGATTATATTCAAGCCCATACCTACAGCCTTTACTGTTTAAGGTATGGGTAGGTATGTAGTATAATCAATACGTTTGGAATAAACCTCTGGCTGTCCAGAAACGTGGGGTTGTCACCAAACACTGAGAATATCATGGTAGTCAGGTACTGGAGAATAAGAAGCTTATCATCTTCGAGTATGTCAGACAAAATATGCAGGTAGCCAGTTAATGCCAGTTTGACAGGATTTCATAAACACGATAAAGTGTGACTATATATTCTAAAAAGAAAAACCGCTCACCAAAGATAAAACCAGCATGAAGAGAGTGTTTGATTTGACCTGGACAGCTGAGCATGATATTGGAAAGTATGATCGAGGGGATTAAGAGAAAGGAAATATTACAAATTAGTGCAAATCGGATGAAAAGTTTGACCATTTATCAGGAAATGTGGTGAACATTCTACCTTGGCTGAAAACTCATTGGAAATTCTACAGAATTATGAAAAACTGGAACGTTTGTGTTTTTTCAATTTGAGATAGCTTACCATTCTCTAATTATATCCATTCAATGTGACATAATTATAAAAAGAGCTTCGAGAATATGATGAGTAGGTTTTAAATTTTGAAAAAACTAAAAAAAAAACTAATAATTTATTACAAGGAATTCAAGTTTACTCCCCAAAAAAATAATAAATTGGATAGTTAAAACTGTCGACTACTAATTATCACAGGAAACCGCCACAATAGGCGATACCATCTGTTGAATGGTGCTGTCATTTTGATCTATCATTTCGACAAAATGAAAAATAATCAACTAATAAATCTCCTTTTCAAAATTTACCTATAGGGCATACCGTGGCATTTTAAAAGGGTCACTCGTACGTGAAAATAAATTTAGTGGATCAACATTTGGTCGTAATAACTTTAATAGAGCGTTTACGCAATCATGCGGAAAATTAATAACGCATGGTGGGTTGCCGTTTGTTCTATATGAATATTTCCCTTAAACTCAAGAACCTTAAAAATCTAAAACACAACAAAGTAAATTATATTAATCTTCACAAGTTTGAAATAAAGACATTAGTTTTCCGTGGATGTTCTATCTTTTATTTTCAGAAAATTTAGGGAAAAAGTATATCCGCCATCCAGGCAGTGGTATAGCAGCTCCCCGGTCCGGAAATCATTATTTCAGGGTGTCGGCATTTGCCTATAAATTGTGAGTAAGTAAAACTATACGTCTTTGTCGGGATATTTCAATATAAACAGCTTATGGGCGGTACTTTTATCTTAACTTGTGGTGCATATAAATAAATCATTCAAGTTTGTCGATTAAGATTTATTACATAGCCTTAAATTTTGGCACGATATTCAAATATATCTAAGCGTTAAATTTTTCAAGTAGTTCCAAGATGTGCTTCTGAGCTATTGCAGGTTGTGTTTTACCAATCAAAAAATCTGCATGACTACATCCAGGAACTTCAAAGTAACCGTAGGTTTTGGCGATGTCTGGAAGTTTACTGTAGAGCAATAGGATACCCTGAAAAATATTAAAAATAATATGTGACACTAAAATATTTATAATACTGTGACAAACAAACGCACCACGTAGAAACAGTGTATATTTTCGATCAAAATAAATGATCAATTAACAAAAAATTGATCAGACAAAAGAACGGATGGACATTCGTGGGAATGAACATTTGACCTAGTGGATAGTTTTTTGAATTTTGGTTCTCAGGTCCGGAGCGATGTACATATTCGTTAGCAAAATTGTTGTTAGGTAAACCTGAGTTTTCATTACTTTAATAGATTTTTGTGAGTCATTTTTATTTCTAGCTTGATGTTAGTACTAAGATATTTAAATTAAGTAGGTAATTTTAACTATAGGTAGAAAAAAGGATATAAAATCGTAAGTCAAGAAGATAAATATGTAGACTCGAGTCGAACCGTCCTACAAACCAGACCATCGGAGCAAGTTAGCCTCACAAACAGACAGTCTGCCGGGTCAAAATCATCTAAAGGCGAGCCACAAGCTAGGAAAACCACATTTTGCTCTCTAAAAGTTAAAAAAGTCCACTTGAAACAAAAAAAAGGAATCCAGAAAAAAAAAGCAAAGAACTAATAGGGTCTTGGTTGTGCATCTCGCCATTGGAAATTTTTGCTCAAGTTGTGTTTGCTTTGATCCGACTTGAGTTTGTGATTAATCAATTCCCTGTCACCTGTTACAAATTCCACCTGCAGTATTTGGATATCATATCTGAGGGTAACTGGCTTTGGCCCGGTGAAGTCACTTTTGATTTGAATATTTCCGGCCCTTATAGCATAGGTTTCGCTAACACCTTGTCAAATAGGTGTAGGTATTAGCCATAAAATCCCCCCCCCCCCCCCCCCGGCGTGTCCCCATTTTGGTGTAATGGAGAGGCTTAGGGGAGCTCACCACTGTTGATGCACTCCAGGATGTCGCCCGGTTTCTTGGAGGCATCGTTCTGGACAGCTGGTTGTTTAGGGCCCAGATGCAACCCATCCCTCGACGCGATAGCTTCCATCTTGGATTGGCCCCGTGTCCCCCTTAGTTAGGATCCCCCACTCTATAAAATCCCCACATGTCAGTGGATATCTAATAGCCTTACCACTTCACGCAGCGCTCTGTAGTAGGGGACCCTGTACTTCCCCTGCTATTCGTGGGATTTAATATGAGTAACAAAACAAAAACTCCGACTCTGGCAACAGAGGCCGGCGAGACACCTTCAACCATTCCTCCAACATCGGACCAGGAACAGGAATTGTTGCGGTCTGATGACCGAGACAGTCGAGAGGCAGTAAGCACCGAAACAAAAATAAAATGGACTAAGACTATCAGGGCTCAGAGAAGGAACCTGAGTCCTCTTATCAAGAGGGGGGTCGAACAAAACCGCCCTGAAAGAGGTGATCGGAAAGCGGGCGACTGAAATCTAGCAGCCAGAGGGGGATAAATCCAACTCTGGAGCTGCAAGAAAGGGCCTACGATCCCACACTAGCACCCCAGGCAAGTAAACATGCCAGGGCTAATGCTCCAAGCTACAAGGCTGTCGCTGAAGTTACTAGGGGGGGACTAATTCCCCCTGATTACCCCAGCGTAGTCTACACCAGCGAACAGCTGACTAGCCTGCAACAGGCCGTCCTAGAGCCGGTCCAGAACATGCCAGACGGCGGTCCGCAGGTGCGATTCCAGGGCTGCACTCATCGCCCAGGATAGTTGCAAATAACCTGTGCCGACGACAGCAGTCTGGTCTGGCTGGAAGGCGCAACAAAGCACCTCAAGCCATGGGAAAGGGCAGAAATACGCTTCGTTAAAAGCGCAGATCTGCCAAAACCTCACGTCTGTGTGGCTTTCCTCCCCGACGACAAGGACGGTCAACGCCTTGCGCCAGAGGAGATGCTACTCAGGCTGAGGAAGATGAACCATGGCCTGAAGACCCGAGAGTGGATAACCCTACATCGGGAAAGCTTGGGCCCGGGTCAGACATGGATCTTTGCCATCGACGACGGATCCCTAGAGGAGTTGAGGTCAATGGACTTCAGGCCTTACTTTGGCTTCGGCCAGGTTAGGTTTCGTCTCAAGGCCAAGGCTTCTCAAGAGGATGCTGGGGAGAAGCAGGGGTAAGCAATCCTCCTGTCAAGAAACTAGATGCGGCGGGGCCTTCTACCGGAAAACCAACATCGGACGGTGAAAAACCACCTACTGACCCTGGACGGATAAATCCATCCCGGGTAGATACCAGAAAAAGGGTATCGGTAAGGGGGAAAAGAAGGGGACCTAAAGGCCTTGAGAGACCTCTAGGCGAGGGCCAACCATAGACAGGATAGTAAAATGGCCTCATCAATGAAAATACTGCAGGCAAACCTGCAGCACTCAAGAGCGGCCACGTCCATTCTTATCAAGGTCTTTAGTAAGGAGCTGATAGAATAGCCCTCATTCAAGAACCTTGGACATCAAACACAGTCTGAGTAACCGGACTGGGCAACACTTCTGGCAAGGTAATAGAACATGCTCACGGGATAAGACTGAGAGTGCATACTTGCCAGAAACAACATTAACTACTTTGTACTTTTCAGCTTCTGCAACGAGGATACTACCACCATCCATGTGATCCTCCCGGGGAAGAGCGGGACGGAATTAATGGCCTGCTCAGCATACTTTCCCGGAGACAGACACGCAGAAGCTCCTCCTCCAAGAATTGTGGCAGAACTAATTGCCCACTGCAAGAGGAGGAACATTCAATTGATGCTAGGGTGATGCCAACGCCCATCATACAGCTTGGGGAAGCACCAATATCAACAACCGAGGTGAGTCCTTATTCAACTTTTAATCAGGAGAAGGGCTTACCATAAACAATTTAGGCTCAGAGCCAACCTTTGTAACTATAAACAGGAAAGAGATACTAGACTTGACAATTAGCTCAAACTTTATTTCTAATAAAATAATCGACTGGCGCGCGTCATCTGAGCCATCATGCTCGGACCACAGGCACATACGATTTGAAATAAACACAGTCCCACGACAGGCCGTGGAGTACAGAAACGCAAGGAATACTGATTGGGACGGATATAGAACGTCCCTTGGAAATAACTTGCGTAACTTCACTCTGTCCATCAGAGATCGTGATCAGTTAGCGACAGACCGAATAACCGATGCCACCATATCAGCTTTTCAAGAAAACTGTCCATTAAGCGTTAAAAAAGATAACAGAAGCTTACCCTGGTAGAACAATAGCCTAAAAAAATTGAGGAAAGAAGTTCGGAAATTGTTTAACCGAGCTAATACAACAGGTAACTGGGAAACCTATAGAGCTGCTCTAACGAATTGTCAAAAGAGCGAGTGCAGGAGTTAGGGTTGATAAAATGCCCAGATGGATCCTACACACAATCTAGAAAAGAAACGTTAGAGATTCTCGCAGAGAACCACTTCTCATGCTGATGAATTGTGTCCAGGATGCCCAACCCAGTGATTGGATTAAACGACCTGGAAGAGAAGACTGGTTGACAGCCAACAAAATAATTACAGTGGCGGCCATAAAGGGGGTGGTCCTATCATTCCACTTTTTCAAATCGCCTGGATATGACGGCATTTCCCCTGCTCTGCTTCAGAACGGACTTGGGATCCTGCTTCCATTTCTAATAAGACTATTCAGAGCCAGTCTGGTGTCTGGTGTGGAACCATATACCCCCAAGCTGGACAGCTACCAAGGTGATCTATATCCCTAAAGCGGGGCGCAAAGAACTCACACCTCAATCATTCAGACCAATAAGTCTGACATCGTTTCTCCTGAAAACTTTAGAAAAGGTGCTAGACCATGCTGAACGGTAGAGTAATAACGGCTGCTCTACAGGGGGAAACGGTCAGGTTCAGGGTCGCCAGAGGCTGTCCACAGGCAGGGGTACACTCTTCGCTTCTATGTTCACTTCAGGGCCCGTATTCTCGTAACCGGGGAGCAGCGTTCTCTCAAGAGAACGATTGTTCTGTCATTGTCAGTATTATGGAAATAACAATATGGGTAACTAAGACAGAGCAATCATTCTCTTGAGAGAACGCTATTCCCCGGTGTCGGACGAGAATACGGGCCCTGGTGGATAACGTCCTGGCCTTGATACAGATGTGTGGGGGGTCGAGGTTCAAGCATATGCGGACGATCTAGTTATAATAGCCAAGGGTAGTTCTGAGACGAGGTTTTCAGCTGCACTCCAAGAGGTGCTAGACTGCGTGCTTGATTGGTGCTAGAGACAATCAATCCTCACAAAATGGTCATAGTATCCTTCACCAGGAGAAGAAAAATGGATAACTTGGTACTCCTAACTATTCGGGGAGAATTAGTACCATTCTCAAATGAAGCTAAGTATTTGGGAGTCATCCTGGACAAGACTCCAAACTGAAAGCTACAAAGAAAAATAAATTCTACAACAGCCCCATAATCTATTCAGACAAAAACCTGTCTACTTAATACATGATATTTTCAGCGACTCTCCAATCGAAAACAAAACATTCCCATGGACCTAGCAACAGCAGTGAATAGAAGTAAGGCACCGTGCTTGGACAAAATTAAATGAGAACCTTACAGACCCGAAATTATATGGACCGAACCAATTCACCCCTTTCTAATTTGGAGCAAGTAATCGAAAAATAGTTACAAAAAAATTATTAATCACATATTAGGAAAAGCAGACCACAAGCAGTACCAGCCAAACAAATTTATGTCCAAGCCCGAATCAAGTATCATCATTTTAAATAGAAATATCAGATATTCTAAAGCGATGCAATAGACGTTTCCAAGCAAATGGTGCCTTCCTAGATGTGAGTGTTACATTCCAGTTTTCCGGGTAAATCAATACCTAATGTTTTTGCGAGTTTTCTTGAAAACAGAAGAAGAGGCGATGCAGAAATGGTAGCCTAAATCCCAAAAGGTTGCCTTTCATCACCTACTCTTTCTAATGTAGGCACATCATCTTATATGCCAAGCTTATCTTTGTTTGCTGATGACACACTGATCACCAGCTCCTCGTCTTTCTCCACTGTTTAATACTTAGACTGAAAAAGAACCTGAGCATGAGATGTCGATGGATGAATGGAATATCAAACTAAAATTCAAGACAAATGCCATACCTATATTATACAAACGAGAGTCCTCTGGTAAACAAAAAGGTCGAATTATCACCTAATTGGAGCAACATTTTCAAATATTCATTACCTATAAATCTTTCTATCCAATGCCAACTATGGCCCATGTTTTCTGTCATTTTGCTCGTATCCTCCATAATTTTCGGTTCCACCATTGTCTCCTCACCCGGAGTTCTATTGTGTACTGTGCTCCTATTTTGTATTCCTTGTTCCTCTGCTTTTATAAATATTTGTAGTAATGCCGTTATTCCTCCTGCTAGTTCTGATTTACTTTTTGTTATTTGTTGTTCCCTAAATATACGGATTTTGATTTTGGTGTCTTTGGAAATAAAATACAGCATCTGCTTAAATCTGAACCATTTTTTATCTTTATCTCTTCTAGGAAATATTATTTTTTTGCCATTAGTTTGTACTGCCGTTTTTTTCAATTCTAATAAACATTTGTAAATATTTCTTGGCGTTGGTTTCTTCTTACATATCTCTCTCGTCAACAGGAAAATCGGTGTGGTTCCCTTGTCCTGTACTACCGATAAATATTCAATGGTTCCCTGTTTATTTTTCGTAGGGAGGATATGTCTATATTTCATGTAGTCTTCCTTCTTAAGCCGGCGCCACACGATGGTCCCAAATTGGATCCAACTTTGGGTACAGTGTTTTGCACTCCAGCATTCGGCAAATGTGTCCGATGAGCGCATGGCTACACGATGCCACAAATCGCTATGTGTCCAGCGTTGGAAGCTTGGAAGGTATTCGACACATCGTGTGGCGCCGGCTTTAGCTAAAATTCATCATGTGATAAGTTTCTGATTTCCGCGTATTCTTCTATCAAAAAACTTCTGAAGTTGTGCATTTATTTTTGTAGTTTTTCACAAATTCATCAAAATTGCCTTTTTCATGGATGTGATTTCGCTTGCTTCTGTCTTCTTAAATAGCGATGAGATCAGGCATGTTAACATTTTGTTCACTTGTATACCATAGCAGGATTTTGTATTTTTCTTTCAGGATTAATAATTCTTGTGCAAGGTCTATGATGGTATAATGGTGGTATTTCTATTGGTAGGTACTCTGTTTTCTCCTAAGGGATTCTGTGTCCTCATGCAGTAAATAGAACCCTGTTTCCGTTTTTATGTAGCTGTCCCGTGAGTAGTTGCATATTGAACAACGTTATTTTCTGCTCCAGTGTCGACTATGGCTGGGTATTGTATGTTATTTATGCCAATTGTGCTGCATAGAAAATTGCGGTTAAAATCTTTTCCTAGGGCTAGGATGGCAGGAATATCGCCATCCTATCTCGTTTAGGTGTTTTGTCTAATTTCCACGAGTTGCGACAGTGTCCTGGTTTCCCACAATTGTGGCACAAAGGTTGATTTCTCTGGTTTCTGGAGTTAGTGTTGCCACCACCTGCACCAACTAACCTTTGGCTTCTGCAGACAGTTGTGAAATGTCCCGTTTTTCCGCAGTTATAACACTTTTTGATAGCTACTGGCCCTGTTGAAGCTTTTGGGAGCTCTGCTCGTATTCGGCTTCTGCACGTGACCATTACGTGTCCCCTTTTTTCACAATAATGACATACCATTTGGTTTATGATCGAGTAGCTCGTAATTTGGGATTCTTTGAGTGTGTTTTGATGTGGGCTCTTCTTAGGTGCTTCATCTCTGCTACCTGCTATTCCTTTTAATCGGTCCAGCTGTTATTCTGGTAGCTGATTTTATACTCCTGGAACCACAGGTTTGCGGCTCCATCCAAAAATGTTTCAAAATAAGCGATTTTGAGTTAGTCATCCTATCCATTTGCTATTGTTGACCTCTCGTAGGTCCTCGGGAACTCAATCGCGCTGGTTTCACAAGGGTGGAAGGTTTGATGGCTGACAAACTGGGGTACTATTGCCATTTTTGTCGCCATCATGCTTTCCCACAATTGTGGCACATAGGTTTATTTATCTGGTTTCTCGAGTTAGTGTTGCCACCATTGGCATCACTTAACCTTTGCCTTCTGCAATTCGGTGCAAAATGTCCCGCTTTCCGCAGTTATTACACTTTTTGATAGTTACTGGCGGTGTTGAAGCTTTTGGAAGGTCTGCTCGTAGTCGGCCTCTGAACATGACCATTACGTCTCCTTTTTCCACAATAATGACATACCATTTAGTTTGTGATGGGGTAGATCGTAATTTGGGATTATTTGAGTATATTTTAATTTGGGCTCTTCTCAGGTGTTTTGTCTATGGTGCTTGCTATTTCTTTAAATCGGCCCAGCTGTTGTTCTGGTAGTTGATGTCATACTCCTGGAACCACAGGTTTGCTGCTCCGTCCAAAAATGTTTCAAAATAAGCAATTTTGAGTTGGTCATTCCATCCATTTGCTATTGCTGACCTTTCGTAGACCCTCAGGAACTCAGTTGCGCTGGTTTTACAAGGGTGGAAGGTTTGATGGCTGATAAACTGGGGTACTATCGCCTTTTCTGTCGCTATCATGGCTTTTAATATGGTATTGGTCATTATAATCGATTCGTTTTCTTTATCTTTTGCTATCTGGTGGGATTTAGGTGGTTCTTGACGGGGTAGGTCTGGTGGGTTACCAAATACATTGTCTTCTTCGTCGATTGCTTGAGTATCTACTTGATTTTCTATTAAACTGATAATAGGTGACTTTGGTGGTGATCTTTGCAGTGGTCTACTTGGTTAAGATGGGGGGGGGGTCTGAATGATTCTTCTGGTGTCATAGCTGCTGCCTTTTTTGGCCTCTCAAGTAGTATTTGGGTTTGTGTGTTATCTATTTTTGCCAAGATGGCAACGGAAAAAAGGCCAAATTATTTCTAGACAGTACTCGGAAGCTGAATAAGCAGATTCAACACCATGGGACATTCGACGACAGAGCATCCACCAAATATGTCACTCCTGTAAAACGGGCGGCTGTGACAATATGCATTTGAGTTCTGGATGGTTATACATACTATATGTAGATGGTGTCCCACCGGGAACCAAATAGATCTGAGAAACTGTATGCAGAAAATTTTCGAAAATTTAATAGTATACTAATGTCAATGGAGACCACCCGGCTAAAATGTTTTCAAGATGGTGGCACTTCCGGTTACACCGGAAGTAGACGTCAACCTGCTCATTTCAAATCAGATACTCTGTATTTAATTGCATATTTGGATTCTACGTGAAATTCTAAGCAGATTTAATGTGATATACCGTATACCTAAGTTCAACTGTTTTTGAAATATTGACAGTTGAAAATTGACCTTTTTGCAACTTTGACAGGCTATAAAACCTAAATGGTTAATTTTAGAAAAAAAACGATCTTGCATTCTCATCTTAGATTTCTATAAGCTATCATTTGACAGCAACTTTGAATTTAATCCATAATCAAATATTCCGGTTAAAGTTAATATCCGGTTAAATTCAAAGTACTTTTTTTGAGAACTTTGTTCAATAATATTACCATACCGCGTAATAGGGTTTTATTAAATAACAAATTGACAGGGCAAAAATACAATAAAAATAAGATTTTTCAATAATTTCACAAGAACCTATTGTGTATATGACCTCCCTGATTATCTACAACAGCTTGGAGTCTTCGGCGCCATTGTCCAATTGACTTTGTTTCATAGGAAACTCGATGTTAAGAGTGTCTCTGTTTTGTTATTTAATAAAACCCTTTTACCCGTGTATCGTAATATTATTTAACAAACTTTTCGGAAAAAAAAAAACAAAACCTGAAGTTTTTCGAAAAATTTTCTCATAGCCTCTTTTCCGATATTTTCTTAATATTTTCAAATAATCTATGTAGTTTTAGAGTAAAAAAATTAATTTTGCAACAGAGCTCCAAAGGCAATGATTAAAAGTACTGCTTCTGACTTAGCTCACCCTGTACTGTACATTTTGAGTAGAATTGTTTCTACAATTATGGAAAGGCCCTCCTAATATTCACACAAAATTTCACAAAAATCCGCCAAATTAAAAAAAAAAAAAATATTCAGAGCCAAATTGGGTTCCAAATAATTTTGGCACACAGTTATGCCCATTTGTATATGCGAACAATGTCTATTTAATGGTTGTTAACGGTTGGTTGTTTGTCTTGTTTTGTGTTGGGAATCAGAAAATTATGTTTTAGTTGGGGGAAATTCGGGGAGATTCTATTATGTCCCGTGGCATGCTTCGAATGAGCTGATCTATAGACCTACTATTTTGATCATCATCTTCCAGACAAGTTGAAGAACATTAATGCTAGCCTCCTACAGAAAATGTAACGTAGCTGCAGCAACTCGAGTTCCGATGTATTCTTGTTCAAATATGGGGCTGGCTTCCTAGTCAATATCTGCTAAAGCAAGCGTATTTGATCTTGAGGTTATGTGCCCATTTCCAAGGTCAAGCATATTCTTCATTATCCCGAACTGTGGCCTTTATAGGTCTTCTAGAGCCTCTTTTGCGATGCCTACCACCTTTAGAATACCATCCCTATTGCCGAAAAACTTTGACGATATATTTTGGCATGCGCGAAGCGATGCCAACAATCTAATATTTTTCAACATCATTTGGTAAGCGATAAAACTCCGAATTCTTGGCAGTTTTAAAACTTGAGTTCCTCGAAATAAAGGAAAAGAGAATAACCATTTTGATAAAAGTGTTCGAAAAATGAGATCACTGACCATCACTGATCGTTTATCATTGTCAACACAAGGGGAATTACATAATGCGATTATTCGTCACATTGTACATACATACCTTTTTGTTAGCCAAGATATCAGATTCACCCAAAATAATATGAAATGGTACGTTAATATTTTCTATTCGATATTTAGGTGGCTCTTCTGTACCATACACCGCAAGATTTTTCTTTCTTCCATAATCAAATTGTAAGAATTTATTATCAAAAAGCTGTACATAATGTTCCAGTGTCTTCACACTTGTCGCTTCTGGAGTAGTTGAAGTACCTATTGGTATGAGTCTCTAAAATGAAACAAGTGATGGTTTTCAAATTTCATAAAAAAGTCGAAATTAATAGATAGGTACCTACCGGATTTATAGAAAAAAAGCTTCCTCCAACAAAGGGTACAGCTGTCAAGGCTACCAGCGATTCGAGGTTGAAAAGCAGAACGATATTTGTGAGCAGATATGTAATCAATCGGAAATTGTCAAAAAATGCATAAATTCCCAATATTCTAGTAATTGCCTTAAAAAAATAAAATGGCGAATAAAATTTTGGAATAGCTTAAGCTAATTTTTTTACCTTTAAAAGGGGTACAAAAGGAATCAAAACTCTAAGCAGAGTCTTCGAATCTCGTAAAAAATCTGGAACAGCCATAGCAATAAACAGCTTTATCAACTGTTTTGCTTCTTCAGGCTTTTCACTGGCATATACTGAACTAGCTGAAGAACCAAGAGAAAAACTAAATGCTATCAGCTTCGTGTTAGTGATGTTGTTGATATAACGAAATACAGCTGAAAAGTCGTAGAGACCGATCTCGTGAAAACTGAAAATATGTATTATTAGACTTTGATTTCAAAGTTGTTAACTTTTACCTACCTGAAATCCCAATATTGAGCTGGAGGTAGATTTGCAATATGTTTATCAGAATAGGTTGTACCTCTGAAATTTAGCAGCCACAGTTCATATCCAGCTTCAAGAAACCTGTCAACTAAATTAGAAAGGCTACGTTAGCATAAAAAGACAAGCATCGTTCTTTTCAAAGCTACGTATATGAATCATGAAAAATTAAGAAAGCATGAAAGATAGACACGGTGGCCAAAATCCCTAATCTGGAAACCCAAAAAAAAGCATAGAAAATACAAATTCTATAATATTTTACCGTATGATCCATTGTCCCCTAGAAACCATGATGTACTATCTTGTACAATTGGATGAAGCATGACAATCACATCTTTTGGATTTTCTTTCAATATTCGGAACACAGTCAAAATATATCCATCTTCTGTGATAACTGTGTGATTTTCATAAGGAATTTTACGTTTATCCAAAATTTGTGGCTGAAAAATATTGGAACAAAGAACAATTTGAAAATAAAATTCCAAATTGGAACCTATAATTTTATTATTACTATACTATACTAAGGCATATATGCGACATTTATTTTCTACCCAAGAGTAGATGCAATTTACGCATTTCGGGAATCGCTTTCCAATCAGCACTGACAAAAAGCCGTAGTTATGTGACAACTAACAAAATAGAGACATAGGGATTCAGAGGCTGCTTCAAATATTTGGTAGTGTTTCTCTGACATAGCTAAGACCATCTTGTGTAGGGACAGTATTTCTAGATCTGAATAAGTTGCATAAGATGGAGTGTGACGCGGTTTGGTTTTTTCTTGGCTGATACTATGCGAACTGTGGGAACCGGGCGACACCCAGTTTCAAGAAGCATTCCTTACGAACTGCTTCTAGAATAGTTTTTGTAATCGCTTTCGTTTTGTTTGGTTTCGCTATTGCTTTCTAAAGTAATTTCGGCGAAAATTATAGAATCTACCTACTGGTATTTGGTGTTGGGGAAGAGGATGTGAAGACCCTAAAACAAAGGTCATAGCTACGGGTGCACCTCGCTGACCATAAAAATTAAAGCAGAAGGTAGTAAGGAGGAGGAGGAGCCATCTGTGGGTGCAGGCACCCGGTCGGGTGGCGCGGACCCTCGGAGCAGGGCTACCGACAAAAGTGAAGCTGCTGTCGGGCGACGCAAACAGGACTGCGTCATCTTCTCTGAGAGTGCTAGCGGCACGGAGGCCATGAATGCAACCGAGATCCTCTTGGATACTCTCCTCGAGACATCGTTGACAGCATCCACCTCCAGTAATGATACCATCACGAATATCTCCCCTCTTCTAGAGAAGAAGGTATAAAAGTCAACCGCCACTCATCCACCAGCATCGAGCTTGAGGAAGCAGCTAATAAGGTACATTTTCTCAGTTCAACCTGCACCACACTAGAGCGGCTTTGGCAACCTTATACCGCCACCTGGATATGGCGCAGGACACAATAGCACTTGTCCAAGTGCCTTGGATAAGACAAAGTGAAATCATAGGTATAGGCACACTAACTGATCGAGCTTTCAGCAACCCCAGCAACAACCAACCTAACACGGCCATCTATTATTCCAGGTCATACACAGCCCACGCACTGACACAGCTATATCAGGCCTTACTGCCATCGTCCTGGCTTCAGTATATCTCCCCACAGATGTTGAGACGTTACCACCTAACAGGGATCTTGAAGAGCTAGTCAGGCACTGCCAGACCCACGATCTGGAGCTGGTGGTTGGGAATGACTCTAACTCGCACCACATCAACTGAGGAAGTCAGGATATAAATCCAAGAGGTAAGTCTCTGTATGACTTTATAAAGGTGAAGATTTGTTCATATGTGATAACGGCACAATATCAACTTTTTTAAACTCTCGTAGTCAAACTGTAATAGATATAACACTATGCTCAGTATTAATATCAAATTCAATCCATAATTGGCGCGTATCTGATCAAGATTCTATGTCGGATCAATGATGGATAACTTTCACATTAAACTGTTCGCCTAAAACCACAAGACCTTATCGTGACCCAAGAAAAACCAATATTGCACAGTACATGCAAGGTCTGGAAAGGGCTCTACGAGAGGCTGCAGTTAAAACACCCAATGATGACCAAGAATTGGAGCGGTATGCCAATACTGTCACGGCTTTGGGTATCGTGACAGAAATCTTGGGTTCGTTATTAACACAGCAATAATTTATTCCACGTAACTATACACTTTGACACTAATTACTAACTCAACAACTAAACTTTTCACAACTCGCAACAATAATCACTATTTAACTCGTATCACAGTCAAACTTAAGCTTACAAACCAATGCCGGCCTTTTTATATATCCCTAAATCTATTCATGAACAATCTAGAATACACGCGATAACTAATCTTCTGATGGTCCCGATCAACTTCACGCCCATGATATTCCATTAATCTGTCTAGATGTACAACTTTCATCTCACTCCTCGTGTTACGCTGGACGCGATAAACCAAATCATTGATCCTCTTGATTATTCTGTAGGGTCCTTCCCATGCTGAAGACAATTTTGGCGATACAACTTTCTTTCTTGCTGGATTATACAGCTACACCAAATCGCCTTCTTGAAATCCGGCTGAATTCGCTTTCAAGTCGTATCTAGTCTTCATTCGGTCACTGGCCAGGTGAATATGCTTCCGAGCAAAATCATGGATACCCAGAAGTCGTGCCCTTACTCCATCGGCGTAATCTCGGATTTCTTTTCGTTCTTCTTCAGGTACCTATCCCAAACATCAGATTGCAAGGTAACCTGAGTTCTCTTCCAAAAACGATTCTGGCTGGACTTCCACCTGTTGACTCGTGAACAGCTGCCCTGTAAGCCATTAAAAATAGAGGCAAATGCTTGTCCCAATCTCGCTGGTTCCTTGCGACCACTTTTGTCAGGTGTTCCTCTATGGTCTTATTGAATCGTTCCACCATGCCATCAGACTGTGGATGTAAAGGTGTTGTCCTTGTCTTACGAATGCCCATGATCTCACACATTTTCTTAAAGATGGCAGATTCGAAGTTTCGTCCCTGGTCTGAATGTAGCTCTAGTGGCACACCATGACGACTAAAAACTTCGTCCATAAGCACCTGGGCAACAGTGATAGCTTCTTGATTGGGAAAAGCGAAAACTTCTGATCATTTACTGAAGTAATCCATGATGACCAAGATGTACTTGTTACCACGCTCTGACTCAGGGAACGGTCCAGCAACATCTATCGCTATTCTTTCAAATGGGAAACCGACGTTGTACTGTTTCATGTGCCCCCGAGATCTTAGTTCAGGGCCTTTACTGGTAGCACAGATGTCACATTTTCGGCACCAGTTTTTAACGTCTTCATGATAGTGAACCCGGTAAAAATGTTCCCGAATTTTGTCCAGAGTCTTGTTAACTCCAAAATGTGCCCCTGAAGTTCCGTCATGTATTTCTATTAATACATCTTCCACTCAGTCTTTTGGGATAACCAGTTGGCTCTTAGTGGATTTCCTATCGGCACTTTCCCAAACTCTTTTAAGAAAACCATTTTCTACGGCCAGAGAGTTTCACTGGGAGCACAACGCCTTGTAAATCAAGCTCTTGTGCGACACTTCCCTCCATTCTGGCCTACATTCATCATTTTCCTTAAGATGGAGAATCTGCCCGATGTCCTGCTTCCTGATCTTCTCTCATTTGTTTCGTAGTCCACTTGTCATCAACGATCAGGCCCGTTCTTCTCAAAGCTGGACTAGTGTTTTTCTCATGCAGGTTTCCAGGTCGATGTTTAGGACTGGCGTCTCTGGATCTCCAAAAGCTTTGGGAACGATCCCTTGATGGAGAGGACATCCTTAGCCTACAATCCCATTGCATGTATCCAAGCTTTTGGCACCGGTAACATTTTACTCGGTTTCTCGGTGTTGGTGTTTGTTTGAAGTCGTTTTCCAATTGTCTAATTTCTAGTATTAGTTTCTTCATCTTCTCCATAAACTTACTCATAAGATTCTTGAAGCTACCATCTTCTTTTGACGTTTTTTCATCCTTTGGGTCTTGAATGGATCAGTCGAGCTATTTTAGTACAACTAATACCTACATAGCCTTCAATAGAATTAAAATTATTAATGATACTTGTTAACTAATAACTACAAATTAAATACCTATTTTTTTTTCAAACTGACGCTCGAAATACAGTAATTATAAACGCTGCAAAAAAGTTATTTTTGCATCTCAAATCATTACCTACAAAAGTAAGAATTATTCGACGTTCTTAAAACAACTCTTTTGCTTATCTCATGAAAGCATATTTGTTTCCAATTAGATGTTAAACGCATGCAGATTTGGCCATTTCAAAAGTGTTTTTATATACTTTTTAATTCGTAATAGTGACATGAATATGATTGCTTTATATAATTCTAATTTGCTTGAAATTTTGGTAAGGCATTATCATTGCTTCGTTGTGTACTCATAGTTTTAAAACTTTCACATTTGCAATTATAACATATTATTTTATTCATGATCGAGAGTGTGCTAAACTGAAATCTTTTTTCCGAAAATCTCGACTTCACCTCAATCTGCATATCATAAAGCACGATATTCTTTCGACGTTGAAACCTAACTCAATATACTTACTATGTTGTTTTATGAACTGCCAGAAAATATTTAATAGTAAGTATTTGATTTTGATATAATAAATGTAATTCATGCCTACTTACCGTTTGCAGATAGAGGAAATCGTTATGATAGCAATTTTTATTAACAGAACGCGTAAAGTAATCCAAATAAGTCTTGCAAGAATTATTATCGAAATGTATTCTTGCTGCTGATGCAAACTGGACCAAATAAAATGCTACAATTATTAAAAGTGTCTCCTTCATTTTGCATTAACTTTAGGTCAATTGAACTCTAGACCAAACTAGAACCGCTGCACTTATGTTATATAGAAATTACTATGATACCATTAGCCATTAGCCTTTGGAAGTGAAACACTTATCAGTTACTTATTGAAAAGATTCGGAACTAATTGCATAATAATATTTTTTTATCAATTTCTATTTTTTTATTTATTAATAGTTTTTTTTTAAATTGTAATTTCTACTTTTTAAGTAGGTACATAATTAGCTACACGCTTTTGCGTGTTTATTGAAATAATCATGCCTTTTAAAGTAAACCGATAACTAGAAGGGAAAAGAGATACCAATAAGTACAAAATTATTACATAGGTACCTAATTGAAGTAATTTATGCTAGCTTATAAACAAAAATATAGGTCACGATTTCTGTTCAAAATGTTTTATGAATAGGTATTAGCGAGGGTATTAAACTTCATATTATCGCGGGGGTTGTAGATGATATTAAAGTGGCTACCTTGAAATATTATTAAAAAGTATCTATAGGAACATCCAAACTGACATGAGGGCATTTTAAAGTTTTAGCAAGATTAAATAGATAAAGATCTGCCGCCAAACAAAAAAGCTGTTACAGAGAAGTGATAAGCAGCTGAACTGGAAAGAACAAGAAAATCCTTTTTGCCGTGTCCAATATTTCCTGAAAGCTTTCCATCAAATAGAACGTGAATGTCAAAAGTCATTTTCAAAAAGGGAAAAGTAGAAAAGAACTTGAAAAAACATTACCGTATTTTGAAGCTTTGTAAATTTCTATCATATAATTTTATAGATTTTTTTTTTACCAACATCGCACAGACTGGTATATTTGCTAAAAACCTGGCCAAAAATATTTTGTTGTTTATTTGAACTCTTTTTAAATAATAACAGTTTATTTTCACGTAATAAAGTAAGTTTATAAGTCAAAAGGTAATTATTTATTTATTTTATCAATAATAATAATAATAACAACAAAAGTTATTCCGTCCATTATGAAATTATTCTACTAAAAAAAAAAACATAGAAACTCTGATATAACATAGAAATTAAAAATACAATTATTCGTATGAGATTACAGTCTATTCTGTGTCACTTTCATCACTGGAATCAAGATCTGGTTCTGGTTGTAAAAACTCCAGTGCTTCTTTTGTAAATGACTGTTTTTTTCTACTAGTTTTAGGCTTTATGCTACTTAAGTAGGGGTCTGAGGTCAACAAAAGCCGATTTAGAACATCTTCATTACATTCTTTTCTGGAAAATTTTCGCGAGAAGCTTTCCCGGTACTGGCGGAAATGCTTATTCCTGGCTTCCGCAGCTTCTTCCGACAACTGACCGATTGGTAATAAAGCATGTGCTATAACACTGGCTGAGTGTATTAAAATTTTATGTATGGTTGGTGACATAGGCTGCCAAGGATATAAATTTACATAGAGCTTCGCCGTATCCATAGTGTACATAGAGAATTTTTCCACGTCTATTTTGAAACCAGAAGATAACACTTCTAATATTATTTTAAATCTGTTTATCAGTTCGAAGTCTATTCCTGTGATAGCAGCTGCTTCTTCTACATTGTTGAAAAATCTACGTGACGTGTTTCCGTCATTGGTATTGCCATATCCAGCTTTCGGGATGTCCACCAGCAATCCCATTTTCTGGCGGAATTCTTTTTGCATGTTTTGTTTTGCAGTTTGAATTTTCTCTTTGTCAGTTTTTATTGTAACGCGACTTTCACGTACTCCTGCCTTTACTTTGTATGACAAATGTAGTAGAAACTCAAAAAATCTAATTCTTGCGTGTAATATTGACAACCCAAACTGAAGTGTTTCATGTTTTTCTGGGCTCTCCTTTGTCAAGTCATTAAAGTTTTTTGATGTTTTACCACATATGTAACAGCGCATAGTCGAAGTAGTGTTAGTGGCAGCATTGCACACTTTCCCATCTACCATTGTTGGCAGTAATTTATGTCTAATTTCAATATTTTCTTTCAACTTTGTCGCTTGCAGATTTCTGGCCTGCTTTTCCACGTATTCAATCTCCTCATTAGTGATGTCTTTATTTTCTTTGACAAATCTCATTCTGATAGGCCTGCAAAATCTAGGTGATGATGGATTAGGGTTTTGCCATATATTTTGTTTTCCACACAGTAGCCTAACTGGTACAAGGGAACTCAGAAAAATGTTAGCATCACTGTCGCTCTCATCTTCAAATTTTTGCTTATATTCACATTGCTTGGACCCATCACAACCCCACTTAAATATAAGCACAAATTCTTTATTTTCACTTTGGATATTTTCCAGAACTGGTTCCAAATATCTACAAAGCCGCCAAGTTGTATGATCGACCAAATCTTGCAATTTCACTTCAGCAAAAGTTTCGCCAATATTTTTTGGTGGGTAACAATCCTGTTTAGCATTTTGCACGTATTTATAACATGGATATACATCTTTGTTGGCTTGCCGAATCACCTCGTACTGACTCATGGTCAAATTAGCTTCGACGAGTACTGCCAAAGCCTCTTCTGGCGAGTGTTTCTTCGTAGTAGTTTTTTGACTACCAATAACTGCTAGTTTACGAAATTTTGCTGCACTAGTTGCAGATTTAGTGACATCTTTAATTATTTTTGCTGCGTCAATATTACCTGCAGCTCGCTGACTCATCTGTGTAGCGTATGTCAACTTATCAAGAGGGACATTCATTCTAAGCTCCAGTGTATTACGCCGCTTTGATCGGTCACTTAATTCTCCAAATTCTTTATTTGGTCGACCTTTGGAACTGGAAGCAACTGAGGCGACAGGAAGTGAAATTTCTTCATTTAGCCATTCTTGATTCTTTTCCAAGAAACGACTTTCTGTACTATTGCACGAGAGCCATTTACGCTTATAAACAGTTTTAAAATTCTTGATGGTATCTTGAAGTACATCGATTTTCTCAGGCGGACACTTTGTAATGGTAACTAATTTGTCTTCTAAATCTTTCAGTTTTTCATCAAACAGTCGCTTTGTGCTTTCTCTGACTAGATCATGCAGTTGTCTTCTAGTCATAGATTTGACGGAATCTGCAGAAACTGAAAGAAACGGAAATTGATATATATATATTTTTTTTAATGTGAAAACTTGGGAAAACTTTTCTGCGGTATAGTAATTCTGCATATTCTGAAGTTTAACGACAAGTAACATTTACGCAGTTGCGATGCGTTGCATATATTTAAAAACATTAATTCATGCAGAAAAAGTGATTAAAATAGGATATTTTGTAGTAAACGATCAAGATCGGTATATACACGTATAAAAACTTTCCAGTATCCATTAAAATATAACTACTACATTATACATACCTTCTCTAACAGTATCCATGATAAGTTTCGATACAGAACATATCGCAACGAAAAGACGCATCTGAACAGAATACTGCGAACTAATATTTCCGGTTGCACGGACCAGTGACTGGTGGCCTTATCACGGATAAGAAGTCCACATGCGACGGCATGTTTATCTACCAGTTAGACGCACCTATAAACAGCGTTGTTTTTACTGTTTACAATTTTGATATTTTGGCCAGGTTTTCAATTAAAATACTAGTCTGTGCATCGGTCAAGTATTCTAAATACTCTATCAAAATATTAATAAACACATTTTTATTAGGAGCATATATTATTAGATTAGCTTCTGTAGCATGCACATGTAAAGAAATATTTAACATCCGTTTTGCAATCCACATTTTTAGTCACGAACACTTTATCAAATAATTCAAATTTTTAACGAACATAACGTAGCAAATTAAGAGTTAACCTCTAATCACTGATCAGAAGAATTTGAAAAAAAATAAAAATGAGGTAAGCCAAAGGAGAATGTTTTTTGGAAAATTAAATAAGGAAACAAAAGTAATAACAAAATGAATAGATTTAAATATTTCACGCATATAAAATAGAAATTTGGTTATAGTTGTATTATACTACTTTTAGCTTAATTCAAGAAGTCTATTAAAAAAATTTACCGGAAATAAAATTGACAAGACACCTCCATAAGATGACATTAGGACTGAGTAGAGGTGGGAAACTATCGATAGTAATTATCGATATATCGATAGTTTGCTACCCTATCGAACTATCGATAGTTCTACTTGGACAATCGATAGCAGTTCTCCTGTCTTTTTTCATGTCAGCAATGTCAAGTGTCAAGAAATATCATACATTTCATCTTTCATTAAGGCTCCTTAAGTTTATAGGTTGTCTGGTAATGGGTAACTTGATGACGTCATCTGGTCTGGGGTGCCTTATGGAGATTTGGAATTATGTTGGGGCACCCCAGATGACGTCATAAAAGTTATCAGGAAAACTACCATCTCTCAAACAACCTTGATGTTTTTTATTTTGGTTTTGATGGTATGGTAGTTGAAATCAAAACTAAAAAAGATGAAGATTAGTTATGTTTCCTGTTATCATCAGTTAACAACAACAACCTACACAACTCTCACTACACTGTATTTCACTTCATAGTGGTTGCTTGTTTCTGTTCTTCACTTCCAGCTTGAAGAAAACTGAACGTGTGTAATTAAACATATTGTTAATTGTTATTCACAATATTAACTTTCATTTAGGTAAGTATTTTTTTCTCTAGGTCTAGTTGTGTTTGTATTGTAGGGCGTAGATCGTAGGGTTAGGGCCTTCATCTCAGACCTTCATGTGCACACTGCTGTTGGAGTTCATTAACATTAACATTTTGGCTTGCCCTGACCTGCTAATTGCTGAAACTCCAAATACCAAATGGGTCCAAAACGTATACCTTTTTTTATCGATAGTTATATCGATACATCGATAGTTTTTATTCGTTACTACCGATATATCGATAGTTAAATTCTTCGATAGCTTCCCACCTCTACTGAGTGCTTTAACAGAGGAAGATCGTCAAAAATGACCCAATTTAAATGAAATAATAGATTTTTATCTGTCGATTATCGCCAAAAAAAAATATTTAAACTAAATAGCCTCTCCGCCAATGGATCGACACCGCGGGGAAGAAGTAATCCCAGAAGATCCCCTGCCACTTGGGGAGTCGTTGTTTGTGATTACCTTTAATGTTTTATTTTCGGGGGACTTTTTTTCACGGCCGAGTGAAAAGTCGAGGGAGTCAAATAAAAGGACATTAAGGAAATCTAACAGGAATTGGGTTTTTATATGTTCGGCGCCGTGGAATACTCTTCCATCGCATTAATTTTAATACTTTCAAATGTAGAAAAAATTAAGAAATGTGAGAAAAGCCTTTTATGTTTGATGATGGTTTCCGTACTTAGATGATTAGGGGTATTCTATCATGTGAAAATAATTCTCACTAAACCAGTACAAATCTTGAAGCCTTTGGAAGCAACAATGCAATGGATGTATACTGAAAAGTGAAAACATCCATTTTATTTGTAATTTTTTTGGTAATGAAGATTGGAAACGAGTTTGATACTGTAATGAATTTTAGAATAAAAATAATTCAAGATTAGACACGGATAGGTAGATACTTTCTATGCTTCAATTCTCCTTGTTTCTGGAGCGCCATTGAGTGGATTCGGATTCTCCAGGCCTCGATTGTAGGGCACTGTATGATTATTGCCCTGGAACTTCGCGACTGGAGGAACATGTGTAGTAACCATTTCTTGAGAGGAAGCGGAATCAGAAACTATTATTTCTGAGCCTATTTTATAAACTATTTGTGAAATAAAGCAGCATAGGAATAATTGTCAATGGCAATTTAACAATAATATAATATAATCACATCATTTCGATGCTGGGTCTTGATTTTCTATATTTTTCCGGGGTTTATGCAGGCTGTTGAGGCTCGGCAGTTTAGCGACTCAATGATGCTTGACCTTGAAAAATGTTTAATAATTTGTCTGGACTACTTTGAATAACATTTTCCTTTGTAATTATGACGTTTTTTAGGAAAAACTGTATTGAATATAAACACCTGTAGATTGTAGATTGTGATAGTTGCGGTGTTAAGGTTATGGACCTCTCCGCACTGCGACCTACTTAGATCTAATTGTGCTTCCCCTTATATCTAATGGGTTCCCAGATGAAAGCTTTTCGCAAAGCCTATAATGTTCCTGGGATTGGCATCTTTCAAATCCACAGTCTTCAAGTGCGACTGCTCCAGATGGACGAGTCTTCTGCGGCACAATGCCTGACAGTTGCAAAATATGTATTCCGCAGTCCCCAGAGGCTTCTTCACAGAAACGGCATGTCTGATACTGTTTTGCTCATCTTCTCCAAGTAGTAACCCCTGAGGGGGCTTGTAACCAAGCTTAGATCTGCTTTACTAAGGTCAATCATTTCCTTTGCTTTTATTGACTTGAGCGATATGAATTGTTTCGCCTGTCTAAGTCCTAGAGGCGTGTTCCAGCGGGAAGCTTGTTGAGCCTTTACTCAATTCTGGACTTTCTCTATTATTATGTCTTTTCGTAATGCCCAACAAAGTTGTTGGTTCAAAGAATGGTTTTGCAGCTCCTTGTCTTGCAACCTGGTTCGCTATTTAATTCCCTTCGACCCCTTGGTGTCATGGTACCCTTAATAGGGTGATTCTATTGTAATGCGAAACGCCAGTTGCTCTAGGAGTTGTTGGCAGTCCCATACCAGTCTGGACTAAGTGACAGAGCTACTCAGAGCTCTAAAAGCTGCCTAACTGTCGGAATTGATATAGATATTCGCTCTTCGCAGGTCTCCTCCGAGTCACTTTCTAGCGTAAATTTCTATTGCGAATATATCCCTTGACTGCTGAGATCGTTGCAGAGTAACTTCCAATAGTTGCATTGATTTTTCTATTCTGAAGCATGGCTTCAATGTAAACAGCTAGTAAAAATATTACTGAGGAAAATGCTTGTCCTAGTTGTTCGAGTCGAAATGCTTTTACTTTGAATTCATTTTTCCAAACTGAGATTTCAACAATATTTTGAATTAGACAGGGTGGCCCATCGAAAACAGTCCAGCAAGGTTTATGGCTTTGTACGTAAAATTTTTGGAAAAACCTCGGACCCGTAAACTTTTGTCTTCATTTCATTATTATTTTCATCCCTGTCACCTCAACCGCCTAGCGGGTGTGGCTACTGCCCTAATTTTTTTTTAATGGGAAGGGGCATGTTGTGATACATCTTTTCAAAGGACATTCAATTCTCTTTAAAATGCCGCTTCGTTTTTTAAATTTGAGCTACGCACTATTGAGAAATTGCGTTTCAAAAAATGTAAGTTTATTGAGAAGAACCTTACATTTTATTTTATTAAATATTGAAAATGCCCACTATTCACCTTCATTTAATAGTACAGGTACAAAGTGAAATATAGGCAACACTGTACATGTTAAAAAAAAATAATAATAATTGGCAGTTTTTAGATTAGTTTATTACAAAACAAAGTGGAACACTTAACACCACAGCAACGTTGTGAAATTTTTAAAATTTGTTATCAAAACCAAAGCTGTATGAAGACAACTTGGCGAGGATTAAGTGCACTTTCTGGTCCCCATGATCGACCCCATGAATAAGCAATTTGTAATGTTGTGAGGAAATTTGTACATGAGTTTAGGTTGCTGGATAATCCAAGAACAAATCGTGTAAGAAATGTGAGAAATGCAGAAAATGTTGAAGTTGTAAGTCAAAGTGTTCGAGATAATTCAGATTTGTCTGTTAGACGTCGTTCTTAGCAACAATTTATTTCTTCCCAATATTCATCAAAAACCAACTAGAGAGGTTTTGATTCCAACAGAATGGCGCTACGCGCCATATTGCCAACGAAACCATATCGTTATTGCAAGAGCGGTTATTACTGAGATTCCGGCCCAAATGTGTGAAAACGTAATGATAAATTGTGGAAGTTATTTTCGAATAAAATGAGGATATTTTGGCAACGCAGCAATATCTGTGCTTTATTTCATTTAAAAATACTAAAGCACTAGTTGGATCACCCTTTACAACTGTTCAAAGTGTTCTCGGACATTGTGAAAAACATTTTTACGTACAAATTTTGCCTTAGTACGTAACTGAGATTTCGAATGAATTCAGTATTTAATTCAGGTATTTGTGAGGGTATTTATGAAGCTCCATACCTGAGGTTTAATGTTTTTTTTTGGTGAATGGTAGGTGTCTTATTGGGTTTTACTAGGCTTCTGCCTTTTTGTTTAGATGCGAAACAATATCTAGTTGTCAAACAAATGTATATTTTGCGAGGTAATATTGAGTTAATTGTTTGTATTTAGACGACAGGGTAGTTTCAAGATTATAAAACGTAGGATTGAAATGTATTTCATTTAGCTTACGAAAGTTGTAAAGAAAACCCTACCTATTAATGATAATGTTTGTTTACTTCCTAATAAGTATCATTTGTCAATAGTTACGAGTCTCGTATCTTCCATTATTAAAAATTCCGCAACACCACAGATCACTTTCCCCTTAATTCCACTGATATTTACATTTTTCCGGTTATTCATTTCCCCGAATAAATGTGGTTTAGCGATACTTGTTGAGCTTGTTCGGGAAGCGCTGTTGTCGTTTCTTGACCATTGTTGCTATCGCGTTGCTATCACTTTGCTATCACTGAAGAAGTGGTTATTTTGATATTTTTTAGACTAAAGACCGGGAATATGATTATTATTAATTAAATAATTACGTAGTGTTGGGGGAGAAAATTGGATAACAACTTTGAGCTTCGTTTGTAATCGATGTGGTTTGGGTTGTTCGTTTCAAGCTAATTGTCTCGTTTGCCTGGTCAGGTCCGGAAATCTAACACCAAAGGGCAATTTGGAAAACAGAATTCTGGGAAATTTCTCATATGAGCTTACCTGGTAAATCGCAGGAACAGGGTCGTTCTCTTTAAATTTCCGGCCGTTGAGTAAGCAACAAGTTTCGGCAGATTTTACCGGCGTTCCTTTTTTGCTGCGTTCTTTGGAACATCCACCTTTTGTGGGATTTTAGAGCCGTTGAGAACTCAAGTGGTAGCTGGCTTAATTGGTTTTGGGGTGAAAACTTGGATTTGGTCTCTGTATTTGTAAGCCAACCACTCAGTATTTTCTAGAGGCGAAAGTCTACGCCATTTTGTTGAGTTGTCGGTGCGAAGAACGAGCACGTTTCGTTCAACTAAAATCAATTTGAACAGAATTTAAATTCACCTTTTAATGTTATCAGTATTTATTTTATTAGTATTTTTGTAAATATTTGGGATTAAAAAAAGAGGAATTTGACCTCCAAGAGTGTCAGTAAAAAACTCACTAGTCACCTTGAAAAGGGAGATTAATGAGCTTCTTAATTAAACGGATTTTTTTTTTTAAGTCAACTTAAAGGTTTTAGGGATATTTATGTACCAATTGAGAGTTGGGATAATAATAATAATCATAATAATAATAGTTTATTTTCGAATAACAAATGGTACAATATAACTTGAAATCTACAATCTACCTTAGAAAATAAACAAGTAAGCACAGAAACAACTTTAAGTTGTTTGTTAGTGCTATTTTTACTTAATCCTACTCACTACGTCACAGTCGGGGTTTAAATGTCACTATCATGAATAAAGTCATATTTTGGGTTTATGGGTCACA
Source organism: Ceutorhynchus assimilis (assembly GCA_917834065.1). Classification (NCBI taxonomy): domain Eukaryota; kingdom Metazoa; phylum Arthropoda; class Insecta; order Coleoptera; family Curculionidae; genus Ceutorhynchus; species Ceutorhynchus assimilis. Next base: position 23,771,604 of record OU892278.1, read on the forward strand.
ATTTGAGTTTGGTACTTATTTGTTATATTAATGCATTTTCATAAGTAGGTACAATAAACAATTTTACTATGTTATACAATTTTTATTTATATAGGTACTGTGCGACAAAAAAACAAACGCATCGCCCACCAAAAGTGCATGCCCCCCAACAAATCCCCCACATATGCCAATGGTGCAAAAAATAACAATTATTGATTGAGTTTTATATTTTATATTTTTTAATAAATTAAATTTTACCTTCTACACTACAAGCACACGCACAGAATCCTGCCAACAAACACTCCCTTCCATGGGGCCACGCGCCTCCATCGTCACCCAGTACACAAAATCATATAAAATTCCGTATACTGGCCCTATCAGATGCAAGAAGCCATTTTTGTAATTGTGTTTTGAAAGATGTTTCATGGATAGCTTCTTTTAAATAATTTGGCAAATAATTAAAGAACTTTGGTGCTAAATAGTCCATCGTTTTATGCCCTATTTCTTTTTTACTTAAAGGAACTGTCTTACAATCGTTTCTAAATCTGGTGTTAATGTGGTGTGGAACTGCACGTAAAGTTAATTTTTGTTTATTTACTAGCATCAATACCCTGATGAAATAAAGCTGTCTCACATCAAAAACCTTCGCCTCACTGAATAATTGGCTAGTAGAATATGTTTTGTTTTTTCCGAAAATAATTTTTAGAATCCATTTTTGGATTACTTCTAGGTTTTCGAGGTAGGTAACAGTCTCTTACGCTGCCCCAACCAGCAATTCCGTAAGTCAGTTGCGATTGGACCAACGCATAATAAACAATTTCAAGTTGTTCTGTGTGTAAATAAGATTTCAGATGTGAGAATCTCGTCACCAAATACCGTATTTTGGATATTATGTATTGAATTTGTTTATTCCATCTTAAATGCTCATCAAATATTACTCCGAGATATTTAGTGTGGTCTACTCTAGAGACCGTTACATTTTGCTCTGTGTTCAACAACTGAAAGTTTGGTAAGTTATTTGTATAAGAAGAGAAAATAGACCCTGAGATAGGGACTGTTCAGTGGAGCACGGAAAAAGAAATATCTCCAAAACATCACTCAAATAATATTTACGCTGTGCCGCGCCACAGATTATTTTTAATATTTTTAACTTATTCCGTGCTTCATATAGGGGTGCAAACTCGAAGTAAGGGTTGAAATAATATTTAGAATTGCTGTTGTGATTTGCACCCTGTTTGTAATTTTCTCGATGTCAATAATTATTGTAAGAAACAAAAATTAGAAAAAAAAGGTTTCCACTTAATATTTTTGGGTGCAAATGTTGCATAAGATTCTGGCAATCAATTTGAACATTTGCACCTAGTTTTTGAATTGTTAGCAATTTTCCCTCCAAATAATGGTGTTTTTTCACATATGATATGTTATATTAATGCGAATCGCTCATTTCCGGAGGAGATTGAGAGGTGCAAATTTACACGATTATTTGTTTGGCATTTATGGTGCATCATCCTAATTCGCACCTTGTTAGCATTTTTTCTGAAAACTATATAATACTTTTTAACAATAAATAATTTTTCATTGTGTTCCGCCTAATGAAAAAAGGTGCAAAATTAATACATGATTTGGAAGATAAGTCGTCTTGTTTTTGTAAATTTGCACTTTGTTAGCAATTTTTGGGAAGAAGTAATTAATAATTGTTTAATTTTTATAAAAAAAAACAATGTTCCGCACGTCACTGGAAGGTGCAAATTTTTATAGTTCATTTTTTTGTCATACAAAACTTAAATCCTAAATTTCACATTGTTAGCAATTATTGTTAATTCCGAAGCCTCATTGACTGGCCTATTTAGTAGCGGCCGAGATAGGGTAGTTCTCGGCCCCTGAATATTTATGAAAATTGAAGTCCGAAACAAACATTATTTTATGTAATATTTGACGGCCGCAAACTAATAAGTATATGAAAAGAAGACATTTGGATATCTTTTAAAAAATTTATTAGGTATTAACTATTTACATGATCTGAATGAATTCAAAATAGAAACATTGAACGAGTATATGATTCTCAGCCACATGGCCGAGAACTAAAATACGTGTTTTTTTTCAATACTACTTTCCGGCCGCCTGAAATTTCATGAAAAAAAAATAGTTTTAATAAGATTTTCTCATAGAATTATAAAGGTAAAATATATTCCTATAAGTATAAACACTTGCCATACATTTCTAACATAAAAATGTTGAAATACTCACTATTTTCTGCTCAAACATCACTAAGCACTTTTCAAGAATAACAAACGTCGTACTCGCGACTTGAGTAGACCTCTACTAAATGATTTTTCAAGTCTAAACCAATTGCACCCCTAACAACACCCAAAGTCTTATGGGTACGAGAAAGATACAGAGAGTCAGATAAGCATCGAGAATAAGTATACGTTCTGTAGTTTTCTTATTTATCAACATTAAATGAAAAAATGGCCGAGAACCGGTGATGGCCGGTTAACCAGTGAAATGACCCTATATTAACCTTTTTCCAACTCGAAAAGAAGCAAATTGAAAACGGGTACCCAATTCAAGTTTAGAATAGGGACAGCAGAAGCGACAAAAGTGAGTCTCGCAACAATTGCAAGCATAGAGAAATATAATAAACCAAGGTAAGAGTTACCGATTCATATGCGCGAAGTGGCAACGTATCTCTAGCTGTTTCTTGTAGCACATGGTGTCGCTAGCATAGCTTGGAACTATCTGACAATTCTGACATCACCTTCCATTCTCATACCTATCTCTTTTTAACAGATGCGATAATAAAGGAAAAGAGGACAAAAGATTTTTTAATTATTGTACAATGACATGTTCAAAACTGACAAAAAAATTTTGGACACAAATTAGTCAACCTAAATCTCAATTTATCAGTTGATTTAAAAATGATGATTCTGGTAAGATTTACGAGATATACAATGTGAAAATGGCTCAGTTTATACATAAGTAATGATAATTATTAAATAGTAACCTATTCCAACAAACACAGTACGTACTGAAGACGTACATTTTAGGTCCGTTTTACGTCGGTTCGTCGGGGATGTAAAACTACGTTTTGAGTACGTACGTAAAAGGCTGTATTAATATACAGACAAAAAAGTACGTACCAAGAACGTACGTGAAAATCTGTAATGCGTGCGTCTTATAAAAGACGTACATGTTCGTTTCAAAGACGAACAATACAAGACGAACTGGATCATTACCATATATCTATTCATGATTTTTTTTATTAATTTCTGATCATGATATATTATTTAAATAATATGCAATTTCCGAGCAAAAGATGCGGGAGTGGTAGCCTTCCAAATTAACCTCCAAACCTAAACCCAAAAATGTCGGTCAGATTGACATGGATTTCCTTAAACCTTAGATCTAAACTTAATAAATACGAATACATAGTCATTATGAACTCTTTGTCATATTATATATTCAAGGATTTATATTTCATTTAGGTACCTGACCTAAATAAATGGTCAAATTTCAAGATAAGATAAACATGAAATAAAGCATTGGAAAGCAAGGGACGTCGGCCGCTTGACAACAGCAGGGTGCAGTGTTGCCAAGGACCCGATAATTATCGAAATCTACCATCATTTTGACTACAATTCAATAATCGATAATCACAAGCTAAATCTACCATAATTGAATGAAACTACAATTTCAATGCATATCATGCAAAATTTTTAGTTGAAAATTAAACATTTATTTGGTTGGTGGTTTTGACCTCAGGTTTTGACGTACGGGTGATCGCACCAAATACTTCCCAGCTAGAAATGAGTTGACCTCACAGCACCGTTAGTTTTTGGTTAATTTTTTTGTTAGAAAAATATAAATAGAGATTAGAGATGAAAGTCAAAAAAATTGACACAAACTTTTTCTGATAATTTTGAATTTGACATCTGGCAACACTGGCATCTTCGACCACAGCTTATTGGGGGGTTCATCTGTTCATTATTTTGATGTGACGCCTCGCTTGAGTTGTTCCTGCCTGCTTTTGCCTTTTTCTCTTGTGTTTGTTTGTAGAGTGTTGTGTTGGTGTTAGGTTTTGTTTTCTTCTATTTTTGTTTTTTTTTGCCAAATTAAGTGACGCGAGAACCATTTTGTATTGATTGCAGCAACGCCGGCATGTGCTTCAAGTGTTTAGCTTCATAGCTTGGCAGCTTCGCGGCTTGGCTATATACACTTTACTATATTTATTTTGTGTGTATAATAATACTTTTACCAAGATTATTACTGTGTGAAACTTTTTCTGGTTTATGCCCTTTTACAATTTTCTATATTATTATGTTTGTTTTATAGGATACCTACCTATTTCTGTACCTACCTATATTTTTTTAAGGTTGGAATTTTTCTTCACTTTTCCTTAATTTTTTTTGTTATATTATGTACTGTTGTTTAAGGTTAAGTTTAAGTTTAAGAGTATGTTATATTTGATATTTTGTTAATTTTTTTCAGTTTTTCAGTGTAATTGTTAAGGTATTTATTAAGTATGAAAATTGTAACTTGAAAATAAAATACAATATATATGGTTTTATTTTTCACTATAAAGATACCTACACATAAATACATATCTACCTCTATGTTTAGGGTTTTCTCCATATATTTTTGTTCCCCATCTGGACAGGTTAGTTGAATAGGTATCAAAAAGGTGTAAACACAACATTTGTATTTACATCTTTTTGATACCTATTCAATCAACCAGTTCCGGTAGGGTGCAAAAATATATGGGAAAACCCTGTACGTCCCAAACACATGCCTGAAAAGCTATACTAAATACGTACGTTAATGTACGTCCCCAATACGTACTTAAAAAGCCGTACTGAGTTCGTCCCTGAATGTACATACGTCGGACGTACTATTTTGTGGAAAACGACCGTCTTAAAGACGTCCTTCGGACGTCGGCGGGACCTAAAAAGTACGTCCACGGGCGTACTTTCGTCCGAAAAAGTACGAACTATGGACGTACTAAAGACGTACTTGTGTTTGTTGGGATTAGTAGAAAGTGAGATGTTTTGGCTGTTTTTGCTTTTTGTTGTTGTTATCTTGCGGTATAAGTATAATATAATTTTTATTATTTCTTTATTTACGTTGTTTATATATATTTATTTTATTTGTATACGTATGTTCTTTGTTAATTTCGAAAGATGAAAATATATGAGCCAATTTTAAGCGATTAACCGTATTTATTTTGTTTCCAGGCCAGCGTTTTTCCGCAATTTTTTTTCTGTCGACCGCGGAAAAACGCTGGGTTAAATTTCTACCTTCAGAAATAACAAACTATAATTTAAAAGTTCAAAAAGCCCGCCAAATGTTATTTAAGTTGGTCTTGTAGTGTACGGTGGCGCTAGTATCGATCTGACGTCATCGCGTTGCCAGTGTCGTACCACAGAATCGGTAACTCTCACCTTGGTTTATTATATTTCTCTATGATTGCAAGTATTAAAATTCCCATCTGATTGGTCAATACTACTTCAGAAACGCGTTTGTAAAATGCTAGTGGGCACATATCTTAAAATTCAATAGTAATTACCCACCAGTAACTTTTTGTAGGTGTTCAACGACGTAATCAATGAACATACGTTTTTTGCCACCAATATCACGTGACTTTAAAATGGTATTTTTCTCCAAACGTCAGAAAAACGTCACTTTGTTAACTCCTGTCAAGATGACAGACTCGCAAACCTACTGCTTCAGCACAAAAAAGTGAACCTTCTACTCCTAATACAACAATATACTATTGTCGGACTTTACCTGGCTAATAATGTAAAATACTATTAAAGTAAAGTCTGTTTTTTTTTTTAAAGATAAAAGTCAAAATGACATTATGTTGGCAATACAATGTAAAATTGTCAATGCTTTCAAATTTTTTATGTAGAAAAGGCTTGTGTTGCCAACATAGTTACTAAATTTTTGACTTGGGGAATTATCTTTAAAAAAAAAACAGATTTTATGTTTTTTTTTTTTTTAAGATAATTCCCCAAGTCAAAAATTTAGTAACTATGTTGGCAACACAAGCCTTTTCTACATAAAAAATTTGAAAGATTGACAATTTTACATTGCATTGCCAACATAATGTCAGTTTGACTTTTATCTTAAAAAAAAAACAGATTTTACTAGTTGAACAAAGCAGGTAGTGATATCGAACTGAGGTATAGTTTTTGGTTCGTTCGATTAGCATCATTGGTTTATTTATTTATTTTTTTTAGGTCGTGTTACTGCCAATGGCTCTGAGGATGATGAAGAAGGGGTTTTGATACTAACATAGAGGAGGCTGTCAACTCCTCTGATCTCTAGTGAACCTCTTTCCTATCGCTTAATAGAATAGTCTTCCCAAGTAAGCAATTTTCCGGTGACAAAAAGGGTTTGTTTCTTAGTGCTTTTCTCGAGGAAGCGGAGGAAATGCGGGTCGCTCGACAGGTCCCTAAGGCGGTACTTTTAGATTCAGGAATTGATCTTTTTGTTGGGAAGGCATACCAATTATATTTGGCTTACAGAAGTGGCGTCACTACTTGGGATGAATTTGTGAACTTTTTGCGTGAGGAATTCCAACCCTGTAATTACAGTGAAAAACTTTTTAATGAGATTTGTAGGAGGACACAGGGTCAAGATGAGAGTATAGGTATCTAATTGGCCGTCATGACCGGATATTCCAAAAGACTTACTTGTCCGGTTTCGGAGAATGCCAAATTGAAAATTTTGCTTCGCAATTTAGTCCCATTTTACCAGGGTCAGCTGGCTTTAGTTGATGTTTCCTCTGTTAACCAATTGCGTACTCCGTGTCGTCGACTAGAGGAGATAAGGGAATCCGTTGAGCGCTACTCACGACCTTATAGACGTGCCAATCTTCTTGAGCCTGATTTGGCCTATATTCATGAGGTGCCTGAGTTTTCGGGATAGCCACTTTAAATATTGCCGATACGAGTCCTGAGGATAGGTCATCGTGCTGTAGGGTGTTCTCTTCCCAGGCCGAAGTTCTGTTTCCGTTGTAAGAACGATGGTTTCACCATTAGAACGTGCCCTAGTTGCAAGTCGGGCGGGCGCTCCTTAGTCGGAATAATGACTTAGCGAGCGCGAGTAATTGCATAGAACCTTTTTCCAATTATGTCCTTGAGCATGCCCAAAATTCAGCTGCGTCTCGTACTGTTATTGGTGGTTCCGGTTGGAGATTGTTAAGGTTTTTATCACCCCGTCTCGACCAGAGTGAGACGCCGGGTTGCAGCGTGGCTAATAGTAAAAGTGTCGCAGTATTGGTACTTGTGAGATCCCGATGAAAGTGAGGGATCGTACTCGTCTTATTAAGGCTATTGTTATGCCAGAACTTCCACATGTCTTGATTTTATAGCCTTCCAGAAATCGGTACCCACCTATGTGTTATGCCAGACCTACGGTGAGGCGAGTGGTGTTTTTCGAGCCTGCCGGAAATTGCTTCTCTAGAAGTAGCCGATGAAACCATTCTAACGGAGGGCCAGAAGAATAGGTTGAATGCGTTGTTGGATGAGTTTTAGGCTTATGGTCGATAAATTGGGTTACACGGACCAAGACCATGCCTACTAAGCAACGTTGGTACAGAGTTTCTCCTTTAATGCAGCAACACATTGATAGGAAATTGGACGAGATGATAAAACTTGGTGTTGTGGAAACGTTGAAAAGCGCGTCAGCATCACCAGTCGCCATGGTTAAAAAGAAGGATGGTTCGTTCCGCCTTTGTGTGGTCTACAGGAAAATTAATGCTGTTTGTGAACGCGACAGTTATCCGCTTCCTCAGGTTACTGACACCCTCGATAAACTTTTTCAGAGCAAGATTTGTTTTACCATGGATATTAAGTCGGCGTATTGGCAGGTACCAGTCGCCGAATCTTCTCGTCCCTACACCGCTTTCACAATTCCAAATCGTGGTCTATTTCAATTTAAGAGACTCCCATTCAGGTTAAATAATGCCCTTGCCACTTGGCAAAGACTCATTGATCATCTTGGAGTTGATCTTGAGCCATAATATGTTATCGTGTATTGTAACATTTGAAATGTCACAACAATATAATTATTGTTCTTAATTATTTCTCTATACATCGCATTTTGCTTGAATTTTATTGTGGATTCATGGCAGCCTGGGTAAGCTTGTATCAAAACGCTTTATATTGGATTAATTTAAACAATATTTAGGAGTACTATTTCGTACACCTAGCAACATCTGTGATTCTTCTGACTAGTTTCCTAACCTAATACCGAAAATTATGTTATTGAGAGATGCGTTCGGCTTGCTCACTCCGTACACTTCGAGTGACTCCATTCACACTCCAGCTGTTCGGGTACTGCTTTTTACCATATTAGGGTTAGTTTTATTCACTCCAACTCCGAGCCTAACTAGGGTTATTTTATTCTTGGCCATCGAGCGCAAAATTATATAAATTTAACTAGCCAGAAGAGTGAGTAATCATGTCAGCTGGAACGTTTCCTGAAAAATCAATAGATTGTTGATTTTTGTGTAAATTTTTGAAAGTGGGGTTAATTATCGGCCGTTCAGGTATGTAAATCTCTTTTTCCTACGAGCGTGCGGTAAAGTACCCTTTACCGCACTCATTTGCGTCCCGTAGGGAGTACTTTACCGCACTAGGGCGGTAAAAATTCTTTACCGCACTCAGTGCTGTGAAAATAAAATCATTTATTGTTTTTAACAATCAATATTTGCTACTTTTTATGCATTTTTACTTCTTATTAGATTTTTATTCCAAAAATTATTTGCTCGAAGGAAAAATTTTGTACCTAACACGTGCGTAATGTGACTTTACCGCCCTTGACGGCTTGCCCGAACTCCGCTTCGTGTCGTTCGTGCAACTGCCGTCGCGTGCGGTAAAGGACCACTTTCCGCACTTGTTAGGTAAATAACTATTTCCCTTTGATAAATGAGTCCTTATATTTCTTCAATCCGTTCAGGCAATTTGGGAGAGTATTAAAAATCGACGCCTACACTTCTGGGTGAAAATTTGACAAGTTTGAGACCATGCGGTACTGCATTTCCAAAGCAAGTCTGGGCCCCCTACACAAGGAAAGTTGTGTCCTGTAAGAGATTGATCCCCGACCATTGTTTGATTGCCTTCCGTCAGTTTGGTACTTCTGGATCTCAAATTTATGAAAATTTCCAAGGATTTCGTCCAAGCTTGTATAATTACTTACCTATGGGTCCCGTTTATGTGCCTTATTAATTACTGTTTCTTGATATTATCTCTTTTCTACCGCTCCCTATCGATTAGCTTTATTAGCTAATTATTATCTTTATAATATTAATTACTGTTAATTATTATTATCTTTTTCTTAAGCTAATAATTAGCAAATTCATAACTGTATAAAATCAATTACCGACTCATTTACCGTATTGTAGTATTGAGCTAGAATAGCTAACTACAAATTAAATATAATTATCCATTTAATTAATTAATCATTATCATAATCAGATCTTTACTTTTATTATTGTTTTCTCAATAATTATTTATTTTCAATAAGTATGCATTATTACAATTATTATAAATTTTGTTTCCTCTATATCGAGTACTGATCGATATAATATAGGTGGGTTCATTAATCTTTAAAAGGTTGATTTAACTTCTGATTTCAAATCAATAATGTGGTAGTTTTGCAAGGTGAAATAATGTAAAATCTTTAGGTAGTCAAATTTTAGTTCTATGGTTACCTATTTTGAACTTTAAAGGTAAGAAGGTAAGAGCTCTTCCGGAAACCGTGAACCCTTGATTTCATGTAGCAGGTTTTTGATATTTATAACTGCCTAAGGATTATTTATTACCTTTCTGCATTGCATAAATTGTTTTCTATTGATTTGATTGACTTTGAGTCAAAAAAAGGTTGATTATATTTTCACTTCAATATTTATATTTAGGTAAATTTCATCATGGGTATCTATTGATTCTTTTTGAATTTCAATCTTATTATACTTATATTAAGTTTTGCTTTTAGAAAGCTGCTTAATGATTTTTTTTTAAAAAAAACTTGGATACTAGACAATAAATTTCTTTGAACCAAAGAAAAAAAAGTTCGCCATCTTGTCACAAATTTTTAATGACATTTAATTATTAAATAATTGTGTTTAGAATTCCAAAGCTTGTGTTTTTATTTAATGGGTTAAATGTCAGATAGCTATTGGATTTTGGATATTTTTTGTTTCTTTTCAGATTTTTGCATTTATCTTTTTAAACAATAACTAATTGATGGAATAGTGCCTAGTTTGGCTATTCCTTGGTAATCAAAATAATTTTTACAAACTAGTGGCGCCCTCTCTCTACTGTACCAACACCAAGGACCACCCCAAGCTAAACAACCACTGAGCAATAGTCGAGCACAAATTATGAACATTCTTTTGTTTCGACAAAAGAGCGTTATAGTATCTAGATGATATAGTGTTGGTTTCGTCCGATTTCGAGACGCAATTGAAGGTCCTGGAGGAGGTGTTTCGTAGACTATGTCAGGCCAATCTCACTGTGGGTAGAAAGAAGTGTCAATTTTGTAAGCCTAGTCTACAGTATCTTAGTTATGTAGTCGAAACTTGGTTAAATTTATGTAGTCGATAGCCAAGGATTACACGTCGACCCTGATAAGGTTAGGGCCATGTTAGACGTCCCTGTTTCCACTAGTGTCACTGAGGTTAGGAGGATAGTAGGCAACTTTCTATGGTACCGCAGATTCATTCATTTATTCAAGACTTCTCGACTGTTATAGCTCCCATTACTGGTTTGTTAGGAAAGAATCGTAAGTTTGCCTGGACTCCAGACTGTGACTCTGCTTTCAGGAGTATTAAGGAGTGTTTGACTAGTGCTCCTATGTTGGCCAGATTATTCCTTAGATTTTGTTGTTCAGTGTGATAGTTCTGGGTATGGTATCGGAGCTGTGTTGGTTCAACCTCATGCTGATAGTACGGAGTGCTGGGCTGTTTTCGATGGGCCGCCCTGTATAAATCTGTCAATCGCCGTTTTCGTTTTTGTTATCTTTTTCGTTAATTTGCTCCGAAATTTTGACAGGCACGTGATTTGTAAATTGAAACTGTCTGACAGTCACGTGCCTGTCAAAATTTCGGAGCAAATCGACGAAAAAGATGACAATAACGAACACGGCCAATGTAGTGGAAAAAAAAATCAAAATCCAATACTGGTGAAACTATTCACCTGGACTGCTATCATAAACTAGTGACTCATCTCTTTATTATCCCAAATATACAAGGTGTTCATGAAAATCATCACAAATCACTTAGGTATCACCATAAATCGACAGCTACCAGCCCATTCATCAGCCTGGGCTACGCCATGATTCTAGTACGCCTTACTTTTGGGACCATCCTTTTAAAATGAAAATTCTCATAGAAAAAGCCGATGAATACTTTAGTTATATTACTATCAAAATATTATATTATGTTGAAATATTAACGGCTTTAAAAAAATTCCCCCCATCTCGCTTTCGGGGACTGTGACATTAGATAGCACTGAGCCATAGTCTATCTTAAAAAGAGCAATAAAGAACTGTAGAAATGACCTACTGAAATTTTTTATTCATAACTTCCACGGAGAGGTTGCATTGGGACTATAGCTGGAAGAGTACAGCAATCCCTTCCAGTCAGGAGAGGAGTCAGACAAGGAGATGTGATATCACCTGCGATGGAGGATGCATTTAAGAAACTAGGCTGGTTCAAACATAACATAAATATGCCAAACGGCAAACAAGTAAATAATTTACTGTTCGCCAACGACATTGTTGGCTCATTTCCATCAGTTCTGAACATCTATAGATGGTCACAAGCCCGTTAGCAAGAGCATTCCAAGAAATGCCTGAATATGAAAATTGGGAAAACAAAAGTGATAAATTAAACGCCAGAGAAAAATCAAGAGTCACCACCAATAATCTCTTTCTGGAAAGAGTCAGCGAGAGTATTAGCCTACGATAGATAATGAAAGATTATTAAAGCAACTCAACTGCAACAAATTGCCCGAAGAATTAAATCAGCATACCAGAACCTGGGAAAGACTACTCGCAGACGAAAGCTTTTGGACCAATTACACTATCGTCCTTTATCATGAAGACGATTGAAAAATTCATTGATAAACATATCAGGAAAGCTTTTCTTAAAGTAAAGCCACTACATCAAACCCAACATTCTTATCAAGTGGGTGAATCTTGCGAAACGAACCTACACGTCATTGCCCTACACCTACTGGTGGCAAGAAAAGAGCGCGCAAATGATAGAAAGGAGGTAGCCCTTGCAGCATTCCTCGACATAGAAGCGGCCTTTGACCGAACCTCATTTGAATCTATTAACACTGCTTTGTCTAGAGACGGAGTCACAAACACCATCATCAGCAGATGGAGTGAGAACATGCTTCGTGGTAGACAAGTTCAATCTACTCTTAATAAAGATAAAATAGAGATGTCAGTATCAAAAGACTGCCCACAGGGTGGGTTCCTAACCCCCTTACTGTGGGACCTGGTCGTAGACGAATTCCTAGTAGAACTTAATAACAGATACATTTATACCCAAGGTTACTCAGATGATGTAATAACCGTAGTCATCATGAAAAAATTACAAACTGCCTCTGCACAAATGCAAAGAGCACTTAAAATCGTGGGGGACTGAGTCAAAATAGCAAACCTGAGAGTCAACCCTGAGAAAACAGCAATGTTTTCCTTCAGTAAAAGAAGAAAACTAAACGATCTAGGCACTTCCACTTGCTTCGGAAGTTAAATATCTAGGGATTATCCTGGATGCAAAACTAACCTAGAACGCGCATATTGAATACGCGACCGACAAAGGCAAAATGGCGCTAATGACCACCAAAAGAGCAGTGGGAAAGACATGGGGATTTCCACCCCACATAGTATATTTGAACTATACAGTAATGGTAAGATCCAGAATAACCTACGGATCAATAGTTTGGTGGCCAAAAGTCGAACAGACCAAATCAACCATTGAGCTATCCAAACTTCAAAGATTGGCTTGTCTCTGCATAATGGGTACAATGAGAAGCACTCCAATTGCTGGTATGGAAACCATACTAAACCCCCCGCCATTTGATATCATTATTAAAGCTGAGGGGAGAATGAGGGCCTACAGACTCAATTATTGTAGCCAGAACTGGAATCCGAGGCGAACACCCGGACATACCAAGATAACAAATATTGTTACAAACCCAATGTTTGTGATGAGAAGTGACAACATGACCCCGAGAATAAACCACCGTATTCCAAGCCGAAATACATGCAATAGAGATATGCCTGCGAGAAAATGTCAACATTTAAACTCAAAATTAATGTGGGACTGCCTGTAACCCCTTTTAACCCTAGCCAGCTATAATAAGGTAACTCTTGCATGGGTGTCGGGGCACACGGGTGTTGCCGGCAATGAAAACGCGGACTCCTTAGCCAGGCAAGGATAAGAAAGGCAGTTTATGAGTCCTGAACATCCGTATTCGGAATATCAGAAACCTCGATAAGAAGTAGATGATATTAGCACTAGCCAAAGTCAAGATAACAAACTTTCTAGACATGTAAATAAGAGAAAAATTTAATAGTATAGTTTAGCAATAGTAACTAAAAATATCAAATTCCCTCAACAATGGCGATTAACTTTTATATTTTTCAATCATTTCTTCAAAAGCTCCAATAGGGAAACCATTCAATTACGATTCTGTCACTCATTATTTTCCGTAACACGTTAACCATTCTCTGTGAGTGATCCTGGCCAGAAAGTGGACGTCGACTATCGAAAAGGGTCTTTTCTGGAAAATATCGTACAGGGGGAATTAGTAGGGGGACGGCACACAAGCAGCGGAAGTATATACAACAGCAGGAACGGAGGCGAATAGAAATGATCAGTACAATCAAGCAGAAGATGTGGTTTGGTGCACAGGATGTTACAGCACATTAAACTGTGATCATGTCAAGGAAGTGGAGAGCGTCTGCAATGAGCCCACTGCGTAGAAATATCCTGTTGAAATGAAACTGGTTAATCTTTGCAAATCAATAAAGCGTTAAACTTAATTTTTAAAAGTTTCCAGCTGTCAATTGTAGATACACTACTTAACTGTGAGAGATGTATTTATTTGATACCTGTCATAATATATCTTATCGCAGCCAACTTCTACTACTAGAAAATCTACATAGTGGAACGATTATTCAAATTTATAACTCAAGACTCAAAGACGCGCCATTTCAATAAAACCAAGCCTGCAATTTATATCCTAAACTTCGAATCTTTAATCCGAGAAACTTATTTCTAATATTGCTGCCGAGTCTGAAATATCGCCTGGGGGTTTGCATTTCGAATTCAAACGATATCCATCATATTCCCATGCAACCGACTTCTTATAAATGTATACGCAATTGTCTTGCGGGCAGCAGATGTGCCAAATGGGCCGCCATGTCTTTCACATTGCGCACTCCTGCTGGCTTTTTATGGAAAGTGTTTCGCAGCAGGGGTTTAAATTAGTTTCTGGAAAGTGCAATATATGTTTAGGGCTTTTTCTCCGAGCCCTGATGTTTGTTTTTATAGATATTGAGGCGATTTCGGTATCTAAGAAATAATCCTTTGGAGGGAGAAATATTTTACCTAATTGAACATTAGGGATCTTAATTATTTTCCTTGGATAAATTTGCTCTTAGGCTTGTTAATGCTTTCTTCGATAATTATTTGGGCAGATACACTGATAGTGCTTAAATATTTGGCACCAAGTAGTGACACATAAAGCACAATGTATATTAAAAACAAGAACTAAGTATTTTATTCAATATAGCCTAAGTTGTTAAGCCAGCTGCTATTATCTTGGCAAGATCGCCATCTGGATGAATAAATAGTTAATAAATTTAAACGATAATCTGGCAAAGGCTTGCAACACAAATTTTGCAGAATGATCCTGTGCCTCATCATAATAACCAGAGCGATGGAATATAATTGTGTATATCTTTGCCAAATAGTCGACAATTTTAAAATTTATATTTAGAATATTGGGATGGCATTTAGACTGAATGAGCTTAATGAATTAGTTATTCTATTTCTGTTGATTCTAGCAGCTGTTTCTGTAATAAAGAAAACAAAGTTTCAGATTTATTTGGACAACTATTTTCCTTTGGATTGTGCTTTTATAAATCTCTTTTTCTTTGTAACTACATATCTCATTAAACTTTATATGTTCGAAATGCGATCTAAATTTATTGCGATAATTAAAAATTTCTGCAAAAAACAATTAACCACGACTTTTTGCAAAATATTTGTGGATTGTATAGGCCAATCAAATTGATATATTCTAAGGACTTAATTTCCAGCATCCTGGAAATCATTTCAAAACCTCTATTTGGTCCTTGAAGCCTGTAATCTGAGTTTGCATCATCCCAGGTGGTGAGCTTAACTTTTGGTAGCCAAAAAACCGCCAAATTGTTGCACTATTTTAAGTTTTTTTGCTTGTAACTGGAAAACTATTTATAAATACAAAGGACAAAATTCTGCGTCGGTTGACATATAAAACTTCAAATTCGGTTTAGTGGTATAACCGAAATCGAATGTTAAACACGAAAAAAAATTCGTACTGTGGTGCAAACTTGCATTTTGCGGCTTTCCAAGACCACATATCTTGAAAACCGATACTCCTATTGGAAAAAAACGTGGAATGAAAGTTGTAGAGAATAAAATTCTACGTAATATAACTTCCTCAGGTTTTTAATTCAGTCAATTTTGAAACACTTAATTTTGCATCAATTTAAAGTCTGTTTTTTTACTTTTAGTTGGACCGAGTGAAAAAAAGATTATACTTGAAAGAAAGTGTTGAAATGTCGTGTTCTATTATTTCAGAGATTATACGGCGTGTTCAACATCTACAAACATGAATGACCCGAAGTGTTTAATTTGTGATAAACCATTACAGGATGAGGCCTCAACTACAGTAAAAGAAAGAGGAATAGAAACATTGATAAAAAGATCTATAGCAAGGAAGGATGAGAAGCACCTTCGACTTCAAGGTCTTGCTTCAGTTGTGATTCACGAAAGATGCAGGAAAATATATTCAAAGGAGATAAGATGTGACGGAGAAAACCCCAAGAGGCGTAGAGACTTTTGATTTTAGGAAGAGATGTGTCATATATGGCGAAGCCGCATCACAGGAATTTGTGGCTAAAGAAAGCAAGAAGCCTCTAAACAGGCGAGTTACCGTGCAGTATGTGTCAACAATTGAGTTTAAAAATTCCCTCTTGACTGCAGCTGAATGGTGGCAGGATGAAGAGGTACTTGAAAGAATTCGTCTTGAAATTGATCTGGTTACGTTAGAGGCCATGTACCACCGCTCCTGCAGTATCAAGTTCTTGAAAAAAAAATGCAAAAACTGGATTGACAGTTGGCCGACCTGAAGATGAAACTGTGTCTCTCGCATTCAACTATATTTGCAAATACATCGAGGAAAATGAAGAGCAATGCCAATTCACTTTGTCAAAAATTTTGGAAGACTTCGAAGGCTTTGTCCCGACTCATAAATCCCTGATGAAAAAACTGAAAACAAAGTGTGACAACCTTATTATCACTAGCGGAAGGGTTAAAAATAAGGCAACTGTAATATACTTCCGAAATACAGGTTACAAAATTTTAACTCAGTCTTGGTATGACTCCAAGAATGTCGACAAAAAGAAGAGCGACTTCGCATAGTGAAGGCCGCCGCTGCCATTATCCGCGAGGATATTAGGTCAGTGATTTATCCCCTTGATAGTTACCCCAAAGTAGACTAATATTTTAAGGACGTTGAGAATGACATTCCAGAAACCCTTAAGGTACTTATAGGGTCAATTGTAAACCCCAAAAAGGGAAACATACCGCTCGGCCTAAACAAAGAACGAAAACCTGTGCTATTGCTCACGCAATAATTAATGCTGCGAGACCGCGGTCCTTTCTGTCCCCACTGCTCGTAGGACTTGGTGCAACGCTTCATCAGTAGTACGCATCAAGAGAACTCCTGGATGTGTTATCAAGTCTAGGGTTTTCTTGTTCATATTTCGAAGTTCAGCTGTTTCAATCATCTGTCCTTCAAGACTCACAACAGGTTGTTTTGGAAAATTCTTTTAGCAAGTGGGTGCGTGACAATGCTGATGTTCACGTAGACACGATTGACAGCTTCAACACATGGCATGCTATGGGTGGGCTCCAATGTATAACCCCTCACTCCTCAGCCTGGTCAGAGGCAAAAATTTAAAGATTGAAAAAAGTACCCATAGCCAAGGAAACTGGGGAAATCGAAAACATACCCTTGGTCACCTTTCAAAAAACCAAGCAGGATGGCCTTAAGTCAATTTGTATATATGATGTTAACCGAAGCCCTATCGATGCGATAAAACCTTCAGCCAGTGACTTCTTGTGGTTGTATGGAAAATGGAGAGAGCACCCAGACGTCCTAGGGTGGAACGGATTCATGGACAAGATTACCTCTGATCAGCCATTTCAGAAATCTCGTACTTTGTGTCTACCATTCCTGAATTCACCTCCAGAAAACCCTGACACTATATACTCTGTTCTACTTGATTCAATTAAACGAAGGGGTGATAAACAAAAATGCTGCTTCGTGACGGTTGGCTAGCCTCTATATTACAAAGCCAGAGAGATAGTGGCTTATTCCAATTCTGAATCTCCATTATCTTTAGTAATCATGCGCCTAGGTAAATTCCACCTCCTGGTGTCTTTTATGGGGGCTATTGGATACATAATGGATGGTAGTGGGCTGTAGGATATTCTTAGCACCATTTACGCAAGACAGTCCACAGAAAAGATGCTGACGGGGCACTCATATTCAAGAGCTGTCAGGGGTCATATTTTAGTTCACCCGGAACTGGCAAGAACTATATTGTCAACAATAATCAGGCAATAATAGATGCGTTAAATAATATAGGAGCTCATCATTTTTGATAACTTCTGGACCAACCAGCACTCATGAGCATTATCCAACAATTCTACGAGGAAATGTCAGAGCTTCAGCAGAATGGACCTACCGCAAAGCTGTGGGTGCAGTATTTCCACATGGTGTCCATCATCAAGCAATTCATAGAGGCTGAGCGAACTGGCAATTGGCAATTACATCTACAGTCGGTGCAACAGATGTTGCCGTACTTTCATTCCAGCGGTCACTTTTTATATGCTAAGTCGTGCCAATTGTACCTCCAAGACATGATGGATTTGAAACAAATGATCTTGTCTGATGGATATGACAAATTTGTGAACCGAGGCTTTTTCACCATAGCAGGTCTGACAAGTTTTGGCCTGGGGCCTTATTTTGTAAATAACGAACCGTTCGATTCGGTATAATTTCTTCGATTGTGACGTCATTTTCGGTTTGGAAGCGCGAAAACCAAACCGAAAATGACGTCACAATCGAAGAAATTCTACCGAATCGAACGGTTCGTTCCTCACAGAATAGGCCCCAGGTGTGTTTACTGATCAGACTATTGAGCAGGTCGACATGAGGTCTCTAAAAGCCCAAGGTGGGCTGCCAAGTGGACGAGGCACAACGGACAGTACACTGGTCACTTGTGGGTTGCCACAATGTCTTCTATTATAGAAATTGCTGTACAAGTTGAAGACTTTTGTGGCGTGAAGTATGGCACTTCAGAGTAGCACGTAGACTTTAGGTTCTCAAGGGTACAGAGGGACGATGCACAGATTG
Organism: Ceutorhynchus assimilis; assembly: GCA_917834065.1. Classification (NCBI taxonomy): domain Eukaryota; kingdom Metazoa; phylum Arthropoda; class Insecta; order Coleoptera; family Curculionidae; genus Ceutorhynchus; species Ceutorhynchus assimilis. The sequence goes on from OU892278.1 coordinate 23,790,296, forward strand.
CAATCCTTCTTGACTGGTATTCATCTCATGTTCCCTTTCCACTAGGACAGTTTGTGATGTCCATTAGCACAGTAGTAACTGGCGATGAGAAAATTGATTGCCATGAAGCGTTTGAGAAAGGAATTCAGAGTATTGCTAAGATAATTGGAAACGACTTCAGTAATGTCAAGTTTCAACTAAAAAACAGAGTGGTTGCTCTTAAAAGTTTCAACTCAAAAGTAAGAATTCACGGCGAAGATATGCCAGTAAACCCAGATACACTTTTTCGATGCATAACACTTCTAAAAAAAAATCAGAGGAACAATTGAAGAGCTTCCTTGAGTTTGAGTTGGCTCCTTATCCCCTTTCTTTCTTTGATGAAACAGGAATTCGAAAAAAAAAAAAAACAAAAAATCTGTGTTCTACGATTTATTTTCACAAGTGTCTGATCCACCAAACCTTGCAGATAGTGCCATTGTAATTGATGGTGGTTTCCTTTTTCATCGAGTGGTTTGGAAATCCAAGGAAAAATTTTCAACAATTATTTTAAAATATGTGGACTACGTTAAGAAATACTACAATCCTGCCAGTAGCACCATCGTTTTTGATGGCTATCCTGATGCGGCATCAGTAAAGAGTACCAAATCAGCTGAGCGGCTTCGCCATAAAAACAAGTACTCTTCTGCAAATGTGGTGTTCACTGAAACGATGAACGCAACCATGCGGAAAGAACAATTTCTCTCCAACGACAATAACAGAGAACGGCTGATTTCCATTCTGCATGAGAAATTGGTAAAGAATGGGTCTAAAGTAAGGCAAAGTGTTGAGGATACTGATACCCTTATTGTCAACACTGCCATTCAGTTGACAGATAACTTTGCGACGGTCATCATAATCGGGGAAGGGGGGGGGGGCGATTTATTGATTCTATCTACCATTTACGTCATGAATCCTGGAAAGAGAACCTCTCAGAACACCTTCTACTCTCCCAAGTACTTCAATATGTCATCCGTTGTCAAACAGAATATTCTGTTCCTACATGCAATCAGTGGATGTGATACAACCTTTGCATTCTATCGCCAAAGGGAAGTTGAAGTTTGTCAAAGCTTCTTGAAAAGATCACGACATTACAAGAGACTGTCAAGGTTTTTCATCATGAAGATGCAGATCCTGAGGTTCTCATTTCAACAGGTCAACGGTTCTTGGAAGTTCACCTCAGGCACATGAGACCTCTTTGGACAAAATCCGCTACGAGACATTTTCAAGATCTCTAACAAAGCCAACCTTCGAGCTGGCTTCTCTACCTCCAACAAACGCAGCCGCCGCCCAACATATTCTGGATGGAGGAGAGCGGACCTTAGCCTTTTCCCCATCATAAACACTAAGGATCCAGCTCCAGTTGAAATTATCAACACTGTTTCCTGCAAATGTTCAAAGAATTGTACAGGGAAGTGCAGTTGCCGAAAACTAGGCATGAAATGTTCAAGAATATGCCTCAACTGCAACGTATAGTCATGCTCGAATTCAGCATCCTTCGAGGATAGGGATGTGACTCATATTGCCATAGAAGCAGAGATTGGTGGAGATAGTCCCGTTGAAGATAATTCCGATGAAGAGGACCTTGATATACAACCGCGCCGTCCGAGCTTCTCAGATGAAGGACCATCGATATCAAAATGCGAACATGAATGCTGCTACATTGTGTGCTTCATACCTATCGATTTAAATCATCTTTATATTTAAATTTTCATCAATAAGCTTTAATTGGTTTTGTTACTTCATTGCACTTAAACTAGCTATGATTAATTTAGCTATTAGGAAATTAATAATAATAATAATAATAATAATAATAATAATAATAATAATAATAATAATAATAATAATAATAATGGGACACAAAATTACAAATGAAAACTCAAGTAACAAAAAGCAAGAACCGAGATGGAAAAAAAGAATCGAGAGACAAATAAATATTATGAGAAGTAATCTGTCAAAGTTGTGCACATAGGAAAAAGGTAACAATAGCAAGAAACTGAGAAAAGAAGTCAAAAAGTTTTTAAAAACCAAGAATATCAAGGTTGGAGACGATGAATTTGTTACAAAAGTGGCGGTGCTAAAAGATGAAATGAAGCAGCGAATAGCAGTGCTGGGGAAAATATTAAGAAGGTACAACAAAAGCTACAAAAGAAGAGAACAAAACAAGACATTCGCTGATTGAACGAACGAATTGATCACCAACCAGCAAAAGATTCAAAAGACACCAGACAAAAATGAGCTCACGGAATATTGGAAAAATACATGGAAAACAAAAGGTGAACATAACAGAAGAGCCACATGGTTGAAAGCTGAGAGGAAGACCTGCGAACGGGTAGAAGCTATGAAAGAAGTTGAAGTCACAGAGAAGGATATCAAAAAAATTATTTTGAAAACACAAAATTGGAAAGCGGCAGGAGTTGACCATTTGCACAACTACTGGTGGAAGAACACAGCGATATGGAAAATGTTAGCAGTACAAATCAACCGTGTTCTAAACAACAAAGAAACAATGCCTGGATACCTGACTGAAGGAATAACATTCATGATCCCTAGATCTGAAAAAACAGAAGAACCTAAGAACTACCGCCCCATCACATGCTTGCCCACCTTGTATAAATTAATTACATCCGTCATAGCAAATAGTATAGAAAAACACCCTAGTGGACAGAAGCTAATTACTGAAGAGCAAAAAGGAAGCCGAGCACGAACACAAGGATGCAAAGAACAGCTCTTGATAGACAGCGTGATTACACGAGATGCGAGACATCGTCAAAGAAATATTGCCGTGGCTTGGATCGATTACCAAAAGGCATTCGATTCTGTTCCCCACAGCTGGCTGATCGAAGTCCTGGAAATATACAAGGTACACGAAGGAATTGTGGAGTTTCTGAAAACATGTATGGGAACCTGGAGAACAAAACTGCTTGTTAATACAGCAGAACAACAAATAACAACCGAGGAAATACCCATACAGAGCGGAATTTTCCAGGGAGATTCGCTTAGCCCGCTGTGGTTTATACTCAGTCTCAATCCTCTATCCAAAGCTTTGTGTCAATCGGATCTGGGATACAAACTTAAGAATGGTGAGCAGAGTTACATCATATCTCATTTGTTCTATGTAGATGATCTTAAGCTTTACGCTCCAACAGAGAAAGACCTAAATCGATTAATTAGCCTCACGGAAACATTTAGCACTGACATAAAAATGAAATTCGGATTAGACAAATGTGCTAAATTGATAGCCCGCAAAGGAAAGCCCCAAGAATTTGACAATCTAGAAAATGAAAATATCCGCTATTTAAACAAAGATAATTACAAGTACTTGGGCTACGAACAGAGACTAATAATAGACCGAAAATGTGCAAAAGAAAAATTAAATAAAACTTTAGAAACCAGAGTCTCCAGCATTCTTCGTACAGAACTTACAGCGAAAAATAAAATAAAGGCTATTAATTCATGGGCAGTGCCAGCGTTGACGTACTCCTTCGGGGTTATTGGATGGTCACAAACTGAACTTGAAGCTACAAATAGATCCATCCGAGTACAACTGACCAAGTTCAACATACACCATGCAAGAGCCTGCACTGAACGGCTGTATATGCCACGTAGCACGGGCGGACGAGGCCTGCTAGATCTCAAAACCCTATATCAGAAACAGATAAATAAACTGAAAAAGTACTTTAGGATCAAAACTGAAGAATCAGAGCTGCATAAGATAATCTACGTCCTAGATCACTACTCACCTGTAAATCTGTCCTCCAATGAAGATGTTCCTATTAACAATTTGAGAAAAGTCGAAATTTTACCGATAGTCATCTCTGCAACCGGATTGGCAACAAAAAACTTGAAAAAATACGTCGAAACTCTAAAAATAAATCCTAAAGAAGTGTTTCCTGAAATGCAGAAATCTGTAGTATTGGAGACGTGTAGGATTGTCAGGAAGACTCTTAACTTACCTGAAAACATGTAATGGCGAAATCCTGCTGAAATAATCGCAAGTTTGAAGCAGCGTGAATGATCACGAATCCCACGTTGTTGAACAACCCTGCAAAGGAGAAAAAATAATAATAATAATAATAATAATAATAATAATAATAATAATAATACAGGTGCTCCCGGTCCAGACACAATTTCCAATGATATGCTGAAAAATCTAACACCTGAAATGAAAGAGATATTGTTAAAATTTTACAACAAACTATGGGACGAAAATACTTACCCGGAATCCTGGAAAGAGGCTCTGGTAGTACCTATAACTAAACCTAATAAAGATAGACTGACACCATCCAGCTTAAGACCTATTAGTCTTACCTGCTGTATGGGCAAACTCTTTGAAAAGATGATAAACAACAGATTGTAGAATTATCTAGAAGTCAATAACTAATTAGTTCCCTACCAAGCAGGGTATAGAAAGAAGCGATCAACAGTAGATCAATTAGTATTACTAGAACATTCAATCCAAGAAGCATTTCGAAAAAGGGAACACTTAGTGGCTACTTTTTTTGACATAAAAGGAGCCTTCGATATGACATGGCGCTATGGAATTCTCGATAAACTATCTAAGTTTGGACTGAAAGGAAGATTGCCGTTGATGATAAAATCCTTTCTTGAAAACAGAAATTTCAAAGTAAGAGTTGGCAAGGAATTGTCACCAACTCGATCACTAGAGAATGGAGTCCCGCAAGGATCTACGCTTAGCTGCACACTGTTTGCGATTGCCATAAACGAAATTTGTAAAGATGTCAATAAGGAAATCAAGAAATGCATCTATGTTGATGATTTGGCTATCTTCTGTAGTGCAAAGTCCTAGCGCATACTAAATGGGGAGCTGATCCAAAAAGTCTTCTCATGATATATAAATCTCTAATGTTGTCCAAAATAGATTACGGAAGTATAGCTTACTCCTCAGCAAGTCATTTAGCAGTACTTGACAGAATTCAAAATATAGGACTACGCTATTGTTTAAATGCCTTTTCAACTACCCCTGTCCAAACTCTTTATTGTGAATCTGCTATAATGCCTCTAGAACAAAGAAGAAAAATCCTAATGACAACTTACCTAACAGGTGTCAAATCTTATCCCAAAAATCCGAACAATGAATTCTTATTTTCTGACGAAAACCAATATTCCAATAGAAACACCATCACTCGTCCTCTTGCAGTGCGCTATCTAGAATACTTGGGGAAAATCGGTGTCGAACTCCCTGACATACTTGATGATGATCGAAATGACGCCCAAGTAGCAAATAACGGTACCATGAAAAGAATGGACTTTATAAACAATCTGAAAGGCAAAATTAGAGATGAGTGGCAGGATATATGGAGCGGAACAGATACGTTATTTCGTAGAATAGAACCAACAATTAAACAGAAATATGAATCGACAAGTTCGAATAAACTCGAAACGGTAAAAGCATTTAGACTCCGTACAGGACATACAAATCTAACACACCAACATCTTCTTAAAGGAGAACAAGCACCAACATGTGATCAGTGTAATGTAATTTTGTCAATTAGTCATATCATTAGTGAATGTCCTGTTTTCAATGCTCAAAGGCAACTCTATGGTTTAGGGCCATGCACAGAAGATAACCTGAAAAAAGAAAACATGAGAAACATACTCGACTACATCAAAGATATTAATCTATTTGATAAAATTTAGGAACAAATATAGATCTGTGATACTTACCATAATGTGATACTTACCATCTAGAATACTCGCCATCTGCGATGGCAAAAATATTTATATACACAGTACTTGTTTTATGAGCTAATAACCTTGCTGTTGATGCTCTAGGGTGGTCTTTTTTTAGTGCGGTAAAAATCCCACACTATTTGGTACCCAACACCTTAACCAAATGCCTTTTTTGTCCACCCTAAAAAAATAAAAAAAATAATAATAATAATAATTATAATGATAATAATAATAATAATACTTATTAACGATTTAATGGTAATACAGAACTTTGATAAACTTAATATTAATTTTTCTTTGTACTACTCGAATTTCTACTCAGGTTATACATATTCCTTTAACATTGCAAAGCAGTAAGAAGTGCGGTTTTGGTACAAAATGTTGATATTTTTTTACCTTGAATGACATAAAATTACTCAAAACGTCGAATTGATGCCAAATTTCGAATTTTAAATGAATGTATTTAAAAACTAAGGTATCTATGTAACGTGAAATCTCATTCTCTACAACTTTTATTCAATCGACTTTTTCATAGGAGTATCTGTTTTCAAGATGTGGTCTTGGAAAGCCGTAAAATGTAAGTTTGCACCGCAACACGAACTTTTTTTAGGTTTTAACATTCGTTTTCGGCTATGCCACTCAACCGAATTTGAAGTTTAGTCTGTCAATCAACGCAGAATTCAGTCCTCTATATTTTTGATTAGGATGACATTTTCCGTCCGACGCTCCGTTTTCCAGCTGCAAGCAAAAAGCTTAAAATAGTGCAAAACTTTGGCGGTTTCTTTGCTTCCAAAAGTTAAGCTCACCACCTGGGATGGTGCAAATTCAGACTACACGCATTTAGAACCAAATAGAGGTTGCTGGAAATTAATTTCTCAAAACGGATTTTTTCGACTCAATTTTATTCGCCTAGTAGGATTATTACCAATTACAAAATTCACGCAAAACGAAACTCAAGCATCAATCGGTAAATTAATCACGAATGCTTAAACTAATGTTAAGCCCGTAATAATTAAGTATTTGTCTTCCATTTCAAGCCACAAATGAGTACATTTTAGATCCTATTATTTCGCGTTCTGCTGCTTTCGGCTCGAATAGGGAAACTCGTAAATAATAATTATCGAAGCTAGGGAAACTCTTCAGCAAATTAGGCACAATAAGGATGTCGCTAAGGCATTACAAGGTAGAGTATTATTTTGAGACTTTCTTCCTCTGTAATGATAGTTTCATATTTTGTACGATGTATAATTTGTATTATTATGATTATTAATATACAACCATTCAAATTTGCAGTGCTTGTTATAGTTCTCGTCTGCTCCTGGACTGCAAACTATAAAGTCACGCCTATCTTTAGCAACAGTCAAAACCCTTAATACCCCCAAATAGACAGGCCATTATCAAAGCGTACACACAAAAACACTATAACACACAACGCTCCTCGCATAATAGTCCTAGAAGCAATATGGTCAGTAAGCCCAAAGCAATAAAATTAATACTTTTATTCTATTAGAAAGGGAAATTTCGCAAATGTCTGGACTGTAATGCTGTTAATGACAGTCCAAATGTACCTAATTTAGTAAATGGTCTCCCTCCTCAGTTTAAGCAATAATTTATTGGCGAGTGTTACTGATTTTTGGCAATATGGAAGAAAAATAGTTTTGGGGAAGGTATAGTGTTGGGCCGTTACCGTCAATCACCCGTAGGTATCTGGTTTTAATGTCTTTTTGTTTTCATACGTGCTATGCATTTTGTTTTCTTTATTGGTGGGTCCATCGAGCCTAAGATAGATGTGTTTCAGTTATAATGAGAATTTTTATAATGTTTTGAACAGTACATTTTTCTGGGCAATCGTTTTCAAGGTGGAAAAAACATTAATGTAACTTTTGTGACCCCTTAGTTTTTATTTGAACTCAAATATATATATATATATTTTTTTTTCTCACGAAAGCTTATTTCTCACATCCAACTTTAAATACGCCGGAGTTTATTCAAGAGTTTCAGTAACGTACTTATATCCTTATAAGATATCTTTGAAAGCATACTTCATTCTGCTCTGGTGCGTTTTCTCCGTATGTAATGCAGTATTAGCTAAATGGATTTTATCCAGCGAATTTCTTTAAAACATATATCTGCTGGAAGTAGTTACAAAGCGGTTAAAAATGTTATCACAAGTCTTTTGTGGGAAAGTTAGAATTACTTTTAATCGAACAAAATTTCCTAGGGTAAGCGGATTGATATTTATTTTATTTTACTTCATATTGTGGTATTGTTAAGGTATTATTACATGATTAGAATTGGAATTGAGAGGTGATACTTAACTGCCGCTCGAACAAGCCTCCAACAGGACTAATTATTTACAAGTTTCTTAGAAACTACAACTGTTCATATGAGTGTCATTTATTGTCAGACTGAAAGATTAGTTAAAAAAATCTTATTAAAGCACGTAAATATAACCAGTTTTATCGTAGTTTTATTATCATCGATTAATAATTAGGTCACATGTTCGATCTTATTGCTTAAGTTACCGTTGCAGGAGAGAAGGTTTTTGGTTCCTTCACAAAGTGGGTTACAGTGTGCGCATGTGCACAACGTATCTACAATAATTTGAGGCGGTATATTTAAGATTCTTGTATAAGCAACACAATGGACGCTTACTTATTCACTAATGAAGAACTTATGAAGAAGTATGAGTTGACAGTTTGAGGTTTATCAATAACAGGTACGTTCGCTTAAAGACGAGCAGTCTTTCGACATGCTTTGAAGTCGGAATGTGAGGGTTCTGTCCAACCACCTTCATTTTCACCTTCTGAATCAGTTAGCGAACCATGCTTGTGTGGTGCGAAATTGTATTCAGTGGAGCGTGATATGTCAAATACACTTCTGAACTTGTTTCTCCCGAACCTGAGGTATATCCAATAATTCAATTTCCTTAGATGACAGACAAGCAACGTTGGAGACAAATCAATAGGTTTCTGATCCACCCATCCACGAACCTCGTTCTGGTCTGGTTGTAGATTGGTTTCGGCTCCTGGGATTTCGAAGGAGTCTTTGGACTATTCTAATTGTCTGGATTCTAGATCACGTGGTCAACCCTATTCGAACTACCCTTTCGATTTGTCTAGGAATACCTTGGAAGCTCAGAACAATAATTTTGCATCCCAGTCACTTTGAGTCGATCATAATTCTCAATCTTGAGCTTCGCTTCGTGCGTCACTTCCACCGACACATTCGTCGCACTCTGTGCCTGCTCCTCGAACGGATAATCCCCATCATTATCTGATAAACACTTCCCCGGCGGACTTACCCAGTCACTTGGTGTCCTTGCAGACATCCGTGCCCACATCTACTGAACTTTAGGTTCCCTCGATTTCCAACAGGCATTCTTGGTTACCCTCGAGTGCAATACAGTCATCGTTATACCAGGACAGAGATAACACATTTGTGATCCCCAATCAAAGACCTTCTGATGGCATCAGACAAACTATGTATCAAGAATTTCCTGAGCCCGAAAATTTTGCTTCGCGTGCAAATTCCACTCAGCATGGAACAATTGCTGGTCTAGTTCCAGGTTTTGCCAGAATAATCGAGGAACTGCAATGAGCCCTGCTTCGTGGCTCCTCCTTTTCTCACTCATATGAGCCCGATACTCCTAGTTTCAAGGACATTAGTCGATGGTCTCTAAAATATGCCAGTCAGGGAGGTTTGTCGAACTTTTTGAGAGTTTCCAAAGAACAATTACTTCGCTCTGCTCCAGAACTTCTTACAAAAGATGCCCTTCTTTGGTACCGAACTGGTATTTTTAGTAGTAGAAACAAGCGTAGTCTCATCTTGTTTCTGTTCCAGATATTCTTCCATCCGATGATTTTGTTAAGGTTGACTCAGTATCAGATTCGATAAAACAGGTTCCTGTTGGAGCTGTGACAGGCCGGGTCACCGATTCAACCAATGTGAACAGCTCGTAACCGTTTCTGCTACTGTTGCGGTAGGCAACAATGTTACGTCTAGGTCCTGCCTGCATTTTTGACAAAAAGAACAGAAGGTGAGAACTTAGGCTGGGCGTCTTGCCTTCAAGGCCACCCTTCGATCTCAGATTTTGTTGGACTATGTTCTTTCTCACGCCCAAGACGATTAGCGTCCCTACTTTACAGTCCGTGTTTTCGGTATCTCACTTTTTGGGTTAGTTGGGTTGCCCAGTGGTGCCTCTAGAATCATTATTGGTTATAGAGGTTGTAAAGCTCTGAAGTCTCTATGCAAACTCAATCCGCAACAATCGCAGTGTACTGTTGCTAATGGAGAAACGTGTGATGTTATCGGTTCGGTCCATTGATGCACTGGTCGTTCCGACATTGCCGCATTCTCTCTGGCGAATGGTATTTTCGTAATGGTCGAACAGACCAAAATTCTTCTCCTCAAGTGTCGGCTATCTAGAATCGGAGTAGTTCCGTAACCGTTCAGCAGCGTATCCTGGACGAGCTGATGGAAAACACATTCTCTATCATAGGTCAAGGAATTGGTTGCACTAATTTGGTCGAGCTCAATATCAAAACGAATTCTTCCCCAATAAAACAGCGATGCTATCCCTTTTCCCGTGCTCTTCAAACTGAAGTTAACACAGAACTAGAGAAGGTGCTAGCGGATGGTATTGTTGAGCATTCTAACTCGCCTTGGTCTTCTCCGATCGTGATGATCAAGAAAAAATGTGATGGATGGCGCTTTTGTGTGGATTATCGGGTACTTAATCGTGTAACGGTTCCCGACTCCTATCCCATACCTTATGTCCCAGCTACGCTTCACAATTGCGGGAGGCTCGTTTCTTCAGCACGTTGGACATTGAGTCAGCGTACTTGCAGATTCCAATTTCTCAGGAATCGAAACCTTTAATCGCTTTTATTGTCCCGACATGCGATTTACGTCAATTAAGACGTATGCCGTTTGGTTTAACTAACGCGCCAGCTATTTGGCAGCGGCTGATCGAAAGCGTTATTGGTGTTGAGATGGAATCCTCAATCTTCGCCTACCTTGACGACGTGATAGTTTGTACATCTACATTCGAAGATTATATTGGAACTTACGTGAGGTCATCAATCGGTTGACTTGCGCTGGATATTGGATAAGTTAATAAACGTAAGCTCGACAGTGGGCGAAAATTTGAATTGTGTAAACGTAACATCCCTAGATTCTTCAAAATTCTAGACTTTCCTTCATGGTACAAAACTACCAAAAAAAGTGACAGATTGTTATTAATTAGATTATTTAACTTTGACTTACAATTAGCTCTCTGGTGTGAATATTAAGTTTATGGAAGTGGTCAGACGTCATAATTTAAAATATTTAGCATAACTGGGTTCACCAAAAAGTTCTTGCTACACTCTCCCCCTGCGGATCACACTCGGGTGTGATACAACACAAATAATTAGCAAGAAGGGAGTAAACAGTATTTAGAAAAACCGAGGGTTAGGACAACGCACTCGTGACGAACACTGGTAGGTAAAGCAGCAGGTGCAGCATCCTCCTCTGGTTCTGATGATAATAAGACGGCATGTGATGAAGTTTGTTTCCTCGTCGATGAATCGGGTGAACTAGCTCTGGAAGGATGTCTTCAGGGGATGGTGGTACATATTTGGTCAAGGCAGAAACGTGATAGGTACCCAAGGGTACAGATGAATTATCTGGACAGATAATTTCATAAGACGTAGGACTTACAATCTTGGAAATACTATAGGGCCCGTCTCTTCGAAGTGCAAACTTAGAAGTAATGTGTTTTCACCAACACTAAATCTGATACTTCAAAGATCAAAACACGACGTTTACCATCAGCATATTTCTTCCTTATGTCTAATGTCTTGTTGTCTTTTATGGTTCTCTCTGGCTTACTTAATATATCAGCAAGTATTCGTAGATATGGAGTTATTTAAGGTATAAAGTTGTAACTTCCGATGATCAACAAAAGTTAGATAGATAAGTTGGTGAATATCCATTAGCTTGACAAAGAGTAGTATTCATCGCAAAACGCACCCAAGGTAACTTTTCTTTCCAGTTAGTATGATCGTTGGGTGTTAGGATAGCGAGCTAAATCTTTTGGTCTCTATTCTTACATTTCACTGGGTTTGCAACTGGATGATTTGCAGGTATCAAACTCTGGCTAAATCCAAGTGCTTCGGCTACATGCTGCATTGCATCCCTGACAAACTGTTCGCCGTTATCGCTGATGACTTTCCTTGGAGTACCAAAACGTAGCACAATTTTATCAATGAGGCACCTGGAACATGTTTCAGTTGTGGCTTCTTTAAGCGGAAACATCTCAGTCCAACTAGTGAAGTTGCTTTCCACAATAAAGACCAATTTCTCTCCAGTTGGTGCTTCTGGAAGCGGGCCAAAAAGGTCGATTGCAATGGTTTCAAAGCGTTGTGTCTGTACAGGTGTTTGGAGCAGTCCTAAGGATTTCACATTGGAAGCTTCGTATCGTTGACACTCGATGCATTTTGCTACATATGCAGTGATATCCTTGCGCATTCCTGTCCAATAATATCGAGGAACAATTTTCTGGATAGTTCGTTCTACCCCATGTCCTGCGAGTAGCGAATCGTGGGTTTTTTTCATCACTTTCTCCATTGAACATTTTGGTACCACCTGTTGGGCTTCTTCTCCATCATGATCAAGGGAATATCGATATAAAATTCCATTCATCGTTACATAACCTCTATCACTCCATCTTCAAATTTCGACAATACAAGTCTCTCTGGAGTTTCAAAACATTTGATTATAGATGCTATGTCAGGATCAGGCAATTGTTATTCTCGTATTTTCTTGAGGTCATCGGTGGGCAAATGAACAATTGGGCGAGATAGTGTATCTGCTAAAACATTTTGTTTTCCTGGAACGAACCTACTCAATTTGTAGATCGTATACAGTTCGCCTTACGAGTCTAGCACTACGACGGCTGAAGGGCAAGGGGGAATAACGCCATTCATTTCGTGCTTTATACTGCCTGTCATAGGCTTGCGCGCAGCGTTTTTAAATACAGGGTGTCAATTTGGAAACTTCTCACCCCTATTATCGCGGAGTAGAAAAGTTTTCGAAAACATCCCTAAAACACGTCAACCATAATTTGAAGTGGGATGAGTTATTATGCAAAATTCACCATCCCTTTTTCAACCCCCCAGCCCCCAGAGCCACCCCCTAGAAAATTTTAAATGGGAAGGAGGGTCAAGTGATACATCATTTTGCAGGGTTTTAAATTCCATACATTTTGGTACTAAATTTTAGTCCCTAAGTTCAACTGTTTTGGAAATATTAGCAGTTGAAAATTGACTTTTTTGCTACTTTGACAGGCTGTAAAACCTTAACGGTTAATTTTAGAGGAAAACCGATCTTAAAGTCCGACAAATACCATTTTAAAGTCACGTGATACTGGTGGCAAAAAACGTATGTCCATTGATTATGTCGTTCATATCACCTACAAAATGCTACTGGTGATTAATTACTATTGAATTTTAGGATATGTTCCCACTAGCATTTTACAAACGCGTTTCTGGAGTAGTATTGACCAATCAGAGGGAAATTTTAATACTTGCAATTGTTGCGAGACTCACTTTTGTCGTATCCGCTGTCTGTTGTAATACATTCTGAACTTAAACTGGGTATCCGTTTTCTATTTGCTTCTTTTCGAGTTGGAAAAAGGTTAATATAGTCAAAATTATTAGCTGTGTTTGTTCATTGTATTATTTTCGAAAATAACTTTGACAAACTAATTGATGACAGTGACGGATTCTATTTCAGGTAAGAATTTTATGAACAATAATTAGACAGCAATTTTTTTGTCAATTTTACTATCACCGCTGTTTGAGATGTATTCAACAAGGATAGAGAAAAATCACGTGACTTTAAAATGGTATTTGTTGGACTATACTTTCTTATCTTAGATTTTCATAAACTATCAATTGACACCATTTTTGAATTTAACCGGAGATTAAATTTTAAACCGAAATTTTTGATCATGGATTAAATTAAAAGTTGCTGTCAAATAATAGTTTATAAAAATCTAAGATATGAATGTAAGTTAGGTTTTACAGCATGTCAAAATTGCAAAAAAGTCAATTTTCAACTGTCAATATTTCCAAAACAGTTGAACTTCAATTAAAATTTTGTACTAAAATGTATGGAATTAAAAACCCTCCAAAATGATGTATCACTTGACCCCCTTCCCATTTATGATTTTCTAGGGGGTGGCTCTGAGGGTTGAAAGAGGGAAGGTGAATTTTGCGTAAAAACTCATCCCCCTTCAAATTACAGTTGACGTGTTTCAGGGATTTTTGCGAAAATTTTTCTACTCTGAGATAATAGGAGTGGGAAGTTTTCAAATTGACACCCTGTATTACTTTTTCCTTATAAATGTAGATGTGTAACATAGATAAATATTAAGGTATTTTCTGTTGGAAGTCAAAAAGGCAATATTGCAATTTTTTCATCCGCATTCTTTCCATAGTGCTAGACTCGTAAGGCGAACTTTAGTTGCAACGACAGCGCTCATCTAGCTGATGGGGATTTCAATGACATTAGCCAACGTAGATGTTGGTGGTCACTCTTTACAATGACTGCAGAGGATTCTATATATCCTCGGAATTTTGAAAAGGCCCATACAAGAACCAAGGCTTCCCGCTCTGTCCTATTTTTGGGCATCATTCAATAAACAGCTGGCATATTCAATTGGCCTTTCCTCTGGATCCTCCCCCTGGAGTAAAGCTGCACAAAAAACTAGCATCCGTTCTGATAATGAATGGTTTGTAGGGTCAGCCTGTCGTAAAATGGGTCAACAAACACTTTAGATCATTAAACGCTTCTTCCCAATTCCAAGTAGATATCTTCCGAGTCAATTGGCTTAACGGTCTAGCTACATCCGCAAAGTTCGGGACAAATTTTTGAAACCAGAAGCAGGTTTGTAAGAAACTCAGAACTTGTTTCACATATTTAGGAGCACGCATGCTTACAATTGCAGCTATCTTGCCTGGACAAGGAGTGAATCTGTCTTGGCTGATCATATGGCCAAGATATTTTACCTCATTGGTGCAAAAAACACATTTTCTACGATTAACATGTAATTTGAATAATTTGAGTCTCTTGAAAACCTCATATAGGTCTTTTAGGTGGTCTTCAAAGGTAGATGATATAATTATTAAATCATGTAAATAAGCCAACATACTTATATCTGGTAACCCTGAGCGAAATTTCAACGAGCCTTTGAAAGGTTACGGGTGCTGTTCTCAATCCAAAAGGCATAGCATTGTTTCGAAAAGTACCAAAAGGAGAGGTCTTCCTTCGTCACTGGTATCTGATGGTAAGCACTTTTCAAGTCAAGAGTTGTAATGTAGGCAGCCTTAGCAGTCGAATGAAGCAAATCATCTACTCTAGGTAATGGGTATTGTATTGGAACAGTAATACTGTTCAATCGTCTATAATCAACACACAGGCGCACGTTTCCATTAGGTTTTGGGACCAAAACAACTGAGAAATCATAGGGCGATTCACATTCCTCAATGGTCCCATCTTCAAGGAGTTCATCGAGTAACTTTTTCAAAATATCCTTTTGTGCAGGTGAAATACGATATGGTGGTTGAAAAATAGGATTATCATTAGTCAACCGAATGGTATGTTCAGCATATGTTATCAGCCCTTTTCAAATACTGATGCATGTGATTGTAAAGTTTGTTTTTTATTTAAAGATAATTTCCCAAGTCAAAAATTTAGTAACTATGTTGGCAACACAAGTCTTTTCTACATAAAAAATTTGAAAGCCTTGACAATTTTACATTGTATTGCCAACATAATGTCATTTTGACTTTTATCTTTAAAAAAAAACACACTATAGCAAATGCTTTAATTGTAATTTCTCATTAGCAACTAAATTCTTTCCATCAGTATCTTTAAGTTGGAACGCTGCCTGAGACACTGCAGAAGAATCTTGAACACCATGCTCCTTGAAGAAGTCAAAAGTATGTGAAGGATTATCTTCAAAGTACCATTGCCATTTTGGAACGTTTGATACCATTTGAGCATTCGATAGTAAGTCTATTCCTACGAGTGTTTTGCTATGCTAATGACTAGGAATCGCAAGGCACGTAGTGGGAATTCTTCTTCCTTGAAGGTCCACAGTAGTTTCAAAGACTCTGGTTAGTACTTGACGTACATGTCCATCAGCTGAGGTCATTTGCAACTATGTCTCTAGATAGTGTAAATTCAATTCACATAAATGCTTAAACAAGAAATGTCCTGCGATTTTATTCTTGGCGCCTGAATCGACATAAACAAGCGAATGCTTTCCGGCAACACTGACTTCAAGCAATGGTCTAGACATTACTGAGACGGTACAAATATCTGTATGAAGAATGTCAAAGCTTGAAGTATGGGTTGTATTCGAATTGGAGGCAGGTGGTTTATGCTTACAAGTTGGACACTGGGATCTTATATATCTAGGAGCTCCACAGCAATAACAAGATATTCCAGTAGCTGAGGTTGCATTCTGGGAAACGTTGCCTCTTGGGAGGTTATTTTGTTGACTACTCGATTGGCTAGCAGCAAATTTCCGACATACTTCTTGTGTATGGCCAAAGCTTTGGCAGAATTGGCATTTTGGTCTGATTCGAGGTTTGTTATCATTATTTCCAGATGAGTTAGCAGCATTGTGTTTTTTCTCTTTGGTTTGATCATCAAAAGTATCTTCCATGGCTCTTGCTTTTTCAATAAGCTCAGAAAAAGTTTAGACTTGATTTCGAGGTAGTCTGTGTCTTATTCTAGGATTGAATAGAGCATAAACAATGCCAATTTGATGAATAATATCTAGGTCAGATGGTTTTGGTCATCTAGTAATGAGGGCTCGACAAGTATTAACAAAAATATCTGTTGGCTCCCTGTCTTTTTGTTCATGCGAGAACAGCTCCTTCAAAATTTTATAGGAGGGCATATTCAAACCATAAGAGTGTTTTAGTGCTAATAAGGCTTCATCCGAGGTGGAAATTGTGGATTGAATTCCCTGCCACCAGGTTGCAGTATGACCATCTAGCAACATTGGCTAACCTTTAACAGCATTGCCATTCGAAACATTGACAAAATCCTTTTAAACCAATTGTTGCATTGATAAATGCTTTTACGTCTTCATCCTTGTTCCACGAAAACTTTGAGGCACAATTAGAGAAGCTTCTAGTCATGGAAAGTGGAGGAGCCTGAGCTTGAACAAAAGCTTGGGCCATATTCGCAATCAAATCTTGAAGCTGCTGATTTGTCATGATTATGGGAACAGTTTGAGGTGAGCGTTCAGGAGGATTCATGATTAGGCTTACCTTATCTGTTTTTCACCTTCACCACAAGATTTTAAGGGAGATTGGATCCTTGAGATGAGTCTGAGGTCTTAGTTCTACTTCTAAGATTAAATCGGTCCATAAAACAATGTCTTGTCTGAAATCGAGTTTGGGGTTCGTTTACTTCGCACAAAATAAAGTCACTTGAAACAGTTTTTGTGTTGAGAAGGCCAGAGCATTGCGACGCCAAATTTATGTAGGGTGACATAGTAGAAATGAATTTAGACGACGGTCTACCCGATTTCACACTGAATTTATTATAATATTATAACGTTTACACAATAAAAAAAATTTAAAGTCTAACGAAAGGCACTTTTCTAATCAAATATTGTCCTTGTCCGATATGTATGCGCGAGGACGACCCAGTAGTGCGTTTCTCGTAGTTCGAACACAACAGATTCGGCACGATATTCATGAAAAACAGTCAATAAATGCACCCGAAACTGCGGGGAAAAATAGCAGAGAAAAATCAAGGACAACAGCTGTTTTTTTCAATCTGTTCGAAATGTCAATAGTCCAAATGTCACTTGCCCCGTAGAACGAGTCATTGTAAGTAACTCAATACGTACAACCAGGCACGACCGGGATGGCAGTGTTCACACGTCACAATCCAAAATATCCAACATAACCGGGTTAACCAAAAAGTTCTTGCTTTAATAGTTTAAAAGATCATAGCCATCTTTTATTTACATTTTAAGTATTTTGAAGACCCGTTATCAAATTATGTCAAACAGAACATTTTCGTAAGGCCTCTTTTCATAATAGGTAGCCCTATATGTTTACTTTATAACGGACCAACGACAGGAGAAACACATGAAAAAAAAAAACCTGTGGAATGATGCTGAAATGTTGATTTTGCGACCGATAAAGAACATTTACTCGTAGTTCCATCACGATTTCAGTTTAAACCTTTATCATGTCTGAAGTTTTATGATTGATATGGAGGGATTAGAAAATGATTTATCACTCCCGTAAGATGCGGATATGGTAAATATTTGAAGACGTTGCTTCGAATATTTTTTCAAATATGTTTTTTTCACACATGCTTCTACTTCGAATCTTTAACTTCTATTACTATACCTATACATTCTCTGATAAGTTATTGGTGAAATTTTTAAATAATTTTGTCATTGAACTTAATTTAATTACATAAGTAGGTCTTATGCTATAATCATTCTCAAATTATATCTCATATCATACATCATCCGAACAAATTTCAATCCACGCTTTTAAAACCAGTTTTATTTAATATGTTGAACATTTTCCAAATAAAATATGCCTCATTTAGCTTAGTTAAATTTAAATGTAATCATAGGGACTTATCAGGGGATTCCTCTTTAACACGCTGAGCCACAATGGCAACAAAAAATTAGGGTCCTACGGCCACGTTTTTTTTTTTCCCGCATTTGCTGCAAAAATATTATTTTGAAGTAAAATGCAACAAAAATTATGTAAAAAAACTTTAGATACTGGAAAAAACATGGTTTTGAAAATGTATCCACGTTGGATACACGTGGCCAGTTTATAATTTTTTGTATATTATACCATGGATATGTATCCAACGCAGATACATTGCATTTCATTGGTAACAATGCATAAATAAGTGGGTTTTATGGGTTGGAATTATAAAAAAATACGTGTATACGTTTTTATTCCACAGTATGTTTGTGCAATATACTATTTTACTAGATAAACCAATTTTTATATGTCCTCATTTATAAATCCGTCGGTAAAAAAAAAACAGAAATAAAATCCGCAGGCCAAACCGTTTTTGGGGTACCCCAGGCCGCTATATAAAAGTTCCCATAACAAAACATGCAAAGCCTGCATCTAACTTGGATACACACGGCCAGAAATAAAAAAAGCAGTTTGTATCCACAGTGGATACATGTGGCCCCTGAAGCATGGTGATGTATGTATCCATGTTGGATACACGTGGCACTAAACGTGTTAAATATTACTTTGTGGGCGAAAATTCGAACCCTATACAATAATTACAAGTTGTAAAATATTTTACGACGAGTTTCAGTGAAATTATCAATAGTAATATAACGAGTGCAATGAAAATTATCAATAATTTTTGGGAAATTTGCCCGAATGCATTTTTAGTTGAAAAAGAGCACGAGTGATGACAGATGTATGAAATTCTCTACAAAATTATGCAAACAAATCATCACAAAGACATCGTGGACATTTAATTATTAACTGAAGGCTAAAGGTTATATAATTAATAGAAAAATTAAATAAAAGCTTTTATCGTAGACTAAAAATCTTTTTATAACCATGAATATCACTCGACTACATTGTACAATGTATCCATTCAAGACTTAACCGTCACTATACTGTTGCAAAGCCGCAGATACTTAAAGCTCAATGGATCAACTTAAATGTTCCCAGTGAAGCGATTCAAGAGAACAGGAATACTATGCATTTACTCGTTTACAATGCAATAAAATAATATGCTTCATTGCCTATCCAAGGAACACCCTCAAAGTTAAACGATCCTCTGATACTCTTAATCGATTGGCCCTTGGCGGTGTTTTAACTAATCATGTTGGAGCATATCTATTACACGTGCTCCAAGTGTGTCTGCTCATCTCGAACGTTTGAAGTTAACTTTGTCGAGACGGGCTTTGTAAACGCAGAATTTAGTTCAATATGATTTAAATTGAATAATTTCATTTTGAGATTAGAAATTGTTTCGTTGAACGCAGGGGTGTTTTATATTTATTATTTTCTATATTGCTGATTCCGAAGTTATTTATTGATAAATTTTCAGAAGAGATCTCTACGAGAGCTATTTCAAATATAATTTTCCCATTCGCGTTATTAATATTTAAATCCCCTCTTTTTGAAGATTTTCGAGTTGAGAAGCAGCAGCTTTAAATAGCATTGATTATTCAACAGATATTTTTTTTTTTCTACGGATTTTCTTCAATTCCCTTTTCAACAGAGCGTTTTATACTATTAGGTTTTTCGAAATTTTTTGTCAAATTCTTGAAAAAAATCTTGGATTTGGTACACTTTAATGACACAGGATCATGTCAGACAGAGGAATGGCGAAAATAACTTTTAATTTCTTCTATGTGTTAATTTTATTAAAACAATAACTAGTTTCGATATCCTGTAGCTTCATCTGATATGTTACTGTTTAAATAAAATTTAGTGAATACAGTACCTAGACTAGAAATAAGTTCAACTTCTTCCCAACTATTGATTTCAATTATTTTAACCAAGTATCGACTCGATCAATTCAGGTTTTTAATAATATGTACTTAGTTATAAATTTCATTATGTTATGGCTACTTTGGTCGTGGCAGTTTGAAATGTTCGTAGCGGTTGGAAAAGGCAGCGATTGGAGGGTGCTAAGAATCCCCGGGTAAGATTAGGCCACCAAGGAAGACTAAAACTGCATATTGCCACATATAATACGAGAACCCTTCCATCTGACGAGAAAGTGTTGGAACTAGAAGAACTTGAACAAATAAATACACTGGGATGTAATCGGAATAAGAAAAATTCGGAAAAGAGGATAAAAGCAAATCCTACTGAAGTCAGGAAATATGCATTACCTCAAGTGTCAAGAAAATAGCTCTGTAGGAGGAGTCGGACTTCTGATAAATAGGCGAGATTTACACAATATACCTACTTGGGATCAGCAGCGTAAGCCCCAGAGTTTGCTTTGTAATATTTAACTTAAATGAACGATACAATGTCAAGATTATCCAAGCCTGTGCACCCACATCCCAAGGTTCGGACAAAAATATTGAAGACTTCTACGAGGATCTCACTCAAGTAATCTCAAGTCCTCCTTACCATGTTAGTCGGAGACTTCAATGCCAAACTTGTAAAGGAACAAAATTAAACGGAAACACCACTGGGATGTCATGGGGTTGGAGAAAACAATGAACGAGGAAACCTCCTGCTACAGTTTCTGTTCCACCATCAACTGACTGCGATGAACACATTCTTTAAAAAGGCGGACCATCGAAAGTGGACATGCACCAGTCCGGATCGTATGACGAAATTGATTTTATTACCTATTACAGACAAAAACGCATAGTCACAGATGTAACGGTACTAAAAAGCGTGTCAGTAGGGAGTGTCCACAGAATGGTGAGAGCCGAACGCAGAAAACTTATAAATAAAAATACAAACATGAAAGAGTCAATCAGCATAGCCCAAAGTGAACACTGCTCGAATCCTTCAGAAAAAGAAGAAACACTGACTTCAAATACCAAACAATTAATGAAAGAGAGGAGAAAATGTCTGGGGAAATACTTATAAAACAAGGACGGGCCAAAACAACTAAATAAGGATATAACGAAAGCTGCGAGGGCTGACATTAGCACACTTTACATGGGATTTCAGCGATCGGTCGATTTTTTTCAAATTTTGATATGTTGTAGAGGATTTAATTTTTAACAACCTTCAAATGGGACGAAATCTTGTAGGTATTACGGTCTTTGAGACATGAGCGTTGAAAGATGAACTTTTTTGCGACTTTTTGTGTGGAGAGTATACGAAATACTGGTGCTTATCAGTCAAAATATTGACAGAGATGGAGCTATTTGAGGCAAACACTCATATTCTCATCTAAGCGCCGTAATAGGTTGTCATTCTGCCATCTTATTTTGCAATTAAATGCAGCACAGGGAGGAATCAAATTGATATTTTCATTGGCCTTTCACTCAAATATAACAAAATAGTCAGTGCTATTTAAAATTTAAAATATTTAAAAAAAAAATACACAATTAAACCGACCGGAATAAATTAACGTTGACACAAACATTGACAACTTTCTTGACAAAAACAACAAGCACGTCAAATCCCGTTGTGTTTTGTCTACTTGTAGAACACAGTAAAAAGCAGGTATATTCAAACAGGTAGAGTACCTGCTTTTTACTGTGTTCTAGCCGATTTAAAAACATGCATTCATTTTTCGCGCTTATAAGCGCGAGTCGGCGCTGGTTACCGGTAAGCGGAAACCTGCTTGCACTGTGTTTGTACACTATCCAATATGCTGTCAAACTTAAATTAAAATATCGACAAGAGGCACACAACCCCTTTGTTTGCTTGTCAAACTCACGTGTTTTGGGTAGGCTAATTGGGCCGGTATTTCAATGTCACCTTAAGGTTCAGAATAACGTTAAGTCATCCTTGATACAAGTTTCATAGTATATCTAAGTTCCCTTAATTCAAGGTGGATTTTGAGCCACCTGAAGGAACTGATTTCAAGTTTTCCTGAACGTTAAGGGTACCTTAGGTAAGTCTTGATTTTTAGGTAACATTGAAATGCCGGCCCTTACACTTCAATTAACGCACGCCAATATTTCAAGAGTCTTTTAGCTAATTTTGGGCGCAAGCGCAGGTATAACAAATCGTCACCTCTAGACACTTAGATAATATTTGAAAAAAAAATTATTCAATCACCCAATCATTCATATTTAATTAACACCCGACCAGCAAAATTAAACCTAAATATTTTTTCTTGATATACCAGGAATATTCCTAAACTATAAATATAAGTACCTATCCACTTGAATCAAGGCAAAAAGATTTTGAAGAGAAAAACGATATCAATTACAGCATAGTTTTCAACCAACTAATGACCTAATATCGCTACCTACTTGATGATTTTGAGGCAATTTTTAATTTGTACTACCTCCTATCCCTTCCCATCAAACGTGAATCAGATTTTGCTTCCATTATTACCTGAGCGGTACCATGAGTGGAAGAAATTAACTCACGATCAACCCTCCCTTTGAACGAGTTATGGTTAAATAGTTCAGGAAATGAAGTAGGAGGCAAAGAGTTTCAAAGGTGGGCAGTACGCCACCAAAACGAAGCCCTATATTTAGAGGTCCTCGGAGTAGCCAACTTAACCACATACGGATGGGATGCCAGTAAGGTTCTTGTGATTAAATAATTTCTCCTAGCTGGAATTAAGCTGGCCAGATCATCAGAACATGGTAATAGCGATAGAATAATGACAAGTTATTAACACCATGTTTCTAATTTATGTCAATGACCTACCAGTAAGTTCTACCACTGCTGTGTGTACTCATTTTGCCGATGATACGTTGATCTCCCTGGCTACCGACAGACTGGAGGGCGCGCATGCAAGATTTGTGGTCGCGCAGGATCGGGCTTGATTGTAGTTTGGATTAAACAGGCTTCTTCTGAATAAGGATAAGACAAGGAAAGTCATTTTCTCTAAGAGGGATGTGAGTTGATGTGAGGAGATGATGGCGGTCAAGTTTCTGGGGGTAACTTTAGACCAAAAGCTACAATGGGGTGAGCACACTGCCAGTGTGGCCAAAAAGTTGGCAGGCGCCCTTCACATGGTCAGAAACCTGTCAACCTGTGTTCCACCATCTATTTTAAGAATGGCCTACTCTGGTGTTTTTCAGCCACATTTGAACTATGCAGTTCTGGCATAGGGACACTCCTCCGGAGTTCATAGATTGTTTGCATTACAGAGGAAAGCTATTAGAACCATGGCTGGCCTGAATTATAGGGGATGATTAAAGGGAGGCCTACTTCTCTCTCGAGATATTAACACTCCCATCCTTATATACATATATTGGAAAACTTACTCTTTATAAAATCACAAAGCAAGCTTCAACAACATTCTGATATTCACCATTACAATACCAGAAATAAATATGGCATAGTGCCCACTATATTGGCGTCTGAAAGGGTGTCAGGACGGCCCAGGCTTTTGGGCCATCAAATTCTGAAGAAAATTTTAACTGAAAATGTGTTTTACAATTTTAATGAGTTTTTGTCTTTTGATTTTAGTGTTGTAGATTGTAATTAGTAAACAAAATGCCAGTAATTCTGGATTATTTAGTTATTAGAATTCTTAAAGAAAGCTTGTAATATGTATTTTAACCTGTATTGTAACTTGTTTGACGTGTGTAAGCGTTGTATGTATGTATTAACATGAATAAAGAAATGAAATGAAATGAAACACCTTGCGTCTATGTTCGAGTGATTGCAATTGATCGGTGATGCTAAGGAGCATCTTTCTAGATGTGGGAACAGTATTCATGGTCTGATTTGAGCCTTATAAAGGAGAAGAAGTTGTTTAGAAGAAAATAAGTTTTTTACACGAGAGAGATCGAAGATACATGGTCATGTCAAGTTGGTCGACGCGGTCACCCCAAGAAGAGAATCTGAGGGATGAATTGAAAGGTTTTGTTTAGACAACCCTAAAACTGGGTTATCATCGGCGGAAGATTTCTTATTCGAAGATACTATTCCTTGAGTTTTGGAAGCTTTGATTTTGACTAGGTTGTTGAGGCTGATGATGTTATCATGATCAATAATGATAGAGTAAATATGTTCTCGGGCGAGGCTTGTGGAAGCAGCTGATAAATCTGTTCTCAGGCGATGCGTGTGAAAGTAGCTGCAGTAAGCGGTTTTTCAGAAGAGAAAGATGCCATCAAGCTACTATCATCCGCCAGGCTGTATCTGGGGTTTCTTTTCACAGGACAGAATTGAGCCTTGAGGAACGCCGGAATTTATAAGTAGTGTATCAGAAGGCACACCCCTTGACATCAAACCTCTTGTGCAGCCTCGCAGGAATCTTTGGATCTA
This sequence comes from Ceutorhynchus assimilis, assembly GCA_917834065.1. Taxonomy (NCBI): domain Eukaryota; kingdom Metazoa; phylum Arthropoda; class Insecta; order Coleoptera; family Curculionidae; genus Ceutorhynchus; species Ceutorhynchus assimilis. The sequence goes on from OU892278.1 coordinate 23,814,961, forward strand.
AAGCAAACATCGGTCAGCGGAAAGGTCGAGAAAAAAAGTTTTAGGCCTTACCAGTCTGCAGCTCTATAATGCCACATCCCACAAGGTATGGGAGCAGGGACTAAGAGTGTCACAAACGATCTTCGAGCGGAAATCAATTTGTGGTCTGATTTGCCCAGAGGTGCAAATACATCGACCTTGTAAGGATCTGTATTAGTGGTAATGAACAAATCGAGTAAATTGATCTGTTGAGAAATGGAATCGGGAATACGTGTGGGCTCTTCTACAAGCTGGATAAAGCCTTGTGAAATAGAAAATGCTTCAACAATCCTTCTGGAAAGGGTTGTTTTGTTCGGAAATGAAATATGAACATTAAAATCTCCCAAGACTATAATCTCGGATTTAGTATTGGTCTCTTGGATAGATTCAAATGAATTTACCAGATTTTTAAACAGAAGTTCATAACTGGAGTCGTATGGTGGAAGATGCACGCACCAAACAAACTGAACTATATTCGTGGAAATAATTTTTATCAAAATTACATCATGATCAGGTGATTCGAGATCATCCTCACCGTGGCAAGAGAGCTCCCTGCTAGGAAAAATGTCCCCCTTTAAAGCAAAATTGCGAATCAAAATCATAATTCTAAAAAGTAACCTGAAGTATTTAACGAGTTTTTACATAGACATAACCACTCAGCACTTCCGTTGAATAACATAGCTCATCATATTTGAAAAGCACTTCTCATCAATATTCGCAGTGGTAAATTCCTCCTAAGTTCTCTCTTCAATCAAATAAATGAAGTCGACACCTTGGAACCTATTAAAATTAAGTTATTGCAAACGAACCAAAGCTTACTTGAAATAGATATATAATATTTTTCTCGCGTGACATCTTTATTTTATGTGAGAATTGAAATTTGTCATTAAAGGAATTTACTATACATACTTTGTTGTTTGTAGGTAGATCATGTTTTACTTTTATGTCTCAACTTCAGTAACTTGCCTCTTGAGGACTGACATAGATGAAATGTTTCTAAATAGCTCATATTCTGCTTTTATATCTCAACTTTATTGAGCATATAATTCAGCTTGTTCTTATTTTTATATCTTTTGGCGTTTTTTAGAACTGGCGCCCAAAATATCCCTTAATTATTAAGCAGATGGAAAGTTCCCAGAAGCTATTCCTTATAACACGAACTAAAATCATAAATTATTATCATATTTTCGCCTTTCGTAATTAGATAATTATATCGCTTTATAATGGAGAAAAAATTCAGAAAATAGTTCGAGTTCTCACTAAATGAACTAATTGTTTACAAAAAAATCCACTTTTAAAGCTTATTTTCTTATACTTAGGTATCATTCGCTTAAGAAGATTTCAATAATTGCATTATTGGCTCACCGCAGACAACAGATTATCCTGTTTCGGTCCTGTGAAATAATTGCACCTTGATGAAGTCATTATAAAGAAAAAGAAAAAGTAGGAACTAAATTATGGTGGATGGTAAGAACACGAATCATTAATTTAGTTAGAATCGGCTTGAGCGCGTTTGGGCTTGTCTATAATCAAGATGAAAGCAGGAAGATGATGATGAGTAGATTTACTGAAATAACGGCCCGATGAAATCATGAACTTTTGATATGATTTATTGATTTCCTGGTTCACATTAAAATTATTATCATATTAAAATAGAGTAGGTAGTTGTTTCATTTTTTTTTGTTTGCACACAGATTTCTCCCGTTTGTGAAATTGAATAATGCATAGTATCCAGGCGTACTTATACTCAAATCCCCTATATTTATAGTATATCTTTCCTTTGCAAGGGTGTGTATTTACTTTATCTTTTAGCGCTCCCTTTTGGGACGCCCCCTCGAAGGCGCGTTACTATAAAAAATCTCTTTCCAGATTTCTTGTTTTATGGATGGTAAACATCAAAGGCATCAGTAGCGTTCAGATTTTGTTACCTGAGAACTCGTATATTTTTCAAAAATAAATTCAAACCAATTTTTGTGTAGCCAATTTCTTTACATTTTCACTGAATCTCAATGTAAGATTTTTCATCGAAATTTCCAATTTTATAAAATATCCACTTGATTTTATGCTGGTCGTAAAAATTTTTAGTTCGTCTTTACTTTGTAAGTAATCATCTATTAACTCAAGCTGTATTGTTAATCGTAAAAAAAGCCACAATGGTATCGCTTGAAATGAAAGTTAAAACGTAGAGTAATAAAAGTTTTATGGGCCATTTAAAAGTTTCAGTTTTACGTGAATATAAAAAGCTTACTGGGGCAGGGAGGTAATTAATAATTTACTTGGAACTGCAGTTTTTGCACCAAACCTCACTATTCCGAAAATTTTAATATACATATATTGAAATAAAATATACTTATAGGAACTGCAAAAACTCGCTGGTGTAAGAATGCTCAATATTTCTTTCGCAGAAAAATCTAGATAGAGTTACTTTCAACATCAAGCATCATTTTAAACCAAAACACCTAAACAGAGCAATTCAAGACTCAAAGATAAAATAACAGGCAGCTTGAAAATGCTTCTATAATTTTGTACTGACTGACAGCGCGTCACCCTGGTTCAATCCCATATTCAACCTAAATACGTCTGACATTTCACTCCCATTTTTCACTCTGCATCTGGAACCTTCTACACAAACTCTTTTTAGTCTTATAATCTTATGAGGTATTCCGAATTCTGCCACTGTCTCTAGGATCTTAACTCTTCTCACACTATCATAGGTCTGTTGGAAATCTATAAACAGTTGATGTATCTGCCCATTAAATTGAATTTTTCCAGATAGTTCTTATGAGTTCGTGTAGTTGGGATGCGGCTGTGTTTCCCTTATGCTTCAAGAGTTCGGCGGTTATCGTGTCTGTACCCGGAGATTTATTGTTTTTCAACTTCTTCATATAGCTCTCGATTTCCATTCAAGATTGGTATTCTTCTCGCATTTCCGCAGTTTATAAGCTGGCCGGTTCTTCGTTGTTTGTATAACCTTGGTTCAATGTACTCTTTCCATGTTTGCAGCATTTGATCTTGCCTGGTTACTAGATCTGCGTTGTGGTCCTTGATGATATTGTTGGTTCTTGGTCTAGTCATTCTTTCTTGTTCTTATTGTCTTATAGAATTTCTTTGTATTGTTCCTTCCATCGACTTCCAGCTCCTGCAACTCCTGACCTTGTTGTTCTCTTTTTTCCTTCTTAGTAGTTTATTAGCCTGTCTTCTCTGTTGTCTGAATTAACTGTTATTGTCTTCCGTAGGATCCTGCATCATCACTAGTCTTGCATTATTTCTCTCCTTAAATACCCTCTCACATTTCGGATCGTACCAATGGTTTCTATTTTTGTTTCTTGGCTTTACCCCCACACTCTTGTTGCCCCTATGATTGCTTCGGATAGTACTTTCCAACTCGTGTCGATGTCATCTGTGTTCGTAATTTCTTGGCTTCGGTACTCTATTTCCGCCTAGAAGCGCCTTCTGATTTCAGTTTTGAGATATCCCTCTTGAACTTGTTTGGATTGCACATTTTTTGAGCTTGATATCCTGATTCTCAGCTTTGCTATAACAAGAAAATGTTCCGGATGGATGTTATGTATGAAGATAAATTCTTATTTATTAAATTGTCAACCTGTGAACGCTTCATATACACAAATTCCTGTGCTTTATTATTATTAGTTTTTTTTCCTTATTGGTACCTTGGGCTGCCAAATATGTATATTTTAAGCAGTCAGTTGAGTTTGGAATCTCGTAAATAAAACATTATTTATAATAATAATATTCGGGTTTTATTTAATTTTCTATGGTCGTTCATATTAACGCCCATATAGAAAATTGGCGACGAGTTATTTTCTACGTTCCTACGTCTCGTGCGTGCAATTTTTTTCATACAAGTTTATGAAAATTAATTACGATATTGTAACCAACCGGAATTAACGAAATGAGTGAATCAGTGGGATTACTAGGTACCTTGGATACGTTCGATCCAAAACGTAGTAACTTCACAGTTTTTGACGAGCGATTGAAACAGTTTTTTATCGCGAATAATATCAAGGACGAAAACCGCAAAAAGGCAATTCTTCTGAATACGCTTTCGGAGGATTGCTACATAATCGTTAGGAATTTGTGCGTGCCAAATTCTCCGGATAGTAAATCTTACGAGGAACTCACATTATTATTAACTAATTATTTTTTGCCGGTAAAGTCCTATTTCGGTGAAAGACTTAAATTCTATACAGCGTTACGTAAGCCGGAACAAAGTGTTTCCGAATGGGAAGCGACAGTGAAAAGTTTAGCTTCTACGTGTGGTTTCGGGGCTACGGAGTTGAGTACGGTAATGCGTGATATTTTCGTGATCGGGATAAATGTCGAAAAAATTATGGATAGACTTTTGGAGGAAGATGCCTCTAAAACGACGGTAACTTTGAAGTCGCTGACCACCATTGCTATGGCTAAGGAATCTGCTATGTTGGAGCACAAAATACGTGGTAGTCTGGGTGGTATTCAGATTAAATCGGAACCAGTAAATTTCCATCGTCAAGGGTCAAAAGGCAGAGTGGATTCTGGAGGTAGAAATATGGGTTCTTCAAGGGGTAAGTCTCAGCCTAATCCTACTTATCATCATCAACGGGAATCAAGGCCAGGCTCAAGTAAATGCAGTGTTTGTGGTAGGAATAACCATGACTTTTCTTCTTGTGTGTACAGAAACTGTATCTGTCACGCATGCGGGTTTAAAGGTCATCTTGCACCTCAGTGTAAAAATAAAAAAAATTCTCATAACCATTTTTTGAATGACGAAAACGGAAGCAGTGATGAAAATGTAGAGGATTCAATTTATTGCATCAGAGATATTTCTTTAAACGAAGACTTGTTAGATCAAAATGGCAATATTAAACCAACCTATGTAAAATTATTGGCAGAAAATATACCTCTAAATTTTGAAGCTGATTCTGGTTTTGCACATGCGGCAATTTCTCAGAAATTATTTTTAAAACATTTTTCAAATAAAACACTGTTCAAAAACGATTTGTCTCTGAGAGATTATGTTGGAGTTAGTTTTGAGCCTTTAGGCTACATAAATTTAAATATTTTGTATGAAAATAATTCACATATTTTGAAAACATACATAATTAGAAATGGAGGACCACCACTTATTGGTAGAAATGGCTTGAAATTGCTTAGTTTAGGTATTTGTAAAATTAAATATGTAAGCAATCACTCAAAAATGGATTCTTCTACCAAGATTTCTGAATTAACCGAAAAATATAAAACTATTTTTGATGGTCAAATGGGTCTTTTTAATAAGTTCCAAGTAACTTTGAAAGTTAAAGAAGGGACTAATCCTAAATTTTTCAAACCAAGGCCTGTACCTTTTGCTTTAAAACCAAAAATTGAAGAGGAACTATTGAGATTAGTCAAAAATAAGGTATTGGTTCCAGTACAGTTTACAGAATGGGCAACGCCTATAGTTCCTGTGCTAAAGCCGAACGGTTCAGTTCGCTTGTGCGGTGATTTTAAAATAACCCTAAATAAATTTCTTGAAATTCAGCACTTCCCTTTGCCGCGTATAGAATATCTTTTTTCCCAGTTACAGGGGGGCGAAAAATTTTCCAAAATTGACTTATCGGAAGCATACCAACAAGTTTCACTAACACCAGAATGTCAAAAATTAGTTACAATCAACACACACAAAGGTCTTTTTTCATATACAAGACTTCCATATGGTATAACTAGTTGTCCAGCTATTTTTCAAAATTTAATGGAACAAATGTTTAGTAGTATGCCCAAAGTTGTATGCTTCCTGGACGATATATTGGTAACAGGGAAAGATGATTCTGAACATTTCCAAAACTTGGATGCTGTTTTCAATAGATTACTAGAATGTGGGTTAAAAGTTAAGAAAGAAAAATGTTTTTTATTAAAGGATTCAGTGGAATATTTGGGTCACGTGATTGATAAAACTGGTTTGCACATGTCAGGAAAGCGTATTTCTGCTATTAAAGAAATTCCTATACCTAATAATATAACTCAATTGAAATCTTTTCTAGGGGCCATAAATTTTTATTGCAAATTTTTGAAAAATGGTTCTGAAGTTCTTAGACCATTATATAATTTACTCAAAAAAGATAATAAATGGGACTGGACCACTGAGTGCCAAGAAAGTTTCGAAAAAGCTAAAAAAATGCTGCTTTCTTCTTCAGTCTTAACACATTTTGACCCAGAAAAAAAAATTAAACTCTCGGTGGATGCTTCTCAGTATGCTTTAGGAGCTACATTAAGTCATATTTTTGAAGATGGCACAGAAAAGCCAATAGCTTTTGCGTCTAGGTTATTAAATAAAGCTGAAATATCATATTCCCAAATTGAAAAGGAGGGACTCAGTTGTATTTTTGGATTGAAAAAATTTTATCAATATTTATACAACCAGAAATTTCTACTTTTTTGTGATCATAAACCTTTACTTACTATTTTCGGACCTCATAAAGGGCTACCAGTTTTCGTAGCTAATCGTTTACAAAGGTGGGCCCACATTTTATCTGCTTTCAATTATGAAATAAAATATATGCCATCTGATAAAAATACAGCTGATTTTTTGTCAAGGCTACCTATAAATGACTCCAAAGATAGTGAACATTTTCTGTACTTCAATATAAATTCTTGTGTTTCTAATATTAATATTTTACAAGAATCAAATTTGCCTTTGAATTTCAGTCAAATAAAAAAAGAAACGGCTATTGATCCACTTTTAAGTACCTAAAGTTTTTTTTTATGTTCAAAATGGTTGGCCGGATAAGTGTCCAGCTGAGGAATTTAAACCTTTTTTTTTTAAGAAAAAGCGAGATAAACACAGAACAAAATTGTTTATTGTGGGGCTATCGATTAATAATTCCACAAAAATATCAAAAATCCATTTTGATTAATTTACATGAAACGCATCTTGGTGTTGTAAAAACAAAAAATTTCGCACGCTCATATGTGTGGTGGCCACAAATGGATTCACAAATTGAAGATTTTACCAAAAGTTGTAAAGCATGCGCAGTTTATGCTAGTAATTTGCCAAAAGCGTCATTGGAGTTGTGGGATTGGCCAAAAGAAGTCTGGACAAGACTTCATGCTGATTTTTTCGATCTTTCGGGTAAGAATTTTTTGGTAATTCAAGATGCCACTTCCAAGTGGTTAGAATGTTTTGAAGTTGGTAATATGACTGCATCTTACACAATTAGAAAGTTTCGTGAGCTTTTTGCGCGATTTGGACTACCAAAAGAGTTAACTGCTGATAATGCAGCTACTTTCATATCTGAAGAGTTTTCCAATTTTTTAAATTCAAGTGGTATTAAGCATTTAACGGGAGCACCCTATCATCCCGCGACAAACGGATTGGCTGAAAGCGGAGTAAAGATAATTAAAAGGGCTATTTTGAAAGCTAGGCACGACAATCCTCATTGTGATATTCATTTAGTTCTTCACCGTTTTCTGTTTTACGACAGGAACACGCCACATACTACAACGGGGGAAAAAACCCGCTAAGTTATTATTTGGTAGGCATTTGCGTACCAAATTTGACCTTTTAATGCCATCAACGGCCGCAGTTGTGGAACATAAACAGAAATATCAAAAAGAATATTACCAGGGGCGTACTAAAAATTGTAATTTTCAAATAAATGACCGTATTTGGGCTAAAGATTTTAGAGTGAATAAACCTAATTGGTGTGCGGGTAATATTATCCAGATTCTTGGTAAAAGAACTTATTTAATCAAGACAGATTGTGGTATGGAATGGAGACGACACACGGACCAATTAAAATCTAATTTTTCTAAAGAACAATCTGCCTGTGACGTGTCCATGATACCTAGATCTGCTTTAATACAAAAACAAAATAGTGTAAATATCGATAATAATAGTGCAGTAGCAAATAGTGAAAATAATCGTGACACCCGTGCGGTAGGAGAGGAAACTTCTGAAGCTAGAATTTTAAGACGTCGTAGTAGAATTAAGCAGCCTGCTAGATTTGTGGTAGATTAAGTTCTAGAAGGAAAACAAACGTTTTCAATTTAAGGGAAGAGATGTTATGTATGAAGATAAATTCTTATTTATTAAATTGTCAACCTGTGAACGCTTCATATACACAAATTCCTGTGCTTTATTATTATTAGTTTTTTTTCCTTATTGGTACCTTGGGCTGCCAAATATGTATATTTTAAGCAGTCAGTTGAGTTTGGAATCTCGTAAATAAAACATTATTTATAATAATAATATTCGGGTTTTATTTAATTTTCTATGGTCGTTCATATTAACGCCCATATAGAAAATCTGCGTCTACCCCTTGGCATCTTTTCACATTCAGGACGTTGCTCCCATGTCTTGCATTAATTACGACGTGATCAATTTGGTTTTTGGTTCTAGCGTCGTTGGAGGCCCAAGTCTCCTTATATGGATACCTTTGTTGTTCATACCTTGTAGATTTATTAAAGAGGTTATTGGATGCTGCTACTACCGCAAGTCATAGCCAATCATCATTTGAGAATAGGTGTAGGCTTTTTGTACTCACGCTACATTATTGCCGCTCCTCTTCCCACCTTTGCATTAAAATTTCCCAAAATAAGTTTCATATCCTGTTCAGGTAGTGCGCCTATTTCACTCTCCAGGGTGTCTTCGGTTGGTGTGTGTACAGACAGTGTCATAGAATGTTCCTTTCATTCTTAAGTAGCAAAATCGTTTGATCAGGAGTTCAAATTTTAGAACTGAGCCCAGCAGGGTTGTCTTTGAAATATTTACTGAACAATAACTTACATTTGATTTCAAAATATATATCTTTTTCTGCTTCAGATAAATTTAAATTCAATTGTCGCAAATTTGCCTTTGATTATCATTAGTAAAAGCTGTGTTAATAGGTATGCGATAATAAAAACGACAAACATCGATTTATAAAAAAGGACAAAATTAGAATTATTTTCCTGAAAAAGATGTGCTATCTATAAAAGTATACTACGTACAGGTCTCCTTAATCTGAATCAAATATATTTAAAGGTTAATTTGGAACATACTCATTAAATAAAACTAGATCTTGCTAGATCTTCAGTAGGACGCATCCTGGGTATTGGAGACTTTGGTATTAGGTACTGGAAGCTGGTGGCTTGGAGTAGGGAAATGCAGTCTGGAGAATAGAGCTTTCGTCTACTCTAGTAACGCAAATCAAAATCATAGGAAAGGTGTGGTGATCTATTAAAATCGGTTAGGAAATTTGTTCCATACTCAGACCATACTGCTTAATTGAATCTCAGATTCAAGCTAAGGAACCTTACCGGATACCAACTGCAGACCCGTCGCAGCAAGTCGTCGTTGAAAAATAAAATGTCATGTTCAAGGCAAAGAGCTGGTTAAACTTACAGAAAGACATGGCGTCAAAACCTCAATGACAAACTTCAATGTCATGATGGGAAAGGGTGAATTTGAGAAAATAGCTGGGCATTATTGTTTTGGAAAGGTGAATGAAAGGGGTGATGCCCATAAGAAATTCAAACAATAACGATACTTATTCACTACATCAGGCACTGATCATAGAGTTCTGCGTGCTGAAATCAAAGTTGGGATCAAGTTGAAATTAAAAAAGGCGATCGACCAGCCTGAATGGCGCCACACCCATCAATGTATGAGCGCTGGAACAAGAAAATTGATGAGGCAAAGGAGAAGCTTTGGAAGCAATGGAAAGCGAGATATGATATAACGGAATACTTATAGAGATGGAACAGATAAAATGAGAGAGCAAGAGAAAAATCGCTTCAGCTGCGGAAAACTTTTATGGCGACTCATATAGTTCTCAGCAAGATCCCGACGTGTAGGCACAAATCAGTAACCAGCGAAAAATAGCAATTGTCGGTTCCAAGAATATTCCAGATATCGCAGAATTTGAGATCGAAATCGCGATCGCAAATTTTGATCAAGATCTCACTATACGAAAAACAACACATGACCAAAAGAAGATGAAGTGATGCCTAGAATGATGAAAGAAGGAACAGTGGCTATCATATCAACACTAACGAGACTATTCAACTCATGTCTGAAGAGTGCGGAAATACCTTAGAAATAGAAGAATCGCCTTGTTGTTCTGGTTTTTGAAAAAGGTGATAGGTTGCCATTAGAAATTAGCATCCCAATTCGTTGTTCTCCCAAATATAGGTAAGTACAAGGTATTCGTAATAGTTATTTACCTAACAAATGCGGAAAATGATACTTTACCGCACGCAATGGCAGTGCGTTAAGGGCGGTTAAGGCACTTTCCGCATGTGTTAGGTACAAAATTTTACCTATGAGCATCTACATCTCCAAAAAAAGGCATTATAAAATTAATTAATGAATCAGATTAATTAATGAAATTAGATTAGATTTAGAAATGATCAAAAATCCATTTTCTGAAGAAAAAAAAAGGATGTTTAATCATAAATACCAAAATCTATTTTACCGCGTACTATGCGGTAAAGTTAACTTTACCGCACACTTTGTAGTCCACTTTACCGCATACTCTGGGGTAAAGTTAACATTACCGCACACTATGCGGTAAAGTGCTACTTTTCATTTGCAAAAGGGTGCAGTAAAGTGCACTTTACGGCACACTCGTAGGTAAAAATCATCTACTAACCACCTGAAAGGAACAAGGATCGGAAGACCCAGTGAATACCATCTTGGCCTGAATCTCACTTTCATGGACTAGGAGCAGGCATTCGATAGCATTGAGCTATGGGCCATGGAAGGGCAATGAACAAGTGTTGAATTGTTCAGGATACAAACAGCTTTTTCCAAACATCTTTAGAAAAATTCCACATTGACAGTATATTAATAGCTGGAAGAGAACACGATGTCAATTCAATCACGAAAGGAATCCGACAGGAGGATGTGATATCGCCAAAACTTCTCACGCTCAAAATGGAGGATGTATTCACGAAATTAGACTGGTCTAGAAGTAGCATAAATATAGACGGTAAACGAAAAAATTGTGAAGAGTTCGCCAAAGACATCCTAGGTACTGAATTGCAACAGGTTGGCAGAAAACATCGGAAAAAATCGGCTTGAAGATGAATATTAGGCAAACGAAAGTACTGACAAATAACGCCGCAGAAGATAAAATATGAGTCACCATTGGAAACTTTTCGTTGTTAAACATCAGCGGCAGCATCTACCTAGGATGACTGATAATGAAACTCATCATTCAGGTTTTTCGCATGGATCCATCAGATCCAAAAGATTCCACTTCGCTTGAGAAACCGAGTTCTCAATCATTGTTGATCATTTATAATAAATTATGGTTTTCAGACTTGGAAAATTCAAGAAAAGCATTGTCGACACAAACTATCTAATATTCGAAAGGTTACGAACCGAATAATGCTGAATTTTTCGAAAAATGGAGAGCGAAAACTATGTTGGAGTATGAACCATGAAAGCAAAAGCTACTCTATTTAAATAGATTTTTGAACTGCAGGATGATACTGGAGTGGCTTGAAATTAAGCTCGCTGTCGAGAATTGGGAAGGGCTTATATCCAATAATGGACAATAGAAGACTGAAGCAGAAAAGGATAATGAAGGGACGAATGGTAAGGGTATTTGCTATATTGAAGCCTAACAACAGCGTCTTACTTGGCTAGGAAATAATATATTAATTTCCAGAATAGTGGGTTATTTCCTGAATATAGCTGCAATACTGTCGCGCTTATGTTGATTGATTTGATATACGGCAGCAAGGCAAGGTTTAGTCATTCCCTGACACTGCAACTAAATAGTTAGCTTATTGTATCCCTGGCTCTGTATAATTCTGCTGAAATAGGTTTGACACCTTCGTCAGGTGCAGTGGCCTCTTTATTGGCACCTTCAAGAGAGCTTCCTCCTGGACAGGCTCCTCCTCCAGAAGGTGCCGAGTTCTCACCGTCTACAGATGGGTTTGTGTTGGTTGATATCCATCTTGTGTAAGTTTTTTCTCAGTGTACATACAGTGATCGGAGTCCTGTCATAATTCTGATCTGGGCTGCTATTCTGGTCCTCGAAAGCGCTCACCGTTTTTCAGTCGCTCGGCACTTCTAATGTAAATTTACATTAAAAGTGCCGAGCGACTGAAAAGCGATGAGCATTTTCGTGAACGAGAATACCGGCCCTGGACCCGTATTCTCGTTCCCGAAAACGCTCACCGCTTTTTAGTCGCTCGGCATTTTCAATGTAAATTTACATTAGAAGTGCCGAGTGACTGAAAAGCGGTGAGCGTTTTCGAGGACCAGAATACCGGCCCTGATCTCTCGTGAGCTTTAGGGTCTCAGAGGTTAATCTTGCCGTGGGATATTTCACTGTTCTGTTGCCTCGGTATCTGATAACAGTGGTTTTTGTGCTCCTCTCGGATCCACTTTTCTAAGCAGTCACGTATCGAGGTTTTTGATATTCCGAATACGGGTTCAGGGCCCATAAACTAGTGATCCTTGCCTGCCCCGGCACCCACGCAAGAGTTACCTTATTATGGCTTGCTAGGGTTTAAAGGGATCGCAGGCAGTCCCGCACTAATTTTGAGTTTATCTGTTGGCACGCTACAGCTTTAATAGCTGCTTGGCTGTCTGAGAAGATCATGATATCGTTGTGTACATGAAATCCCCTTCTCAGATTTTCCCGCAGGCATATCTTTATTGGATGGAATTCGGCTTGGAATACGTTGGTATGCTTCCCCAGTGGACAGAGCCATTTTGCTCTTGGGAATAGACCAGATAATCCGGCATCGGTTCCTATAGGTTTTGGAGCCGTCAGTGTACCATACTAACTTCCCATTCTGGTGCAATGAGTTTTCTGTTTTGTTTTCCCAGTTAATATGGGCTTGAAACGGTTTGTGAGCGTTTATTCTCGGGATCATATTGTCACTCCTCATCTCAAACAGTGACTTTGTAACAATGTTTGTTGTCCTGGTATGTCCGGATGTTCGACTCGGATTCCAGTTCTGGCTTCAATCAGTCTGGAAGCCCCCATACTTTCCTCAGCTTTGGTAATGATATCAAGTGGCGGGAGGTTTAGTATGGTTTCCATAGCAGCAATTGGAGTGCTTCTCATTGTACCCATTATACAGAGACAAGCCAATCTGTGAAGTTTGGATAGCTCCATTATTGCTTTGGCCAACAAACTATTGATCCGTGGGGTTTTCTGGGTCTTACCACGACTGTATAAGTCCAATATACTATGTGGAGTAGAAATCTCCATGTTTTTCTTACTGCTTCTTTGGTGGCTATTAGCACCATTCCACCTTTGTGCTGGCCTTTTCAATATGCGTGTTCCAGATTATTTTTACATCCCAGATAATTCCTCGGTTGAATTCCCGGATGAATCTAGTTTGCTTTCCGAAGAAAGTAGGAAAGATCAGACCATCAGACCATTACTGTTTTCTCAGGGTTGACACTAAGGTTTTTTTTTTTTATCTAGTCCTCCATGATTTTAAGTGCTCTTTGCATTTGCGCAGAAGTAGTTTGTAAATTTTTCCCTATGACTACGGTTAATATATCATCTGATAAACCCTGGGTAGGTATAGGTGTTTCTGTTATTAATTTCTACTAGGAGTTCCTCTACGACCAGGTCTCACTGAAGAGGACCCCATCCTGTGGACATCCTTTTGATACTGACATCTCCATTGTATCTGTATCCTTATTAAGAATAGCCTGAGCTTGTCTGCCACGAAGCATGTTATCAATCCATCTGTTGATGGTGTGCGTGAGCTCCGGGTCTGGACAAAGCAGTGTTTATAGTTTCAAATAAGGTTCGGTCAAAGGCCCCTTCTATGTGGTGGAATGCTGCAAGGGCTACCTCCTTGTGATCAGTTGCGCGCTCTATTCTTGCTAGCAGTTAGTGTAGGGCCGTTTCGCAAGATTTACCCAATTTATAGGCATGTTGGTTTTGGTGGAGTGGCTTTTCTTTAAGAAGAGTTTCCCTATGGCATGTTTATCAATGAGTGTTCAATCGTCTTCACAATGAAGGACGATGGTGTAATTCGTCCAAAAGGTTTCGCCTGCGAGTAGTATTTCCCAGGTTTTGGTATAAAGACCATTCTGGCCTGTCTCCTTGTATGGGGTAGACATATATCCTCTGGCTATAGGCTAGCTCTTAGTAGTCTGCAGAATGGCGGAATGGTGATGGATTTGCGCTTATGTTGGTTTTGGTAAGTGATGCCACTACTTTCTCCCGCACTACAAGTGGCTGTATCAGTTCAGGGATGAGCTGTAAGACAGGTTGAAGGGAACCCTACCTACTATCTTATCTAGAGATATGTAATTTAAAGGTTACCTCAGGTATAACAACATATATGCACTTCCACTATAGACCATTTTACCGTATTTCAGTTATGTCCCAGAGGCTTATAACCCAAATCACCATGAGAAAACGTGCCTTCTATTGGGTTCTTCGTAAAGGTCTAAATTTCGGTCCTTGAGGTAGGACCGCTATAGCACCTCTGGTTTCTCAGGCAAGTTATATCAAATCGCACCCAGCTTTGAGAGACAAGTCTTTTCGGCTCGTACCCTCAGGAGCTTAAGCTGTGGAGACTTACCTCTACCTGACCGTGTTTGTGATCCGTGAATTTATATGCGAATAAACGCTGTCATAAGCAAAGTCAGCCGGATTTTGGTACGGGCGTGACCTAATAATTTGTGGTCTCTATTTTAGTCAATATACTTAGTTTCAAGTTGGTTGCTCCTTGGGCTAGGTTTCTTAAATAAGATGCTTTCTTTCCTCAATTCGTTAAACGTGTAATTGAATGACAAAACTTTCAGAGAGACAAGCCATGTCCTTACAGAGAGATCCATTATTCAGGGACCCAACTGCGGATACTCAGATGTCAGTTTTATTTAGCTGCTTATTCTCGCGTGCAATAAATACTGTATAAATATTTTATTCTCAATATTCTCAGTAGTAAGTTTTGGTTACTTTCTACGTAGCAGGATTGTTTAAAAGTTATTTATAGACATGCGAGTCATGATTAAATAAAGCAGTTTTCCGGATTTTATTATCCAGAAAACGAGCCGCACATAAACTTACTTTTGCATTCGCATACACAAAACGGACGTCGGGCCGCTAGTCAGAGGCAAAATCCAATTTGGTGCATTACCATATTTCATAAAACTTTGTTTCCAACAAAATTGCCGTCAAAGCAAATCTTTTTGTGGATACACTGAACCATATATCGAAGAGATTTAAATGAAACGGGGATTGCTAGCGGTCCTTCAACAAATCGAATGGTCGCGACTATACAAATAATTGGGAAGTATGTCAGTCGATCAAATTTTACGATGCTGTTTCAATGAAATATTGCAGTTTTGAAACTGAGTACGTAGGTACAAACATTGTCATCCAGATGTTATTTGTTTAGGATGATATCAATTTTAGACTACAGAGTTTTGCTGGAATACTGACTTAGAGAAATCAAGCGATAAGTAAATCGTTCACCAATGTTAAATGGTTTTATTTTATTTAATTTCCAGGTTTTTTGCGAATGCAAGAAGAAAAAAGTATTCATAAAGTTTCATTGCATGAATTCAGAAATAGAATAGGCCGCAGGATAGGTTCAGGCTTATTAGTTATATATTGTACGTTTTTCGCGTTGTTATTTTGATATTTTCCGTTGATCAGTATAGGATGGGGGCCATGCTTGCTACAATGCTATTTCTATAGTGGGTGGTCAACTTTTAACCATTACCCCAATGTACTATAAACAAGAAACAATAGATGTTTCTTGCATTTTTTTCAAAACTTTTACATTAAATTTATAACTTTTAAACCCCAGAGAAAAGTAAAATTAAATTCGAATTAACAAATAAACGCATTCGGCCCGTTCCAGGTTTTGTTTTTCAGTGCTGCTTTTCCCTGGAGCTTTTATGTGGTTTTCGAGCCTAATTTTTTCCTAAACTTTGTGCTTAGGTCTGAAATTCATTATGGATATTAAGTAGGCACATTTTAAATAAATATGAGGAAAAGTAAACATTAACTCCAAAACCCTTTCGCATTTTATGTTATTATTTAAAGGATCAAGTAGGTAAATTATATTAATCAATTGCCACGCTAATTTGATAAAATATCCATTTTTTATGTGCTTTAGTGAGCTTACCCCTTTCCTCTGTGACTTTTTAAACACATTGTTGTAAAGTAAACATCAAGTTGCTAAATCGGCATTAAATTCTTATTTAAGCCAGCGCAGTCCCATAAGGAACTTCCATTTGTTTTCAAGCTTTTGCTGTAGCAACTTGATCCACATACTTTCTTTTGTCACCTCTATAATTAAATAAATGTTTTTTACAGTACAAGTTTCTGAATCGAAAATATAATTGGCGCAGTCGGTAGGATATTCAGAGTGCTTTAATTTTGGGAGAGTGGATACAGTGGTAATCCGTCGCGAAAATTTCAAAAGACTGAAGGAAGTTCGAAAAAGTGAATACTTCGGGAGAGTGAAATTTGGATCATCGGTACTACTATTAAACGTTCCAGATACAGACTTTAAACATTTTGTAATTGGTGTTCCATAATTAGGATTTTTGATGTTTTGTAATTTTTAATTTTTGATTTACTGAGAAGATTTGAATTCAGATTTTTGTTCTTTTGTTTCAATTGAACAGCTTTTTGCAGAAAGGGACCATCCCCAAAAAAATTAAAATGAGTAATTAAGGCTTAAACTTCTGACAGTGATAAAAAATTCAGTTCGTATTGAAGGCAAATCCAACTAATGTCATATTTTTTGAATATGGAATATAAATAATAAAAAAATTTAAAATATATTGCTGTTCTTAAAATGTTTAGGTTTTTGTGGGTTGGCTCCTTTCAGCAAAATAAAATCAGTCAAATTTTTATTACAGATACTTTATTGAGGTAGGTAAAGGATCAAAAAAATACTGCAAAATACAAATTATTCATCCAGTAACGGGTCCACTTCAAAATCACTGAACACATCAACATCGTCCATCTTATCCGTATCTGTGATATTTTCATAAAACTGCTTACAATCATTCGCAATCAAGTGTGTCAAGTTTTGCAGAAAAAAACCAACCCTAGTTTGATATAAAAGGAAAGGAGTATTTGCGATAATAGAAGGATTCTCCCACATCTTCTATTAGGATCCATATTCATGAATATTATTCGATTCATTAACCAAAATCGTAACGGTCGTTTCAACATCACGTCCCATTCACGCGTTCTATTTCAGATTTTTCGTTTTGCAGAAAAAAAAACAAGCCATTTGAATCCCTTCTGCAGGTAGTTTACCTTGGCAAACTTACTTAGTGGGTTGGTTCGCATGTTGACAGATGGCGCTATGATCTACAAATTGATTTGGATCTTTTTGCAGAAAAGGTTGTGGCCTTTGACACGATATCATGGTATTATAATAGAAATCCTGTTTTTGTGGGTTGGTTCCTTTTTTCAAAAAGCTGTCCAATTCCAAAACGTTTTGCTGAAAAGACTAAGATCAAAAATAAAAAAAGTAACTAAAAATTCACAAACCCAAATTAATAAATAATCAAAGCATCACAAGAAAATAATTTTAATATAGATTTCTCTAATATGCTTCTTTGTAATAATAAAACAACAATTCCGTTCCAATATACTTAGAACAGATTTCGAAAATCAAAATTTCGAGATTCCAAGTAATTCAATTCAAGTATGTTATTTTAACACAAATATAGCTGATGGCGTTGAAATTCTTACACCTCCAATAAAAAATGAAACATATTATATGCCCTCGACAATAACAACAGTCATGAATGAAATGGTAGCTTTTAAGGTCTGGACACACATGACCGCACCGTATTCGCACCGAGTCCGTGCAGAAACACGGCAGTGTGTCGCTCAATAAGGTAAAAGCCACACATTTCCAACACACGGCCGCATGACGGTCGTACTTCAAGTACGCTCGGTAGTTTGTCAGTTCGCTTCTTCGAGTTGATAAATTTGTGCGTGAAAAAAGCTAAAATGTTCGCCAGCTACAGCAATGGGCAGACAACGCTTGGAAAGCAAGATATGTTAAAGGCGAATTCCACACGTTGCTTCCTCATCTAATGGATGATGAGACCAAATTTTACGAATATTTTAGAATGACACAATTTATCTTCCATCAGCTACTGACTAAGCTGGAGGAGAGACTGAAGAGAATGGATACATTTTGAAGAGTGGCAATAGGGTAGTGGACAAGGTCTAATTTCAATGAGATCGTTGATCATTGTTCATCTATGGAGTAAATGAAAAATATTCCTATTGAAAGAAATTTCCGAAAAAATTGCTAACTTTGTTTAAAACGATTGTAGAAGTAGAGTTTTGGGACGCACTATTTAAACGAAAATATTTCGCGCCTTGATTCTACGTCATAGCTGTTGTATTTGAGTATGAAATGAATCAAACCTTCGTCCTATATTCGACACACACTTACTCATTAGTGCAAAAAAGAGAGATATATCAGCGTCTGTATGTCATTACATCTAGGCGCACCCTCAACTTAACCCCACTTTTTGAGAGATTTTCATTTGCCAATCAATACGCACCGAGCTTATCTGCATGTTTTTCTAGAAGCATGTAAAATATAAGGACGCACTGACCGCGCTCTTGCCTACTCTTATTAATGTCGGAATGCCTTGACGCTATAAGACATAACAGCTATGACGTAATTTCCGGGCTGTAAATTATAGCGTTTAAAATAAGTACAAATTTGTTAATTTTGTTTTAGGTATATTTTTGTTTTTTAAAATCAAAGAATCATCAACTACTATTTATTTTGTTATGGAGATTATTTAAAAAAAAAAAAATCAAAAAATGTCCACTACCCTATTACACCGAAAGAAAGGTTGATGGTATGTTTAAGGTAAGTTATTTATTTTTATTGGATGAGGTTAACCATGAATAATTAGCAGCGTGATAAATAAAGTACATATATTTATTTTGCATTTTTATAAAACAAAAATAGCTATTTTCCTAACGAGTGCGGGAAGAGAAATTTCTGGCACGAGGGTGCGAAGCGCCCGAGTGCCGGAAATTCCTTCCCGCAAGAGTTATGAACTATATTTTTTCTACGAGCATACTAAAGCTGATGTTACGAAGAGTTAAATTTGAATAAAATGCGATTATACAGAAGGTAGAATTAAAAATGTATTGAAAGGTATTTATAAAAAGGTAACGGTACAGGTATAGGTGTATCAACAATATAAACAATTCCATGTCACAATGATTATTTCAAACTCTTCACGCACAGCCAATCGTGCGGGAAGAGCCATTTCCCGCACACTCGTAGAAAAAGTTATTCTGAGGTTAACTGGAACATTACAACATTTCATTTCATTTTCACGGAACAAATAAAAATTAAAAGGAAACTCTAAACATACAAAATGCAGAATGTCTTCCACACAATATCATCATTCTAAATTCTGGGTCTGATCTAAATATATTATGGTATCCAGGAATCCATTCTCTAAATTCCAGGATACCAGAGATGCATATGGTGTTGGAACAGAATGCACAGACCCTGATGATGCTGGTGAGGGTGTAAGTGCTGGTGATGATGATGGTGAGGGTGCAAATGGGTTGCGAGGAAATGTACGAATTGTTTCTTGAGAATCCAGCAGCTGTTTCATTTCATATTCTTGTAATATGGAAAAATGCGGCCTTTAGCTTCGTTTAGAAGAATGGGATTAAGGGACTTCATTGAAGGTGATATACCAGCCAGAAAAGCATCAACAGGATGTTTTTCTGCTTCGACCCTTGCTACTTCCTCTGATTGTTTTTGCGTTTTCTTCTCGGATAAAATGTACGTCATTAGTTGACTAGAAGCTGTTCCTTCAGGTTTCGATCGACGCTGCTGCAGTTTTCGTTTCAATCCAGGTTTGACAAATTTTGCATTCTTGTCTGAGGATTTTACAGGAAGCACCTCTTCTTGGGTTTTCTGACTTAGTATTTCAGGTTTCTCTTTTACATATTCTTGCACAGATTCAGGTTCATCACCATCTATAACTTCTTCCTCCTCCGGAGTAGCATCAGCAGAAACTTCATTATCGGTTACCTCCTCACTGTCAGTTACGTTAGAAATTGTCTCCCGCTCTGCCACATGCGGTAACAAAAACTGCGAGATGTCTTCTTATTTTTATTTTCGGAGAGTTACAGCAGCTTGTCCAGAGACAGTCTTTCTTTTTTGAAGGGTCCTTCGAAACTGATCTCGAATGGAGGCCAACTTTTTTTACATTCCTCGCCTCCACCTGTAACAAACAAAATTAATTATGTATACATATTACGCAGTTGCAATACTAAATATTTCAGACTATTTTTTTGTTTCAGGTTTCTTTGCACTGGAGACTCTTTCAAAACAATTTCTTTTAGCTACAAATTAGGAAGATCGACTGTGGCAGCAATAATCCACGACACCTGTAGAACAATAGTGGATGTCCTTTCAAGTGAAGTTATGTCAATGCCGAAGAGGAATGGAACGTTATTGCTGATGAATTTTGAAAAAGATGGCAGTTTCCTAATTGCATCGGGGCTTTGGATGGGAAACACGTTACAATAGAAGCCCAAAAAACCCGGGAAGTCTCTACTGGAACTATACAAAAAAACATATTCAATTGTCTTGTTGGCTTTGGTTGATCCATTCTATAACTTCATTGCGGTGGACGTAGGAGCATATGGAAAAAATTCCGATGGAGGTATTCTGATGCACTCAAATTTAGGAAAGTCATTGGAAAACCGCAAACTCAAGATTCCAGACAGCAGAAGTTTACCTGGAACTGATACTCAACTACCAATGGTTATTATGGCTGATGAAGCCTTCCCTCTTAAAACGTATGATGCTCGGTATGATGAGACCTTATCCTGGAAGGAACTTAACAGATGAGAAGAGGATATACAATTATCGTTTGAGTCGAGCAAGAAGGTTATCCGAAAATTCATTTGGCATTTTAGAGCGAAAATTTCGAATATACAGTAGAAGACTTCAAGGGAAACCTGAAAACCTGACAATGTATATTTTGTGCACTTGTGTTTTTGTACATTTTATTCGACAAAATGAAGGCTACGAGCTGCTCGAAAAGGGAATCCGTCAAAATGAAGAAAACTAAACTTCCGACAGACCGTGTATTCTAAGGGATCTTGCTCGTCTTCGTGGAAGAGCAGCAAATGCCGCCTTTACTGTGCGAGAACAGCTGAAAGCTTTTTTTTTTCTCCAGAAGGCAGAGTAACCTGGCAAGAGGAAATGGCCTTGGCAGTGTGAAAAATTAGTATTACCATGTATTACATAACACATAGCAGTGCGATTAATTTGATCCTATTTTAACAGGATTCTTAATTGAAAATAAAAAAATATATATTTTGACTTACCGTTTATTCCTAAGTGCGTAGCAATTGTAGTCCATACTCTTTCCTTATACTCAGCATTCCTATATTTTTCATGTCTTTGGTCGTACAATATGGAATATTTTTTGACTTCTTCTATCAGTCTCTCTATTTCTACTCTTAAAAAATACCGAGAGTCCGTCCTGCAACCACCGTCCCCGTCAAAAATTAAACCAAACTAATCTCGCACGGTACCGACGTTGTGCGGTGGCGCCACTCGGGCGCGGCGCGGGCACGTGCGTAGATGTGAAGACTACGACATAAGAAAACACGGTAGATACAACTCATCAGCGAGACACGGCTGTGTCTCGGTACGGACACGGTGCGGATACGTTGCGGTCATATGACCTCTGAAGTACACAACTCAATGAATAAGCCTATTATTGTCTCATATACCATTATTAACTTGGCGGAAATAAGTTTACTTCTGGCTTTCATCAAGTCGAGATGCATGAAAATTCGATACCCAAGACAGCATTTTAAGTCTAAAATGGGCGTTACGAATTTAATAGATTGCTCTTTGGATTGAAGAACGCACCAGCAATCTTCCACAGAGTGATGGATAATGTATTACTAGGATAACAGAATAGAATAAGTCTAGTATACATGGATGATATAATAATTTTTTCCACTTCACTTCATGAACATGTGAAAAATTTGAAGAAAATATTTGAGAGACTAGAAGAAGTTCAATTAAAAAATACAATTAGACAAATCAGAATTCCTACACGAGACAGTCGGCAATTAAAAAATTCCCAATACCAAAGACGGTGAAAGAAATAAAATCATTTTTAGAATTAGTAGGTTATTAAACCAATGAAATCTTGTTTGAAAAAAGACAAAAAAATAATACACAATGCATAATTTCTCAATAGCTTTGAAACTTGTAAAAATGTATCAATAAATGACTCTTTATTACAACATCCTGACTTTAAGAAACCTTTCTTATTGACAACCGATGCCTCGAACTAATTGGAGCTGTTTCATCTCAAGGTCCTGCCAAAACTGATTATCCCATTGCATACGCATCTAGAAACTTAAGCCCAGCAAAATGTTATTATTCGACGATTGAAAAAGAACTTTCGTATGTGCAAGAAAATATTTTCGACCTTATCTTTTTGTTAGAAAATTCACAATCATGTCAGATCACAAACCTTGGTAATAATATTGAAGAACCGAGGCTATTTAATGTTAAAGAACCGAGTTCTAAATTAGTGCGATGGCGACTAAAACTATTCGAATTTGATTATGAAACCAAATACAAAAAAGTAACATTGAACATGAATGCAGACGCACTATCAAGAATTACTGCAATGCATTTTCATGCCATTCACAAATCAGATCCAGATGCCAGATCAACATTTTCGGATGAAGAATTTCACAGAAAACTAGGAGTAATGCTGAAAGATACACCATTAGGTAATTATGAAATCATAGCAAAATACTTTACAAACTCTAAAGTATATCTTTCTAAACAAAGCGAGAAAGCTAAAGAAATAGAGAACAATGTCAGAATCATCTCAGTCAACAGAAACAGCATCAGAAAGAGAATCTAAAAAGGAACCTAAGAAAGAAGGAACCAAAATAAAAATATTATCCCAACTAATAATACCTCCAAGAGAGAAAAAAAAAGAAATTCCCATAGAAATAGGAGAAAGTTCAAAAGCTCCAAAAAGTAAAGACAAATAACACCTTCGGATGACGAACGAACAGTTTCAGCCCTCTCTGAAAATGAACAAACAATACATATGTCTATGGAAAATCCAATATTAGGAGCTCCATATACCAAGAAACATGTAAATATATTCGGAAATTCAATAGCATTTCTATATACCAATAACAACACAATAATTAGGAAAGAGATAATCAAACTGGTAATAAAAAGAGAATAATATTCTTCTTGCCAAATATTCCAACATCACAAACTACTAATTTAGCAAAGGAATACATGCCACCTGGTATTTATTGCCTTCATTACCTTAATAAATCTTTAGAACCTATTGTGATACGAGCATAACAAGAATCGTTTAATTCGAATTCATTTACCTTGTACATCTCGAACTCTTTATTAGAAGACATCACAGAAGTTGATTTTCAACAAGAGAAAATACAGCAATATCATGAGACTAAAACCTCTCATAGAGGAATCACTGAAAATATTGCAGATTTTATTGGCCCAATATCAAGAATACAGAGTTATATCAAAGCGAGATATGCAATAAAACCAAGTATGACAAACCATATGGATATTACAACCAATCCAACGATAGTTTCTTTTGAAAAATGCTTTGTAAAAACACAAAATCAAACATTTTCGAAAATTAACGAGAACTTCAATTTTGAACTGAAGATTCCAAAAATAGACATCCCTGAACTTCCAGTGAACGAAACAATATTGTTGAACTTCAAGAAATCAACCAAAAAGACCTAGAAGAAACCTTCAATATGACGAAACAAATAGGAGTTCATAATTTCAAAGAAATGTCTTTTGAAAACTCTTATTTTTATATCATAGATTTAAGTCTTGCTATTTTATTCATAATTTTAATGTTTTACTATTTTAGGAAGTTTAAAACTTCAGAAAAAGGTTGGGCAAATGTGCAAATTGAATTGTCTGATTTGCATAAACAACAATCCTTATTTGCAACATCTTTAGGAGGGAGGAGTTATATTAACCAATTGTCACGCTAATTTATAATCAAATATCCATTTTTTATATGCTTTAATGAGCTTACCCCTTTCCTCTATGACTTTTTGTGTAAAGTAAACATCGAGTTGCTAAATCGACATTAAATTCTTATTTAAGCCAGCGCAGTCCCATAAGGAACGTTAATTTTTTTTCAAACTTTTGCTGTAGCATCTTGATCCACATATTTTCTTTTGTCACCTCTGTATTCTGATTAATTAAATAAATGTTTTTTAAAATACAAGTTTCTGAATCGAAAATATAATTGTATACGGTTTGGATTATCATAAATTGATTTTTTTAACCTATCACTCCTTTTTCTTATGTTGCCGTTAGTTGTTTTTTTCTTGTTATTTCTGCATTACAGAGGTTTAAACTTTCTACTGATATTGAAATAGATAACAGTTTCAACACAATAAATAACAAACCCCAAACATGAAAACGAACAAAAGCGAGAAAATACATTTCATAAACTCCAAAACACAGCATGAAGTAGTTAACTGGAAATTTTAGTGCCCGGAAAGCAGTCTCCATATAAAGACAGTTCTAAATGTGTACGAGCAAATGCACAATGGGCCGAATGCAAAAGCTTTTCCGTTATTCATAAAACATTATTTTTAACCCAATTTTCGTAGAGTCAAAACAAGAAATACCCAACAGATTTCCACCCCTGAATTTTCCTCTTTATTATTTAACGAAGTGAATATCGTATATTTTGCATTTTCCGCTGAAATGAACCAAACAACTGAATTGTTATATGAAAACTTTGGTAAACTCATATATAAATATAATAAATTATATTTCGAGACGAGAGTAAAGAAATATAAGCTGATTTTTTAACTATTTTATTCAATCTAAAGAACATGAAGATTTAAAAAACAGAAGACTGATTTGAATGAAATTGAGATCAAAACTTCTATTTTCTTATGAAACTGCAAGAATCTGAAAACAAATAGAGGATAAAAATGGCTAGAAGTGTCTTTGAGCATATATCAATTCTCGATCGAGATGAGCGAATACTTTCAAAGAAAAACCTGAATTTTCTCGAGGTGTTAAAGCCCTTGGCGGCATTGTTTCTCAAAGCAACTTCTACCCCGGGTTACAGGGGAGTGTATATAGTCATTTATCTTTTGTTATATTATTTTCGTCTGGAAGACCGGGGTTAGAACAAATTTTCTTTTTCCATTTCCCATAGTCATATTAGAGAATGGCGTCTGGCATCCAAAAAAGTTATATAGTCTCGGGAAATATGGAAAAATAATGGGAACATAGCACGGTGCTTGGGAGTTTTATTAATAATTTTGTTTTGTCTTTATTCCTATATTTATTAAATATCGTTCGTGCCTGGCAGAAAGCATATGTCACATAAATCTGTGTCTATTTTCTAATATAGGGAATTTTTTTTGGTTTAGTTCAAAAATTTCCAAATATGAACTTGCTTTTGTGCTAACGAAAATTTATCAAATATTTCCAGAACAAACTAACCCGAATGATTACAATTCATTAGAGTTTGTTTCCAATACCTGTCAGCTTGCTTCCCAATGGATTATGGTTGAAGCTTGTATAGAATATCGCTTGTTAGTAAATGAAATATCATAATTGTCAATACCCATTCAGTGTGTCTAGACTACGGCCGGTAACATGCAAATTTATTAGTAGAGTAACACCTTAGGGGATTTATTAATGGGGTTAGTTTGCAGTGACATGGAAATTCATTAACGGTATATAGTGCATCGGAAATTCAAAAAGGTGACATTATGATCAAGGGAATAATGGTTTATGTGCTTAACGAAATTTGCAAAAAGCCTCCTAAACCCTCATTAGAGAATAATTATTATTGAACTACTAAACTACTTGGCATGTTTATTAATTTGTACTCTATACTCTATATAATTACATATAGGTATACAACCAGTTTGTTCAAGGATACGAAATCTGAAACTCAATAAATTTCGTGTTTTTTCAACCTAAAAACTCACGTAGCAAAAGCACATGCTTTTGTATTACACAGAAAAATAACGTAATAAAACAAAAGCATAAACGTGCACTTAGTGTATTTTAGAAGAACAACTGAGCCGAGCTAAGAAACCCTGGAGTTAAGGAAACGCTTTTATGCAGCTTAATGATAATAAGATTTTCATGTTACGTTTTTCCAGGCTTTGAAGTTACTTTGAACCATAAGCAAGACTGCTCCTAATTATGTATGCTGCATGTACTTTTTTATTCAATAACGTCAAGTTTTATTTTACAGTTTCATTAAGAAATATTTTGTTTTTTTTTACATTTCTGTACAATTCTCAATAGATGAAGAAAAACGGGATCTTTTGAAAATATTGCGAACATTTTCTCTCACTACTGTTATTGCCGCGTCTTTAAATCTGTTCATCAATAATTATTGGAACGTGTCTATAGTCCTATGAACAATTGTAAACAATTATAAACTATTTTAGTCTTATTACCTCAAACAAATAAGAATCCGGTGACGATGAATCAGGTATTAAATGGAATCGGTATTCCTCTCCCAATCCATCTACAAAAGCCATCCCGCCAATTGTACGTCTTCTAACAATTCAAATATACTGTTTTCTCTTCGTGATTAGCTCCATTTTAATTATCATGTGAAAGATGAGGACCAACGTATATTTGAATTTTCATCAGCGTTTGCCCGCTTTGGCAACCATTACATCGTAAATTCAGTAACTTCCTTCCGTTGACATTTCCTTATATATAATTATTGGTTTGTAAATTTCTACGTCTTCCGATTCCCGATTTTCAACCATCTCTGTCAATCCAGGCATTTTCCCCTAAACCTCTGTCTCTCCTTTCTTTGTCTACACCACTTCTCCAGCTTCTTCTTGGTCTGCCGCGTCTTCTTCTTTCCCCTAGCTTCCACTCAATAATTTGCCTGGGTGTTCTTGTACCTGCCATTCTTTGTACATGTCCGAACCAAATCAGCTGTTTGTCCTTTATATCATCTACTATTGTATGTTTTACGTCCATAATCTCCCTAATTCTCAGATGTCGAAAAAATCATCATTGACTTAAAAACTAATGCAACGGGACAAGATGGCATAAATTCGAAAATGTTAGCTTTAATCGTGCCTCATCTGACGGATCACATAACGTTCATTATTAATCATTGCCTCTCTCTTGGTGTGTTTCCGTCGATGTGGAAAACTGGCAATGTCGTTCCTGTTCCTAAGGTATCGCGCCCTACTCAGTTGGCTAATTTCAGACCAATCAGTATATTGCCTACGATGTCAAAGATCCTTGAAATAGTTATTGCTGACCTACTTACATCGTTTCTGTCAACTAATAACTTATTACCATCCACTCAGTCAGGATTCTGTAAACACCACAGTACATCGACTGCTCTGTTACATATAACTGACGTTATTTTTTTCTGCATGGGACCATGGTCTTTGCACCTGTCTGATTTTGCTGGACACCTAAATTTCCTAAATTGATGGACAATGATCTC
Organism: Ceutorhynchus assimilis; assembly: GCA_917834065.1. NCBI lineage: Eukaryota > Metazoa > Arthropoda > Insecta > Coleoptera > Curculionidae > Ceutorhynchus > Ceutorhynchus assimilis. Next base: position 23,842,478 of record OU892278.1, read on the forward strand.
AAAAATATAATATTAAAAAAGAAAAAAGCTCATGCTCAATTTAAAACAAGTACTTTGTCACGTGACTACTTTCTTTTTTCTGATTTGAGAATGCAGTGTCGTGAATTATCAAAAGCCTCTCAGACAAAGTATCTAGCATCTAGAAGGTCAGCTTGGTGACAGGCAGAGCTTCTGGAAGTTTGAGATCAAAGAGGTTGAAAAGTCATGATATGCAAGAAATATCCGAGTTGTTCAGCGGGCATTTTGCTTTTGTGTACACAGAGCATAAAGAATCTCCTATTGATTTTGGATGTAATAGCAAATCTGTGAATGTTTGTAAGGTGGAAGTAAATGTAATGGACGTTTTCAGTAAGATAGGTAATTTGAGCAAGAACTCGGGAGCGGGACCGGATGGTATCCCGATTATTTTCTTGGAAAATTGTGAAATTTTCAACCTCTCACTTTGTTCTAGTATTTTTTCCAAACAGTGGAAGAGATCATATGTGACACCTATTTATAAGGATGAAAATAGAGCGGACATCGGAAACTACCGTGGAGTATCGAAGGTTTCACTGTTCTCGAAGATTTTTGAGGCCTTGATATGATTGCTCCACTCTTTTCACATATCTTCATTTCGGAACAGCATGGATTTCTTGAGGGTAGGTAAACCCTTTCAAACTTGTCTTATGAGTACACCTTGTTGGATGCTTTCGAGAGTGGGTATCAGGTGGATGCCACCTACACGGACTTCTCAAAGGTATTCGACAGGGTGGATCAGAAAATCCTTAAAGGGAAGCTTTCTGCCCTTGGAATTGCGGGGACGCTACTTGGGGGACGCTATTTGGGTGGTTTCGGAATTACTTGCGGGATAGGAGGCAGGCCGTCAAGATTGGGAATTATGTATCTTCAGAGAGGCAGGTCTCTTCGGGGATTCCACAAGGAGGGCATCTGGCTCCTTTTCTGTTCAATTGCTTTGTTGACGATGTCAAGGGAGTTTTCAGTGGTTGCTCGTTCTTAGCTTTTGCAGACGATCTGAAATTTTTTAAAGTAATCGAGTCTCCTAATGATTGTCTGTTGTTGCAGGGCGAGCTTGATAAATTTGCCATGTGGTGTCTTGTAATAATTTAATTTTAAATATTGGCAAATGTAAAACTATAACGTTTGGAAGGTTGAAGCAGCCAATTGCATATCTATTGTTATTCTCTTGAGTCATATGAGTTAGAGAGAACAAACCTAGTAAAAGATCTTGGCGTCTCGCTTGATAGTGAACTGACGCTCACAACTCATTTAGATATTTTTGCTAACAGAACTATGAAAATGCTGGGTTTCGTCTTTCGCACTCTTAAAGACGTAAAAAATGTCTATATTGTTAAAAATGTTCACTGTGCGTTCGTACGCTCCATACTTGAGTATGCCAGTTTTGTAATGATATAATAAAACTGCTTAACTTGGCATCATTGAACTGTAGGCGAAATTATTTTGTTGTAACGTGTTCAAGATTGTTAATAATGTGATGGATGCACCGGAGCTCTTTGCTGTGGATGGTTTCCGCGTTTCTCCCTTGAATTCAAAAAAAAAAAAAACTTTTCAATGAATCATTCCATAGGATCAACTACGGCGTGAACTCCCCTGTGTCTAGAATGTGTAGGCTGACGAAATAGGTGATTGAAGGGTTTGATACTATTGATATTTTTAATGATAGATACAGTATTTTTAGTAATAAAGTAAGGAGAATAATCTATTCATAGCTGATAAGTTTGTGTTGTTCGCCATCTTGTCATTTTGTGATCTTTTCGTCTAACTTCATTTAGTACTAGTAGTACCTACCCTTTTAGTTAGGAGTCAGGAGCCCTGACAATTTACTGTTCCTATTTTATTACAATTTGTTAATGCTATATGCGTGAATAAATATCTTATTTTTATTTTATTTTATTTTATTTTATCCCACCAATAAAGACCTTCTAAAAAGGGCCTTCTTCCATTTTTTTCGTATTTGCCTAGGGCTTCATTTCATTAAGTACCTTAAATCATCGCAAGACTAAATAGTTATTTTAGTATAAATATACGTCACGGATGGATGCTTACCAAAGATAACACCTTCAATTCAAATACCATCCAATAATGCGAAAGCATTAAATTAGAAAAATACCCACCTAACATGACATATACTCATAAAGACCAGTTGATGGGCGTACACATGATCTATTACCCTAATTATACAGAATATTGGCCGTTCACGAAATACGCATTATGCAACGGTCTAACGGCCTTAATCAAGATAATCAAAAAAATTGGACCGGTCGACATCAGGTCGCCCCCATGGCAGAATCGAACCTTTAATAAAGCCATTATAGCCTATGCAGTGTTCTAATAACAGGGTAGCAGGCACTGGGATATGGTGAAGGACTATGTATATGATTATTAGAATGGGCAGGTGTGTATCTTTCTCCAGGTTGTTGCAAATACCCAATTGGCCAGATAGATAAGAATTCGAGATAAGAACCCACGTGCTTTTTTCTCTATCGGTAATTTAATAATTACAGATTATTATCTGTTGTTACTACCGTGCTGTAAGCGAAACAACCCGTTCCTTTGCTGTTGGTATATGGTGAACTTAATGGCTCAATTTATTTAATACTTAATCAGATCGGATTCTTACATGTCAGCCAGACACATAAGATATTGAGGTTAGTAATTTGTTTATTTTAATTTTGGTTTTATGTTTTCTGAATGACAAGAATGAACGAACACTAATTATCTGAATAATTGGTATTTATTACCTACTTTTTTACGCCGAAAGTAATCTTTCGAAGCTTTAGCTTAGGCATGAAAATCGATATCGAGTTTAAATTTAGACGATTATAATATTGATATCGATGTAGAGATTCAGCGCATAAAACAATAATGTGTTATTGGATTTTTGGATTTTTCAAGAAATTTTGAGCATATTTTATACATACTATTCTATAGGTACCTTACAGTTTTCAAGAAAATCGCGATTAAAAAAGCGGCATACAGGATATTGCAATCATCTGAGTTTGTATGACTCTTGGATACTTAGTGCTTCTGAGTAAATTCCAGCTCCTGTGCCGGGTGTTGTTTTACGACTGTGAAGATTCCTATCTCATTCACCCTATGTACAGGGCAAAAAAACCAGTCTTCTCCTGAAGGCATAGTGACCTTTCTCTTGTCCTCGAAAGAATATTTGGCTACTATGTAGACGTTGCCTTAAGAAATGTTTCGGCCTCTTGGTGGTCCATCATTTTGGCTGCATCCTTAAGTATTGTCGGGTGTCCATAATTGGTTTTCTTCCAAAAGTTTGGATTCTCTTAGTATGACAGCTCCGTTGCAGCTGTGCCTCTCATGAATACATCTATTAGCAGCAGATTCAGCATAACCTAAGGCCTCCTGCGGTATGCTTCTTTTTGCTCCCGTAGTATCGAGTGCTGTCATTCTCTGTATGTACTTTGGTCAGCATTTTCAAGTTCACGTTTCTGTCAATAGCCTCCCACCAAACTATCGCTCCGTAGCTCATAATGGGTCTCACTAGTGCAATGTACATCCAATGGATAATGTGCGGTTGCAGTCCCTATTTTTTGCTGAATAGTTTTCTGCAGCAGTTTCACTAAGGCCTTTTTTCATTCTTTCTTCCGTGTTTCTCTTCCACGAGAGTTTGGAGTCCAGAACGACCCCTATATACTTCGCTTCTTTTCAAAGTTCGAAGTTCGAGGGTTTGTGCCCCAACCGTCGGCATTTTGAGACTTGGAATTTTGTATGTTCTTGTGAACAGGACAAGCTTGGTTTTTTGAGGGTCTACTTCCAATCCGTTCTCTCCTGCATATGTGCAGAGTTCCTTTAATGCTGATCCCATGATTTCACTGAGGCTTGTTAAGCTAAAGCCCCTCATTAGTACTACTACGTCTTCAGCATACGCAATCAATTCCATCCTCTTTGCTCCAAAGGTTTTAAGGATCATATTGATTATCAACAGCCACAAGAGTGGAAATATCACTCCTCTTCCTTGTGGAATCCCTCTGGTTGTTCTTCTCCTTATGGTATAGTCGCCAATTTCTGAATTAATAATTCTGCTTTTCAGCATTTTTATTATTCATTGTATGACTGGTTCTACCGTCAAGTGCTTTGGTAAAGCCGATAATGCTCCTGAGATTGGCACTCCTAACATTCGCAAATATGACTGCTCCAGATGGATGAGTCTTCTGAGGTATAATTCCTCGCAATTGCAAAGTATGTGTTCCGGAGACTCAGAGTCTTCTTCACAGAATCAGCATAGGTCTGATTCTGTTTTTCCAATTTTTTTCAGGTAGTAACCCATAGGGCAGTGACCCGTAAGGAGACCCGTTAGCAGCTCTAAATCCGCTTTACTGAGGCTATTCAGTTCCTTTACCCTTATTGAATGAAGCGCGATGAGTTGTTTCACCTGCCTTACCTGGAAGCATGTTCCAGCGGGAGGCTTGTTGAGCCTTTATCCAATTTTGGACTTCCCTATTATATGGCTTTTCGTAATTCCAAGGAAAGGTTCTGGTCCAAACTCCAAGGAATGGTGTTGCAGCTCCTTGTCTTGCAAGTTGGTCCGCAGTTTAATTCCTCTCGATTCCTTGGTGCCCTGGTACCCATGACAGGGTGACCGTGTTGCGGGACGCCAGCTGCTTCAGGAGTTAATGGCAGTCCCATACCAGTCTGGACTTTGTGACAGAATTGCTTAGAGCTCTTAGTGCTGCCTGACTGTCGGAATTGATGTAGATCTTCGCTCTTCGCAGGTCTCTTTCGAGACACTTTCTAGCGCAAAGTTCTATTTCGAATATTTCTGCTTCAAATATGGTTGGGCTTTCTCCTAGGGCTGCTGATAGCCTACAAAGTAGGCTCTAAAAAGCAGGGTTATACGCTGCTTCAGTTCCTTGCTCTGTTTGCGATCCGTCTGTATAACAGACAGATGACCTGTTCGGGAATGCAGGTACAATATTTTCTCCATTGCGGCCCTCAATAGTCACTTTGAAGGAGTGTTGAAATTCGTACCTCTGTTGCATGTGGTCAACTGGTTTTGTGGTCACACTTATGCATTCTTTCATAATGCTCATGTGGCCGACAAGGTCCCCTTCCTTTAGTTTTAGGGATTGTGCTATTCTTGAGGCTCCCATGTAGGCCTGTTTTTCACGATTATATCTAGTGAGGGGAGGCCCAACATGACCTCCATTGCGTCGGTTGGACAGGTGTTCATTGCTCCTGTAATTCCAAGACATGCATACCTTTGTACAGTTGCCAATCCTTTTTGTGCTGTCTGTTGTTTCACTTTTGGCCACCACACTATTGCAGCGTAGGTGACCATGGGTCTTACAACCATTGTAAATAACCAAAAGTTCATTTTTGGATTTAGTCTCCAAGTCTTGCTGAATAATCTCCGGCATGTCCAGTATGTGGCTATTGCCCTGTCGGTTACTCTTTTGAAATGTTGGCTCTAAGTAAGTTTCTGATCCAAGGTGACTTCCAGGTATTTGACCTCACTTGCGAAATTAATTTGTATCCCATTTAAGGTTGGGGCTGTTAGATTAAGCCTCCATTTCCTTGTAAAACGTACAATTACGGTTTTGTTTAGGTTGACGCTTAAACCCTCTTGTAGACACCATCTGATAATGACATTTAGGGCATTTTGCATGAGGTGACTAATGATCCTATCATGCTTACCCCTAACGATGACTGTGAGGTCGTCAGCATATCCTAGGACTGTGATCCGTTGGGCGCTTAGCGCGTTGAGAAGTTCATCTACTACTAGTGACCACAACAGTGGGGATAATACCTTGGAGGCATCCCTTGACTGCTGAGACCGTTGCAGAATCACTTCCAATGGTTGCTTTGATTTTCCTATTCTCGAGCATGGCTTCAATCCATGTAATTGTAGTTTCATCAAGGCCCTTATTTCTAGCCGCTTTTCTTATGGATTCATGTGAGGTGTTATCGAAGGCTCCGTCTATATCAATGAATGCACATGGAGCGGTTCCTTGAGTAGAGTGTGCCTTTTCAATCTTATTGGCAAGACTGTGTAGGGCTGTCTCAGTTGATTTACCTGGCTGATAGGCAAATTGATTTTTTTTGAGCGGGCTTTCCGTTAGAAATTCACTCCTGATATAAAGGTCAATGATTTTTTCCATGGTTTTCAGGAGAAAGGAGGTTAGGCTAATTGGTCTGAATGACATAGGCTGTTGTGTAGGACGCCTACCAGCCTTTGGAATGAAGACCACATTCACATCCCGCCAACTGGTTGTAACCTAGAAGGTTAGCTTTGAACATTTTTGTTACATGAACATTTTTGTTGTGGTGTTAGTTCTTCCAGGCTTTGTTGTAAGATGACGGGAAAGATCCCATCTTCATTTGATCGTATTTTCAGTGAATATCCTTCCGGATAGGCCTCTAGTGCGGTTGGTCAGTTTTACACTATCTAGTCTACTTTCGGAATAGCTACCATCAGATATCTGAAGGAGTCCGATATTGTTTGAGTGATCTTTTGCTAGGATTTTCTGCAGGCGCATTATCTGTGGGACGTCGATCATCTCCTCGCAGAATCTCCTCCAGGATTCTCTTTTCGATCTTCTCAATTCTTTGTTGTATTCGGTTAGGGCTGTTTTGTATTCGCTTCAGTCGTTGGTGCATTTAGCCTTATTGAATAATTTTCTTGTCTCAGTCCTTAAGGAGTTGAGTGTCTCGTTCCACCAGGGCGTATTCCTCTTCACTACCCGTTGCTTCACGCGACAACTGTTCTCATACGTTGTAAATATGAGATACTTCATTTCGTTAGAATATAATTCTAGATCGCCTTCGGTCTCGATAACGTTAGTGAGATCGGTACTTTCCGTTCTTAATAGGTCTTTATACAGACCCCAGTCAGTAAGTTTTGGGTTTCTATAATTGAAAAGGCATTCTTCTGTGGCCTCTATGTCGAACCTAATGTGTTTCTGGCCCGACATCGAGGATTCATCAGAAACATGCCAGCTCTTTATACGGTTGCCTATAGCTATGCTGGCGAGGGTTGAATCCAACACCTCTTGCCGCAAACTATTCGCAAAGATGGGTTTGTTAGCTTCATTAATAATGTCTATGTCATACGAGATCAAATATTCAATAAGGTACTCACCTCTTTTGTTAATGTTTGTGCTGCCCCATACAGTGTGATGAGCATTGGCATCACACCCAATTATTATCTGTTCGTTCCTGGTTTTGCAGTAGCTAATGAGTCGTTTAACGTTCTCGGGAGGTGGATTTGTTTTGTTGTCACCAGGCAAGGGCTACCTTTTGCTTTCCTTCCGGCGTTGATGCCTATATTGCTCCAGCAACCAGATCTTTGCTAATGAATTCTGGAAAAAGAACAAAGTTGATTTTATTGTTGAGCAGTATTCCGGCTCTAGGATGATCATGTTTATTATATATCAACTTACATGATTTTGTTGGAAGTCCTTTAGTTCTTGTTGCATGTACCCATGGTTCTTGAATAAGGGCTATGTCCAGTTGTTCGTGAGTGAATCTGTAGCTAAGCACATCGGATGCAGCTTTTGCGTGTTGCAGATTCATTTGGAATTGGACGATTTTGCGAGGAGCCATTGCTTACTCCTTACTAGGACCTCTGGGTTCTTCAAGTTTTTCAAGGTTTCTTCCCTATTGGGGTTTTAACCTTTCCTTGTGGTCGCTTCCAGGTGTTCGTAGGACCCTTGGTCTACGGATAGGGTTAGAAGGGCGCCTTTGGCCACTCTGATGGCAACTCCCCAGTCCTCTGTATTTAGCCCAGTGTTTTGGCCTTTTACTAGGCCAAGGATTTTGTGGTTCAAGTGCTCAGCATTGTTCGGGAAGTGACCCACAAGGATTTGTGGGTGAGGAATTTTAGGTACTTCTATCGCCCTCAGTGCTGCGCCTTCCCATGGGCTTAAGGCTTTGATTTTGGCGAAGAGCCACTTTGAAGTGGCTTCATCCTCGCAAGTGAGCGCCATGAAGCCTGGTTTGAATGTGAAGGATAGAAATTTGGGTTTTGATGCCCCATCATTTTCCTCCGGGATCTTTTCTAAGATGGCAGCTTGTACAGCTTCAAGGTGCTGAGTGCTAAGCTGCACATTCGGAATTTTTTTTTGCAACCCTAATTTTTTGAACCGCTTGTTTTTACGAAACCGCGGCTTTAGAGGTCTTAGGGTTAGGGGCCGCTACGGGTTCCCCTGTGGCATTTTTGGATTTTTTGGCTGCTACCCCTGGAGTTGAGCCATCGGATCCGATCCTTTTTTTGGCTCCTGTTTCCGGCCACTCATTCAATTGGCTTTCCCGCCAACTGGCGCGCTTCTTCGGTGCTGTGGCCTTGTCGCAATAGCCACTTATAACGTTTCCTCGTAGCTCCACTGCAGTTCCTTTCCTTCCGCTTCAAGTCATTAACTGACTTTGAAAGCGTCTTGGAAATGGAGTCCTCACTTTCGCTCGAGGAACGTTCGTTATTCACAGGCTTACTGGGGCTTTTTGGTGAGCCCCTTACCATGCCTGCTTCAGACGTGACGTTGGAGACATTGCTGTCTCCTGGAGTTTTGAGGGAATTACTGTCCTCTGGTGGTTGGAGGATATTTCTATTCTCTGGATGTTTTTTATTTTCAGGTTCCCTATTTGTTTCCACAAATAATAAGGGAATTAAAATTCGCCTGCAGCAGAGCCCTATACTGCAGGGGGCGTATTTTAACCTGGAGATTGTCTGGTCCCCGGAGTTCACAAACTAGTGGCCAAGCTACCCCTTGGTCATGCAGTCATCGACGCTTGCAGTTTCACTTTGACTTGGGGAGATTATTTATTGTGGCTCTCGTACCACTTAGTCCGGGCGGTAAAGCTGAGACTCCCCGCATGGATGAATGCGAGATATGACCACGATCAACATCCATGCATGGTATATCAGTTTGAGGGCAATTAATGTTGCCCAACAAACTGGCATTATTTTGCTCCAGCGCAGGTCCTTAACCACAACACGACAGTTGGGCGGAGCTTGAGTCATCCTTAGCTTCACCCGCTGTCCACGATCCATTGAGAAGGGCAAGGTCCCATAACTCCACAAGGAGGTTTATTGTCAGAGCTGTAAGCTGTAAACTGATACCTACTTAAAACACTTATTGAAATCCTCAAATCTGGTCTAGAACACAGCATTGCATAAATCACTACGGCATTTATTTTGAATTTTTTCATATCAATAATAGTCCAAGCAATAAAGGAAGTTTACCTCAACATAATTAGAAGTTAACATTTTTTGGGGGGGATCGGTTCATTTTCATGTGCTTAATAACATATTAAGTTTGCGACCTTGTACTTCCATAGGGTTTTCAGTTAGGGGTGGTTTTTAGGGTTAATTTGCAGTTTATGGAGAACGCTGCTCAAAAAGATGGTCCAATAGCAAAAAGTTTCAAATTAATGTTGTAGCTGAAGCTTTTTGCTATAAAAAACTCAGCGACAGCACCCCTCTATCTTCTATAGTTTTTTTTCTGCAGCGTCTTGAATAGCAGCATGTTTTTGTTCAAGGTCATTGAATCAACGTTTTGCCATTTTGCGCGCATTTGTTGCAGCAGCGGCCGAATGCATAATCCGATTTCAATTTTTCAAACACCACATTATTTCTAATGAAATGCACTCTCCAATGCTTTTTTGTTCGAATTTTTTGCTTGAAAATTAAGCGAGCACGGACTTGTCTAATATGCGAGGAAGTTGTAAATTGCATCGAAAACTACCCCTATCTTGCATTCACTCTAATTTCTAAACGGGGCCAAATATTTGGTGACAGTTTTCGACAATCGGCAGCCAATTTATTCCTCCCATAATGCCCCAGCGGATTTTTTTTTTTCGTTAATCACTTAATGATTTATTGGCCTGAAAACGTCGCGCGCGATTTTTCAAAAAGTAAAAAAAAATTAAAATTGTCGCATAGCGCTGAAATTTGGTACGATGGCTTTATTTATTGTTCTCATGATTATACTGCAATTTTATATCATGTGAAGCAATTAAAATTGCAGTATATTCGTAAGAACAATAAATAAGGCCATCGTACCAAATTTCTGCGCTATGCGACAATTTTAATTATTTTTTACTTTATGAAAAATCCCGCGCGACGTTTTCAGGCCAATAAGTCATTAAGTGATTAACGAAAAAAAAAATCCGCTGGGGCATTATGAGAGGAATAAATGGGTTGCCGATTGTCGAAAACTGTCACCAAATATTTGGCCCTGTTTAAAAATTGGAGTGAATGCAAGAAAGGGGTAGTTTTCGATGCAATTTACAACTTCCTCGCACATTAGACAAGTCCGTGCTCGCTTAATTTTCAAGCAAAAAATTCGAACAAAAAAGCATTGGAGAGTGCATTTCATTAGAAATAATGTGGTGTTTGAAAAATTGAAATCGGATTATGCATTCGGCCGCTGCTGCAACAAATGCGCGTAAAATGGCAAAACGTTGATTCAGTGACCTTGAACAAAAACATGCTACTATTCAAGAAGCTGCAGAAAAAAAACTATAGAAGATAGAGGGGTGCTGGCGCTGAGTTTTTTATAGCAAAAAACTTCAGCTACAACATTCATTTGAAACTTTTTACTATTGAACCATCCCTTTGAGCAGCGTTCTCCATAAACCGCAAATTATCCCTAAAAACCACCCCTAACTGAAAACCCTATGGAAGTAGAAGGTCGCAAACTTAATATGTTGTTTAGCATATTTAAATGAACCGATCCCCCCAAAAAAATTTCAACTTCTAATTATGTTGAGGTAACCCCTCTTTTCAGATCTCCGTTTCTTGGACTAGATGGTCCAATGTCATTATGAAACATGAAACAGATTAAATTATTAGAAACGATTGAGGTTTTCACAAAGATCTTACTGTCCTACACGAACTTCAGACCAACCAGCGATCCCCGTTTGATCAGAGCACCAATAATAATGAACAAGAAGGGAAAGAAGGGAACTGATTAGAGAAATGAATAGAGAAATAAACACCTGAAAAGAGCCTTGAGAGAACATTATAAAATTAATTATCAAAGACATGATAGGGGCTAATAAAATTTATGCAGTCTGGGAGAACTCAATCAACTAGGAAAAGCAAAGATTTCTGAAGTCGAGAACGAACGAGACAAGTTAGTTTACTCAAGAGGAAATAATAACGATAACCCAAGGCTTCTTATATAGACCAAAAACCCAAGAACTGATAGTAGGGAAGTAAAAAATGTTGGTTCAGAAGAGATACCCGAAATAGATAGTAGCGCTGAATTGGAAAAAGCACTCGATGATGGTCAAATTAAAAATAAGGAAAGCCGTGGCGAAGATCTTATAATTAGTGAGAACTTAAAAAAAGGAGAATGACATCAGATGAGAAAACGCTTGTCATAATACGGTACTTAAAGGGAGACAGAAATAAGGACTAATTAGTTTGCTTTCCCTTTTATAGAAGTTTACAAAATCAAGCGGCCGAAATTGGTAGAAAAACGGGTTTCAGCTAGAAAGTTTTTGGCAAAATCAGGTTCATTATTAGATCTGGGAACACCTTCATGGACCTCGAAACAAATAATTCAATTACCAGGTGTAAGCAAATTGGTGATGAGCCATCCATATTTCAAGACAGAGAAAAAAGAGATGGACCTACGAGCAAATAGCATAGCAGCCAAGAGGGCATTCAAACGGTTTGAAGAACTCAAAAGAGGTGTCGTGATGACATTCAGATTATTGCTTGGAAAAACTGGATCAGGACGGCTTTGTTATATGCAATTACTGTTTCCTTTATCACTTACCCTAAATCTATGGAATATTTACCAAATGAATGATAAATTATTGGTAAGGGGGTGAATAATGAAAAGGTAAATAACTTTTTCATTTCTATGCTTGCAGCATGCTCTCTGATTAGGCACGTTCGATATTAAAAAAGTCGCTTTCGTTTTTAATAATCTGTTATTAAGCTACCATAAATTACAGCCCTTATTTCTTTTATCGGCTGGTTAATACTAGGTCGATCGATGTCTGCGTGCCTACCAGACAAAAGTAGGTATAAATGTAATAACGGCATTTGTAACAATATTAGGAACGTAAAATGGGGCCCTTTCCATGTATCTCGGACGCCTAAACCCGCTATTACAGTGCTGACAATAGTGGGAGCGCGTGTCTCGTGAAAGGGTCCCGTACTATAGTGCCGAAAGGGCCGTTTTTGAGATTGCATATACCGGATGAATCAGCAGATGTTTATCGCGTTAAATGTAGCACGAGGAAAATGTCCTGGAGCTTTAGTTTTTTCGAGGGCTGGAACTTAAACCGATTTGGTTCTAATTTCAGTGTACCTATCTTTAAATGACATCCCTCCTAGTGTCTATATCATTAAAAATATCAGCTAGAGGATTCTATATTTTCTAATTCTTGCAGGGTATATTCATATTTCAATATCGTTAATATATCATTTTAAATGTTTTTGGAGTGAATTTTTTAGTAGGTATATCGTGAACGTAAGTATAAAACCAAAACCGTTATTGAACTAGAGGGTGTAGGAAGAAATTCAAGTTGAAATTAAAAATATGTGATTTATGGGGAAGGCTGTTAATAAATTACCTTTTGTTTTATTTTGATATGAAATTGTTTATTTATTAGAGGTTCTGAGGTAGTTTGCAGAAAAATTTATTAATTTGTTATAACCTGTGGTTATAACATACAGGCAAAAAGTTCAATGGTGCTTTGCCAGACTGGCTTCGGAAACTTGGGTCATAAATTATGATAGAATATGAAACTGGCTCATGTATTTTCATGTTGAAGCGATGTAATTTTTACTGAGTATAAACATATAATTTGCTGATTAAACATCCAACAGAGATCAGTATATATTTGCTTTCGCAAGTAGCACTTCGGCATGTTCAAACTCAGTTATTAATAAACTGACATTATTAATAATAATTCAGCATTCAATGTAAAAAATCCCGAATAACAAAGAGTATCCTTACTCTATGTTTCACCTATTCGAAAATAGAAACAGGACCCCCTGAGTCTCCGCACGTGCTAATCTCCCTAATCCGCCGTGTGAAAGCACAAAAGGAAAACACACTTATCATATTAAGCGGATCCTAATCTCGCTCAATCCTATTGCGGCCTGGGTTTGAATAGGTGAGTCTCTAGCCAGCTTTGTTAACCCTAATGATGAAATTCGATACCCGACGTTGTGTATCAACAACAATGTGTATTTCTTCGGAAAAAGAATGCAAAAATTGGACCGGATATTATGGTTGAATAAAGTTTTTTCAAGGGTCAACTCTAATGTAGGATATGGGCACTTAATATCATAAATTTTTTTATTTTTTTTCAAAATAGTTTCTCGTCCAATAAAGCCGTTCCATCTGTGAATCATGCAAATCCCTTGAAGAATACGGGAGCGCCATCTGGGGAATTGCTGCCACATTTCGGTCTGGCGTGCTAACCCAACTAAGATGAGTGATGTGCATTATGTGACCGGGATTTGCTTTTAGTTGTTATGGGAATTCCTATAACTTAGGATAACTAATAGGTAATAATAGATTAATTAACTATTGTGCAACTAGCATATTGATTATATAATGGATACGAATAGGAATTCACGGTTTTTAGTAAAGGAAATTCAACTTTTCAAAGAAACAATAAGGATTGGGAAATTAGATTCACCATTAAGAAAATAGTTTATTGTTCTGTTGGCCATGAGAAGTTATTTTCTTGGATTAGTAACATCAATCTTGTGTGTGTGTATGTGAGTGTTAATATGAGAATACTAAGCTTAGTTTAATGTTAAATCATTGCATAGATCAGACCCTAGATTCCGAGATCGACACTCAATGAGGCTGTCGTCTAATTGCCGCATTGTTCTATATTCTCAGAATCGCATTTTTGTTGTGACGTTAGACGATACTATCGAGTACTTTTTGAGTTTCGGAGTCTAATCTGGACAGCAGCTTTTAAATAATAATAATAATAAATTCGTTTATTTCCAATAAAACATATTTACATGTTGTAGGAAATGTTGATAGGTAATACTATTTCAAGAAAGTTTGTTTTATACGAATTAAAAAACACTATTGAAGATCAAACAGGTGAGTATCGGCAATAACAAAATTGAAAATATTAGGGCATTCCAAAAATAGCATTAAGTAGGTACACAAAATAGGCATAAAAAAGTGATTTTTATGACATTACATTTTAACAAATCATTGAGTAAAGCCTACCACCTACCATTAAATTAACTATACGAAGAAAAAGCGAGAAAGTATGTATAATAATAGAGCAAAAATTATAGATAGGTTGTAGAGAGAAGAATATACCAAATTTATATTTATCTACGATTATCAACAACTTAATAACTAAGATTATCAGTTAAGAATTCCTCTACAGTATAGTAAGCTTTAGATATCAATATTTTTTTCAGTTTATTTATAAACTTGTTCAAGGAGAGTTCTTTATACTGATTCGGAAGTGTATTGTAAAGCTTACCACACATATAGAAAGAATTTTTTTGATATGCTGCTGTTGAATGTCTCTCCAGGCTTATAGTATTTTTGGCTTGTCTGGTATTTGATTCAAAAAACGTGAATTTATGTTTGTTCTGATGTACGAATTTCGTGCCAGCAAAAATATACAAGGAGGGCAAGGTTAAAATATTTAACTGTATAAATCTGGGTTTGCAGGTCTCAGTAGGTTTCATTCTTAACATTGTTCGAATAGCCCGCTTCTGAATGATAAATGTTGATTGACTAGCGCTTGCATTACCCCACAACATGATACCATAACCCAGCACTGAATGAACGTTGGCATAGTAAACTGTTTTTAACAAATCGAGATCCAACCCTTTAGCTGACAACACTTTAAGACAATAGCACGATCTACTTAGTTTTTGATTTTGTGTTTCAATGTGCATAGACCATTTAATATGATCGTCAATGTAAAAACCCAAGCATTTTGTAGAGTTAACAAACTGAATAGAGTTTGAGTTATGAATGACAAAAGCAGTGTTTTTGTTAGACAAGCTAAATCTAATACCTACGGTTTTATCTATGTTTATTTTGATTTGGTTGTAGGAACACCAATCCTTTACATCGTTGATTATGCTTTGGGTCCTCCTCTCTGCTACAACCTGATTGTCCGCGACTGCCAAAAAGAACGTGTCATCCGCGAACATCATGCACTTACTAGAACGAACACACAGCGGTAAATCGTTTATGTATATTAAAAAGAGAAGGGGACCCAAAACAAAACCCTGAGGGACTCCGCTGACCAGTACGCCTTCTCGAGAGACCTGAGGTGAATCCCCAGTACCGTCCTTCAAGACTGTCACCTGCCTTCTGCCTGTTAGATAGCTACTGAACCAGTTCCCTGCGACTCCTCGGATCCCAAGTTGCTCCAACTTCAGAGCCAAAATATGGTGGTTCACACTATCGAATGCCTTTTCAAAATCGCAAGACAATCCAGTCACACAGAGACCACGGTCAAGAGCCATTAACACATGGGTTGTAGATTTTTCCGGTAAAAACCCATACTGATCCTTACTCAAAATATTTTTTGTGTTTAGAAAGGACATTAACCGTAGGTAAAGTATTTTCTCTAATATCTTTGAAATGCTGGACAACAGGGATATAGGTCTGTAATTTGACATACATTTTTTTTCGCCCTTATTTTTGTATAAAGGAATGACTTGGGCCAGTTTAAAAACATCTGGAAAAACTCCGGTTTCGAGGCTTAAGTTAAATAAATAGGCTAAAACACTAGACAGCACGGGCGAAAGTTTTTTCAGTAATGTAGATGATATGAGATCAAAGCCGCAGGAGGTTTTGGACTTGACTTGTGATATGATTCTATTAATTTCGTATTCATCTGCCGGAGACAGGAAGATTGAATTGTTCTGACACGTAACTTTACTTAAGATTTTTGTTTTTTCCTGGGTAGAAATGTCGCGAGGAGTAACCAAATTTAGGAAATAAGAATTAAAATGATTGACCAAGGCTTCGGGATGCTTTATGTTCTCATTATCGACGACCAGTTCTTGGATCTCATGTTTTTTAGGTTTATTGTTTGTTTCGGATTTAATTATTTGCCAAACTTTCTTTGTTTTATTTTCTGCTGAATATATCTCTCTCCTGTAGTGATTTTTTTTAGCTAAAACAACTGTTTTTCTTAAAATTTTGCAATACATTTTTGTATGGTTATGCAATTCAATGTTGTCATCAAATTTGCATTGAAGCAGTAATTTGCGTTTGGTTCTGCAGGAAGTTCTTATTCCAAAAGTTGTCCAATTTTTTGTTGAATTCTTAACTCTTACCTTTCTGAGGGGAAAATTTAGTTCGTAGAGAGAAATCAAAACGTCAGAAAATACTCTAAACTTTGACTCAACACATTCAGCTTGGCTAAACGTCACGTCCCAATTCATTTGATTAAGTGAGCTTATAAAATTCTCTTCACGCCCTTTAGTAACAAAACGCTTGAATTCAAAATATTGCCCTACTTTATTACATGAGTCCATTTTTATGTGCAATATTTGTGCAACCTCGTGGTCCGAAAGGCAACTGTCCTTCAAGTCTACATCAAACTCATCTATATTGGTAAAAATATTGTCAAGGCAGTTTCGACCTCGTGTGGGTTGGGTTACAGTCTGATGCATATTCAAGGACTCGACTATTGACAGTATTTGTTGCCTTTCAGTAGATGGCACTAGAAAATTTAAATTAAAATCACCACACACTACCAATCTCTCGCTTCCAGTTCGAAATACTTCCGATAACAAGCTTTCCAAATGGTTCAGAAAACTGTGAATACTTTGGCGACCTGTAGATACAAATGATAAAAAGAAAATTACCCACTCTTGCTGCAGAAAACTCAAACTCTTTTTCAACTATCAAATGATTGTATGTATTAATGTTTTTACACTCAATGTGATTCTTGGTAAAGATACAGGTACCCCCGTGTATGAATTGTTTTCTACAAAAGGAAGATATAAGTTTATAGTTGTCAAAATTACAAAAGGTAACTTCGTTTTCATTGAGCCAGTGCTCGGAGAGACATACAACATCCGCTGGGGTTTCAGACAAAAATATACTTCATTCTAAAAATTTACTCTTTAGAGACTGGATGTTTTGATGCAGTATCGAGAATCTCTGTTTATTTGCGAAAATTATAGCGCCCTCTTTTAGCTGTTGGGGTGTCATCATTTTGATGTTCATTCTTGTTAACCTCTGATTCGTTGTTGGACAAAACTTCGTTTGAAGACCCTGATTTGCTGGATGTAGCAGTGCTTGTGGCCAGAAGAGCTGGTTTGCCTATATTGCAAGATGCTGTATTGTTTGATATATGTGCAGGGGCTATCTTATTTCCCGCGAAATTTTTGTTTTGTGTGCTGCGCGAGTTTGGAGGTATCTTTGACGTATTTTTGTGTTCGGTTCCATTGTCGATTTCCATTTGTTGTAGTGCGTTGACATCAAAAACTTCACCATCTATGACTAATGCATTTCGTTTCATCTGAACGTTATAGCCTTTTTCTTTCGCTTCATATCTATGTCGAAGTAAGACCTTTTGAACTGATCTTTCTTCGCTATCCAAGTCGTTTGAAATTGCATACTGAGAACCTTTTAGTTTATGGGCGTTCTCTAAAATGAAAAGCTTTTTCTTAAAATTAGCCATTTTCACCATTACAGGACGGGAACGGCCTTCAGCTCGCTTACCAATCCTAAAAACCTCCTCTATATCTGCATCGTCTAGTTTTATCTTGAGGATAGTTTCGAAGATGTGTAGAACTACAGATTCCAGGGGACCATCTGAGTTTTCCGGTATACCATATACAATACGGTTTCTTTTCCGCATGGATCGATCTATGAATTTTAATTGGCTAGACAATTCGGAGCAATTTCCTTTTATATCGCCAACCTCACTCTTTATTTCGGCAACTTCGTGGGCAATTTTGGCAGTCAAAGCATTTTCCACTTCGCCTAATCTCGTGTTCAGTGCGGCTAGTAATTCTCTGTTGCTTAGATCTTCATTTTCAGAACCCATTTTGGTTTTTATAGGTGACAAAACTATGTAGCGCTAACTTGATGCGGTAGGACTATAAAAGTAAATAGGTATTTCTGCTGGGACAGGACGAAGGTCCACAGCGGCTAGTGCGTTTTTAAAGGTTTCTAACTAAATGCAATGCAATGCTACTGCTTTATCGCGAGGTGGGAATATCTATGAGTGAGAATATTTATGCTAATTTTATGCTAATTTTAATTTTGATTGTTCAGGCTGTAGGCAAATTTAGCCTTTATTAGCGGAATAATACAGATCTCTTCAACTCAATATATCCTCGTTATTCAACGTGAGAAGCAACATACCAACTGATTACAGACTTTCCTCATCATTGCACTACCACTAAACTCACTAGACAAACAATGCAATTTAATTTGAACTCATTTCAGCTATTCTAGTATCAATTTTGGAGGCATTGTACCTAGGGAAGTCTACAATTCCAAGGTAAATTTTCCCCAAATTGAAACTAAAAGAAAAATTTTACGTCATAAATTCATCTAAATTGATAATTTGTGAAAAGCGAACCCAGTTAGGCATAGGGATTATGTAGGTACATAGGAAAAGGTAGGTACCTATTCAGTTTGAATAGTTCAAAAAAATATATCTATTATCTAGGCACTTCTTGAATTTTCAGATTTCGAGACAAATATGAAAACTAAATGGAGAAGAAAATATTTAAAAAGTTTAGGTAAGCAGAACAGAAGAAACAACATTTAATTGAGCTGGAACACTGAGAAAACACGCAAACTTTCCTACAGAAAGAAACCTGTCAAAATGATTCAATAATAAATATTTAACAATTTCGCTACTGCGAAGACATGTGTTCTACTTGTAGGATTTCAGGCCTTCGTATTGACAGCAAATCACATCGATAATGTTCGATTCCTGAAACAGTAACGCCGAGTCTACAAGAACATAACCTTCATTAGGTTCGGAATAGAGTAGGGGAGAAGTGTCATGAAAGGGACGCGTATTGATAGGGACACCTGCAATTTAGGCAACTCTTATTACTTCAATAACTCTCCCAGCTGTTGTACGTGATGCCCCCACCACACAAACATTCTGCACCCTAGCGGAAAACGATTTGGTACGTTCCAGAACAATTTTTTGCTTTAGGTGGTTTTCAACGGTCAATTTTGTCGTGTGTTTTCTTACGAATACCTATATCACCATAAGTACTGAAATATACTGAATTTCCAGTAAATTTATTGTCAACGTAGGTTTTAATTGTTTACACTCTATAACGTGTGATTAAATTTGCAAAATATTCAATAGTTTTTTTGTAATGAGTTGATTTTGAAGAAATCATCCACAGGTGATGAAAGGGACATATCATTCGGTGTTGAAAGGGACGTGTCCCTTTCATTACTTCTTTTTTTTTTATAAAATGAATTCCAATATTAGTAAAATATCACACGTTCAAAAAATAGTAGCCTACATAAAAGGCTATTTTTTGAAATGGTTGAAATTCAAATTTTCAAAAGACAAATCTTTCAATTTGAACATTTCAGTACGAACTACTAACTAAGCCTTTGTTAATATTCAAGTAATTTTTTTTGTCTTCAGAAGTAAGTTGTCTTCAGAATAATACGCCAAGAAAACGATTGAAGGAAGTATTGAAGGAAATTAAAGAGGACGAGTTCACAGTTAAGTTTTTAAAAAAATCTAATAGGCCTGACACGTTTAAAATTTCTGAAAGTGAGCCTCCTTTTGACGTTAATCTGAGTGATATCGTACTAAAGCTTCCAGCAGAGTCCTTATTCTTGAAGCAGGGGAGCAGCGTTCCCCCAGGAGAATGAGCGTTCTGTCTTTCTCAATGATATGGAAATGATAATATAAGTAACAAAAACGGAACACTCGTACTCCTGGAAACGCTGCTCCCCTGTTTCAAGAATAAGCACCCAGAGCCTATGAAAATGACTGGAACTAAGAGAGTTGAAGGCTTTTTATCCTTTTCTATTGACTTGTCATATTACAATGGATTTGAATAGTTATAAGAAGTGTTAAACTTGATGTTTTTTCTTATAAATAAACGTTTTTTCTCCCTTCTTGTGAATGTCCCTTTCAATAATTTTGTTGTCGCTTTCAATACATATGTGGTTATGAAAGGGACAAATTCCATTTTTTTTCTAAATCATACTCACCGACACTACTTGTTGCAAAAGCTTTTTGCAGCTCAACTTCGTTGAACAAATATATAGACCTTAAATCACGGCTATTGCCGCGGTTCTAGACCGATTTTTTAGTGAGCTGTGATACCAAGTAGATAAAATGTCCCTTTCATGACACTTCTCCCCTACATAATATATTATTTATTTTTAAATAATTCACATATTACATTGTTTTCTTTTCTTTTTTTCTTATTTCAATTTATACGTTGTACGAATTTCTTTTAATTGAAATTTAAGTTGAAAACTTTAGCGCGGAAACACCACGCGTTATATGGCGGTGCTTGCGACGTCAAGAATTTGTAAACAACAATCGCAACAAACGAACTCCTGCTGACGCAGTGCTGTTTTTGTGTTATGTAAGTGTGTTGAAGTTTGCTTTTTGTAAAAATTGTTGCAATGGATGAAGTATATTGTAATTGACTGCTTTTGTAAATTTTATTCCACTTGCAAGTTCTCCATCGACGGTTTGTTTACAAAAGCGTGACATCAAAGAAGGTAGCCATCATGGAAGTATTGTTTTTCCGGGAAATTTTTTATTTCTAATTTAGTATTATTTTTTGTGTAACAAGGGCGGTATCAGCTGAATGAAAACTGGTCATGTAAATATTGTGCAGTAAATTATGTATTTATATCAGAAATTTACCTTTTTAAAAGCAATTTACTTAAAATATAAAAATAAAAATGTGGTTAAGTAACATACGAATTACAGTTGGAACTAATTACTCTGGCTAGGCCTGAAAATACTAGAACAATGTCTTAAGCTTGCACCGACTTAAATATTAAAATAATTGCAACGTTAACAATTCTTATCCCTACTTTCATAAAATGGCCAAAACTAAAGCGTAATTAGTGGTAAGCTCCTAAAAGCTTATAAATAAGGTAAACAACTGTATTTAGTTATACAGGATTTGAAATATATAACTCCTCCCTCCTTAACCTGTTGTAAATTGGGATTCTTGTACCTCCGATAGGTCAGATAATTCAATTTATATATTTGTTTGCGTTTTTCGTTGTTTACATTTTCTGTAAAAATACAATAATAAAATGGAAATAATTAAAATGGGTAAACCTATGATTATATAAGTGTTAACATTATTGTTTAAATAAGCTAATTAATATAGAGGCTGAACTTGTAGTCTATCAGCTTCTTGTAATTATTCTTCATGATCAATTTCTTTGACCTCTAAGGTAGTAGTATTTTCTGATGATTCCGGAATATTTATTTTGGAAATTTTCAATTCAAAATTAAAATTTCTATTAATCTTTGAATGTCTGGTTTATTATATTAACTTGACATTCTTCAAGATCAATTAATGTTGGACTAGTGATTATCGCAATGTGATTGATTTTTTCGCAATAGGCCCCTTGCATCAAATTTTTTTATTGCTGATTTCGATAGTCCATCAAAAATAAGTCAACACGTGTTTTTTCTTTTTCTTCTTAGTCAAAAATTGACGGAGATACAACGCTATGAAATATGCCTATGACGTCATCAGGTATAATACTTTATGACGTCGCACATGCTCACTATATCTATATATACAAAACTTAATATTTGTATAACTTCCGAAATAATCATATTTGGGCGAAATGAAAAAAAAGTAATGATTTTTTTTCGATTTCCTACAGTTTGCAATAAACAATAATCAATTTAATTTTCCATGCAAGTACCCTATTGGTTACTATCGTCAGGCTCTTCTTCAGGATCGCTAGTAGTTGACCATTAAGAAGTTGCCTAACTGTTGGTTTGTCATAATGTATTTTTGAGAGGGAAAATAGTTATTGTGCTTTGCTGATCAGATTTTAGATACATAAATCTTCTTGTTTCAGTGTTTCTTGATTACATATGTGTACATCTTCTAGTTGAGGGCATTCCATATACAGGTTGTAGTAAATGTCCGTCGTAAGTAGTAGGTACGGATTCTTACTTTTAACGATAAGGTCTTGGATTGGTATAGGTTAGATTTTACATAATACAAATGGTTTGGACCTTTCATATTGATATTATTTAATATAGAATTCAAATCTAACATGATATGTAGATTTTGGTAATCAATGGAAATGTTTTGTATCCTATTAAATATCATTTTTTTAATTTGTCTCAATAGTTAAGAATTGGTTATGAAACGTTTTCGTAATTTTTTTTAATATTTGGGATTGGCTTTTCAGATTTTTCTCAAGTATTTGTTGATTTTCGTTCAAGGTTTGGATGTAAGAATCGTATCTTGCTCCATATTCTGCGTCTAAAGTGCCATCGAGCCACTTTTGAGTTGTTCCCATGAAATTTAAAAATCCTCTTTTACTTCTTCTACTGTTAAGACCTTTAATAGTTTGTTTCATGATTTCCATTTGAGATTTACTTGTTTCAATATTTGTTTGAAACAATTTTGAAAAATAACTAGACCATGTTGTACCATTCAATATTTTTTTATATACCTTGCAGTATAATTGTCATATTTATGTGGTAGTATACCCTGTTATGTTGACTAGTTATATAGGTAGCTCCCAGGGAAATAGGAAGTACGGGATTTTCCAATGTTGTTATCATGTATGCTGCTTGGGCGGTTCCCATAAGGATGACCAAGAGAATGAGGTTCATTCTGATTAATCCGAAACATGATACTGTCTTTGTCTCAATAGTTAAGAATTGGTTATGAAACGTTTTCGTAATTTTTTTTAATATTTGGGATTGGCTTTTCAGATTTTTCTCAAGTATTTGTTGATTTTCGTTCAAGGTTTGGATGTAAGAATCGTATCTTGCTCCATATTCTGCGTCTAAAGTGCCATGGAGCCACTTTTGAGTTGTTCCCATGAAATTTAAGAGTCCTCTTTTACTTCTTCTACTGTTAAGACCTTTAATAGTTTGTTTCATGATTTCCATTTGAGATTTACTTGTTTCAATATTTGTTTGAAACAATTTTGAAAAATAACTAGACCATGTTGTACCATTCAATATTTTTTTATATACCTTGCAGTATAATTGTCATATTTATGTGGTAGTATACCCTGTTATGTTGACTAGTTATATAGGTAGCTCCCAGGGAAATAGGAAGTACGGGATTTTCCAATGTTGTTATCATGTATGCTGCTTGGGCGGTTCCCATAAGGATGACCAAGAGAATGAGGTTCATTCTGATTAATCCGAAACATGATACTGTCGTTTTACATTCTGTTTACTAAAGCGTGGTTGTGTATTATTGTCATAACGTAGATCTGGTTCTTATTCTCGATTTATATTACGTTTTTCTAACGATTTATTTTATTTTGACAATATTTTATTTTGTATCTCATTATTTAATAGAGCTAAAGATTCCGCTAGATTTGTAATATAATCTGTCATCAATTTATTGGGTGATTGTTCGATCGGCATTGCGTAATTTAGGTCTGCTTCAATAATCTGAAAAGATGAATATTCTGTTACGCTATGCGTGCTGTTGTTATAGTTTATTATAGCAACTATCATTAAATCAACTATATTTTATATTTTTATGAGGATTCTGTAATTTCAAACTTGTTATACTTTCCCTCAATGTCGAATGAAATCTTTCTATAAGACTATTCGAATTTGGGTTTCTGGGAGTTACATAATAGAAAAGTATTATACAGTGTACATAAATCTATAATAATGGAGTTTTTAAACTCTGTTCCATTATCTGAGGTTATCTTATCAGGGAATCCGTGGTCACTAAAATATTTTAATAATTGTGACGTAATTTCCACGGCAGTTTTTGTCGTTATCGGGTAAGCTTGGCTTAACTTTGATCTGTCAATGATTGTTAGAAATTTTTGATTATTTATGATATATGTATCCATAAAAAGATGTTCAAAAGGTTTCGTTCCAATCGCTGTTGGTTTGAAAACTATCTTGTATGGATGTCTTCCATACTTTGTTTTGTTACAAATTTCACATACCTTAACGTATGCTTGGACATCTTTTTCCATGTTTGGCCAATAATATATTTTCTTTAGAGCAGAAACGGTTTCATTAATTCCTTTGTGGGATGTTTTCGTTTCATGATAGAATTTGATTTTTTCTAATTGCTCATTCTTTTCTGTAATGTCTTCTACGAGTGAATTGGAAATATATAATGTGAATGAATTTGCATTAAACAGTGTTTGCAATACTCGTAGTATTATTGGTTCTAATGATTTGTGGAAGAAATGAAGACAATAAATCTTATTTGGTGACATGTATTCTTCAACTAAATTATTTATTTGATCCATAGTAGGGTTATTTGGTAAAAATAATATCATTCTTTTTTTGTTTGGAAGTAGTTTCATCATTTCTTTCGAATATTATTATTATCGGAGTAGGTATTTAAAGATTATTTAGTTATTAAATAATTTGACGTGTTTCTTTGTGTAGGGTGCTCCTAACACAGGGTTTTCTTGTGATGTATGTATAGTTTGTTCTGCTTCTGAAGGTGCTGGAACTATTCGTTCATCTTCTGAATCTGAAGGTGCAGTAACTGTTTGTTCATTCTCTGCATTCTCTTATTGAATCTTTGGTGATTCTTCTTTCTGAATTTTCGATGATTCTCCTTTTCTACTGGAATAACTTTTTCAATTCCATTTTTGTAGTATTCTCTACTTTCTGAATCTTTGGTGATTCTTCTTTTCGAATATTTGATGATTCTCGTTTTTCTATTGGAATAAATTATCATTTGTGAAATTATATTTATTTCCGATTTTGATTTAGGTTCTGGTGTCTTTTATATTGGTTTCTTCTCTGCTTTTGGCATATAAAGTTCAGTGTCTAGGAAATATTCGGGGCATCGGGATTTGACGAATGAATAGCATTTATTTGCATTGGAGGTCTTGATAAAGCGGACACGTTCATATTTAAGGTTCCTTTGTGTGTGATGTATGATTTTCTTATCTTTCTTCAAACATTCGTTAATTTGGCAAAGTTTTTTTTTATAAATTTCCTATAATATCCAACTAGTCCTAGAAATGATTTTATTTCTTTGTTAGTTTTCGGAATTGGAAAGTTTTTAATCGCCATTACTTTTTTCGGGTTCGGTTTTGTTCCGTTTCGGGTAATTATATGACCTGAGAATCCTACAGTTTTATGCAGAAACTGTGATTTATCGAGCCGAATCTTTAGGTTATACTTTCTTAATCTTTCGAATACTCTTTTCAAATTCTTTATATGTTCTTGTAATGATGTGGAGAATTTCATACATCTGTCAAAATCAACATTCCAACAATAAACTGACATGTTTTGTTTGTTGATTTGAACCAATTAGATTGGAATTACGCGATAATTTGCACTAGTGCAAACTATCGGATAATTGCATAGTAACTGGTGTGAGAACTGGTGTTTTGACATTTTTTGACAAAAAATATAAATTTTTGATTCATAAAATTCTCTCATAAAATACAACTCGTGCAATGGAAATATAATTATAATTTGCACTCATGCGTTTTTAACTAAAAAAGGCACTCGTGCACTACGTGCCCTCGTGCTTTTTTCAACTAAAAATGCATTCGGGCAAATTTCCCAAAAATTATCGATAATTTCCATTGCACTTGTTCTATTACTATTGATAATTATATCGTCCATATACACCAAGCCTATTTTATTTTGTGGTCCTGCTAATAGGTTGTCCATAGCTCTTTGGAATATTGAATGTGCATTTTTTAATCCAAATAGCATTCGTTTAAATTCGTAATGACCATTTTCTACATTGAAAGCTGTTTTTGGTATTGAATCAGGGTGCATTTCAATTTGATGAAATCCAGAAGCTAGATCGAGTGTTGTTAAATAATTGCTTCTCCCCAAACTATCAAGTATATGGGTTATATTTAGTAACGGATATCTGTCGTCAATTGTCTTCTCATTTGAATGAGTCGTTGGTGGATTCTT
Source organism: Ceutorhynchus assimilis (assembly GCA_917834065.1). Classification (NCBI taxonomy): domain Eukaryota; kingdom Metazoa; phylum Arthropoda; class Insecta; order Coleoptera; family Curculionidae; genus Ceutorhynchus; species Ceutorhynchus assimilis. Next base: position 23,868,548 of record OU892278.1, read on the forward strand.
CAGGGGTTTTACATGCTAGACTGTCGGATCATGAGTTGATTTTTTGCACGACTATATTTAAATATGAAAGCAAAAAACCAATATTCAAAAATGTGCGAGACTTCAAAAATGTTAATCTTAATCAATTTGAGGATGAACTTCGGTCTATTCCATGGCGAAATATATATGACATGAGCGATGTCGATAGCAAAGTTGATTTTTTGAATGACAGCATTACGGCACTGTTGGATATTCATGCGCCTTTTAAAACCTATAGAATCACCAAACCTTATGCTCCATGGCTAACTGAAAATATAAAAGCCATGATGGTTGACAGAGACCGGGTGTTGTCAGGGTATAAAAAAAATAAAAACGTCAGAGATTGGCGGTCTTATCAACAGTTACGTAACATGATAACAGCAGCTGTTGCTCGAGAGAAAAAAGCATATTTTAATATGCAAGCTAATAGAAACTCAAAAAATTTATGGGCCTCTCTAAAATCCTTAAATCTGCTACAAAAAGAAAATAAAGTTGCCCTTCCTGAAAATCTAAGTAACGTTGAAAATATTAATAAGCATTTCATTGAATCAATACCAAAAATAACTGTTGATGACTCCCTGAGGAATTTTTACAAGAATAACATGAAAGATAACATATCAAGTGTCTTTCGTTTTAGTCCAGTGACAGAATCTGAGGTCTTGAATATTATTAAGAAAATTAAGTCAAAAGCAACAGGATTGGACGGTATAAATATTTTAACTTTAAGCCTCTGCTTACCGTTCCTTTCACCCTATTTAACGCATATTATAAACTATTGCTTGAGAGAATCCGTTTTTCCGTCCTCCTGGAAAAAAGCGAAGGTCACCCCTCTTCCAAAAATAAAAAATCCCGAATCTTTCAATAATCTCAGACCAATTAGCGTTCTACCGACGATGTCCAAGATCCTAGAAAAAATCATCGAGACTCAACTGAGGACGCATATTGAAAAATATGATCTTTTACCTGTGCACCAATCAGGATTTCGGCCCAATTATAGTTGCGCAACAGCACTTACCAAAATAACAGACGATATATTTAGAGCAATCGATGAAGGCAAACTAACAGTCCTTGTACTTCTTGACTACTCAAAGGCTTTTGACACATTGAATCATCAGCTTTTGAGCTCCATTATGCATTACTTGGGATTGTCCGGGAGTGCAAACAAACTGATGGATGAGTTTTTACTGGGTAGAAATCAAGCGGTTTTTTATGATAACAATCTATCCTCATTTTTGCAGGTAGCGACAGGCGTTCCTCAAGGAACAATTCTAGGTCCCCTGATGTATTCTTTGTACGTCTTTAGCTTTCCTTCTGCGTTTCTTTCTTGCTTTCATCATTTTTACTGCGATGACACTCAGTTATACTTGCCTTTTTCTATAACTGAATCCGATCAAGCTGTAGCTGCTATTAACTACGATTTAAATAATGTTCTGGATCTTTCTAAAAAACACGGTCTTCAGTTAAATACTCAAAAGTCAGGTATGATTGTCTTTGGACCAAGGAATCATAGAGAGGAATTTGTGGCTGCGTATGGGGGGTGCATTAAACTGGGTTCTGAGCCTATTGTTGAGCACAAATCTATTAAAAACTTAGGCCTTATTATGGATCAGAATTTAAGGTTTACAGATCATGTTAACAGGTGTCTGCAGAGGGGTTATGCGAACTTAAGGACAATTTACCAGCATCGCTCGTGTTTGAACAAAAAAATCAAAACCATGCTATGTGAAAGTTTTGTTTTGTCACAAGCTAACTATTGTGACACCATTTACAACCCGTGTTTGAGTCAAATAGATTAAAAAAAAATTCAAAAACTGCAAAATTCTTGCTTGCGATTGGTCCATGGTATAGGAAAATTTAGTCCAATAAGCCACACTCTAATAACTAGCAAATGGCTAAATATGTTTAACAGACGATATTTACATGCAGCGACCTTTTATTTTAATATAATTAAAAACAAAGTTCCCAACTATCTGCACAATAAAATTAGATACAGATCCGATGTTCACAATATAAATATTCGGTTCAGTGGAAGGTTAACACCCCCATTACACTCTCTACAAATCTTTAAAAGATCCTTCTCATATCAGATTGTATCAGTATTTAATCAGCTCCCATCCTTACTTCTAAAAACCAATAATAAACTATCATTTAAAAAAAAAATATTTCAAATTTTATTTGAAAAACAATTCCATTCTGCAACTTGAAGGTCGATGAGTACCTATGTTTTTTCTTCTTTCTCCTTGAAGAGAAAGAAAACTCTGTTTCTCTCCTTATCTGCTTACATTTTCATTTATGGCAGTAATAATTATGAACATGTTAATTATACTGCTGTGTCCTTTTATTTTTATTGTACGGGCTTTTTATTTGGTAGGTATAAACAAAATTGATATTTTTTTTTTAGGGTTTTATTTTTTTTGTTTTTTATATTAAATCTATTCTAAGGACCTTTAAGTGCAATCTAACTTTTCTGTCTACAGGGTTAGGTGGAAGAACAGATACCGATTTTTTTCTAAAAATCGGTAAACTGAATCTCGCCCTTTTTTTTATGAATATCTTGTAATTTCTTATACTTTATTTTGAAAATAAAAGACCTTTATTATTATTATTATTATTATTATTTATTTTCCGGTAATCAACTACCATTCTCCATTTTTGGGTACCATACTGGTGATGACCAGGGACTGCATGAAGGTTGAATAATGTTATCCTCCAACATTTTCGAAATTTGTTTATTCACTTCCGTTTTGTGAATGAAAGGGTAGCGATATGCTTTTTTATGTATCGGAATCTGGTCATGAGTTTTTATTTGATGTTTAACTTGATTTGTTAAGGTAAGTTTGTCATAAGGCTTTAAGAATATTTTGGGGAAAGCTTTTGTCAAATGTTGCAAAGCTTTATATTATTCTTCCTCATTCAAATGTTCAGTACGTAGATATCTTATTGGGTCATCCTCATAATTGCAAGGTGGTGATGAAGTAATTTGCCCTACATTAAACACATTGAAGTAATTATTGTCTTCGTAAATAGTGCTAATTTCTTCGAGTTCAGCCAAAGATAATTCAGATGAAAGGATGTCTGCTAGAACTTTTGCTAATGTTGCTGGTATAACATAAGCATCTTTGTTTACTAATGGGGTCAATATTTCTATGCCATCGGGTAGATTTGTGTTGAAATAACATAATTGTATCGAGTTGGATGATATTTCCAAAGTCTGATCAAAATCTGTACTGAATTGAAAAGGAATGCTTATTTCATCATTTATAAGGCACATATTAGAGAAATCTTTATTTAGATTGTTATCTTGTAATACTTTTAGTGCAATTATTCCATCGAAATAATCGTGAAAATTGTACAAAAAGTTCGATATTATTTCCTAAATTTAATTCATTTAAGATGGGTATTTGCACTTTTCCATGTGTTTTCCTAGTTTCCATAGAAGTTGATAATTTATTTTGAGAATTGATGATATAATTCGAAAAATATTCTTCAGCAATTGAAGGTCTAGTTAAGGATGTATGACTTCCTGTATCTATTAAGTTTACAAGGTGGGTCTGTTGTTTCTATGAAAGGAAGTTGATTTATTTGGTATGAATTCAAATTCAAAGCTGATTGTTGTCCGAGGCTGTTGTCTGAAAATTTTCATTTTCCAGGCCTTCTTGAGATTCTCCAGAATTTTGTTCTGAATCACATTCAAAATTATCATTTTGTTCACAAAAATCTGTGCTTTCTTCAGGGTCTGGTAATTCTAATTCGAATATATTGTTAATTTCTTCGATTGTATATCGAGAAGGTCCAGCAATTGGGTCTAGTCATATTCAAAAATGTTGTTCCTTTTTCAGTAAATCAATGATTATAAAAAAAGAATCCGAAATGCCTCAACTCTGAAACACCAATCACAAAATATAGAAAGATGGGACTTCTTACTGTGATAATACAATAACTGTAGCCCTTTTTCACACGTTGGTCTTGCAATATTTCTTATTCTCAGTTAACTTATTTGAACAAGAAGTGGGTATCACTGAACCAAATTCACTTTAATCCAAAACTTGCACTGCAATCCAAAGTCTTTCGCGCGACCAGGTTCCAGTATTTTCGAAATTTTTTCACGGTTCGAAGTGTCTTCAACTTTACTCAGTTTAACGCACTCTGAGAATCAAAATTCAAAAATCCGCACTACTACGCCAATTATGTTTTTATATAAGAAACAACTTTTTAAAAACAATTTCTTTAAAATATAAAATTAAAAATGTTGTTAGGTAAATAATAGGGCAATGTCCTAAGCTTGCACCGCATTTAGTTATAGAGGATTTGGGATATATAGGTAGTAAAAACTATCGAATCAAAACAAATTTGGAAAATTCAATTCCACTTGCAAGTTCCCTATTTAGGTGGTCATAGATTAGTTAATTATTGTGTATTACTGTAACAGTTAGAGAGAAAATATTTGGTATGGGTGTTTTGGTCCTTTCAATGGTTGGTTAAAACCTAGGCGAGAGAAAGTCCTGGAACAGTATGAGCAAATTTCAATGCAATTATTAAATCATATTAATTATTTAATTGATGTAGCAGTCTGAAAATGTTGTGTATGTAGCTCGCTATAATCGCCAGGCAACATTATGGAAATTAGTGATGAAGATGTTAAAATACAATGTCATTATGTTCCGCCATTGTGATAAAATGTTATTTAAATTACCAATAATGTTTATGCTAATAAGGTACGAGACACTGAAATAAAAAGTAGGTACTTTTGGAAAACAGCTATATGGTGTAGCAGGCATTTATATCGGTACCTACCTTGCATTTCAGGTTTATGGTGGTACTCTGATTCAACGAATAGAGCTGATCCAAGGCTGCTTTTGTCTTGTTTCGGACCGTGCCAATGTGGTTTCTCGATATCAGCTTCGCATTCATGGCAGTCTTTGGTACTCGAGTCACGTAGATGATAGAATTTCTTCCCACTCGATATGAATATTGACCAAATGGGTCAACCTTGTTCTTTGGAAAAAGATGGCATGGGGTTGATTTTGATCTTTCAATTTAAATATTATTTGAAAATCGGATGTAGGTCTGCATGTATGGACTTTCTCTCTGATCTATTTTGAGCTTCTGAATTTCACTATGGATGAAAAGCTTAAATTCCAAGAACATATCAACTTTGTCGTGAACAAGGCAAAGGTGATTTTCCAATCAATAAGAAGAACACTTGCACGAATCTACCAGTTTGACGACTCCTCTATGATAATGATATTTCACGGTGCTATAATGACCTTGTTCACATATGGAAGTAGCACATTTTAGAACAAATTAAGGCAGGCTAGATTCCAGAAAAAATTAATCTCTATAAGAAATCTTGTAGCAAAAACTATGATTGGCGACTATGTCACAACATCGACAGAGGCTGCATCTGTCTTGGCAAATATTCCACCAATAGAGCTGCTAACTATAGAGGCGCTTGATGTTAAAAGATACAGAGCAGGCCAGAATATAGACCAGGAAGGATTTATATTCGATGCAGATAAAGGAAGAGTCACCCATAGAATGTTCCCCAGTGTGATGGAAAGACCGCATAAAATTCAATAGGAAAGTAACACAGATGTTGACTTGCCATGGGCAGTTCATGGTTCATTACAAAAGAATAGAACAAACATTAGAGGATACATGCAACCTTTGTGACATGAATGAGGCTGATGACCCGATTCACAGGCTATACAACTGCCCTGAACAGATGGTGGCAGGTAGGAAGATACTCAACTTGTTGGATGCAAGTTATAACAATTAGATTCGGAGGGGAAACAAGAACCTCGTTCCGCACTATCGAGGCAATCTGACCCTGAACATCTTATTGGCTTCTTGGTAGCTAAGGACGCATTGGGCTTGCTGGATGGCATGGTAGCCGCAGAGATCTGCTTCGCTCCACGCTAACTGTATTTTGAAGATTTACTCATTTTGAGGACATTAGTAAAGGTAAAGGTGTAGAGATTACTATGTAACGAACAGTTGAACAAATAAATGGGATACATAGTTTAAGAAAGAATAATTGAATGCACAAGCCACTGCATATGCTCTCTTTATCAAAATAATATTAACAGCATAGTTAAGCATATTCAATTCATTTGCACACAGAAGAGTTTTAGTTACCTCCTGGGTTGTTTTACCCACTCTGGGAAAGGGTTATCATTCACACTAGCGCGCACTTAGCTTATGGACTCAATACTGAAGGATCGCAAATAAAGTGTCGGGGTACATCTTTGTACTCTTTCAGAGGCAAAGATAGGTTTGGGTTCAGTTCTTAGTTCAGGCTTTTCAGATCATGAAGTAAGTTACGCCGAATTAATTCGAAAAAAAAAATTCTAAATTTCAAGTACTCATGTCAAACAATTGACTGGGATTGCCTCTCTAATAACATCGATAGTACATTTTCTACATTTACAAATAAACTATCTTGTCTGGCTTCCGATGCATTTCCTCTTAGGCCTAAAAAAAATGAGCCACATAAAGCCTGGACTACTAAAGGCTTACTCTCGTTTTTTATTTACCGGCTATAATTATTCCTCTGTTCAAGGGTGGTAATGAGAACCAAGGTCCGAACTATCCTCCAATTGCACTTCTTCCCACTTTATCCAGAAGCATTGAAAGATGGTTAAAAAAAGGATATTATCATTTCTGCATGAAAACAACATACTAACTATTCACCAATTTGGGTTTTTAACCAATAGATACACTATAGGTACTATGTCCTCTGCCGTCAATAATGTTTTCTCTAGCTTGAACAATCTGCACTCTACAGCAACAATTTTCTGAGATTTTTCTAAAGCAATCGACTATGTAGGTCATAATATCCTTATTAACAAATTGCAATATTACGGAATACGCGACTCTTCTTTGTAATGCTTCAAGTTGTATCCGAACAACAGAAATTAGCTTGTGAGGGTTAAACGACGCTGTCTTCATGCAAGCCAATAGAATATAGAGTTTCACAGGATTCCATGTTGGGTCCAATATTATTTTTGCTGTTGCCCATTGCTGTTCATCAAGACATTGCTAGTCTGTCTTTCTGCCAATGATACTAGTTTCACTTGGAGCAACCAGCAGAATATTGTAGCTTTTTATAGAACCATGTCCAACGACTTGTTTGCCATTGAATCATGGTGCGACTCAATACCTTCTCTGCTTCAATGCTGCGGAAATTAAGGTTCTGTCATATAAAAGTACGTTGGTACCTACTGTACTTGAACTACAACTATTACAGATTTCTGTTGTTTCTAGGCACTTATAATAACAGTTCTACCAGAGTTTGACGTTACAAGGTGATTCTCACTGAATATTGAACAATAATTATCGCCTACAGCTTAGCCGAGTGTCTAGAATTGTCTAGAATTGCTAATTGTTCATATCACACATGTGCGTCGCACGGTTTTCCATTATTACAGGTGGTATATTTCAATGGGAAACTTAGCAGAAACCGATGTCATATATGTGACATTAAATATAAATACACAAAATAGATAATAAAACACATGTAACTGGATTATATATATTATTTCTGTCAAAAGTTATGCCTACCCAAAAAACGCGGTCGGTTTCAAACATCGTCGAATTTCATAATAGCGGTCGTGAACCTGTTAAAAAGTATTAAACTCAAGTGTAGTGTATTAATTGGTCCCAAGGCTTATGTAAATACAGCACTTCTGTCACCGCCGACCATCGTTTGTGCAGAGATCACGGAACCTGACACTACTCAGTGTCACATTGGCGCCCAACGTGGGGCCTGTCGAAAAGACTGTGACCCAGGCATTGAATCGACACTGTGTTTCATTCAATCGGTTCGATTTAATCATTTTAAAGTGTTTCTTCATGATTATGTAAGTTTTGCCTGTGAGCCAATCTAGTTTTGCATGTGATCCGATATCATGAATTAAAATCATACGTGTCCCGCCTCATACGAGTCCTGCCACACCTGAGTTCGACTGTATGATTTTATGTAGTGGAAAAATTGTACCAAATAATTCAGAACTAGACAAGATGACTGATAATAACGACGCAATCGCTATTATTCAACAAATTGTTATGACGCCAGAGATGCTGCAATCTTTACTAACTGGAATACAAAATGTTCATGTAAGTCAGCCTACTCAACAACCAAGTGTAAGTGTGCAGGCCAATTTTTCTGGATGCAAGACCCGTCTTGATGGAAGCTCGGGAAGAGATGTTGAAGCATTCATTGATGCTATGTCTATAAGGATTGCCTCAATATTCTAGATCAGCATGCTCTAAAACGCCTGTCAATGTTGTTTGAAAATTCTGCAGCTACCTGGTGGCAGGGCGTTAAATCCTCCGTCATCACCTTCCATGAGGCTATAGATTCTTTACGACATGCTTATGGATATCTAAAACCTCCACATCAGATATACAGAGAACCTTTTTCACACGAACAAGGTGAAGATAGGACAGATATTTTTGTGAGCAAAACTCGGGCCTTGATGTTCCATTTAAGAGGTGATTCTACAATCTCCGAACAAGTTCAATTAGATATGGTTTACGGTTTATTGAGCGAACGTATAAAGGAAAAATGCAACGTGAAAGTGTCAAGACATTTAAAGAACTTATCGAAGCTGCCCGCATCATTGAACAAACTTCTTTTGATAATGCGTCTGCGTATGCGTAAAGTGAATGAGACCTTCCGTAAACAAAAGTGCAATTTTTGTGAGAATTTTGGGCACACTCAAGAAAATTGTCGTAAACTGGCTCGTATACGTTCTGAACAAGTCAAAGCCAGCAGCAATGAGTCAAGCACTTGAAATGATACGAGTCCACCAATGAATAGTCGTCAACCTACTACAAAAAATAGTAAAATCTGTTTTTATTTTAAAGATAAAAGTCAAACTGACATTATGTTGGCAATACAATGTAAAATTGTCAATGCTTTCAAATTTTTTATGTAGAAAAGGCTTGTGTTGCCAACATAGTTACTAAATTTTTGACTTGGGGAATTATCTTTAAAAAAAAAAACGCACTTTAGGCTGAATACCCTGTCATGCTACGGTTGCGGAACACCGAGCTATGCCAAAAACTGCCACAAGTGCTCCAAACATCCAGTTACTCCAACGGATCCTACCAAAACCGCAATTTTTGCAGAGTTCCTCAGTACTTACCTGGTACAATCTGTTCAAATAGGCTCAGATGATTCTTGTCGCCCACTCGCCTGCGTTACTATTCAAGATCATAATGGTCTCACATACTACTTTGATTCCGATGCTCAGTCAAGCATCGCCGGCTCCCGATGGAGTGAAATTTTATTCGACGAGCATGTTGCTTATAAACAAAGGCAGTTACACTGAAAGAAGGATTTAGTAATAATAACCTAAAATTAGTGACTATTACTAAATCGCTTATTGAAATATGGCTTATTAAACCTTTGGTCACAACACACAAATTATTTGTTTAAAATTTGAGAATAAAGCACTTATTTAATGATATACTCTATCAAATAATAGTTAATTAACGCATATTAATAATAAATAAATATTTTGTTCTCTGAAGTTGGTGTTTGCTTCTGGATTTTCTGTCTTTACTAATAGTAAATTGATCATATTTTTCAAAAATATACGTTTGTTAATAATAAATTCTGGTTTCTTCTGCTGGATTAAACATAACTTTATATTTATTACCAGTAAGTAAACAATATTTGATTCAAATAATCATTTATTAATAGTAAAAAACGTTTATTCGTAAATATTATTTAGCTTTGTTACTGTTAATTTGGAATTATTTACCATAAGTATTTTTTTTCTTTAAGCCCGGTTGTACAATTGAAGCCTATCATGGCTTAGTTAAGCTTCCTGGTACTTGAAACCTTCCCATTTAAAATGCACAGCTGTAAGATTTGACAACACGTTGACAGTAATGAATTTTAAATAGGAAAGTACAAGTAACAGTTAAGCTTTAATAAGCCACGATTTATAAGCTTCGATTGTACCACTGGGCCTTAGTTTGTTCCTGGGAATAGGGCACTCTGAAATAATTAAAAACGAACCGATCTTTTTTTGAATTTATTTTTCTTCGGTAGGCTATATTCTCACATAGGTAACATCATTTTGTTGAAGAACATAGCAACATGGCGGGTGTATATGCGGCGACCTGTGAATGTAATAATGAACTATAACTCGATTATCTTCTCAGGTGTAATAGGAAAAAAAGGTGAATACAAAGTTGCTTGGTACCTATTAATTAACTGGTGCTTCTTCAGAAAATATTATTACGTTTGCAGTTTTATAAAACAACTTCAGCATCACCATCACAGCACGTTTCCAAAAACCGTTGTAATTCGACACTGTTGTGTTCCGCCACGCTATCTTCCACGATTTAATAATTATTACACTCAGAGTTGGGATAATATCATTTATAAGTTGACTGTTAACTTTGTATTTCGCCGAAGCACGCCAGAATAATGCAAAAGTAGGGAGTCGGTGGAACAGATAAGAGAAAACATAGGTCAAGGTGTTTCTTCTTTCACGCCTCGAAGCCAAAAGAACGAATAGCTCACAAATATAGGCGATAGACAGTGCGGATGGTGGCGGGTGTACCAACGTTTGTTTACTGATATTATAATTTATGTATGGAAAATAAAGATTTATTATTAGAAACCAAGGAACAAGTTGAAATTTCAACTAAACTGTGTTAAAATGGAACATTATATATTTATTAATCTATAGTTACCATTTGTTTATAATTACTAAACCAGAACATTCTGTTAATAAATTATATTTATAAAACCCTTGTAAATCAATGTAAGAAATATTTTGTTCATTATTAACAAACATTGTTTGATATAAGAAAATGAGTCCTAATAAATCATTTGTATTTTATAAATAACTATTTTTAACAGTCATATTTTTAATTACCAATTTAATGTATTTCTTACCAATGCATATTAATTATAATATTGGTTTGGTATTTGTAACCAAAGGACCTCGCACATTTCTTATGGAAAATGGCTTTCGGCTAAATTTTTTGAAAAATTGAGATAATGTAGTTCTCGATGTCCTGATTAAAAGTTCTCATGGGCACAACTCAATCCTATGATCAGTTTTTGAGTTATGGGTTGTCAAAATTGGCTTTTTTAGACTTCGAGATATTGATTTTTTTTCAAGATATTTGTTTATATTTCCTCCATTAGCACATTTAAATTAAAAGTTTCTACTCTAAGTTTTAGGCGTTTTGGTGTCTTCTTAAAATGTGGTATAAAAGTTCCTACAGCATCTTACACAAAATGGTGGCGACAAAGAAATGTCAATTTAGAAAAAGTCGCAAATAACTAAATTCGATCAATTGTGTATGATACAAAAACGAACGGCTAGATTTTGCCCTATTTTCAATATGTTGTTATCAAAAGTATACTTAAGAATACCTACTATAGTTTTGGATCCAGAATGTTATACCAGGTGTTCATTTTGTACCAGGGCCCCGGTGTAGATGGTAAATACCGACTGCAAGCGGGTTTCAAGTTCAAATGCTGTTTCAATGGGTATTATTCATTGTTTTTAGTTTACCGTAGGAATGGAGTTCACTAAAATTGATAATATTGACTAAGCCTAAGAAACATAGAATAGTCTCATCTTTTTTAAAACTGTACAAATAGACCCTGAGATAGGGCCTGTTTAGTGGAGTCATTTTGATTGCCCAAAGTGAGGCAATGAAAAAAATTATTACGTTTATTAGTTTAAGTAGATAGGTATAAGTCTGATGGGATGGCACTCTTTATTCCTACGCTATATCTGTGAGAATGGTTATTTATACAGTTTTAAAAAAGGTCACATACTCGTCAGTCCTCAGACTATTTTATATTTTGTACACTATGGCCGACAATATCAATTTTAGTGAACTCTATTCCTATGGTAAACTTAAAACAATAAATAATGCCCATTGAAACAGCATTTGAACTTGAACCCCGCTTGCAGTCGGCATTTACCATCTACACCAGGGCCCTGGCACAAAATGAACACCTGGTATAACATTTTGGATCCAAAACTATAGTAGGTATTCTTAAGTATACTTTTGATAACAACATATTGAAAATAGGGCAAAATCTAGCCGTTCGTTTTTGTATTCTACACAATTGATCGAATTTAGTTATTTGCGACTTTTTCTAAATTGACATTTTTTTGCCGCCACCATTTTGTGTAAGACGCTGTAGGAACTTTTATACCACATTTTAAGAAGACACCAAAACGCCTAAAACTTAGAGTAAAAACTTTCAATTTAAATGTACTTATCGAGGAAATATAAACAAATATGTTGAAAAAAAATCAATATCTCAAAGTCTAAAAAAGCCAATTTTGACAACCCGTAACTCAAAAACTGATCATAGGATTGAGTTGTGCCCATGAGAACTTTTAATCAGGACATCGAGAACTACATTATCTCAAATTTTCAGAAAATTTAGCCGAAAGCCATTTTCCATAAGAAATGTGCGAGGTCCTTTGTCAGAAACAAATATTTATTTATTATAATCTCGAATTTTTTTTCAGTGTAATTATGACTTTAGCAGATGGTAAAACTATTCAAGTGGATGCCTATGTATTTTGAGTCAGAATCGTATTGGAAGGCAGAGTTCATCACACCGCACTCCTTTCCATTCCTGAACATATCAATAGTAGGACCCTTCTAGGCGCTGATTTTCTAAAATCTGCCAATAAAGTGCTATAGATATACCGAATGACTCATGGTTTTATGGCGATGCTCCTGATCAAAAATATAAGTTTGCTATGTCTTGCTATATGGCCAGCTGTCACAACGTGCAGATGAAGGAAAGAACTTGTGCCTAGAAGATAAAAGTACTTTGAACAAACTACTCCATACTAATGCAGATTTGTTCCAACCAAGTTCTGAACCAACACTGTTTGCTGAACATTCTATTGATTCAATCGACGATATTCCAGTGGCTGTTACACCATACCGTATGTCAGAAACCAAGAAACTAGAATTAAAAAAAAAAACAAATTGATGTGTTGCTCGCACAGGAAATTATTGAAGAGTGTGAATTTTCTTATGCTGCGCGCCGGTAGTGCTGGTTCCGAAGAAGGATGGAGGAATAAGGCTGACGGTGGACTACCGCAAGCTAAATGCCAAAACACACCCAGGTCGATACCCATCGCCTAACATCGATGATACCCTCCATGCAGCGAAGATAACTCGAGAACTCAGTACATGACAACCTTAGATTTGAGATCCGGTTATCACCAGATAACTGTTAAGCCTAGCGATAGAGACAAAACCACTTTCATCTGTCCTTTTCGGACGTCTCGTTACACACGAATGCCGTTCGGCTTACGAAATGCACCCTCGACGTTCCAAGGCTGATTGACAGACTCCGTTCTGGCCTTCAGGATCTGAATAAACTTGCATATCTTGATGATCTGATCATTTTGTCAGAATCGTTCGAATCCCATGTGAAGCATCTGCAGCAAGTATTTGACCGCCTACGAATGTTCAAACTCAAACTAAAACGATCCAAATGTAGCTTTTCCTGTACTTCTGTTACGTACCTTGGTCATGTGATCTCACCTCAAGTTATCAATCCAGATAAGATAACTGCGATTTCCAAGATATGGCCTCTCCGAAACGTAAAAGAACTACTGTCGTTCCTGCAGACGTGTTCCTGGTATAGGCACTTTATCGAGAATTTTTCGGGAATAGCCAGACTTTTGACCTCGCTCACAAAGAAGAAAGCTACGTGGATTTGGGGCCTAGATCAAAAGCACTCATTTGAACATTTAAAGGCCCTTCTGACATCCAGTTCCATTATACAACAAGCCGATCCGTCTAAGCCTTATATTCTCAAGAGTGATGCCTACGCTTATGCCATAGGTGCATGCCTGCTCCAGGGGGAGGGTAACGAGGAACTGACCATTGAGTACGCCAGCCGACTCCTAACGTCAGCCGAACGAAATTATTCAACGACTGAAAGGGAGGCCTTAGCAGTAGTCTTGGCTACAACCCATAAGTTCCGTGGTTACCTAGAGTGCGCGCCAGTTATCATCAAAAATGATCATCAACTGTTGAAGCGGCTGATGACATTAGGATCACTTACAGGTCGCCTTGCCAGACCCATCTTGGCCCAATTCCCAATTGGCTCTTCAAACATATGACTTGCAAATTGATTATACGCCTGGCCAAACAAGTGTTGTCGCAGATATGCTATCACGCCCTCCAATCTCAGATTTGGAAGCTAATCTGGTTACCGATGAATTACCTAGACAGACAGCTGCTGACATGAGAATAGAGCAACTTGAAGATCAGGAAATGGCAAAAATTATCCAGTGTTGTGAAAACCCTGACCAACAAGACATAAGCTTTAAGATGTGACGCCGAACGTGAATACCTAATGACTAATGGTATCCTTTATCGTCATGCTCCTAAACTAGGAGAAGAAGAAGCCAAACTAGTCGTCCCAAAATCCAAAGTACTACAGATGTTATCAGAGTACCATGAATCTCCTTCAAGTGGACACTATGGCGTTGAACGCACCTATCAGCAGATCGTCAGTCGGTACTTTTGGCTAGGTATGCGTCTAAGTATAGTTGACTATGTCAGCAAGTGCATTGAATGTCAACGTTATGAGGCATCCGACCTTAAACATGCAGGACACTTACATACACCCGCCCAATTACAACGATTCGAAACCTTATCTGTAGACCTATTTGGACCACTACCTGAAACCGACGATAACTACAGATGGTTCCTCATAGCAGGAGATACTGCTAGTCGATGGGTTGAGCTGTTCCCAATCCAAATAGCTTCAGCTGAAGCATGAGCACGTTGCCTTTTGGACGAGGTCATTCTGCGTTATGGTGTGTCAAGAAAAGTAATCAGTGACAATGATGTACAATTTGTGAGTGTCGTCATGCAGCTGGTGGCCCAATGCCTTGGTTTCTAGCAATCATTAACTCCACTATACCATCCAGAAGCTAACCCGGTGGAGCGTAAGAATCGGGACCTCAAAACACAGCTTGCTATTGTAGTTGCGGATAGTCATACTTCATGGAAAGAGAAATTACCTGCAATCCGTTTTGCAATTAACAGTGACCGCTCCCGGGCAACTGGTTATAGTGCCGCTTACCTAACTTTCGGCCGAGAACTTAGAACGTCCGATGATGTTAACCGAGATCTACGAGCTATAATAGATAATGAGAATTTTGTGTGCCAAATTACACCCTATCTCCAAACTTTAGGCTCAACGCTGCGTGAAGCCCCTGATTATCATTAAGCCCAACAGGACCATTCAAAGAAATATGCAGATAGACATCTACGAAAGGCTCCCGAATATCAGTATGGTGATAAGGTCTTAGTGGAAATCCACACCTTGAGTAGCACTAAATAAACCAAATTTGCACCAAGAAGAGATGGTCCCTATGTCATTGTAAGATGGTGACTCCCACTACCTACGAATTCGCTTCACCGCATGATCCTACCATTGTTCTTGGGAAATACCATTCTTCATATTTGACGCCTTTCAGGACCATCCAGAACAAAGATCCACCGCCAGTGCATTCAATAAAAAAACGTGGTAGGCCTGCCGGTAGTAAGACGTGCACAGAAGAAGTACCTTCAGTCAGAAGTCGTTGTGAAGAAATCCGGCAGCATGACAATGAGGCTCCACGATAATGACGTGCACCAAAAACCAAATGCCTTTGTTGTCAATAAATAATTATAGGCAATCTCAATCACGTGATTTTATAATGGCCGTTCGGGTCAAATATTGCGGTGACAGGGGTGACAAGCCGGTGACGTTCATAAGGAGAGCATTTGTGCACATTTGTTTTCTGGTCCTTGCTGCTTTCGAAATGAATTTTATAGTCTATCTTTGCTTTGGTGTTTCTATGTATTTTTTATTGGTTTTGGCCATTGTTATTTTCATAGTGAATTTTAGTCTTTAGTATTTCTACGTATTTTTTAGTGTTCTGGCCCTTGTTGTTTTCAAAGTGAATTTTATAGAGTTTCTACGTATTTTTTAATTTATTAATAAATTCTGAGATGGAGAGTGAATATCTTAAGGTATTATTATTGAGGGAAAATCGAGCCTCTGTTAGATCCTTTCTTTTAATTGCAGCAATCCATAAAGCCCTGCGTTGTTTTGATAATTTATATTTGTAGATCAAAAGCCAATGATTTAAAATAGCAGGAACTGAATAAAATTCACATTATCCCTGTTACCTCGACTTCCACACCCAATAGGGTAGTGGACAATTTTTTGAAATATTTTTTTTATTAATCGCCATAACAAAATAAATAATAGTTGATGATTCTTTGATTTTAGAAAACAAAAATATGCCTAAAAAAAAATAAACAAATTTGTACTTATTTTAAACGCTATAATTTACCGCCCGGAAATTACGTCATAGCTGTTATGTTTTATAGTGTCAAGGCATTCCGACATTAATAAGAGTGGGCGAGAGCGCGGTCAGTGCGTCCTTATATTTTACATGCTTCTAGAAAAAGATGCAGATAAGCTCAGTGCGCATTGATTGACAAATCGAAATCTCTCAAAAAGTGGGGTTAAGTTAAAGGTGCGCCCGACAGACGCTAATATATCTCTCTTTTTTGCACTAATGAGTAAGTGTGTGTCGGATATAGGACGAAGGTTTGATTCATTTCATACTCAAATACAACAGCTATAACGTAGAATCAAGCCGCGAAATATTTTCGTTTAAATAGTGCGTCCCAAAACTCTACTTTTACAATCGTTTTAAACAAAGTTAGCATTTTTTTCTGAAATTTTTTTCAATAGGAATATTTTTCATTTACTCCATAGATGAACAATAGCTCATCGGTTTCATTGAAATTTTACCTTGTTCACTACCCTATTACGATGCAAATCGCTGGCATTTTAATTAACACAATACCTAAACACACAAAAAAAACACAGAATCCGATAATTCAAATCTTGACGTTTGTCCAGAATGTGACAGAATCAATGACATATAGAATGGGCACTTTCCAAAATTCACCGGTTTCTGAACCGGTGCGATACCGGTTTAATAGTTTACTCACCAAACCGTTCCAAAATGTACCGACTTTTTACCGGTTGAACCCGATCGTTCGTTCCAAAATTGACCGGAATGATCAGCTGTTTAAAACCGGTGAGGCACCGAATCCACCGGGAATTTTTGTCGGTTTTTTCGGTTGGAGGTTTATTGACACTTTTTTTTTGACATACATTAATTTAATTGCTTTGAATGGGCACTATTGCGCATTGGCAGTCTATTGTTAAATTGCTGCTTGCAGATGGCAGAATAAAAAAATGTTTGTGCGTGGGCGTCATTATGAAATCGACAAACCAAATATTCAGCTCACATAATCTACAAAAATCGTACTGAAAACTACCGTTTGTTGACTGTTAAAAATAATAAAAATACATACCTACCAACCTCACTGCATCCCACAAAAAAATCCATTCCAAAAAATAATAAGCACCACCAAACTTTGTCACCAAAGCGTTCCAAAATGCACCAGAAAGATCTTGTAACCGGACTTGCATCTGACTTTTACCGGAATTTTTGGACAGCTACCGGTTTATTTAACCAGTCAATTTATCGGTGAAATTTGGAAAGTGCCCAATAAACAACACAGTGCTTGACCCGAACTTCCATATTGAATTTCGTTTTTGACAGGTCAGTAGATTGCCTAATTCACTTCCACTCACGGGACGTTTTGTGGAGTTCAGGGGGAGATGTTGTAGCGTAACATGATTTTGAAATACCCTATAATGTTGGGGTGATTAAAGAAAGCGCCTAGTTTACTATTGTCAAAAATTATTTTGAAAGTAATGTCAATGTCAAGTTGTTGTTTTCTTTTAATGTGTGATTAGTTGATTGATGAATGATGTTTTGCCGAAATTTTGATATTAAAAAGTATAAAATTCAAGTGTAGTGTATTAATTGGTCCCAAGGCTTATGTAAATCCAGCACCCCTGTCACCGTCGACCATCGTTTGTGCAGAGATCACCAAACCAGACACTATCCAGTGTGACAATCGAAAAAATATCAAAATAAGAAAACATGACACTCCAACTCCATATAAATAAATGAGATAATATAAGGTTGGGTTGTTTTACTTTCAGTCTCAATTTAGTGACGTCACGTGCACAAAACTAATAGACAACTCCCTGAAATGGAGCTCGCACGTCGATTCTTTAACCAAAAAATTGAGTTCCGCTTGTTTTGCGCTAACATCCGTTCCCAAGGAACTTAACTTGTCAACTTCTACACCATTTCAACCTCAATTTCGGAAAAAGTAACTTTTATTTAGGAAAATGTCAAGTCATTTTCGGAAAAACTCAAATCAATTTCTGAAAAAGTAATGGTAATTTCGGAAAAAGTAAAGTTAATTTCGGAAAAAGGAAATTCAAATTCGGAAAATGTAAATTCATTCATAGCTTACTTTTGTCGAATTTGAATTTACTTTTTCCGAGTTTGAATTTACTTTTTCCGAAATTAACTTTACTTTTTCTGAAATTAATTTGACTTTTTCCGGAAATGACTTGACATTTTCCTAAATAGAAGTTACTTTTTCTGAAATTGATGTTGAAATGGTGTAGAACAGTCTACTTTGCCCTTTTGGAATCACATTTTCGAAACGCCCTTCCATTCTGGGGTACGTGCTGTGCGACTCGATTTGAGCGTATCTCCAAATTACAAAGAAGAGCTAAGTATTCGATAATATTCTCTAGAGCTCATTGCCAAGATTTTTTCAAATAATATAAAATATTAACACTCCCTTGCTTAGTTATATTAGAATGCTTAATCCGCAATCACTTATCCAGTGTTTTAGAAAAGCTATTCCATAACTATCTACTTAGAAACGCGGAGCATGATCTTCATTTGCCAACTTCATCCTCCGAGTTAATTGAGAACTCCATTCTGTACAATGCAAAAAAAATGCACAATCATCTGCCCGTAGCATCCCTTCCTGATTTCCGCATAGCTCTAAAATCATATTTATTAGAGAGAGCATCACATCTAAAGTGAAATATTTTTTTATGAATACATAATTTCGAGCGTTCCATATACTGGATCATTGTTTATTTTTATTTTTTATACAAGTAGATGTGTATAATACTATATATTTTCAAACTTGAAGCTTTGTGTACAAATTATGTATAAATGTTAGAGTCCCCCCAATATATTTTTCTCTTAATTTTAAATTTAAATAAATTTGCACAACAAATTTTCTGTCACGATACAATTAACTTACAAAAGTGCACCCAAAAAAAAACATAAAAGAATTTCAATAAAAATTTTACCCGGCTTTATTTGCTAACGAAACAACTGTTTCTATTCGTGATTGACTGCTTGTATGCAACCCTTATCGCATCGAATACTTCATTAACTTTTTAATGAATCCGGGGACCTAAACTGATGGTAGTATGAAGGGGACGTAGTTCTACCCCCTGAGCAAATGACGTCACCGAGCGTAAAATACAAATCATTTTATGAAGATTCGACTTCATTACGCGACAAGTCATTGCTCATATATTATTAAAACCCCTCGCCGAGTTTTAAAGTATCAACCCGTGTACGCTACAATTGGATCAAATAACCTGCAGTTTGAGTAGGGGAATTTTGTGAAATAACATTAAAGTTAAATGGCTTTAAGTTTTATGCTGTTATGTAACCAAGCAGTATGTGATTAGTTTTGGCATACCTATAGATTATTATAGTATAAGTTGCTCAAATTTATAGTCTATCCCATAAGCCCTGATAACACAAATTGAGGGTTAGGAACATAAGGTAATTGTATACCATAGACATGATCGTGGTAGGTACTTGCCACCTCGGTAAATTTGCTTTTTGTAAATTGGATTTCAGGTAGGTATAAGATGGGCAATAATTTTACATATGAAAGCAAAACATAATTTTCGTTCGTGTTCGGCAAAGAACCAGTTAGTTCCTAACATCTGATTTCATAATAGCTTCAAGTCCAAGTTTCTCCCTTATAGTTCCGATTAAGCAAGTTAGCAGGAGTCCATATTCCCTTCGATGAGAGTTGAGGTGGGCCCTTTATCCAAATAATTGCTTATATACTTATTTTACTCTCGTATCGATCTAAATATTAGAAGTTTGAAAAGCATCAGTTGACAATAACCACTTCCGAGTTCAAATCAGGATGACTCGACTGTCTGGCGATGACAGCATGCATGTTCTGCTTCAATCAGGATTAGAGCCCTCGATAGAATTCTCTGTCACACATCGATGAATGAAATGCCTTCGTTACGCTCCTAATGGGTACGTGACATGCTGAAATTCGGGTCATTAAAACCAAAGAGGACTCTAATTTCATCCCATTTAAAGTTCAATCGTAGAATTTACAGACTAAATCTTTTACTTTGAGGATATTTGATAGAATTTCAGATAGATACCTAATCTAATATGGAAAGCTTTGTGAATATAAGAAAATAAAAGTATTTTCAGGTAATCCGTATTTTTCTGGCATTTAATTTTAATTAAATCTTTTACTAGGGACTTGAAAAATATAGTATTGAATATATCCTAAGGCTCTCTGATTTTTCTATTTTCAGCTACCTATGCTATTCTATTACCTATCCAAATTACCATTCAAATTTTGAATGGGACAGTTTTTGTAGTTATACAGAGTGAAACAGGAAGCGCCCTTTGAAATCTAGATTCTTGATGAACGTCCTAGTTATTTCTAGCCCATTATAGACATCCTCTATGAATGAGACCAGATAATATCATTAATGTATAGTGCTCATGAACTGCAGCTTCTAATGGAAGTCATTCAACAGCCTCGATAGTTGTATATTATTTGACATAGTTATTCGCGGTAGTATATAAAAGTTTGTATGTACCGCAAAAGCAATTGATGTTTGAAGCCCTTCGCGTGTTTATTGTTGAATTTCCACACGTCATGTCGCAAACATTTTAATTGCGCCCTTGGCACATAAACAACTAAATGATTATGATCAGTTTTTGTTGAAATGTGGGTAAGTAATAGTAATAGATAATAGGTAATAATCAAGAAATTCTTATCATTAACATGGCACAAGTCAGAAGAAATCCCCGAGGACATTCAACATGCCTTTTTGAAATAGGGATCTGGTATTTATTTTTTCTAATCCTACATCAGTAAGTATTGTTTTATGATACCTAGTATAATAATCAAGTTAACCTCAAACCAATCAAAAGATTTATTTGCGTTGCATTTTGAATATTTTGTTAGTTACATTGTCATTATTTGAGATTTGAAGTTCAAATCGATGCTTTATGAGTTATAAACTCATCTTTAATTTATTAGTATTCTTTGTATGTCTGAAAATTTTTTCAGCTCTGATATTGAAACAAGGACAACATTCTCTCGATGTCACTACTTAATTCCGGAAGCATCTCCGATGAACCTTATTACAAATAAAGAAAGTTATTTGTAATTTAGAGCAAGAGAACTTATAGGGTCGTGGAATTCAGAAATAAATAATAAAATGTGTAGCCCCTTTATGTGCAAATGAAACCACTCAAATTCCAACGAACAATAATTTTATTTGGTATTTGTTAACAATGTTACTTTTTTAAAATTTTATTATTAAAACAGCTTGGTTTTTCCGGTAAGTACACGGTATGTACCTTTTCCAATCCGGAGCTCTTCAGGTTGTTTCCTATATTCAGGAATGAGCATAGATTGATGGTGTGACGTCACTGCAGCTGATCTAGACTCCAAAAGATGATCTTGAGGAATAGGTACCTACCCAGGAAAGAATTTACAGTATCAGGTTCACCAAATTTTCGAATATTACTATTGGTACTACAAGATAAAGCTGGGGCTGAAATAAATTAAATCCAAGTAACTGTCAAAATTCTTGAGATGTTACTTGAATTATGAATTGTTATTTTGCTGATTCTGAAATGGCGAAAATACAACTTTATAATGACAATTAGAAGAAAAGGAACATGTTACGAAAATGATAAATTTATGTAACAAAGTTGACGCTGCTTTTCAGCTGGCTTTGTAACTCGAGAAAGATACTGGGCTGGGACTCCTGTAACGGATTGAGATCGCTACCCCTATCGCTATGGCACTTGCTATCTTCTTCAGTCTTTTCGGAATTAATAGAGAGGGGACGCCAATAGACTTGGAGAAAATATATCTAGTTTTGTTTCTGTACCTCAGCTCTAAGACGCCTAAGACTGGTGGAAAATTATCGAGCGTCACCGACTGTACAACAGGGCTCACCGACGTATCCATTGAAATTAATATAGTATATTACGTTGTAAGTTTTGTAAAGCCATTACGCACTCATGTAATAAACATTCGTGCGTGAGATACTTTTCACAACACTTAATACGTAATATTATCATATATTACTTTTGTGGCACTGGAAAACAGATTGAATCTTGCTTCAGTATCTCATGGATGATAAATTGCTTTCAGTAATATGTCAGTAAATCCCTTGAAGAGGTAGGGAAAATCATTTTATTTACAATCATACATGTAATATTGACTTTACTGACTTTTAAAAAGTTCGAAAATGTCACTTTTTTGACTTTTACTTTCGGCCCACGGGTCGAAAGTTTACTTTCGACCCGTGGGCCGAAAGTAAATGAAATTTTTAAAATTTATTGTATATTTTTTGACTTTTACTTTCGGCCCACGGGTCGAAAGTAAACTTTCGACCCGTGGGCCGAAAATAAATGAAATTGTTAATTATTGTATTTTTTAGTTTTAATCCAAATGAAAATTTCAAAATTCGAATGATTGTAAATAAAATAGTATACATACCTCGGTGAAAAGTTTCATGAAGTAATGAAACACTTTCCACCTCGGTATGTAATATACTATTGTCGCCCGATAGAGAGTAGTGAGAACTACCAGAGTTTCCACTATGCACTGTAGGTTTTAGTACCGACCATTCCTCTTTGAATTATGTGTTTGACTAAAAGAATCTGAAAGGTCAAACCACGCGTTGGTTGAATGTTTTTAAAAGTTGCGAATGTTAAATCAAACAACAGAAACAAATAAAGAAGTCGTGCATTCGTTAATAGCCTATCATGAGGACCATGAATTGAAACCTCTTGAAAATTTTGTGAGGACTTCTAAGGAAAATAAAATGCAAACAAAGAATTGGAATTAATAGGTGGATGGTTAGAGAATTGATATCGATCTGTTATGGCAAGAAATTTCTGGTTTTGGTCCAAGAGTCAGGGAATACTGGCTTCGAAAGGATTCGTTGTACCTGCCACCAAATGGGAATAAACCCATTAAAGACATCAGACCGTTGAGCCACGGAACATGTCGAATACAATGCTGTAAGAACTGCACAGTAGTGCAACGTATTTGGTGGCCACTTCGGAGTCAATAATAAGTTATTGCCCGGGATGGATAAAACTAAATCAGCCGTCGTAGGGAGAATGGTACGAGATATGCGACCTCTGCGCTTCCAAGTTTCAAGAAAGGGCTCAAGACGAGATATATACAAGAAATGAAGCAATACTTGGTTGCCAGCAATACTGAAAGAGAATTACGGTGTATATCGAAGGTCTTTTTTCCACAACAGAGTCGGGATATAAGTACTTCATGATTTTTCAATGTGGCCAGATATCAAAATCAAATTCGCAAAAGGCTTTATTGTGAAAATACAATCTCAAGCCCAATGTGTGAAGTTCTTTTAGTTCTTTAGCGTATCAGTGCAGGAATCTCAGAAAAATGAATCAGCAGATTGGTGTAATATGCCTTATTGACCGATAGCTTCTTGAAAGAACTCATGCATATTATGCTGCTCAGAAATTCCATCCATTGTACCCGAATTCTTGTGGCTAAGAGTAGCAGCCTCTAGAACAAACAAGGATTATAAAGTGTTTTCATTCGGGCTTAAGGGCCGTCGTAAGTTGGAATTTCTTCCTGACGTTTCGCTAGCACGCGTGGCAAGAATCTTCAGAGGTGCTTCCATGTCGGATTCTGGTAGCACACTAACGCATTCCCGACCGCAAGTTGCATTTATGTGTGTGTGGTTGTGGTGGGGGAGGGGCGGGGTTTCGCAGCACGTGGCCAATCTGAAATTTCTCTGTACTCTAATCTTTCTTGTGTTTTTGAGGATCGGGTTCCAGATTTGGTTAAGTTTTAGTGTTTCTTCTTTCGTGTTGAAGTCCTCCGTATGTTTGTGGATTTCTATAGCTTCACGTATAAGACGATTGTGTAATCCAGAAGTCGGTGCAAGAAGCTTGACCTCACCAAATAGTATTTTGTGATTCCCTCCACTAAGCGCATGTTCCGCTACTACCAATTTTTCCGATTGTCCTAGTCTGCAGTTTCTTTTCTGCTCGTTGATCCTGGTTCCCATGGATCTTTTTGTTGTTCCGCAGCTAATCTAACTTTCTCTGTACTTAATAGGATCTTTCTTGCGTTTTTGAGGATTAAGTTAAAGATTTGGTTAAGTTTTAGTGTTTTTTTTTTTTTTTTCCTGTTGAAGCTCTCCGTATTTTTGTGGATTTCTATAGCTTCACGTACAAGACCGTGCAAGAAGCTTGACCTCACCATATACTACTTCGTGATTCCCTTCACTAAGCGCATGTTCTGCTACTGCCAGGGGCGGATGGGGAGCATACAACCGGCCCGGGAAACCGTTGGTACCGGAACAGAAATCACTATTTTTTCTGTTCGAGCTTAAAAACATTTTTCTGAATCTAAGTTTTTTAAGTAGGTACCTATCTAATGGTAAATGATGAGGTGAGGTACGTAATATGCATATGTACTCACTACTAACATTGAAAATATGGAGAAAAAATCTCGTTCACGGTTCAAGGTTCTACCAGGCCTTAGGCGGCAGTAGATATGAGAGAGCCTTGCAGTCCAAAGAAATTTTTCTAGACATCTTAAAGCTATTCCTAAGATGTTTACAAATGACATTCAAGACGTCTTGCTTTCGTCTATCAGACGTCTCAGAAACATCTTGAAGACGTACTGTTTAGGATAAGGATAATAAAGCCGAGCGAATCATCGCGGATCATCGATCGGCGTTTTATCAGAGGATTCTAGTAAAGATTTATCGAGATAATTGGGGATGCCTTGAAACGATATACAAGTGGCGACGTCAAAGGAGAAGAGTTTTTGAATTGGACGGTATTCGTATAATCGTGATTGTGTCCTACTCTTGATTAAAATTTATTTGAGTTTGGAAGAGTATAGTCTCATTTATCAACGAAGCCGCTCACGTAACAATATTTGTGAACTAAAAAAATCTATCTATATTAGATCATTTGTTTCTTTATTGCGAGTTCCATTTCTTCTCTAATAGTTTTTTTGATACAGCATACATTTTAAGTTACGTCACTAGGTACCTATTGACCCACATTTGGAAAATACAAGCATCGAATAGGTTTGTTATTAATTTAGTTTCCAGAGTGTGAATGGCAGCCTGGCGCAGTTTTTTTGTTATATTTGAAAACCACTGTTTCTGTCAATAAATCAATTCTATAAAGGTCTGACAGCGGTTTGATTGTGCATTTGCGATACAAGAGGTAAACATAATATTAGGTTTTACCTAAATGATATATTGGAGTTCGCGGTTTACATTACTAGAAAGATGATTGTAAAAGGCTTTGTTCGTGTTTCTCCTAACTTAAAAATGAATTTTCCTAAATAATGCATAAAGCTAAAGAAACATTTTCCAGAATTCACACAAAACCTAAATTACCGAAAAGATAATATTCGTGCAAAATTCACTTTTCCCAGTAGAATAGGATTTATCAACATTGTCGTTTAAACTTTAATAAAGCGCTTATAATAAATGAGATCACCTTAACTTTGTAAAAGGAATAAGAACTCCGAGTCTGTGCTCTCAGTTTCATTATGCTCATTATAAGTGCCATATTGCAGTGAAGCCTAATGAAGTATACTCAACACTGTTTATATTTTAGCTTGGATTTGGTTAAATTAATACTTATAATGAATATTGCGTAAAATATAATATTTATTCTGTGCGATGAAGGTGTATACCTAGCGGATAATAGTTATTTTTTTTTATAAAGTGTCTAGGTATTCACTCTTATATTCTGTAATCACGCAAGTCTACTAACCCTCAAGTCGGGCCAGAGTAAGTATGCAATTTTATTAATACGTCATATTTCATCTCAACTTTTAGAGGCGTATTACATACTTCCATCAAGGATATTTTGTGGCTTTCAAGCGGCACCTAAACTTAACATATCCACCGGGAATATTAAAGTGAAACTTACCGATCCCGGCGGAGCAAGATTTATCTTCACTGTCTTCTACAGTTTATTAAAGTGGTAATAATAAATGAGATCACCTTAACTTTATAAACTCGCTAAGAGTTCAGATCTGGCTATATGTTTCATTTCAAAACAATACTTTGTAGTATCACTTACAATGGAGTAGTTAACTGTGTTGAACTACAGTTCGTATTATGATGTTTTTAGTTTTGTCTAGTTAGATTTTCTTGTTGTTTGTATTAAATTCTGGATTTACAAAATAAATGAAATGTTAACTAAATTTATAAAAAGCTTATTAGAACACTTCTTGATAAATGGTTTATTTCACCTTTCTATTTTATCAACATTACTCTTCAAAACGATGTAAGAATATCCGCTAAAGAACATTATGCAAAATTATAAATGTCTATTTAATTAATGATAATTATGAAACTAACACTAAATTACACCGCCAATTTCTTAGAATATTGCAATTTTCATATCTCAGGGATCCACAATGTGTGTATCTAATGTCGCATAACTGCATAGCTGTGAATCATCCATAAAGCGTAGTAATGCAGCGGTTTTACTGGAATGTTTAATACTTCCGGCGGTATTAGAAGACTATAGGGCCGTGAATTTTCTAATAAATCGTTGCGGCAACCCCGATATTAACAAATATTGGCATGCGATGCCGATGAATATTGCAATATTAAAAGACGATTTCTAAAGAATTTTTCTGCTTATTTAAAAAAAAAAAAAAAATACTGGATTTAGAGATTTGATATTGGCGTTTCCGACATAAATGGATTTTATTGAAGCCTTCACGCAGATTTTGGGTTATGGTTCAGGTACTAATGTTCTATTATTGGCTACGTTCACCAGAACCAAAACGGATTATAAACAGTTTACAAATACCAACAGAATATGTTGGGTAAACTGTTGGTTCTGCTGAACGATTCAACTTTTCAATGATAGAACGCGATAGAACGTCACCTTCTGAATGACAGGTCACCACACAAAACACAGTGCTGAAAATTATAAACACTCTGAAATTATGCTTGCAAAAATGGCGACCGTTTGCAAAACATGTTTGGTTTTAAGACAAATTCAACGTAGCGTTCAGCAGAACAATCGCAAACCGTTTACCAACCTTTGTATCTGGTGAACGCGGCCATTGTTCTAGAATATCGTTCATTGCCTCGAATTTTATTTTGAGTTTACATGTATATTCGATCTTTTTCAAGCGAGTGATAGATTTCTTAAGACTATATAAACATATACAGGGTAGGTATCTAATTTGTGCATAATTCTTCGACTGTTCCTCAAGAAAATGTAGAAGAAAATTGGAATGTAGGTTAACATTGCTGACTTTGCTTATGAACGTGTTTGAATTTCAGCTTTCCCGTGGTCATAAGGTGGTTGGAGTTGTCTTGTTGAATTGAAACTACCAATATTAAAAAATATCTGGATTTGAGTGGAAACCTTATTAACTTTTTAAGTACCAGGCCAGAAATTGTATGTGACAATGAATATTATTATTTTTAATGTTTTCTGGATTGACAAGATTTTCCTCAATTTGTTACGACCATCCAAGCCAAGTTATTTTCTGACTAATACTAGCACTTTTTTTTTGGTGTGGAAATCGTCTAATTAAACTCCGAGTGGGCCGAAAGTAAATGAAATTGTTAATTATTGTATTTTTTAGTTTTAATCCAAATGAAAATTTCAAAATTCGAATGATTGTAAATAAAATAGTATACATTCCTCGGTGAAAAGTTTCATTACTGTCTCGAGATTTCAGTTAGACCTCGGCTGCGCCTCGGTCTAACTTAAATCTCTCGAGAGTAATGAAACACTTTCCACCTCGGTATGTAATATACTATTTATTTACAATCATACATGTAATGTTGACTTAACTGACTTTTAAAAAGTTCGAAAATGTCACTTTTCTGACTTTTACTTTCGGCCCACGGGTCGAAAGTAAATGAAGTTTTTAAAATTTATTGTATTTTTTGACTTTTACTTTCGGCCCACAGGTCGAAAGTTTACTTTCCTCCCGTGGGCCGAAAGTAAATGAAATTGTTAATTATTGAATTTTTTAAATTTTAATTCAAATAAAAATGTCAGAATTTGAATGATTGTAAATAAAATAGTATACATACCTTGGTGAAAACTTTCATTATTAAAATTTCAACACCCTGTAGATCGGTAACGAAGCTTTTGCGGACCTATGTTTACTAGAAATTTTAGTCAGAAAATAAACTAAAGAATCATCCCCTTTCGTTTGTACATGATATTTAGGAACACCCTGTATATAAAAAAATCAATGTTTATTTGTTTGTTTGTTTGTTTGTGCCTTATGCGCTCCTAAACCACTTATCCGATTACGATGAAGCTTTGGTAGGTTTTTATGGCTATCCCAAGGAAGGTTTGTGGATAGGTTACGCATCTCGGAAGAAGAAATTAATTTTGAATTAATTATTAATTTATTTATAAACAAACTCATTCACATTGCATAACAACATAACCCAACTTTTCTGTATATACAGGGTGTCCGGAAAGTCAACGATAATACTGAAAGGGTTGATGGAGCAACTCATTAGCATCCAGAAAAGCATAATATGACCTCAGTAAAAAATCGATGGTTTCCGAGATATTGTCACTTTAATAAAATTCGTTAAAATCGTCCTCTTAGATCAGATTTTCGAGTGTCACCTTGAAATTTTCATTATTCTCAGATTCTGAATTCTGTTTTGTAATGGTAAATAGATATTTCATTTGTCATAGACCAACACTAAAAGTCAAAGCTCAAAACATTTAATAAAAAAATCTTTTCAAAGTGGAGTATGGCTTATTTTAATTTTCCATCACTCAAGTTTAAATGTTTCGAACTTTAACTTTTGATGTTGGTCTATGACAAATGAAATGTCTATTCACCATTGCAAAACTGAATTCAGAATCAAAGAATAATGGAAATTTCAAGGTGACACTCGAAAATCTGATACAAGAGGACGATTTTAACGAAATTTTTTAAAGTGACAATATCTCGGAAACCATCGATTTTTTACAAAGGTCATAGTATGTTTTTCTGGATGCTAATGAGTTGCTCCATCATCCCCTTCAGTATTATCGTTGCCTTACCGGACACCCTGTACATATACAGGGTGAATCCGAAAGTGAGGCTTTTTTTTTAACAGTATGTATATCTCACCAAAATAAGTTGTTTGGCAGAAAATTGTTTATATAAAAAATTTAAGATAACGGAGGTACAGCTATTTTGGGGTTAGAGGAGACTTCCACTACAAATCACTTTGTTTAGATTTTTTCAAAAAAAAAGCCGCAAAAAAGCCATTATTAGTCCAACATAATGAGTCTTATTCCATAATAGATACTCACAGTTGCATTATTCCATCAGAAAAAAATTCATTTTCAACCTATCAATTTTCGTTTTAAAGTGAAACCGACAAAATTTAGGAGGGAAATGAAGCATCAGACAAATGGAAATAATTTTGAACAATTTTTGTGATAATTTTTATCATATTTTCTCTACTAAATCTTAGATTACCTATTGAAATTAGATTTTTAATGCCCTAAAATACCTGTACCTCCGTTATCTTAAATTTTTTATATAAACAATTTTTTGCCAAACAACTTATTTTGGCAAGATATATACCCTGTTAAAAAAAAACCTCACTTTCAGATTCACCCTGTATAAGAATCAGTGTTTGTTTGATGTGCCTTATGCGCTCCCAAACCACTCATCCGATTACGATGAAACTTAGGTAAGTTGTTATGGCCATCCCAAGAAAGGTTTGTGGATAGGTTACGCATCTCGGAAAAAGAAATAAATTTTCAATTAATTATTAATTTAATTATAAACAAACTCATTCACATTACATAACAACATAACCTAACTTTTTTTTTGACAATATGAAACAACGTTGCCACATTTCATTTATTTAGGCTTGCACATTCAACTGACGTAACTTTATTATTTTTTGAATTCGAGAACGGCTAGACCGATCTTGAATTTAATACCACGTATCTCTATAGACGTCTTTTTCTGACGGAATGTTTTGAAATGTTTTGAAACGTTTCAAAACGCTACATTTTTGTGTTGCAACGGTGACGTCATATACGGAAACGGTTCAACCAGTTTTGAACCACTCTTTCAGCCTGTTTCAAAATAGATGTTAAACAGCTGACCTCAAAGTACCCTTTAAACAATAATTTTAGACATGTCACGGGCTCCGTTTTAAAACAGGGCATTTTTGATCAACACCGGTCCGATATGATGACGTAGCAATCGAACCAGTTTTGAAACGTTTTGAAACATGGTTCAACAGAAAAAGACGTCTTATATAAGCCGGTACGAAGCGGTAAGCGGTTCGAAGTTCGCTGGGTCAGCTAGTATTAAATATAAAAGGGAGAAAAAAATATTCAATTCTCACGTGTTTCGCTCGTTAATCAGTACCATCAGACCTATAATAATTGAAAAATAACTATAAAAGACTCCAAGCCTATCTCGACAAAAATAAAAACTATAAAACAAAGTACCAACACAGTTAAAAACTAACAGGTCCCCATTCAGAAGATGAGACATAGGTCAACAGACACAAATAAAATTTTAAAATATAAAAAAACATAAAAAATTAATAAACAAAAAATCTCCCCATTGTAAATGAAGGGTTGACACATGTGAAGTGAGGTTATGTTCACATCATACGATTTACGGCGGGTATTATAAAACTACTTTGAGAGTTAACTTAACGTTAACTTCTGGAATTACATGTAATTCAAAAAGTTAACTTCAAGTTAACTGTCAAAGCAGTTTTATAATACCCGCCCTTAGTCAATGAGATTATTGTTGAATGTTGAAAATAACGCCCGGTTCAAAATTGAAAATGTTATTCACAGAAATTTTAATAGGACTTTTCTTGGCCCGCGTGATCTCCATTTTCTCAAGAATATCTAACTTTTCACTCACTTGGGACATTCGTGCAATAGGGTAACGTTCTCCGACATTGAGAAATCATGACCTGATGATAGGAGATGGTTGGCAAACGCTGATTTTGTCTCAATAGCTTCAGTACTTTTGTTTGAGTTGAAAAGGTGCAGATGCTCCCTGACCCTGATTGAAATCCTTCTACCTGACTGTCCAACATAAACAGCCGAGCAATCACCACAATTTAGGGAGTAAGCCCCTGATTTTATTAGTTGATCCGTTTTATCTTTGGTGTTCACTGAATGTCTTTTTCAGGTCCGAAAAAAGTTAAAGATCTATTTAATTGTGTCTGATAGTTTAGAATGAGAAATTTGATAAGTGAATTTGTATTTGTTCATAACTTTAAAATAAATTTGATTGATTGTATCCAAAGAAAACCCATTATTGATTGCCTCTTCAACTTACTTCTTTCTTGAAACATTTGAATTTATCAATAGCATTTAAAACAGGGAACACCTTAAAAAAACATTTAGTGAACACCAAAGATACAACGAATCAACTATTAAAATCAGGGGTTTACTCCCTAAATTGTGGTGATTGCTCGGCTGTTTATGTTGGACAGTCAGGTAGAAGGATTTCAACCAGGGTCAGGGAGCATCTGCGCCTTTTCAACTCAAACAAAAATTTTAAAGTTATTGAGACAAAATCAGCGTTTGCCAACCATTTCCTATTATTAGGTCATGATTTCTCAATGTCAGAGAACGTTACCCTATTGCACGAATGTCCCAAGAGTAAAAAGTAAGATCTTCTTAAGAAAATGGAGTTCACGCGGGCCAAGAAAAGTCCTATTCAAATTTGTGTGAATGACATTTTAAATTTCGAACCCGGCCTTATTTTCAACAATCTTATTGACTAAATCATATGATGTTAACATAACCTCACTTCACATGTGCCAACCCTTTATTTACAAAGGGGAGATTTTTGGTTTTTTAATTTTTTATATTTTAAAATTTTATTTGTGTCTGTTGTCCAATGTTTCATCCTCTGAATGGAGACCTGTTAGTTTTTAACTGTGTTGTTACATACTTTGTTTTATAGTTTTTATTTTTGTCGAGGTAAGCTTAGAGTCTTTTAGGTTTTATACTTTTTATAGTTATTTTTCAATTATTTCAGGTCTGATGATGCTCATTAACGAGCGAAACACGTGTAACCGTCATTTGGGTTAAATTTTGGACACGTGATACGTTTGACTTTGATTTTTTTTTTTATATTCTTATTATTTGCAGATGATTTCAGGTTATACCTAGCAGTCAAATGTCAAAAGAACTGCCTTTTAATTCAGCGCGATTTGGACCAATTTAATGCATGTTGCTTGAACAGTAAGTTTTCTTTAAATTTGAGTAGACGTAGTGTCATGCGGTCTCATAGAATCCAAAATCCGATATTGCTTGACTATTCCTTGAGTTCTACAGCCTTCAATAGCGTTAATCAAATAAAGGATATAGGTATTATATTTGATCAGAAAATTGAATTTAACTTGCACATTGAGTATATAATATATATATAATAAAAGTCTAACAGCTGTATGAGGCATCCTCTTTTAACCTAAAAGCGCTTTTTAAAACTGGTCACTTTTAAAAATTTGTATTCTAAACCATACAAATTTTTAAAGGTACCAGTTTTAAAAAGCGCTTTTAAGTTAAAAGAGGATGCTGCATACAGCTGTAAGAATGTTGGGTTATATTTCACATACGTTGGAAGAATTCAGTAATATTTATTGTTTTAAAGAGTTATACTGTTCTCTAGTACTCTCTTCAGTTGAATACGCTACCGCTAGTCAAATTTGAAATCCTCACTATCGCAAGTAAATTGATATATATGTTAGAGAAGATTCAACGTAGATTCTTAAGAATAATAAATTACAA
This sequence comes from Ceutorhynchus assimilis, assembly GCA_917834065.1. Classification (NCBI taxonomy): domain Eukaryota; kingdom Metazoa; phylum Arthropoda; class Insecta; order Coleoptera; family Curculionidae; genus Ceutorhynchus; species Ceutorhynchus assimilis. Next base: position 23,901,655 of record OU892278.1, read on the forward strand.
ATTGAAAATGTCAAAAGCTCAAATGGACTATGCAGCGCTACAAAAGTTACTCGGAATTGTCTCGCTTAGACAGAGGAGTTATATAATAGATACTAGAATGATGTTTAAAATCATAAATAATAATGTTGATTTTCCTAAATTATTGGAGCTGATTTTGTTTCAAGTTCCACAAAGGCACACCAGAAATCATTCTTTACTTCACATACAATTTCATAGGACAAACCTGTTACAAATAAAATGTTGAATTTGTATACTTTCAGAAAAGATAACCTAGGGTCGTGAGCTCAAAGAAAAATTAAGATAACGTGTAGCCCCTTTATGTGCAAATGAAACCACTCAAAATCCAACAAACAAAAATTTTATTTTGTTTACAATATTATGTAGTCAATGTTAAATGTTGACAGCTTGGTTGTTCTGGTGAATCTGACACCATATACCTTGTCAATATGGAGCTCTTTAGTGGGTGTTGGGGTTTCACTTTCGTGAACTGGAGCTCTTCGTGAGGTTTCCTGTTTCCAGGAAGAGGATAGATTGCTGGGGTGAGGTCACTCCAGCTGATGCAGACTCCAAACAGTGATCTTTATGTATACAGGGTGATTGATGGTCGATGGTAGGTTAGACGTTTATGGAAAACGGAATGTTGAATATTTTTGAAAATTTGCATGCCCAAGTAATTGCTCCTGATCTATCTTTCTAAAATAATTTTAACGATGCGACGTTGCCGCTTATACCAAAAAGCAATATGAACTTGAAATTGAAATTTTAAATAAGGCACCCTGTATATTATTGCATTTTTCGCTCCGCTATTACTTTCTGATCATTTTTGTATAATACTGTCCTATACCTATCTCTAGTGATTTTCGACTTATTAATTAATTTCTTTATTTTTTCTTCAAAACATTGCCCTAGGTAAATTTATATTACTACGTCCCTGAGATTCGTAGAAAGTTCAAATTTTGGAGATAACTTAGGGAGGTCCTGCATATTACTTTTGAGCAAGAAAATTTGTTCTACATTATACAGGGCGGGTCAAAATTAGTAATTGTGCTGCCAGGTACAAAAAAGATGAAAAGTGCACTTTTTTAAATAGAACACCCTGTATATTATGAAATATTATGAAAGGCAATTAAAATCCCTTACAAATGATGTATCATGTTCCTATACCTAAATAGTAAGCTTTCGGAAATACAGGCAAGTTTCTGTAAGAATTGGATTATTTAAAAATTATGTCTTAATAAATAGCAGTAACAAGTGTGTTAAATGAACTTTTTCCCACGAATGTGACGTGTGACAATCACATGAGTAAAAAAAGGTACTGTACACACTCATTGGATACAACATTTTTTCTTATCGATAAAATTGTATAAAGTAAATAATAGTAAAATAAAATAATAACAAGATTTAATTATAATGATTATAATGCTCGTTATAATTGAGCAGAATGCTGCTTTCTTGATAACAGTTCTGGTAGGCAAAAATACGAGCAAAAATAAGGTAGGTAAAAAAAAAATAAGAAATGAAATCTCTCCCCTAAATAGACAAAATTTTCCACTGAAATTAAGGTAGCTACCACAGAGAATTAATCAAATCCAGAATGTGTCAAAATTCTTGAGATTTTTTAATTAAAACTTTTTAACTGAATTTTTGACCTGTCTGGATTTCTATTAAAAAATTTCACCCCTCAGTTGAGATAATAATTTAGGGAGTGAAACAGAAAATGGTTGTTCAGGCCTCTGCCTGGATTCAATAGAGTTAATGGGGATGGACTCACAAATTTGGTTCTCACCGACTCTATTTAGAGCAAATGATCCAATATTCTCACACTAAAAATTGATTTTGAAAGCCAGAGCAGCAGTACATATTTAAAATCCAAAAATCTGTGTTGACTTACCTCTTAAAAGAACGTGGCACTAAGCAATAAGCAATCTCACAAAATGGAAGCCAACAATTAAATGATAAAACTTAAAATATAATATTTATATTTCAAAAACAGATAAGGTTTATCAGGTAAAAATTCAATGATAATTTGAATATTGAAAAATCTATAAGGGAGGATCCAGAAATTCAAAGCACAAAATTATTATAAATAAAGTGGACTTGCCTGCCAGACTATTTTTCGAGGAAAGAGAGCGTTTTAGAAACCACAGCCAGCAGGAAAACGATCCCGTGTTTCTTATACTTACTGCATTCCAACCAGCTTCAACCAATCAGACGAGTACACCCAAAAGGCCATATTTACTTCAAAATGAAAACACAATGAAAGACCGCATGGAATAAAAGAGGATGGATAAAAATCCACTAAAATTATTTCAATTGTTTACAAATTATAATAATTAAAATTAAGGTTATGTCAAAAATAAAAAACTGTTAATTAATTAGATCATTAGGCCAAAAAATTATTATTTCAGAATCAGAAGTTAGAAAAGGACAGAAATATATCCATTTGCTAAGTGAGATAAATATAACTTCTTTCAATGAAAATACAAATGACTGTCAAATGCGAATTAACCAAAAATCAAGTTTTGAAAAATAAACCATTGGGCACTAGATGGGAGTACTGGTAAGATATCCGCACTTTACGGACATGATAGATAGATGGCAGCACTTGTATTATTTGAATTTAAATTTGAATTTTGTGGATATTTTTAGAATATTAGAAAATATTTTGAATTCTGAAATGGAAAAATACAACTTAATAATGAAAATAAGAAGAGATGGAACATGTTACGTAAATGATAAATTTATCGTAATAACCCATAGAATAAATTCTCCTCTCACTAGAATAGCCAATTTTTTTGAACAAAAAAGATATACAGGGTGCCCGTTTTAAGTTATAACACTATTGCTATCTCCGAATCGGTAAGAGCTACGAGGTCGGTTAAATCAGACAAAAAAGGCAGATTTTAATGTCCATTAAAGGCAGGATCACAGGGTTGCCATAATTTTGTTTGCTTCCGAGATATGAGGGAAAATGTACAAAATGCCTTAAACTTATTCAATGAATATTTCAAAAATTACCACCTTTAGAAGAAAGTGTTCAATACGAAAGTTTGAAGATATCTTCTTGTCTACAAAATGGCGTAATGGTTATCTTCACACGGCTTTCAGTTTTTGGGATATCAGTCCCAACTTCATTTTTTCAAATATGGACCTGGATTTTTTCATTTTAGTTTTCAAAAGAATTTGTCTCTCCCTCTAAAACGGTATGGAAATAGCCATCATCAATACTTTTTCCTTAGTGCGGACCTGATGTATTTCAGGCCAAGCTAATCTGCCTCTTTTGTCTAATTCAACCGACCTCGTAGCTCTTACCGTTTCGGAGATAGCAATACTGTTATCATTTAAAACGGACACCCTGTAGATGCATCTGATGTAAACTTCTGATGGATTTATGAAAACGTTCTTTAAAAAATAAGTATACTAAGATCTAGGAATTATGTGATTACTACTGAGAATGTATTGTTATTATTATTTTAAATGGCATATCCGCTGGAAATAATAGTTATTTATGGTACTAGTGTGTTATGTTGAAAATAAGTCACGCGAGAAAGATTTACACCACGAGGCCGTCAGGCCGAGTGGTATAAATTCTCAAGTGACTTAGGAAACATAACACACGAGTGGCATACAATGTTTTATCCAACAAGTGGAAGATATAATTTTTTAATGAGATAATAATTAATAAGCGTTGTGATCAAATCAAAGCTACTAGCGTCTTAATGTTGTCATTGGTCTTAGTACCCTATAAATGTCAGAATGACTTGACAGTGACTTTTTTATATTTTTGTCAAAGCACATACAGTAGGATGTTTGATTGGTTGCCACGGGCATGATACATTTTACATACATTGCTAGCAAATGTTTAAATACATTTTGACACTTGTCAGCTTTCCCTGCAGAAAAAGGAAGCTTCTTTGAAGAAAAAAACGAATAGAAAATGGAGGAAACCGATGAAAATCACGTTCCTGAGGATATCCTTACCGAAGCAGAAGAAGCAGCGATACAGATTTTGCCAATCAAGTCCCGAGATGCTTACGACAAGGAGTTCAAAATGTTTGTCTCACGTAAGATTGAAGGTATTGATGAAAATATTCTATTGAACCAACCAACGAATTTTATAATGACTTCAAATTCGAATAAACCGTTAGCGTTTTCCTTTAATTTCAATATCAATGTGAATTTGGCTTGTAATAAATAAATAGAATACTACTTTAAATATGAACGTGAGTTATTTGCTACCTCGAAGCATGGAGTCTATCCACCTGCAGCATGTATCATCAATTTCGGCGTAGAGCTCTCATGATCGCCGGGATTCGAACGCTACGCTCTAACCAACTAAGCCACCATGACCCTATAGATCTTTTTAATTTTTGATTGGTGTTATTGGAGAAAGTTGCGTAGTTATCCGCTCATTGCCAAACATCTCAATTCTCCAATAAACTAACACATTTATGGCACCGGTCCTAAATCGATTAAGCTCCTTATTACTATGTAGATTTCGTCCATGTATGTTGAAACTTGGTGTATTCGATGCCCGCATAAGCAATGTTGAAAAGGAATGAAGTTTTGTCGGATACACCAACGAAAAGCGTGGAAATTGAATATGAAGAGAAAATTAAGGAAAAGTGGAGGATTGAAAATTTTCGCCCTCGGCGGGATTCGAACCCGCGTCCTTAGCATTGCTCAACTCAAACTCAAAATCTCTTTATTTTTCAATTAAACAGTTACAATACATAGGTAGGGGAGTGAGGCCCCCCTCAAACAATATATACATAATAAATACTTAACCTAAGGACATGACTAACAACTGAAAACTCAGTGTGCGCAGCACACTACGTGCCACATGCGTGCCTAGCGCGCTGTGTGGCACTACCTTTAGATTGGCCGATGTTCTGACCGACACACTACTGTCCTTTTCCCATTGGATCTTTTCTCAACGTTCCCTGGTTGCCCTTTCACGTTCTTATGTGACCTTTCGGTCGCTGGTAAATACCACGGATGGCGCGCATTGGGCCACTATACTAGCCAGCTCAAAAAATAGGGGATGATGCCAGGTATGGAGAGCCGAGCACGCAACGCCCTATTTGTGGGGAAAAGTTCCAAAAAAACCTACTTCCAATTATCTTACTCATATGAAAGAACACAAAAAATCAAAAGTCGTGCCCTGTAGGGCGATATGGTCCGTTGGATGCTTCCTCAACAACAAAGTGTGAGCTAAGGGTATGTGCGCGTGAGCGCGGGTTTGGATTAAATGGGGTCGACAGCCCTGCACCCTGACCAATCCTGAGACCTGATGAGTCTCTAGGTAATGGTTTTGGTGCAGGTGGCGGAAGTTTGTGAGGGCTGTCATAGAATGGGGGTTGGGGGGATTGGGTGCAAAAATCTACCGGGATTGGGATATGCATCTGCAGCTAAATTGGGCAGATTTTGCCTAAGAATAGTGGTCAGATTGGGGTTTTCCGATGATCAATTAGACAAGGGCATTTCCTCATTGCCAGCGATAAAGGAGAAGTTTGCACACTTGATCGCAGGCTGGTTGGAATTTTCCGAAGAACAGAGGGTAGAAATTAGACCTATGGTGGAATTACCAGAGCCTCCTGCTTTACGCTAAGGGTGTTGGCGCCAGCGCCAAAACTCTTGTTTAATTTTGTCTTAAAGATAGGATTTTAGCTGTGCATTGGTGTAGGTTATTGATTAGCAGGTTCGGGACAGAGGGATGTTCATGGGGATTCAAAATAGATAGGTAGATTCTTGTATGGCGGATCGTGAACTATGGGCTTGTCTGGATCATATCTTTGTGCAGTTATTATGCGAGTTAGAGGGGAATTTGGTGTCGATTAAATTTGTCACTGATTTCATCCAGGTAGTCAGATATAAGTGGAATGGATGTTTGCTCATGCATGTCCATTATTCTGGCGTAGCTGGATTCCGACAGCACTCCCCTCAGGATTCGATTTTGGAATCGCTGGAGTTTCTTCCTCTGAGTTCTGGAGATTATGTTCCAGACCGGGGATCCATAGGTGAGCATAGGTCTTATGACCTGTTTATAAATTAATAGCTTATTACCTGGCGATAGGGGGGGGGGGGGGGGAGTTGGGACCGATGAGAGGGTACAATTTTTGCTGCGCACTGAAGGTGCGAGCCAAAGCGTGGGATAGGTGGTGGTGGAATTTCATTCTCTGATCAACCTAGGTATAGTACGCGCAACAATATACCGTTGACTCCTACTGCAATAAATTAACTACCTGGATTAGACCCTATTGTATAGGCCCCAACCTCTTCAAAGCTCAATAAATGGAATCAGGGTCGGCTTAAACATTTAGGTACCTTTATACCAACCAACCACATTATTTATTTTCATAATTTAAGATAATTGGACATTTTTCGTTTAAGGTAAGGGTAAAATAACGATAACAAGTATTATTTCAAAAATTATAATTCAAAAGTATAAAAAAAATATATAAGATAAGAAATATAAAAAAAAAAGAAAAAAAATATAATAAAGATATTAAGAAACACAATAGGAATTACGAAATTCTAAAACTACTGATAATTTATTCATTATTTAACTCTGTATCACTATCACTATTGTCATCATCTAGACCTAAACTTATAATTAAGGGTTGAACATTTGTAATGAAACAATTATAAGAATTTTCCACCTTCAGTACATGATTTACACAGTTTCTGAACCAGCATGTATTATTGTGATTCTTTTGCCTTTATTTGAAGGTGCCTTGGTTTGACCTTTTTTAGAAGAATCATTCCAACCTTTTCTTGGAGTATCATGGGTATCGAACCATGTTTCGTCAAGGTAAATAATTGGCCGATTTTCTTCCCTAAATTGTTTAAGAGCTGTTAAATATCTAAGTCGCCACTCCCGCAAACGTTGAGATTCCATTAATGTTTGCCTCTTATTAATTGTTCGGTATTTAAAACCTATTTTACTCAATATTGTCCTGAGGCTTGAAAGGCTACAAGAGATATTTGTTTCATCTTTTAACAGCCGTTCTCTGAGGGAAATCAAAGTCGGTACAGTTTGTTCCTCATACATTTGATAAATCTTCCTTCTCAATAGATCTATGTCATTTTGGTCAATGCTTCTAAATGTGCCAGAATCACTCCGTTTTTTTCTAGGATTAACAGGTTTAAGTACTATGTCTCTTACCGAAGATAAAGGAGTTTTTGTTAAAGTAGACGTCTCTGCTAATGCGTTCGTTGAATTAAAATTTCTACACAACAAAGATTGATACACATTTTTAATTATTTGTTTGGCATCGATAGATAAATGCTTTCTTCGAAAAATGTCACTTGAAGATGCCCCCCTATCAGTACACTCAAAAGGACGCCACATTGTCATAATACCACAGATAAGTCCAACTGAAAACTACTCTCTGGAAGACTACTAAAAACTAAAATTATAAAGTCAGTTGCTACTATTTATATTTTGGTTATTTTGACCTGATATGCAATATAGACATAGATATTCTCAAAACTCAGAATAATCTAGGTCATCAGGTATGTAACATACCTACCTGTTATAAATAGAATTTGTGATAATACCTGAGGATCCGGCTCTGCTCGAAAAAGGTTTAAATTTGGGGTTTTATGATTTATTACTTGGTCAAAAGGATAATGGGTGTTAATTTATTGCAGTAAGAGTCAACGGTATATTGTTGCGCGTACTATATTTGGCTTTTGGGGACAGAGTAACTGGAATGTTATTTACGATAAGTGGGTTGGCCATGGTGCTATTGGTATGCTTCTTGTGGAAGCATATTCAGCATTGCTGGTGCTACGCTCTTACCAAGCTACTCTAAAGATCTTTTTGATTTTTTATTGGTGTTATTAGAGGAAGTTACGTGGTTCTCCGCGCATTGCTAAACTTCTCAATCCTCCAATAAACCCACGCATTTATGGCATCGGTCCTAACTCGAATAAGCTCCTTATTACTATGTAGCTTTCTTCCATGTGTGTTGAAACTTGGTGTATGCGATGCTCGCATGAGCATTGTTGAGAAAAAAAGAAGTTTTGTCGGTTACAACAACCGAAAAACGAGGAAATTTAAAATGAAGAGGAAGTTAAGGAAAATAGAGGATTAAAAATTAGATTAAAAATCAGCACGGGCACTGAGGACCTGGGTTCGAATCCCGCACAGGACCAAAATTTGTAGTCCTCCAATTTTCCTTAACTTTCTCTTTCATTTTCTACGCCATATTACTACTTTTTTTGCCATCTGCCAGTCTTTCCTGGTGCCATATGTGGTTGTGGCTGGGTCTACATAGTGATGATTTTCGTTTATTTTTTCGAGGATCACACTGCCCGGGAAGTGTACATGTAAACCTTTTCCAGAGTTTCCTATCCGGTCTGGGTGTAGTTTCTATTTCCTGTTCTTAGAGAGCCAATCGTTCCTGGAGTGTCCTTGGAAAGGATTTCATAGAGCCTGGTACATTGGGGAGTCTGTTCGACCTCACAATGTCTTCTCCGTGATTCCTTCTTGGATGCTCTCAGGCATTTGTTGTAATCAGTCAGAGCTTTACAATGCTCGCTCCAATCTCCTGTTCGGTTTGCTCTATTGAAAAGTTTTCTTGATGTCTTCCTTTGTTTTCCGAGGTCATTATTTCACCAGGGCTCATTCCTGTTGGAATTATTTGTAATTGCATGACAGCTGTCTGCAGTTGTTCCGCTGTATAAAGTTTAAACTCGGTTTTATCAGGAAGGGCATTTAAATAAAATGTCATTTACATGTACATACTCTGTAAAACTCTTCCAGAGTTTCCTATCCGGTCTGAGTGTAGTTTCTATTTCCTGTTCTTAGAGAGCCAATCGTTCCTGGAGTGTCCTTGGAAAGGATTTTATAGAGCCTGGCACATTGAGGAGTCTGTTCGACCTCCTCACAATGTCTTCTGCATGATTCCTTCTTGGATGCTCTCAGGCATTTGTTGTAATCATTCAGAGCTTTACGGTCTTGCTCCACTATCCTTTTCGGTTTGCTTTGTTGAAAAGTTTCTTTGTTTTCTTCCTTTGTTTTCCGAGGTCGTTATTCCACCAGGGCTCATTTCTTTTAGAATTATTCGTAATTGCATGACAGTGGTCTGCAGTTGTTCCGCTGTATAAAGTATAAACTCGGTTTTATTAATGAGTCAAAATCTGCGAGAAGTTACTTTGTACATAAGGAGCATATACTTATCTCCAAATAAATAGTTTTATTCATGAAAAGAAGCATACACTTACACTGGATGCTCGTGCTCGCTAGTAGGTTCTTAGAGTTCGAACTCCATTTTTATTAATATCACCCATTATATCCTCGATTTTGTCAGTCTACTCGGAGAATAAAAGCAACAGTAAGTTCGCACAGAGTGATTTCAAAAATTGAAGTTGTTGGAGTAGGTATCTACCCAAAAAATTGCAGAATTTTGAAATGTTAGCCATTAAAAACTACCTAAATATCAGCCAACCGCTACCATTATTATAGGCGATTCTGATATAATATTTAACATTGACAAGAATCGTTAATTAAAGTGGCTATGATGATTCCAGACGCAATTTGATAGTGAAAGGTCGTTAATATAGAACAATTGCCAGAGGGCTCATTGTGAATTCATAAAGGAATCATTACATTGACCAATGGAAATCAATGACGTATTACGCTTCAATTATTCCATTCCAAAATGATATAAACCAGACAATAATTGTAATGAATGATTACATCCGCGCGATGCCTCCTTTCTATGAATAGTTAATTTGATTTTGTAAAAGCTTATGCCAAGCTGATGGAACGTATTGATTATTCCAATAATGGAAATAAAATTGGATGTAAAATTCCAATCAGAACGCCAATGAAAAAAAACCTTTGGTCCTTTCTCCTACTTCAAGCTTTAATTTTATAATTGCCAAGTTAAATTACGAGGACAGTCATAATACATAAATCAATTCTAAGCTACCAGATAAGTATGGGACCATTAAACTCACATTAAATTTTTGTTTGCTACGCCCCATACATAAACAGTTTCAAACTTCTTCGTAATAAATTACTATAAAAAAATGCCACATGTCCCAACACATTATATCCATTTCGTTATTCTGTATTCACCCTTACTCGAATCAGCAACTAACTATATTGTTAAGCCACCTGTCAGAGGTACTCTACATTCGGAGCAAGGATTGTATCTCATTTTTAACCCTCCGTCAGACACGTTATGACTCAGTTCCTAGCCATTATTCATTTTGTACGAATATTGGTTTGGGAATATTTGAAAACTCGCTGACATTTTTTAGTAACGAAAGTTTAGTTGGTTTTATATGTCTATCATTTTATTTATAATGCATTTTTGCCGGAGAATTTGTTCTGTTATTTCAATGACAGATAAATTATTCTTCATTGCCTTATCAGTAGGTATTGCTAAAGCAAATAGAAAATTATCCCAATTTACCAGAAAAATGATGGTAACACCCCGTTACCCACTTGTCGGTTATAGGTTATAAGCAATTTTCTCCAATAAAAACTAATTGGAATATACCACATTCGTTCGTGTAAAAAGCACATGTTGTGCGGCCAAATCGAATTTTACATAGGACATAAAAATAAATGTAGTATGAAAAAAGTTTTCACAAAACCAAACCCCCAAAAACCTCAACACACGATACAGCTGTTGTAAAAAAAGTGTCCCTAAATGTTTCACCCTCTTCCGGCATAAGCGCACCCCTCAGCACGTGACCCTCAACAATAAAACATCAAATCATAAATCCTGCGCCAGTTGAGATATAGGCTAGATAAACTTTCGACCGATTATTAGCTATTATGATCGACCCCATTTATTTTTTTGAAATTGAGTCTGTGGCATTTTTTGAAATTTCAACAATGGGAAATAGATTTGTCTATTCAATTTATCGCCACCTGCACCTGCCCTGACGTATGTTATAGACGAGCAAATGTTCCGATATATTTATCTACGTCGCCAATTGACCATATATTTTGATTAATAGCAAGAGCTGAATTTCCAAAAAATGTGAAGTTAGATATCAGCTCGAATTGTTCTTGTTGCCTGGTACATAATCCGAAATGCATTTTCTCCTGTACATACATTCCTTGTTCAAATGTTTACCGGATAACCCAGCTTTAAGGGAGCAAAATTCCCTTAAGCCTAACAGGAAGACTCCCCTTATTGCTGAAATGTTAGACCATTATCCAGTGTTATATGGCTATTGTATCCGACTTCCAAAACTTATGTGTTTGCCCAACTTCGTCTTATAAATAAGCCAGTGCTCCTTAGACCAACATTTAATGACTGGGCGTGAATTGCCGCTTAAATATACAGATTGGTCCTTTGTGGAGGCTAGTTATTCATGTCTAACGCCTTGTCAAAGTTTCTCTTGCATGGAAGAACTTTGCTATTTGTCTGAAAGTTTCGAGGGTTTCAATGTATGTTTCTATTTCCGTAATGCTATTATGTTTATTATCGAATTATGGAAAGTTAGCGCTGTTGCTGACATTTACTGTATATGTTACTTTTTCAAATTCTTTTGAACCGGTGGACTGATACAAAAATTTAATTCAATTTAGCATTTAACTTTACCCAATTTAAGAAGTTCGCGTAATAATATCCGGCGAGGCGTTGATGGATACAATAATGTCCTTTTTTTTGGAATAGATGAGAAAACACTACTTGAATACTTATTACTATTAGTATTTACCATAAATGAATTTTGAGAATAAATTACAGGTTACAGGGGAGAACTGACGAATTATATTGTATCGGTTTCACAACGTTCTTCGTCTTCCGATTCTCAATCTCCACTTGTTTCTATCCGGCCATAAATCTTCATCTAGTCCACTGTTGCAAATTTCAATACCTTTGCCTTTCATCCAGCTTTTCCTAGGCCTTCCTTGTTTCCCTCTCATTCGGGTGCAGCTGTCGTTTTGGTACTCTATCATCCTAGTCCAGTCTTGTCTTTGATTGACCTTACTTTTGTCCGAATGTTATTATTCTCTTTACATGGTGTTTTATAAGCGCTTTGCCCTGTACATTTCGATATTTCATGCCCTTATCAGATGTGAATCAGAAGTTAATATTGCTTCTTCAATAAATTGTCGATATAGGTTTATATTTGTTTTTTCAACCGCTTCCTCAAGAAAAATTGGGGTTATACTTTCCCAGGCTTTTTGTCTTTTGTCTACATACAGAAGATGTTATTCTTGTCCATATGTTATTTTATTTTCAATCACTTACTTATATTATACAATATAGATAGTCCACACTCGATCTCCCAGCCCTAAACCTGGCTTGCTCTCCTGCTTCCATATTTTTGTATTCGTTCTCATCTCTTGTTTTATTTGTTGATTATTTACCGATAGATTCTCCTCAATATACATACAAGTCACAGAAATATTTCTTGTTACAGCAGTATTTTCTTCTTTCTTTCTCAATTGTAGATATGTAAGAATTTTACTTTTCTTCTGGTTCAGTTCCAGGCACAGATTTCGTATTCGACAAAATGTTCCTCTATGCCATATATAATCGATAATGCCTAAGATTTTCTGGTCCAGGAGCTTTTCAGATACATACTTTTCCAACCTCGGAAAGTGTTAGAAATATCGAGAAGCCGACTGTTTTGATTACATCGGGGGTACTTTCTGCTTAAAATTTTGTTCGATCTCCAGTTAGTAGTTTCTCAGATTGTAGTCCTGGTACCCATGACAGGGTGACCCTGTTGCGGGACTCCAGCTTCTTTAGGAGTTGTTGGCAGTCCCATACCAGTCTGGACTTTCTGACAGAGCTGCTAAGAGCTCTTAGTGCTGCCTGACTGTCGAAATTGATGTATATTTTCGCTCTTCGTAGGTCTCTTTTGAGACACTTTCTAGCGCAAAGTTGTATTGTGAATATTTCCGCATGAAATATGGTTGGGCTTTCCCCTAGGGCTCTTGATAGCCTACAAAGTGAACCGTATAAAGGAGCGCGCCCACTGAGCCCGCTCAGCCCGGCACAGCACGGCCAGCGCGGCCGGCAGATTTTGATATGTTTGTAAACGAATAGAGTAGCGCCCACTGAAACGGAACCGCTCAGCTCGGCGCCGCACGCTCAGCCCGGCAACGACTCGTATTCTCGATAGGGCAAAAACTGCCGGTCGGTCCGCGTGTCTGCGACCATAGAAGCATTGGATTGTTTTATTTCATTTTATTTGTTGCATCATGTCCGATGAAATTTTGATTGAAACCGTTTGGGCATATGCATTGTTGTATGAACCCAAGGAAAAATATTATCACGATACCATTTGTAAAAAAAATGCTTAGAGACACGTGTCTTTTTTATTCACGAACCTACCACTTCGATAGTCAAAGTTGTTTTGAATGCGATTTGGGTCTGATCATGCCGAAGCAATGGGCGGTGGCTGCGGAAATGCCGGCCGCGCTGACCGTGCTGTGCCGGGCTGTGCGGGCCCAGTGGGCGCGCTCCTTAACTCTGCTCCAGTCCCTTGTTCTGTTTTCGATCCGTCTGTATACCAAACATATGACCTGTTCGGAAATACAGGTACGATATTTTTTCCCTCGCGGCCCTCAATAGTCACTTTGAAGGTGTGTTCAAATTCGTATCTCTATTGCATATAGTCAACTGGTTTTGTGATCACATCTATGCATTCTTTCATAATGCTCATGTGGCCGATAAAGTCCCCTTCCTTTAGTTTTAGGGATTGTGCAATTCTTGAGGCTCCCATGTAGGCCTCCTTTTGCAATATAATATCCAGTGAGGGGAGGCCTAACATGACCTCCAGTGATTGCGGCGGTTGGACAGGTGTTCATTGCTCCTGTAACTCCAAGACATGCATACCTTTGTACAGTTGCCAATCGATTTTGCGCTGTCTGTTGTTCTACTTTTGGCCAGCACACTATTGCAGCGTAGGTACACCTCGGTCTTATGTGCAGAACGGTCTCTGCTCGGGCGCCACCCTTAGAATTATAGTGGTTAAGGGCCCACGTGCTCCAGGTAACTTGTTACCGCGGAGACAGAAAATCAGAGGTCAATAGGCGCAGCTCCAAAATGAAAAACACAATCCAACTAACAAAAGTAACGGTATCGGACCAACTAGCCAATACCGGCGAATAGCTCCAAGGGACTGCTATTGCGTTGCTGCAGTACTCCTTCCACCTTCAGCTCGTATTACAAGGCGCAAGCGCGAACTATTTAAGATTGGGGCTGTTAGATTTAGCCTCCTTTTCCTTGTAAAAGGTACAATTATGGTTTTGTTGGGGTTGACGCTTAAACCCTCCTGTAAGTCATTATTGCAATAAAATTGCAAAGTTTGTGTTCCGCAGTCTCAGAGTCTTCTTCACAGAATCGGCATAGGTCTTATTCTGTTTTGCCCATTTTTTTCAGGTGGTAACCCAGAGGGCAGTGACCCGTAAGGAAGACCGTTAGCAGCCTTAAATCCGCTTTACTAAGGTCAATCAGTTCCTTTGCCTTTATTGACTGAGGCGATAATAGTTGTTTCGTCTGCCTTAGTTCTGTGGGAGGCTTGCTGAGCCTTTATCAAATTTTGGACTTCCCCTATTATATGGCTTTTCGTAATACCAAAGAAAGGTTCTGATCCAAGGAATGGTGTTGCAGCTTCTTGTTTTGCAAGTTGGTCCGCAATTTAATTCCTCTCGATTCCTTGGTGCCCTCGTACTCATGACAGGGTGACCCTGTTGCGAAACGCCAGCAGCTCCAGGAGTTGTTGGCAGTCCCAAACCAGTCTGGACTTTGGGATAGAGCTGCTTAGAGCTCTTAGTGCTGCCTGACTGTCGGAATTGATGTCGATCTTCGCTCTTCGCAGGTCTTTTTCGAGACATTTTCTAGCGCAAAGTTCTATTGCGAATATTTCCGCTTGAAAGGACTTTCTCCTAGGGCTGTTGATTGCCTACAAAGTGGGCCGTATAACCCTGCTCCAGTCTCTTGGTCTGTTTTCGATCCGTCTGTAATTCCAAGACATGCATACCTTTGTACAGTTGCCAATCGGGTTTGCGCTGTCTGTTGTTTTACTTTTGGCCACCACACTATTGCAGCGTAGGTGACAATGGGTCTTATAACTATTGTAAATAACCCATAGATCATTTTTGGCTTTAGTCCCCAAGTCTTGCTGAATAATCTCCGGCATGTCCAGTATGTGGCTATTGCCCGATGGTTTACTCTTTTGAGATGTTGGTTCCAAGGGAGTTTCTGATCCAAGGTGACTCCCAGGTATTTGGACTCACTTGCGAAATTGATTTGCATCCCATTTAAGGTTGGGCTGTTAGATTTAGTCTCCTTTTTCTTGTAAAAGATACAATTATGGTTTTGTTGAGGTTGAATCTTAAACCCTCCTGTAGACACCATCTGAAAATGACATTTGGGGCATTTTGCATGAGGTCACTAATGATCCTATCATGCTTACCCTATTGATGACTGTGAGGTCGTCAGCATATCCTAGGACTGTGATCCCTTTAGCGTTTAGCCCGTTGAGTTCATCAACTGTCACCACAGCAGTGGGGATAATACCCCCCCTTGGGGACATCTTTTGACTGCCGAGACCGTGGCAGAGTCGCTTCCAATGGTTGCTTTGATTTTCCTATTCTCGAGCATGGCTTCAATCCATGCAGTTGTAGTTTCATCAAGGCCCTTATTTCTAGCCGCTCTTCTTATGGATTCGTGTGAGGTGTTTCTCGAAGGCTCCCTCTATATCAATGAATGCACATAGAGCGGTTTCTTGATTAGAGTGTGCCTTTTCAATCTCAGTGACAAGACTGTGTAGGGCTGTCTCAGTTGATTTACCTGGCTGATAGGAAAATTGATTCTTTCGGAGCGGGCTTTCCGTTAGAAAATCACTCCTGATGTGAAGGTCAATGATTTTCTCCATGGTTTTCAGGAGAGAGGAGGTTATGCCTATTGGTTTGAATGACTTAGGCTGTTGTTTAAGATGCCTACCAGCCTTTGGAATCAAGAACACATTCATATCCCGCCAACTGGTGTGAATGTAGCCTAGTAGTGACCTAGTAGTTTCTCGAAGTTTTGATCCCACTTATGATCTGGTATTGGAGATGAGATCTCTAGATGTTTATTTTTACAATGTTGATATAATTTTCAAATATCCCTGCTTTCTGAACTCCTATATATGGGTCTATTTCTTCATTCTAGTGGATGGCCTTATTCAAAAACTTCTAACAGAGGGCTGTTACTGCCTCGGCTACGCAAACGACTTGGCGAATGTGGTGCGAGCGAAATTCATCGGAAAGAAGCCAGTTAACATCATAGACTCCTAGTGCAAGGAAGAGCAGATAATGGTCAATCCTCAAAAAAAAAAACAACAGTGGTGGCCTTTACCAAAAGGAGACACTTAACCGGGCTAAAACATTTGTGGGTAGATGAAGAAGCTATGGTATAGCTTCTAAAGAAGCTAGATACTTGGGAGTCATCTTTGACCAACGGCTCACCTGGAACTCGCAATTCCAAAAAGTACCGCTTAAAGCCACAAGGGCTCTGGATATGTGTAAAAGAATGTACGAGAAAAACTGGGGACTGAGACCGGAAATGACACTATTGTAGACAATGATGGTTAGACCCATAATAAAATCTAGTGCAGTCGCTTGGTGGATGAAAACTAGGTGCATAGTGGTGAGTGTAGAAGGCCTAATGAAGTTCAGAGACTACCAATCGCAGCGAAGAAGGTACTGCTTAATATACCTACACTCTATGTTCTCATAGAAGGTGGAGTCAAGTCGGTCTGCTAGAGACCAAGGCCAAGCACCACTAACAGGAGGACATACCACACACAGCAACAAGCTATGCAAAGAGGTCGAGGAAGATTAAGTCCTAGGCATACTCTGGGACCGCTGCACACCCTAAATAGACGGATGGAAAAGGGCCCACTTATAAGGGCAGAAATAGTCTGGCATACAGACGGTTTGAAAACAGACCAAGAAGCTGAGAAGGCTCGTTCCAGCCACCAACAGGACCGGAACCATTCCTAGGGGGTCGCAAGATCCATAGCCAAAATATCGATAGACAAATGAAAAAAAAAAAAAAAAAAGAAGCGTCCCAGAGGTGGCCAGTTAATCTACCGGGATACAAACATGCTGAAGAGATCATCAATAAACTTTTGGCAAAACTAACAGCAGAACTGCCTAGTAACAATCGAAAGACAGTAAGAATAATGGGGGGTCTTCTAACAGGACATTGCCGACTGAAAAAATACGTAAATTTGATGGGCCTGGCGGATTGAACCCAGGTTCTGCCAGGTGGAAGAGGAGTCGGCAAAAGACATACTCTGCCACTGTGAAGGACTTTCGAAAATGCAGGGACACTGAACCTATAAGCGGTTACCTTCACCATGGAACCACTGTCGAGACTTTGGAGTCTGATCAGGTAGACACAGTTAAACAGTATCACTCTAAATACAAGGAGGGTCACAACAGATGTTACAGGTCGCTGTAATATAGAGGTGACAGCGCCCCTCCATACATTTATCTATCTATCTATCTATCGATGTGAAAATTTTAGATTAATTTTCTTCGCTTTTCCATACACAGACGCATTTCGAACTATCAGTGTGGCTAGGAAAGCAAAGAAAACCAATCCAAGTACTTTCATAGCAAAAGTGCTGTTTAGTGCTGAATCCTAGTCTTAGATGGCGCCACGATCATATTTTGCTCGTCCATTCATAATCCATTATTCAGTTTTCTTTGTCCTTCTTCTTCTTAATTTTGTATGTGTGTTTTTGTTATCTTGATCATTCTAATCTGCGTTTGTCGATAACTATGTAGTCTTCTTTTTTTCTTTATTTCCCTCTCAATCTCTTTATCCCACGCCACTCTTCTTCTAGGGTTGTTTCTCTGTTCGGCCTAGTATTACATTCGCCGTTTGTTGTATGCTTTCCCATTGAATGCGTGTTGTCTACCTGGGGTTTCACATGGTGGTGTTCCAAGTTCTCCGTCCAGTCTCATCTGGTACAAGTTCTTCACGCTGCTGTCATGATCTATGCTTTCCAGGTAAAATACTCTCATGCTGCCTTCTTTGTCTTGGGTAAGGAGTATGGCATTGTCACTGACATGAAAGAGGTTTCTGGTCTCAAGAGATAGTGGAGCCTGTTGGTCTACGTCAGGATCTGACATCTTGTATTTTCAATTTTGTTTGTTGTTAAGTAATTACATAATTGATAATTTATTTCAAGTTGTGGGAAGGTTTGGTCCCGGATATATGTTCTTGTGTTGGGTGGAACCATTTCGGATTTTCAGGTCTGACTCTTCGTGAATTGTGATGAGTTGGCTCCCCTTATCCTTGATGACGTCTTGTGTACAATTGCTTTTTAAAGAATCTAACATGAACCCATGTTGGGTCACATTCTCACTATCATCCATCTTCTAACCAAAAGAAACTTTCACACGGCGCCAAAACAAAAAGAAGATGGTAATTATTATTAGAATATTTCCCAGACTGGAAAGTCTCATTGTATCGAGAGTACAATTCACAGCTATGATGGCATAATGGTTGTTACTCCAATGCTGTTTCCTGATTTGGTATGTTCGCTTGTGTTGCACTGACTAGAAGTAATGGGTCAATTCTGTGCACATCTGTAAGCAAATCTATGGATTTCTATGAGCCTATAGACACTGCAAAACGCATCGATTGCCAAACACTCCATCGGAAATATTTACGATCCTATAATATATTCTGTAATCTACAGGAAGTGCAGAATTACAAATTATCTTTAGGCAGCTATAGGCTTAGGGAACAAGAACTCTGATGGATTACCTTCAAAATCAACACTAGAAGGTATATGGTGGTATAAATGGATTGACGTTCTGATATTCAACAGTATTTCGTAGTGAAAAATTGGACAGAGTTCAATTATTTTACTTGTGAAACGGAATCAAATATAAATTACCCTAATGGTTTGTTAACATTTTAATCGCCTTATGCAAGCCAAAATTCGACATATATTGGCGAGACGTTCGCATTGATATCTTCCAAAGTTGCAATTGAACAACCCTATATTACAAAATCATTCATGCCTGACGTCTGTTCAGCCCTATCTATACTCGTAAGCTATGTTTAGCTTAACTTTACAATGGAATTTCGAAGTTTTTAAGTTAGAGCGAGCTATCTGGGATTCTAGGTGAGTAGCCTAACATTTTTGGGATTGGAACTAGAGTGAAGATATGTGGTTGTCGAAATAGATGTTGCATTGTAATAACAATCAAATAATTATTATAACTTAGGAATCATGGTGACAATTATTGTGATATTATTCTATAGGAATAGAAAGCAGTAATCCTATATTTAGCTAATGGAGCATTCGCCATTTCACTATGTGTAATAGAAAAAAATGGAATTCAATTTTTACAAATAATAATTGGTAGCTTGTGCAAACTCTTCCATTAAAAAGTTAAATGGCGAATGTTCTACTTCTATCCGGTTTTATGGTACAATAAAAACCAAAAAGTACATTAAACATACTTTTGCCTAATAGTGGATAAAATTTTCGGAGGCATTAAAACTTTAGTACCCACGGAAAAGTTTTAATTGGTCGGTGGTATATATTCAATTGAACATTTATTAAATTAGGTCAAGAGTAGATGCATCGAGGAATGCAATTAATTGCCCTAATAATTGAACCAAGGCACACTAGAACACTTCTTTCTAATGTTTTTGAAATGTTTGATGAATCCGAATTTCAATGTTTCCGGAAAGAGCCAGAGGCCGACCGCACGGGTCACAGCAATCGAGAAATTAAAAACAATGAATTGAACATTTGGATAGGTAGGTTATTCTCTAATCGGTGGATAAAATTAAGCTAACGGAGTCTAACAAAGATAAAGAAATGAAATAAATATTTATGTGGAAAAAGTTTTAAAATATGTAAGAAGTTTGCACAGCCCTCCTCCAGATGTCGTTATTATAAAATAGAAAGAAAACAGTGAAAAAAACTATCAAGAGAAAATTACCTACTTTGCCTAAAAGACTTTTTTATCATGAAACTTCGATAAAACCTTGTAATTTTAGCGAAGCTGGCATTTATTACAATATGGAAGCTGCTTTAATAATATATTTAGTGCTTGGTAGAAAGAATATGAATTTACTCTTTTTCCCCTTTGCGCTATAGAAGGTAAATAAATAAATACGTTTATGTACCTGGACAATGTATAACATCTATACTGTTCTGCATAAGAAAGTAGGTACGTATCGTAAAAGTATGTATATGATGCGAACTGAAACAGTATAATAACTAAAACTTGGCTCCTAGCTGCACTTTTATTTTGAAACTTTTTTTTTATCAATGATAAAAGTAGCCATACTGGCGAGCGGAGAAAATTATTTCGTTGGTTTGGATGAAGGTGTCTATGTAGGAGCGTTTAGACAAGTAGTAATGAAATTTAATTTTCGTTGCTCTCATCTCCGCTTTCATCCTTTATCGCAGCTCCAATATAAACGCACCCTAAAATCAATGTTTTGCAGTCTTCTGTGTTGTTAGAAAAGATCTTCATGATCTTCACCAGAATCATAACAACTTTGTCTGGCGTGCAATTGGTAATGATATCTGGGGGTGTCGTCCTCGCAGCTTCGGCATACTTAGGGAATGCTGGGTCTTCATCTTCTAATATTTCTAGATCAAGATACATGTCTTCTTCTAATTCAGTCGCCGGCTCGCTTGAGCTATGTAATTTGGCGCTCTAGGTCCAAAATCACATCCATCAATGTAGCATTTTCAATTTGTCTTCAAGTAGGTATGCTACTTCGTTTTGCTCTGGTGGATATGATTTCATAATGAACTATAATTAAATAAATGAATAAACCACTATCTTTTCTATGCCCAGATTTAAATACCTTCAGTACAGCCTTCTACTAAAAGTTTTTTGGTTCAGGTTTGCAATTGTAGTTAATTGATCTAGGAAGGTTTGATTAAGTAACGCAGGGCCCGCTGTTATTGATAAGAATCTTATAGAAAGGAGAGAGTACCATCGACTCTAGTTGACAAATTCAATTAATGAATAATCTGAGGTTAGGATGGTTGTTGTTTACTTTTTTCGATGTTTCAGTATCATCATACATCTATCATTGAACAGCTGTCGCTGTCTAGGCGTTTTCTTTAAGACTGTTCTACTTTTTGATATAGGTTCTATAGGCAATTTTCAGCATTCACCGGTTATCAGGAGTCATTTATAAACAACCCACTTTTAGTTCGTATTTTTGGGATGAAACTTAACACGCCCTTTTCTTAATTTTCTTCAATGTCAAAAGTAGAAGTTTGACGTTAGAAGCCCCCTTTCCAAATCTAAAAGGAAGAATCTGCCCTTTTGATTTGAGACCTCATGCTGTGAGGTCCGGTCTTGGCTCTAATTATTTTTAGGCAAGAATTTTTGGAATTTTGTGCCAGGAAAAAATCAAGTTAGACTAATTTCTTGTTGATCATTGTCTAGAGTTGTCCCTTGGTCATTTCTCATTTCGGATTTTGTTTCGGTAAGTGCTGAGATCCCTCAGTTAGAGGTAAGATTATTTCTAATGTTTGGGGCTCGGTGTGTTTTTTATACGAACATCGTTATAGGGTTCTAGGCAGTATCTGACGGATTCTAGTCTGGATCTAGATTGCTCTTAGTTGGGGCTTTGGTAGCCTCTCTTCATCAACCTTTTGGTACCACTCTGATAGAACCACGTTGAGTTCTACGTTAAACAGAAAAAACGTGGGTAGGACTTCCACAGGACTCACTGACCATACCATAATCTGGAACAAACTTAAAGCTGCTAACTGCTTCTGTCTGGATCTACAGTGAGACCAAGCATGTGGATAATCTCACTTTAGGAACTTCTGAGTTTTCACACACATTTGAAGACAACACTTGTCTACATGTAAGTTGCACTTCTTACTATTTAGGCGAATCTTACATAAATCATTTGACACTGAATTACGTTCAGTACGTGCCCCCTTAAATAAAATTCTAGAATTTTATCCTGAGGTCGCCCACACAATAACTTTTACCTTTCTGGTGTTAAAATTGCCTGTTGGTAGGGTGTAACCGATACTGTAGCTTTTCATCTTTCACAAGTGTAAATATCAAACAGTTTCAGTCATGTTTATTTAAAATTCATATTTATCTATACATTATTTACATTAATTTTTTATATATTCAAATATTTATAAATTAGGTACAAGCCTAAATCTATACTTTTTTTAAATAACGTCCTGGCTATCCCTATTTACTATTGTTATTATTTTTAATAAAGAAAGCCAGATATATTATTGTACCTAATTAGTTGTTTTATTGCTAAGCTCTCCAATTGCACTGGTTTTGTTTATGACATCATTGAGTAATCTTCCTAGTTAAGTCACAATTAACTTGGTGGCGCCCAGAGATAAGATGTATACAGGGAACCCATAAACCCATGGCCTCCGAATTGATGCTGACTAGCCGTACGCAGTATAATTAGGCAATTGCAGAAAAAAAGTTTGTTATATCATGTCCTCCATATACTCGGCTTTCGCTTCGATGGTCGCTTGTATCTCCATCATCCTCTTCTTCTTCTGTTTCTCAGGTTTCCTGTTATTCTCCATTGTCTCGTTGCGATGGTCAAAAAAACAATAGAATCTCATAGGACATGGAACCAAAAATGAAAATATCAATGGTTGGAACTTCCGCAATTTGTACTTAATTGATAACCATTTTGTAACTTGTGGGGCTGTAAAAATTAGGCTCCTTTATGATAAGCAATTATCGTTTCGGTATTGTTAGGAGCCGAGCCACAGAGAGTGTGACTTAAACCCATTAAGACCGCTCAGGAAAGTATTCATTAACCGTAGAAAGGTTGCAGGCGCTCCTTTTAAACCAAATGGCATTCGGTTGAAAACGTAATGTTCGGTCTGAGTACTGAAAGCAGTTTTTAATTTGTCTTTTTCATCCAATTTAACCTGATGGAATCCATTAGCCATATCCAGGGTGGTAAAATATTGAACTTTTCCTAACTGGTCAAGAATATCAGTAATGTTAGGTAGGGGAAACGCGTCTGCTCCTGTAGTGATATCGTTAATTTCCCTGAGATCCACGCACACGTGATACTTTGGTTCACCTGAGGCATCACTTTTTTTTGGTACCACCAATAGAGGACTATTCCAAGGGCTGCATGAACCCGAAATTATACCATCATTTAACATTTGATCCAATTGCTCTTTAATAACTTCACGATGTCTGAGTGGTAATCTGTAAGGTTTGGTATTTATAGGTCTCTTAGAAGGATCTGTAGGTATATTATGTTGGACCGTATCTGTACAAGAAAGTTTATCGGCGTCTAAATAAAAAATATCATTATAAAGGTTGCAGCCTTCTAGTAGTGAATTAGTTTCTTCATTATTTAAGCCTTCTAGATTCAAAGATTTTTTCAATTTTTCTAATCGTTTCAGTTGGTGCATATTATTTGTCTATGTAATATTCACATTATTTCGAATAAAAGGTTCCACATTAACTCTTGGCATTGATATTGTTACATCTTTGTCTGAAATATTCAAAATACTGACAATACATTTGTGATTTTTGACTTTTGTTAATGTAGATCCTAAGTATAGCTCGTCAGATAGTTGTTTTGGTTTTACAATTCCTTCGATATCTGGCATATTCGCTAAAGCGGAAATTATTGTTTCGCATCGTG
This sequence comes from Ceutorhynchus assimilis, assembly GCA_917834065.1. Lineage (NCBI taxonomy): Eukaryota > Metazoa > Arthropoda > Insecta > Coleoptera > Curculionidae > Ceutorhynchus > Ceutorhynchus assimilis. The sequence continues at coordinate 23,925,300 of OU892278.1, forward strand.
CAGGAATAACTAGAAATGTTTCAGATGGTAACAGTTTAAAATGATTGTTCTCAAAGTTAGCATTTTCTTTTTCATAATCAATTTTGGCCTTATATTTTTGCAAAAAATCACGTCTTAAAAGACCGTGATTAATTGATGTGCTATCAGAAATTATGTGAAATTCGCGTGTTAAGGTTTTTTTTTCTAGTTTCATTGAAATAACACAAGTACCCAAAGTGTAGATTGGTTGCTCACTAATACCCTTTAATTCTACGATTATTTCTCTATTTATTAGAGAGTCGTTCTCTATTTTACCTGCTTTTAAGAGGGAAACGTCGGCGCTCGTATCTAATTGAAGTCGAATTATTGAATTCTTTATATTTGAAGAACTTATTTCAATTACATGTTATTGTTTATAATTTTTGGAAAACATAATAGTTTCACGCGACGTATTCAATTTATTGAATACGTCGCGTCCACACTTTCTGTGGCTCGACACCTAACAGTATACTGTGTTTGTCGATCGCACTGATTGGATACCAGGCTCCCTTTGACATCGGTATCCATTTAAAGAAACTAAATGTATGTAGCTAGCCTCCGCAGAAAAAATATGTCCTCATCTAGTGATACAGATTGAGCTATTTTCCTTTATTTTTCTATTCCAAAGCCAGAGACAGCGTTGTTGAATACCCATCCCGTTCAGCCACTTCACTCTGGCTTCTCAAGAAGTAGCTTTACAAATGTAATAGAACTACCCAACGGTTTTTTTCAGTTGTAAATTCATTATCTTTTTAATTAAATAAATTTGGGATCATTCGAGTATCAACAAGTTTATCATCAGAAATTCCGCTGCTTTTGCCTAAATGCTTCATCGTTCTGATTCTCAAATCAATCAAAATCCAGTTAGTAGTTATAAATCAGATGCATATGCGGAGCCGTCAATAAAATCCTTGACGTTCGAGTTGTTCTTTATCTAAATAGAAATTAGATTCTAGAACAAATTTTCACAAGAAAATGCTATCAAGTACCCCAGAAAAATTGCCTTCTGAACATTTCTTTAACGAAAAACGATAATTTGTCAGTCAAACTAAATCCCAATTCTTTCTTGTCGCCGTCTGACACTCTAAACCCTTAAATTACAGCCCGAACTCGATAAAATCCGAGTGCACCTCAAAAATTTAAATTTACTTTTAATCCGTGGTAGAAATGCCCTATGACATATTTCATTCGGGCGCAATCAATTTTCTTGGAAATCCCCGGTCCGGGTCGGTTCGCCGTAGTGCAATATGAAAAATGAAATAATGTCTATCACAAAAAGCCGCAAGACATGATGGAAACTTAAATAGAAACTCTTAAATGGCTTTTCCATTGACCACAAATTGGATTTTCTGGTTGCTTAAAGGAAAATTTAGACTGATAATCCTTGGATTATTTTTTTTTCAATGATGTTACTTAGTTCAATTAAGTTATGTACATTATTTTACTAGCTTATAAATATTAAGGTAATACCTATCCAGAATATATGGAATATCCATTCAGGGGATCCACTTGACCTATCATGGGATTATTCAGGTTTCTAAAGCAGTTAAATACAGAGAGTATATGGATAAGTGGGGGCACTTATCTCATAACGACCTGAAAATTACAGCAATAGAGGCGATGTATACAAGTTTATACAAAATGTACATTGTAGGAAAACGGAACTTTAGCCTGCGTTCCCCATTCATTATATTCTTACTAGAACGTTAGAAAAGAAACGAGCCTTATCTAAAATTCAGCTAATTTCCTATTGTTTATCTAACGTGAATGCTTCGATAGAAGTGAAAAAGCACTTTTAGTCGATTTCAATGTTTTTTAACGATAGGAGTCTTTTGAAACAAAATCAATTTTTAAACTTCAAAAACACGATTATTGAAATTATCGACCATACAGCACCAACTAGGGTAGAATCAATTTAAAAATGGTACACGCACTTGTCTGCGCGGAGTTCTGACGTCGAACCAAGCGGGCAAACTTTTATTTCAATAATTTTCATTTGGTTTTGAAATAGATCGGATTCAGGTACCTAGGCTACTGGATGACCCAACTACTTGCAGTTGTTATGGAAACCGTGATGAATAAACCAAATGCGGCGAAACTTTTTATTTATTTATTTATTTAATAGTTGTCTTTGTACATGGTTTACAATATATACAGTATGACTTATATGCTAATGATTTTTAAGACTAGGGTTCCTATAAAAGCGTTCTTAAAATTTATGGGTTGAAATATTAACAAGTGTGAATATTATGATTAGTAAATAGCTCGGTAAATAGTTACAAGTTTAATGTCCTGGGGGTGCCGTAAAGTGGTTATTGGGGGTGTTGTTTGTATTTGTTGGTCCATTTGGAACCAGACAGGGTTCTGGCGGTTACGTCTAGGTTTCTAGTGATTCCAATGTCTATGGTGGAGTTTGCTTGTGGTCTGGTGGGTCGGTATTTATCTATCTTTAGCTATAATCTGTAGGTCTGTTACGTCTAGGATGCGATTGAGTATGTTTCCGGCTGTGTTGGTGCGCTGTGGTTGTTCCAGTCGGGGGTGTTTGGCGTTTAAATCTCAAACTAAAATCACTTTAGGGTGGTTTGTGATATTTAGCATTTCTTGGTGGTCAAGTCGGTTGCCATTTTTATTGTAGGCCACCACTACCTCGATTTCCTGGCACGTCGCTGCGATCGAATCATTGTTCGTCGTGTCCGATGGTATTTCCTCGCATTCTATGTTACTTTGGAGGTATAGGGCTATACCTCCTGACGCTACGTTTTGGTTTGGTCTGTTTTTATAATAGATATCGTAGTCCTGTATCCTGGGTGGTGTTCTATTTTTGAGTCTCGTTTCTACAATTGGGATGCCTTGTGGTTTTCTCCTTTGGGCCAGGTTCATTATTTCGTTTATCCGTCCCGTCAGTCCGTTTATGTTGATAAGTTATATGTTTAGTGTCCTATTTACCATGGCTTACAAGGATTTGGAGGATTTCTGGTTAGTTCTTTGCTTGGGACAATTTGTTCTTCAAAGTTCTTACTTGATTTATTAGCTCTTTGATGTTGAATAATTGATCGTTATTTTTCATTAATGTCTGGAAGTCTCCAAAATCGTCTGATTTGTCGGTCTGGTTAGGTAGTGGTGGGAATTCCTGTCTTGTCTGTCTGGATGTTGGTGGCTTCGCTGTAAGATACGCCTTGCTTGATTCTATTTGCCTGGAACCGCTTTGGCTGTGTACTGGCCATGTGTTCCTGAAGTTTGGGACAACCTCTGAAATTTGCCGCGTGTTCACCATCGCATTTGGCACATTGAATTTTGATCTGGTCTTCGTTCACTCCACGCTTCCTAAGGCAGTCTATTGTTGAGTGAGAGCCTGCACATTTCTGGCATTTTATTGATTGTTTACAGTTATTAGCGCCGCTGCCGTAGCCTTGGCATCTATAACATTTGGTTATGTTATTACGTTTATGGAAAGTTTCCCATTTTATGCAGGTATGTTCGATGTGTTTGGTCTTTTTAAGCAAGCCTATGTTAGTTTTTTTTTTTGCTTCGGTTATTAGTTAGGAATGGCCTTCTCCACGGTTAGTTTTCATCTGTACACAATCGTTAATTTGGTAATTTTGGCTAAGGATTTTCTTCACTTTCTCGGTGTCCATGTTGGGGGGACCTTCAAATACTACCCTCTTCCGTCTCTCAGTCCTAGGTGAGTATGTGTAGTATTGGACATTATCAGTGTCTAACTTTGATCGTACCAGTACGTGGTCTTCTAGGGTTTCAGTATATATTTATATATAATATATATATATATATATATATATATATATATATATATATATATATATATATATATATATATATATAACAAATAGAGTAACAATACTAAAAAAGAAACAAAACAAAAATGGAAAGAATTGAGAAGAATACTAAGTAAACCAAAACTAATAACTTGTTGCCCCCCCCCCTCTATTTTGAAGCGCCTGGACATGCGAGAAATTGAATTGTTTACGAATTGAGCTGCAACTTCCTCCCAAATCTCAATGATCACGGCCTAAAACTCGTCTAAATTTTCCGGTTGGTGCTCTCTTTTTGCGAGTACCAACTTCATCCAACTCCAGACGTGCTCAATTGGATTCATATCTGGTGATCCGGAGGGAAGTTCCAGTCGATTCTCATTTTGTTTTTGTATATATTCATTAACAAAAATTGCTCGATGAGGCCGTGCATTATCGTCTGCAAGAACAAAATCATCTCCTTCCGCATGCTAGGAACTATTGAGAATTTTGTTCTTGTAGACGATAATGCACGGCCTCATCGAGCAATTTTTGTTAATGAATATCTACAAGAACAAAATGAGAATCGACTGGAACTTCCCTCCGGATCACCAGATATGAATCCAATTGAGCACGTCTGGAGTTGGATGAAGTTGGTACTCGCAAAAAGAGAGCACCAACCGGAAAATTTAGACGAGTTTTAGGCCGTGATCATTGAGATTTGGGAGGAAGTTGCAGCTCAATTCGTTAACACTTCAAATACTCGCATGCCCAGGCGCTTCAAAATAGAGGGGGGGGGGCAACAAGTTATTAGTTTTGGTTTACTTAGTATTCTTCTCAATTCTTTTCATTTTTGTTTTGTTTCTTCTTTAGTATCAAAATGTAAGCCTCCATACGCACGCCACTGGTAGGTACCTACTGGAAGTGAAGGGTCTCATTTTGGTCCTATTTCTGCTTATTCCTCCATTTTTTTTCTCCTCCTCCTCCTAATTGAATAAACGAATTTAAGAAAAAAAATCATATTTGACAAAAACAGCTATATCTCCATAGCAACGTAAGATATCATAAAAATTGCAAAGACTTCTAGAGGTGTCCATCTAGTGATCCACCCTATACATAAAGAATCATTACACTATGCGTCATTATTTCCAGATTCTGCGATGAATTTCTCAAATTTTGCATGCTGGCAAATTCAGCACCCTGTATATAAGAAAGCTTCGACCAAAAGCGGATCCGCCACCACTGAAAAAAGTATAAAGTTAGGGCTTGCCAACACTAGTTTGAAATTCACCATCGGAATGAAATTACAAAAGTTACAGCTCCAAATATAGTGATATGTTGAGGTGTCCCATTTCATTTTCGGCTCAGTTCAGTTGAAATTACCCTTACAGGTGAACATAATAGGTGGTGGTTTGGGTGCCCCGGCTCTTGGGGGTGCTGCTGTGGGTTCTTCTGCTCTGGTTTGATCTACCGTGAATACCCCAAACGGTAACTGTTGGGAACATTAGCTTGTTCCATATCTGCATACTCTTCATCCGATGATGAGACGGGACTGACTAGGCATAATGATTTTCCCTAGTTTGGTGTAAACGGGCACTTCTTCTTCTTCGTCCTTGTTCTCAAGGATTCTCTTGGCTGGTCTTCTGATGACAACCTGTTTCTTCGAGCCCATTAGGGCGAGCCCTAGGGTCGGGTAACTTTTCACTTGTTCGCGACGCGCACTACTTCACGATAACTTCACTTTGAAACTGAAACAGGGTCGGGTAACTTTTCACTTGTTCGCGACGCGCACTACTTCACGATAACTTTACTTTGAAACTGAAACTTCGTACTTGGTTTCTCGTAAGCATCGGGTATTGGCACTAGTCAACAATTCCTTCAGACAGACTGAGCATCGCTTTGAGATGATCTCTCTTAGAGCAAAACACGTTTACTCTGCGAGAGCTCAACTCGAAATTGCGGCGAAACACGTGTTTTAAGTTGGGTGGACGAGATAAGGGTCTCTGACAGCCGTCGTATGGAGATAAACATTTCTTTGTATATCTCCTTCAACTGCAGAATACAAGTTAAAGCATGATGCCTCACCGATCTGATGAAGAAATCACTCTGAATCGGCGTTTTCACTTCAGGACCAATTAAATCTAGTTCATTTTAGTCAGGTCAAGGAGCGAATCTAATGCATTTTACTGCTAAAAAATACCTATCTTACTTGCATAGTTGTTTTTCTGTTCTCCCTATTTCAATTATTTAAACATATTTAATAAATGTATGATAATTATTAACAATGACAAGATAAGCATAGAGTTATTATTTTTTCTGAAGTCCGGATACTGCTATTTAGAAAAGCGCTTACATTAAAAAAAAAATTATGTACTAAAATATTCCTCGGAATAGTAAAAAAAGTTATAGAGTTGTTTAGGGTTTGAACGAAAAGGGGTTTGAATATTTAACAAGATTTTGTTTTAAGAATTAAAGAGAATTTGAAGAAATCGAACAGCTGTTAATCGGAAAAGAAGAAGACGTTGACAAAGAACTACAAATAAAAATGCTAGAAAACATTCCATAATTATATCATAATCATTAGCTGGTAACTAGATAACCAAACTTTGTGAAGGCCTGTTAGAGAGTACGTATTAATATTTCAATTTATTATAGGTACTAAAAAATTATAATTTCGTAATACCTAAAATATGGGTAGGTACCTACATATTATATGCTTATGTTCACCATTGCATCATTGAACCGATGATAAATTTATGTACATTTAAATTCAATCATAATAACGCCACATCCGAAGGGGAAAATGGAATAAACTGCAAATAAACGCTCTTCATATGCAAAACCAGTAAGAAACGTAAAAGGGCCTCTGATTAAGTCGTATTTAGGGATGAAAACATATCGATATTTTGATGGACGATGTTGCCGTTGCCAACATCGATACAATGTTGTCTGTTTGCGTTTTGTTCATTTATCTCCTAAATGATGTTAAAAAAAATCTGAGCTTGTTTGTGATGAAAGCTACAGAGTTGTCCATCCAGATATCCCGAGCAAAATAACGTAGGTACTTACTTCAAGGCTGATCACGAGTTTATATTTTGGTGAAAAACTCTGGAATTGAGAAACAAAGGCGAAATTATTTTGGCGCCCAACGTGGTAAAAGGGAATTAAATTGAATTTTATAAACCCTAGCTTAATGTTGATATTTCTTCAATTTGGTCTAAAGTATGAATTGAGGATATATGTAATTCTGGTAGAAATCAAAGACAAATTGGTATTTTCAAGGTATTAACACCTGTGTGGTTACTTAATTTGAGTCGGAAAGTAGTTTGATTTTAGTAAACCGCACTTAATGATTGGTTGTTGATTGGTTGACGTTGATTCACCATCAGCAGGAGTCGAGCTTGGCCTGAGGAGTTACTTGTTCTCTGGGTGGAGAGAATATATATTTTTTTCCTTCTCTTCGTGGTGTGAATTTTTATATTTTTTTTCTTTGTTGCTTTTCTGTCAAGCTGTTCAAGATGTCATTCAAGCTCGATGTAGACAGGTTGGCAAAGGATGAGCTCATTTATGAAGTTAAATGTCGAGGAATTAAAGTCTCGGATACTGACAATGTTGATTCTCTTGAGAAAAATCTCCATAGGGCTCTCTCGGTCGGAAAGAACGCTTCTTTTACGCAACCATTTTCATTTACTGGGATTATTGGAGATGAATTAGTTATTTGTTAGTCAAAATTGCATGAGATTGGTACTAGTTTGGCAGCTTTTCCGGGCTCTTCAAGCCAAGTTAGGAAGCTGGAAACAAAAATTTGCCATTGCTATAATAGGGTGGAGAATATATCAACGGATGATGCTGACCTGGTGAACGATCGTCGCTATTAAAATTTTTGATGGAGTTGATTGATTACTACAAAACTAAAAGCAGAAGGTTGCAGTCAGAGGAAAGGTTGAATGCTCCTACAGATCCACGTTTCCAGGAGTCATTGTTGCTCGAGAACGTCAATGACAACCATGCTCAGCCAGTTTCTGCATCTTCTCCCCAACATAATAATGTGGCAGTGTGAAATACTTGTCCGATATGTAGTAAAACTTCAAATGAGTATCAAGTCTCAAACTCATAACCATTTTCATTTTGGTGATCGGAGAGATAAAGTCCGTTCGAGTGGTAGTAGATCGAATACTTTGAATTTCAATCAACAACAAGGAGTTAATTCACGACTATTCAATAGCTGGAAAAATCGTCGAGCCCCGGAAAACTAAAGTCGGGGACAATAGCTGATCGAACTGCTGCTTCTGAGAATGCATTTTCGGTCGACAACAACAAAACAAAGTTTGTGCTTGATTATATTTTAGCTCAGGTTGGTGATAGAGAATGTCCTTTCGTCAAGGTGGAGATATCGCGTCTGTCATTTTATGGGTTGTTGGATAGTGGTGCAAACAAGGTGTTCATGAATGAAGAAGGTTGAAAATCCGTGCAAACCTTGGGTTATAGGTTGAATTCTCAAGATGTGTCTTGTCATCTGGCAAATGGTAGCGAGTATCATTGTTTAGGACCTGTCTCTGTACCGATACGTTTAAGGGACATCGTAAAGATTATGGATATTTATGCCTTTCCACAACTAAGACACAAATTGGTTTTAGGGGTTGAGTTTTGGATACGTATGGGTATCGTGTCTGATGTCAGGAAAGGCGAGTGGTATTTTTCAAAGGTTGATTCAAATGATCCTATTTTGAATTCCATACAATCTGGTGGTGATTTGAGTTCTCCTGATTTGGAACGGCTTAATAAAATGGTTGACACTTATTTTGCGTGGATGGAGTTAGGTTTTACAAATTTGGTACAACATAAGATAAAGATAACTCGAAAGGAACCCATCAAACAACGATATTATCCGGTGTCATCTTTTAAGCAAGAGATCATCAATGAGGAACTTGATGAAATGATTGAGTGGGGAGTTGTGGAGAGTATTGTTGGTAGGTACCTAAAAAAGACAAAACTTAGAGATTTTGTGTTGACTTCCGTAAGATTCTTCGCGTTAATGAACGGGATGCTTACCCATTTCCATATATTGCAGATATATTACGTAAGTTAGGAGGTGACAAATATTTGTTATCATTGAATATTCAAATTGCTTTTTGCCAAATCGAACTTCAACCTTCTTCTCGCCAATATACAGCGTTCACCTTTCCGTCCAGAGGCTTGTTTCAATTTGTTAGAATGCCGTTTGGTCTCCATAATGCTCCTGCAACATTTCAACGTTTGGTCGATAATCTTTTTGACGCAGAATTGGAGCCCTACATTTTAAAATATTTGGATGATATCATCCTAGCACGCCTACCTTGGAAAATCATATTGATGTTCTGGAGAAAATTTCCAATCGTCTTCAAGAAGCCAATTTAACCCGGCATCGTAAAAAATGTCATTTTTGTCGTCCAGAGCTCAAATTCTTGGGTTATGTTATTAACCGTTCTAGAATTGCTGTCGATCTAAGTAAAGTGGATGCTATTATGGATCTACCCTGTCCGAAATCTATGCGAGAAGTTAGAAGAGTCATTGGAATGATAAGTTGGTATCGTCGATTTGTTGATACATTTTCAGATGTTATTGCCCCACTCACATCACTTCTACATCTTTCCTTTTCTAGAATTAGGAATGCGCTTATTTCTGCACCCATTTTGGCTTATCCAAATTTTGATTATCCTTTTTATGTTCAAACCGATGCGTCAGAATATTATGGTCTTGGGTCAGTACTTACTCAAAAGTTTGATGTGGGAGAATATTTCATCGCTTATCTTTCCAGAACTTTGTCAAAGCTAGAACAGAATTATTCTAGCCCTGAACGAGAATGCCTTGCTGTTTTATGGGCGATAGAAAAACTAGACGCTATTTGGAACTTACAAAATGTTATTACGGACTCTCATTTATTGGTATGGTTAGACAACCTTATAGATCCGCAGGGTAGATTAGGTCGTTGGACATTGAGGCTGCAGCAATTTGACTATGAGGTCATACATCTTCGTGGAAGAGATCATGTTTTTCCAGATACCTTGTCTAGAGCTTGGCTTTTGGAAGAGGAATGTAGGTTTATTGAGGGTAATGATATCAAAGATCCCATGCTATTTGAAGATGCGTGGTCTTATTGAGGAATATCAATTGAAGTATTTTAGAAGGCGAGTCGAGAATGCCAAAATTTTTAATTTTAAATATGTCGCCTCTAATTTTATAGAGCTGAGGAATGAATCTGAGATTAGTGATTAGTGGTACTGATCGAAAGTACCTAAATATTGATGCCGCGAGATGGGACTAGAACCCCCAGAAAAATACTTTAAAAAATCTAGTGGCATTCTTAAGAAAGTTATTTGCATTTTAATATTTATTAAAATTGGCAACACTGAAAATATCTCGTTGACAATAATATGTCAGAGAATTAAATCAAATACCCATGTAATTACCTGAAGAATTCGAAGGTGAATTTTCACATCTGCCTCTTCATATTATCAAGAATAATGCTAGAGAACGATTTTTTTAATTTAATTTTTTTTCTAGGGTTTCTCAAAGGGTCCCCTCCTACGTGGAGAGCTTTTACGCTATTTTTCGGACACCCTGTATTTATGGTTTTTATTTTTATATTATAACGGAAGTCGAAGCTGCCACAGTGGAAAAGCAATTAGTGGAAAATCACAGTAAAGAGTAACCGTGATAATTAATTTACTGATTTCACATTCAAATAGCCCAGAATAGTCCAATAATAAAGCTATGAAAGAAAAAATTTAAGTGTAATCTCGAGACTCGAGACAACACGAGACTCTCGCCGAGTCTGGTCTCGCCTCGTCGAGACTTCACGAGACGAGACCAAAAGCCAGTCTCGTCTCGAAAAGTCGAGACGAGACGAGACGAGACCAGTCTCGAGTCTCGCGGCATCACTATACCTAAAGGAGAAATTCTCCAGAAATTTCATGATGATAAAACTGCTGGACACCTGGGGGTGTATAAAAGTTTCCATCGTATTGAGACATTATTCTATTGGTCTGAAATGAAATCTGATATTGCTCGATACATTCGTAAATGCAAGACTTGTCTTAGGACTAAACCGGAGCAAAAGAACCCACCTGGGTTGATGGGAAAATCCATGCCTATTCATAAGTGCTGGCAAGTGATAAGTACTGATCTTTGTGGTCCTCTGCCGAAATTATCGCATGGGAATCAGTACATTTGAGTTGTTACTGATAATTTTAGTAAATCTAGTCTATTTTTCTCTTTAAGAAGAGCCATAGCTGTTTCAATGACGAAAATAATTGAGAAAAATATTTTTATGGTCTTTGGTGTTCCTCAGCATTTGAAATGTGATAACGGTGTTCAATTTCGTAGTCGTGAGTTTTCTAATGTGTGTAAATCTTTTGGTGTTAAATTCATTTACATTCCTAATTACACACCTCAATGTAATCCAACTGAATGGATGAATCGTGTACTGAAAAGTATGATATCGGCGTATGTGGAGGAAAATCATCGTAAAGGGGATGAATGCCTAGCTGAATTGGGTTGTGCCTATTCGAGTGCAGAAGTCTATTTCATTGCAGTTGATAGCTCAAATTGAGGTTAAGGACCATAAAACCATTGTAAATCATAATAGTAGATTATACCACGAGTCAATAATGATAGCTATTATTCCCGAGGATTATTACGAACTGAGCCGCGTTAGCGGCGAGGGAGTAACATTCCGAGGGAATAATAGCCATTATTGCGAGTAGTATACTCTACTTTATTTACGACAAATTAATTTATTTAAGATTTTCAATGAACAAATTTCATCCGTCTCATAATTTTCAATACAAATTCACAAGCACTACACGTTTGACACTGACACTTTTGTGGAATAATGACCATTAATCCCGCTATTCGTCATTAATCCCTGGAGGAATAACATATGTCATTATACTGCCAAAATCACAAATATAATACGCAAATTATACATTAGTCGTAAATAAAATCATTTTTTTTACTACTAACCTGAGAAATTGTCATTATTCAATCTATTTTTCTAGGAAAAAATTGAATTTCTCTCCCTAGGTGAATAATGAAAATAATGAAAAAATACCTAGGTTAATAATGAAAATGACGTCATGACGCAAGGATATTGTCATGTTTCTATTGGTTCAATTTCATTTCCATACGTCAATTTGAAAAAAAATACAGGTTTCTGTAGGTACATAGGAAGTTATCATAAGCTGTTGATAGAGGGCAGCACTTTCAAGAGGGCCTTCAAAAAAAATAATTGGAGCACAGATTTTAAACAAATTTTTCATTTTCTACTAGCAGTAGTAAAAAAAATTCTATATATTCCTCGGTAGAGAAAGTCATTATATACCTCACTCATTATAAACCTCGGCGCGAGCGCCTCGGTTTATAAAAGCGCTCGGTATATAAGGACCAACTTCTCTACCTAGGTATATAATATACTATTAAACCATAGGGTTTACAATGAATTTATGGTCCTAAATCTCGATTTGGGCTGCAATGAAATAGACTATAGAATCCACTGTCAAGCTACTTATAGATCCATAGGTAATCGCAGTATCGCAAATTATTCGAATGGTGTTCATTCTCACATACAAGAACTTATCCATGTTTTTACTGACCGACCAGTCAGTTATGTTCGAGGTGGATGGATTGGCAGTCCTATTATACTGCTGAAAGTATCCCCGCAGATATAACAAGCTCTTCAATATGTTTAACTAAGCTCGTTTGTCGTGTGAAAATTATATGCGCGGGGGAACTTCGATAATGTGACAGAATAAGTTTCTAGGTATATTGAAATGCAAGAAATTGGTGGTAAAAGGACTACAAACTACTAAAGTAGGTGATGGAATTCGTCAAAATAGCGAAAAGTTGTTTTCAAGATACAGAGTGCTTTAAACCAAAAAAATTGTATATTGGCCGACTGTGTAAGTTGATTGGTAAGGCGCAGCGGTTTCAAAGATTTCCCAGTTGGCGATCAGCATGTCATTATTTGGTGAGAAGCTAATAAGCATTGCTGGTCGATATTTTGTATTTATAATTAATATTTAGAAATTATCATAAAGAGATTGAAAGTATAGTTCACCTAAAGTGATTCTACTAGAAATTGATTCCTTTTATTTGCCCAAAAATTAAAAACAAAAAGAACTGAACTATGTCATAGCAAAGTACCAATTTTTAAAATAAAAATGTCAATCGATAAAGACAGAAATCGTACATCCCTAGTCTAGATCACTAAAAAATACCTTAGAAGGCGATAGGTTTCCCTTACAATTAGATAGCCCCATTCAATTTGTTCTAAATGGATTTCCTCTGGCAGTGGCGCTGCGGCCTCACGAGACGAAAATTTTCTCTTGTTACGTCAAGGGTGCCGGAACTCGACTTAATTTCGCATTCATTATTTGTCAGGAAAAAAAGTCTGAGCCGAGCCGTAAAAATCTCTTAAATTTAATGTTGAGTGTTTCGGGGTTGAAAGGACCTTCGCAATTTCGCACATTGTTGTAACCAACAAAGCTGTCGGAGGCAGGCGGGACTAAAGATTTATTGGTTTAAATTACAAAATATTTTTCAATAAAAATATATCTATTTTGTTTTTAGTAACGAAACGAGAAATTTATTTGGTTTGTCACAGTCCAAAAATTATTACGGGAAGAAAAACGCTCCCTGTTCAAGCCATATTGAACTTAATAAGGACGAAATGCATGAAGAACTGGCTACAAATTTTCGATCCACAGATCACAGCTTGGTGGGCCAACTCCCAAGCATAGAATACTCTGACTTTAACTTGATGTTGGTTACATCTTACATCGTGAAAATGATGGACATCTGGAAATATTTTGTAGTATAACATACCCGGGTTCGTTCAGTAAGATTGAACGATGAGAAATTTTATTACCTTTAAACAACAAATCTTCTGATAAATGAAATGAAAAACAAATAGGACCTACGTTGTGGAAACTTACTCAATTTTACTCACTGGACATGCGCCCGACATAGCAAATATTTGGGAAATTTAAGGGAAGTTGTAGTTGTGATATGTAAAAGAAACGAAAAAATTTTGAAACGTCTACTTTATTATCAAAGTAAATCGTACCGTTCTCATCCTGAAACTAACGAGGGGAAAGAGCACGGCAGAGAAACCCTCGATCTAACATTCCTCAAAAATCGAAACATACTGTGTCATTTTTATAATAATTGTGAGTAATAAAAGTTTAAATTAGGTACCGCCCCTGTTCTTGTGCTAAAATTTCAATTATACATACTATATACAATCAGCATTACCTATATTTAATACTGAAGAGTTTTTGGTTAGTTAGCCCATCTGTGGCAGGTACTGAGGTCCCATACGGGATGCTACCCAGCTATAGTTGTTATTTTGAGCCAATATCTCTTTCCTTTGTTTGGTGAGATATTCGCTCGTCAGGGTAGGAAAATGTTAGTAAATTCAACAAGGCCCTAATGAACGTTCTGAATACACAAAATCAAAATCTCAGCACAAAAAGGCAGCACATAATTTCTTAGGTTATGATTTACTTCTTTATCTGTGTTGTTTACAGCATGAAACGATTTTTGTTAAATACATGAACAATGCACATGTAATAAAATATTGTTATAAACAAACAAAAAAACATAAAAATGAAAAAAATTATAATTGTATAAATAATTGAACTCTCAAAAACAAAATAACAATTAATCAACTAACCTGTGATCGCTCCTTGAAACACACACTAATAACAAATTGGATTGAACAATCAATTTAATGCAAAATAAAAATTAAAATTGAATAATGAATAATCACAGACACGCGTCTAAAGGACCAGCCCAGCGTGTTCTCTAGTCTAATGCCTAATCGCTTCTTCTCTACCTCCCGTTCGGTTCGATACTATCGTTTTCCCCTAAACCTAAACTTCGTGGCGCAGTACATGGTTGCAATATTTAATTTTATTCAGTAAACGTTTTTTTTTTAAGTTAATATTTAAAGAAATAATATTTTAAATAGGTGGTTTTCCTCAATTTGTTTCAATCCGTATTATTTGTTAAAAAAATCTTTGAGGTGTACTATTGAAGCTTTTTAATTGTTAAGAAAATGAGAAGTGGAATAAATGATAGCTATGTATTTTTATATTATAATAATTATTAAACAAACATAAACTTATCGTACCGCATTTGCCAGTTACAGGGTGTGTCAGATTGAACAAATGCGTAAATAACATATGAATGGTTTGACAACTCTACTCTCGGGATTTATTCAGACCATCCTGTAGAGCTATTGGATAAATATATTAAACTCAATGAACTATAATCAAAAACTGGAATGCGCACACATTGCCATATCCGCTAGAAAAATGAATCCATCAAAGACAGATGCCACAAGGGGGAATGTTGTTCTTCTCTGTTGTTCGTTGACATATAACGTTTTAGAAAGTTTTTTTATATTCACCTACACAGGTTTAATCAATTGGAATACGTGTTGAAAGCAATTTCCGCCATTTAGCGTAATGAGTGCGACAAAAACAGGCATCCCCTCCGCAGCAGCGGCACTAAGCTTCACGTTCGTCAATATGTGTGCGCATTCCAGTTTTTGGTTATATTTAATTGATTGAACTAGGTTTGGTAACTTAAATCATAAGTGTCGATTGTTGTTATGGAGAATCATATTCACAATAATTGATACTTATGATGCCACTAAATGTCATTGGTTGGATTAGTTCATAGCTCAATATTTTTCGTGTTTCACCTGTTTTAATATCTTAGGTTATGTACGACATGTGAAGGCACTGTTAAGAAATGTATATTTATGCACGAATGAGTGGTGAATTTAATTTACCACTCGCATTTGCGGGCGGTAAGATGATCTTAATGTGAAAAGTTCTCTAACAAACTCTCATCCTTTGAATTGTAGATGAAGAATATAAAAGTATAGCTCGAAACATTAAAAAAAAAAACAATACATTTTGTTATACACAGACTGAAATAAATGATTTTTACGAGGACCTAAAAGAAAAAAAGTGACCAGAAGATCATTCAGCTAAGTTCACACGCCATCGATCTCTCAAACACAGAATTAACGTCCGACCATCAACCCGTGTAATTATGTGGAAAACGTTTAATCCTCTTAAGGGATCCCAATTAATAAGTTCTACGCGTTAAATAAGGCCCGCGTACCCTGCAGCCGTTACGTCGTCCCGACCAACAAGCAATCTAGTCTGTCAAGTGCAGATTGAGCCTTGTAATATTTATCGAGTATTTGAGTCCCTCACTCTCCCTGGACGTTTTGTATATTTTCCCATTTTATCTCTTTGATATTTGGTATTTGATTTATAGGATACAGTCAAAGGTGCAATATGCAGAACTGATGTGTAATTAACTTCAGACGACTATTTACTGCTGTGATTTGGATTGAAAATTGACTCTTCAACAAAACTGTCTGCTACATAGAGTTATTGGAAACATTTTATTGCAAAAAATCGAAATAAAAGATTTTATTAAATGTCATTCGTCATGCATGTATGAGATTTCAGCCATCGTATAATAAGAAAGCAAGTAAACGAACTAGTAACTAAGCATCTCAACTGGTCCAATTAATAAATAATCCCCAATAATGATCCCTGATCCTCTATTCGAGCTGTCGAAAGATAAAATTGAATCCATGATTGAGGACTGGCATTCGAAATTTAGAAGCTAAAAACTTGACCACAGTCATTATTGCATATATCTGGAAATAGTGTTTAACTTTCCTCCATGAAAAAGTATATAGGTACCTACATATTTTTTATTCGCTTGGTTTTGAAATACACAATCTCGAGATTGATTTCAAGGCCCAAATTTTGCTATTTTGTTCAAATCGAGGCCACCATTCTAAATTTTATTGTCACAACCCCTATACGTTTCGTCCTGGGATGTCAAAACAGGAGCGTGACTTGGGGGCGTAGGTGGGGTTCAGGTAGAGAGAAACTCGCTTGGTATAGGGATAATAAGATGTGTATTGAATAATAATAGTATTACCCTAGAAATGGTATCATGACGTCTCTTCTACGGAGGGACGTACTACTTATAGGCCACTCTGTATTATGTACCCTCTGTACACTTGGCGTGACTGAAGACTGAAGCTAGGTTGGAGACAGGTCCAGAAGGGCGTTTCCCATTAAAGGTAGTTTGCACTGAACCTAGTCTGCTGCGTTCAATACTCCCAGAAGAAGCTAGGTTTAAGACAGGTCCCGAAGGGCGTTTCCCATTAAAACTAGTTTGCCTACACTATAAGGTTGCCCCTTCCTTGCCTGGCGATCCGGATATCCTTTCACGTATTTTTGTATATCTTTGAGCATTCCATTCCAATAAAATCTGCCAGTAATTTTCTCTGTCGTTTTGCTGAGCCATAAATGTCCACTTGTTGGTGATGCATGTAGCTCCCATAGAATTTCTTTTCTCATTGTTTGTGGCACTACCAATACTTTTTAGCTCTAAGTATGGTATACCATTGAAATTAGGCAATCCAACGACCTGTCCAAATGGCGTCTGGTTGGCAAACAATAAACAAAAAACATATGTTTTTCTTTTGGCAGGATTAAGCCTAGTACTCATAACAGCGAAATTCGCTCTTTTTTGAGATTGCTTCGACAATTTGACGTTTTATGCATGAATCAAACGTCAAATTATCTAAGCAATGTCAAAAAAGGATGAATTTCGCAGTTATGAGTACTAGGCTGTATCAATCTGACACTTTTCTGACATCGTTGACATGTAACAACCCGTATTCTAACCTCATAAAAATTTCAAAATGCCGGCTGGTTGGCAAAAGTCACGTGGTTTGGATTCCCTAATTATTGCAGTAACATAACCTCAAAAGTAGATCGACCGAAAACCTTCGATTGAACCGGAAGTTTTATTTTTGTTGTGGGACCCTTTAGTGCTTCTAAAATGAGTTAAAAATATCGTAAAAGCTTCAACCTTCTTTCCATTGTTTGCTGTCAAAACTAAAATAAAAATTATTTTTTGACATTTTCAATCGCGATTTTCTTGAAAACTCTTAAAGATAGGTATAGGATATTATACATAAAATAATATGCTTAGAATTTCTCATAGAATCCAAAAATGTAATAATATAGGGGGTGATCTAAATGAAATAAAGAAGTTGATGGCACTTGCGGTCAAACCAGAAGCGATAGTCGATTGTTTTTATAGCGAAATTCTGCATCGATATCAATAATATTGTCAACTAATGGTCTATAAATAAAAACCATCCTGTATATCAAAAATAATTAAAACTAACTAGAACACGATTTATCGACAGTCAGCGGTTTAAGCAGGTCAACGCGTAAATTATGTTTACACGCCATGAATATAAAAACCCGATACAACCATGGTATCGGCATCCATTCGGGTCTTTCTCTTCTCAGGGTCTCCTTACCCCAGGAAGCATTAACCCCTTCGGATCACTCTCTCCTCAGGGTCACCTTACCCAAGGGAGCAGTAGCTACATTCCTCTTCAGGGTCACCTTACCCCAGAGAGTCTTACCCTCC
Source organism: Ceutorhynchus assimilis (assembly GCA_917834065.1). Classification (NCBI taxonomy): domain Eukaryota; kingdom Metazoa; phylum Arthropoda; class Insecta; order Coleoptera; family Curculionidae; genus Ceutorhynchus; species Ceutorhynchus assimilis. The sequence continues at coordinate 23,943,599 of OU892278.1, forward strand.
AGCAGGGTAGCGTTGCCTATACGTGCAGAACCCGGATTCCTACATAGAGCCCCAGCACAAGAGTCATGTGGTACACCTACGTAGTGCCTCTTTGGTAATGTACCTATTGGACGACAATATACACTATTCCCGTTGTAGTTGTGTGTTTTCCTGAAGAGCAAACCCTAACCTCAGGTCTAACCCTCACGAGCCGAAAGGGCCTTGTGTGACAATATACATCCTCAAAACTTGAAATCGATATTGATATTCATGCCTGAACTAGAGCTTGGTCAGTAATCTCGTGGTCACCCGGTATACTCGGTAATACAGAAATCAAATATCAATAATAAAGACATCCTAGATTTGAAAAGTATTGTAGATTTTCATACGAGTGTTTTTGATGGAATTGGCAAAATTAATAAAAATTGTAAAATTATATTGCAAAACAATACAGTACCATGTGTCAGTGCTTGCAGGAAGATTCCAATTGCTTTACGCGATAAAGTTAAAGCTGAGCTCAGCAAGTTAATTTCTGAAAATATTCTTTTGCCTGTTGAAGAACCAACTGATTGGGTTAGCCCAATTGTAATTGTGCCCAAGTCTAATGGATTGATTCGCCTATGCATGGATCCAAGAAACCTAAATAAATATGTAAAAAGGCAATTGTGTCAAATTCCTACTACTGAATATTTTTATTCAAAACTGGCTGGTGCCAAGTATTTTTCATTGTTGGATGCATCTTCGGCATTATTACAAATACCATTAGATAATGAAAGTTCTCTTCTCTGTACTATAATAACTCCATATGGAAGATACAGGAATCTTCGTCTTCCTTAACACAATAAAAACCTTGACATAGTGTTATCTAATTTGGGCAAATCAAAGTTTTGTAAAAATGAAATTAAATTTTTGGGGCACATACTTAATGCAGAAGGGGTGTCTCCGGATCCAGTCAAGACTGAGGCAATTGTTAATATGTCTTCTCCTACAGAAAAAAAAAGTCTTCAAAGATTTCTTGGCATGATTGTGTATTTATCAAAATTTATTCCAAATTTGTCTCAAGAAACCACAATATTGAGGAAATTATTGAGTGACAAATTTGTTTGGACGTGGACTGCAACTGAAGAAGCCTGTTTTGTTCATCTAAAACAATTAGTTTCCTCAGCTACTTTATCATATTTTGATCCTAAAAAGAAAACTGTTTTAGTTGTGGATGCTAGTCCTTATGGACTTGGCGCCGTTTTGGTTCAAGATAATAAACCTATAGAATTTGCATCTATGTCCCTAACTCCCACTCAACAAAAGTATAATCACATTGAGAAAGAGCTTTTGGCCTTAGTTTATGGATGTGAGCGTTTCCACTACTATCTTTATGGGCAAAATTTTGAACTTCACTCAGATCATAAACCTTTAATAGGATTATTAAAAAAATCATTAGATGATATGTCACCCAGAATTCAAAGACTAACAATAAGGTTGCTCAGATATCAATTTAATCTCGTTTATGTTCCAGGAAAACAATTATTAATTCCAGACACTTTAAGTCGAGAGCCTTCTAGCAATTACATCAATACTAATACTAACTATTTAGATGACTCAATTTTACAGAGGGTGAAATATTATACTCTAAACGGCTGGCCACAGCATAAAAATAACCTTTTACCTATGATCAAGCCGTTCTGGAATTTCAAAACTGATATTTATCTTCACAAAGATGTCTTATTCTACAAAAAAGGCTTATTATCCCAGAATGTCTCAAATCTAAATTTTTAAACCTTATTCATCAAACTCATCAAGGTATTAATCCTGCAAGAGAAAAGCCCAAGAATCCCTTTTTTACCCTGGATTAATGACTGACATTGAAAAAATGATTTTAACTTGTCCAACTTGCCAAATGTATGCCAAAAGTAACCAATAAGAGCCTTTGACTCCTCATTAACCACCAATGCTTCCTTGGCAAAAAATTGGAGTGGATTTTATGTTTGTGAAACCTCACAATTTCATAGTTATTGTAGACTATTTTAGCAAGTTTGTGATTGTCAATAAATTAACCAAAACCTGTTCTGTTATTTCTTGTCTGAAGAATGTTTTTACAAATAATGGCATTGCTCAGGAAGTTTTTTCAGATAATGGTCCACCATTCAATTCTCATGAATTTCGACAGTTAAATATAACATTGACTTGTCCACATCTAACCCCAACCATCCCAAAAGTAATGGTATGATTGAAAGAACTATTCAAACCATTAAAGGCGAGATTAAAGGCTTGTTCGTCAAAGCCATACAAAACAATCAAGATCCATTTTTATCGGTTTTAAGTTATAATACGACTCCTAAGCAAAATCTTCCTGCACCCAGTGTACTTTTAATGGGTAGACAATTGAGAACAACACTTCCTGTGCCAACTGAAATCTTGCAACCCCAATATCTAGATATTGAAGGCACCAATAAAAAATTAAAAGTCGCTCAATATAAACAAAAACGTTATTATGATCAAACTGCAAAATAACTGGCAGATCTTCATCCTGGTCAAAAAGTGTTGTTACAAAACAAAGTGCGAGAATGGAAGTTAGGTGTAATTATTGAGAAATTAGATTTTAATGATTATATTGTTCGAATAAACAATACCGATTATCGCAGAAACAGGCATTATCTTAAACCCTACTTATCTCAGTCTAATGTGCCAACTGAGGTACCTTTGTTTCTACCTCTAGTCCAAAAAGATGTAAAGACTGATGTAAAGACTAATAATACCACTCGTGTTGGTGCTCCTATAAGTGATAACGATCGTGATGATATTGATCGTCATACTGATGTACCTTCACAAAATGAAGAATATTTTATAAATTATAAGTCATTTATGAAAAGTTCTCTAGAGACTCCTGTCGGAGCTCCTTGTGTTACTAAAAGTGGTAGAATTGTTAAGCCCACTAAAAGAATGAATCTTTAGTTTACAGTAGTTTATTTATAAATTAGTTTGTAAATTAGTTATTGATATTTGGCATTTTATATTTGTCTTTTCCTTGAGGAAGGGCGTGTAATGTATTTGAGTACAACTGGTAACAACATGTCATTCTGGAGTTGCCCGTAGCTAGCAATTATAGTTACTATGGTGTTGACAATGTGCAATTTAGATGAAAGATGTTGCTCTACATATAAAGCTCATAGTTCTGTGTTCCAATAGAGTATTTGCCTTTAGTGTTGTATCATTTAATCCTCTACACCCCATACGCAACAGGGAAAAGGCGAGTTATCGCGTGTATTCTAGATTGTACATGAATGGATTTACGGCTATATAAAGCAAGCTGGTATTTAGAAGTTTTAAGTTTAAGTTTGGCTGTTATGCGATTTAGATAGTGATTATTGTTGCGAGTTGTAAAGAGTTGGTTATTAAAGTAATTAGTGTCAGAGTGTATAGTTACGTGGAATAAATTATTGCTGTTAATTGGACTTTGATTTTGGAATAAACGAACCCAAGATTTCTGTCACGCAAGCCAGAGCCGTGACAATATGCTCTACCAGCAGCTACTCTAGGAACACTTTCGGACAACGACACGTTTCGTATTGCTGTTGATCTTCGACTTGTCAATGTTTTGCAAAGGGCTTTAAGATGTGCAGGAATACCATAGTTATTGGAACCACCTGGTTCCTCACGTATTGACGCGAAACGGCCGGATGGTATGACTTATGGTCCATGGAGTAATGGTCGTCAGCTTATATGGGATGTTACATATGTAGATACTGTTAGCCAAAGTAACATCGTCTCATCGTCATCAGCCGGTGGCTCCGCCGCAGAAGCAGCAGAAAATAAAAGGTGCTAAAATATGAGAATTTTCTTGAACGATTTAGTTTGGCAATTCAGCACGGTAATGCCACTTGCATATTGGGTACTTTACCACCGCAGACAGCCCTAGATGATTTTTTTTATGTTTTATGCGTGCGCTAAACTTCTTTTTTTTTGTTACTCGATTTTCTTTCATCCATTTTTATTACTGTTGTATCAATAAAACTGTCTTTCTATGAGTTGATCCATAACGAGTTGAATTGTTATTGAATCCGATATATTTTTTTAATAATAGATTTTTTTAATACTAGCAAGGACTTGAAAGCTGAATAACTAACGATGGGAAAGTTCTATCTCCATTGTCATTCAGAAACAAATGTTGATTTTAATATTTATAAAGTTAAAGGAAACTTATTATTGTATTAGTTTTGAAGCAAAAGTTATTAGAACTTTTAGCAGACTTTATATTTCCGGCAACCTATATAGGTATACTAAGCTAATAATAATTATAACAATATGTATTTAAACATTTATCAATATTGTATTCCAAGCTTTACGAACAGGAAAAATTACCACGAAAAAATGTTTCATCGAATATTTGGATTTTGCAGGCGCAATATGATATTGCACCCCAGTCATAAATTTTTCACTTTCCGGTTCCAAAAGAATCCCCTCACAACGGCTGGCGGTATAACGAATAGCGCCAGGAAATTAGAAAACAAAAAAAAATCCGATTTTCTTGTTTACCCATAAATCTGCATTATTTAAATTATGCGGTGTGCTTTTACAAAAACCGCGCCGTTGATTATTTAGACTTATGTAGCAGTTTTTTTTTTCAATTTTTAGCTGAAATTTTTTAAATATTTTTCTCTAGATGGACACTTAGGTATTTTTACAATTATTTTTTTAAAATATATTGCATGTAGATACCTACTATGAAACTTTACAATACGACATGGAACTAGCTCTTATCATAAAAATCATATTTTCTTTCAAAATAAATAAATAACATACCTACTTTAGTCAGCAACTCATCCGCACCGCAATGGTGTAGCTTCGACTTTATTAGCACTCTCATCAGAATTATCTTCATTATCACTTTTCATTTTTTAACACCAATTTTGCGATTTTAATTGACTTTGTTGATGAGGAAATTTTTTCCCGAACTCAATGTAACGAGTTACCTACTTGACCTATATTTCGTAGTTTCTGTTATTATTGACGCTCTATAAAGCACTACACACACTAACAATAATTCTATATTTTTTAAAAGTGTTTTCGAAAAGAGTATTATACATTAAATGCCACGAAAGTGTTTATAATTCAATTAACTGGTAACCTAATTCAGAATACACATTTTTTGCCGACTTAAACTTTAACTTATTGTCTTCTTTGGAAATCTTTTTTGAAAATACAAATGTTTCTAGTTATACTAGTTTCTTCACGCAAATAATTTGTTTTAATTTAATGCGTGCCCACGTTCAACGCATCTTTCTCGAAAACTTTTATAGTTTCGGTTATTTTTCAGATTATGGTAAATACCTTGAATAATGGTCCTATTGTGTTTCCCTTCAATCCAGACAGACATTAGGTATAAATCAGTAACTTCAAATTGGTTTTTCGAATCATAACTTCTCCTCCATTGAGTGAATTCAACTACACAATGACAAATTGCCACGCTATTTCGGTGTTTAACAATTTGAAGTGAAAATAAGAGAAAAAAATAAATAAATTATCAAGCTTGCAGGACTGAAGGTCAAAGTACGTGCATATTAAGCCCTCGCTCAGAATTAAACAACTCCGAGAGTAGGGATGGGTTATGTTTTGGGCGCCACCGACTTAGGACAGATGAGTCGGACTCTCCAGGATTTTATCTAGCTCCAGATCCTTACAACTTAATCAAATTATTAAAATGAAAAATAAATAAAATAAAATAATATAATAATAATACGTATTGGGCTGAGTGTATAAAACCGAATTAAACTCAATCAAATCAAGTGTAGAGAGTTCGTTTAATTGAGTAAATAATATAAAGAAATATAATACCTATATGGAAATATGTTCTTAAAACAATTGTAGTTCACAATGAATAGTACAAATTAAATTTAAATTTGGAAGTTTAAATTACAAAATGTTGTGGTAACTCAAATGAGTTAACCAAAAGTTGAAGACCGAATATAGAAATAAAAGAAAAATAAAATGATTATTGGAACAGTTAACAGTACAATGATGTGACCAAAGCTAAATTGATAAAATTAATCATTCACATGAAACAATACATGGAACAGGTTACGCCTAGCTAAAGTAAATGTACCTGGGGGGGTTTATTTGAAATGTGCAATTCATATACGACTGACTAAGTCGCAATTTTTGCCGGTATTTCAATGCTAAAAAATGCAACTTAGTCAGACGAATTTGAATTGCACATTTCAAATAAACCCCTCCTGATAGTTGTTCTACTTGTCACTTGGTACAAGAACCTACTGAATTGCACCCTTACGCACCGCGGTCTTTGGCGCACAGAATAGGGGCAAAATGTTTAAAATTAAAGTTAGAGTGACAACAGATAACGACTTATGATAACAACAACAAGTAACTAACTACTAGAACAATCATAATTTGAAAAATACGACATTTAATAAGCAATTCGTGTTGTAAAATGTAAACGCTTCCAAAGGAATCGATGATCCCAAAAACATTACTAATTGAAAGGCCAATTGACAAAAATGAACGACATTTCTGTCGTCAGCTGGCACACAAATCATGAGTGACATGACTTACGTGTAACTATAAAATAGAGAGCAAAGAGAGCAATCCGGTGGTTTATGGAGCCAATGATGGAACCGGATGCAGAACTAAATCCGGTACTGAGTTCAGCAACCGAACAGAGTACGTGGAGTGAGCAGTACACCACTTCGTGAACGGACCACTATTTGGAAAACCTAACCCAAGAAATAATTGATTGGTTCACATGAAAATTGACTTTGAAATTGAATACATATTGATTAAAATCGAGGAAAATCATTAGTCGTCACAAGAACTAGTCATAAGTGAAAATAGAATTTAAATAATTAAAATTAGAAAATCTTCAGGATCTGCAACTACTGTAATTATTGTTGAATTTTTATAAAGGAAAAATATAAACAAAGCCTTATAAAATCAGGGAAAAATTGAATATCTATAGAAATCTTGAATGGAAAACTGAAAATATGTGTGAAATATTTGTTTTAATTTCGTGGGTTAGAGGACAGGACCAAAAAAGAAACTATCAAGCTTTTGGCTTTGGCCAAAAGCTTGATAGTTTCTTTTTTGGTCCTGTCCTCTAACCCACGAAATTAAAACAAATCTTTGCAAGGACACGAAATGATCACATGTGTGAAATAGTTAAAGTAAATTTTGGCATCCCCCTCTCCTACGATAGGAGAAAAAGTTACAAAGATTTTTTTCCGACGATAATCTAAGCAAACCTGAGAACCAAGATAATATAAGGAACCTCAAATATATTTATATTTTAAATTCAAATGAAATCAAAATCAAGTGAAATATCATTGGTCTTTACAGAACGGGTATCCGCTTACTTTCCCTTGGAAAATATTAAGAGCCGCTTTCCAGTGACGAATTTTAAGGTGCTCCACACCTATTGCATCAGACTCTGGTGCTCCAAATAACTGTTGTTTCACTGGAACGCACCCTACTTCAAGCGTCGTGCTTTTGATGCACCTATAAAATTGCTGGTGCTTAAGAGGCAGGGGAGAGGAAACATGAACAGTTAGTTTAGGTGCGCGGAACTTTAATGCACTGAAACGCCTATAAACAGCCTGGGGCACTCTAGAGCAGCTCAGGAGTGCTTGAAGTGCGTCACTGGAAAGCGACTTAGGTAAGATAACCAAAGTCAATAGAAAATTCTCGCTACGCTAATACGGTACCGCTAAGAATACGGTATTTTGAATGGTATTTTATAGTTCTCGGACACGAAGAAACAAAAATCCTCTAATCCCTTATTCTGTTTACATTTTGACAGCTGAATTGAGTGATCTAACACAACTTTTTTTGCTTGTTTGCCAACTTTTATTTATCCTGAAGATTCCTGAGTCTCATTAATTTTCCCTTGGTGTTTTTTATGAAGGAATGATTAGAAGTTGCTGTTGTTACAATAAGGCATCCGCTAATTCCCGTTAGGTAGCGGGCTCCGCTAACGCTATTACCGTAAGAACTGTCATACTTGTCAAATAACGTTACGGTATTTGAAATTTGGATAGCATAGCACGAGAACTCTCTAATGAAGCTAAAGGCAAAAATAAGCAAAGTCGTAAAGGAAAGAAAAGAAGAAAAAGTAAAGTAAAGAAAAGAAGTTATTGAAGCTTTGGCTGTCCTGCAACGGAGAACACTAGGCAGGCTTCTCGCTGTATCCACTGTAGGCGGAAAAATTCTAAAGCACTTTTTTGTTGGGTGAATTTTTCAGCCAGCGTTGCGTTACCACCTATCAGGTACTGTGGAACCTCTTGCACTGGCCTCACACCAGACACCAGCAAGAGAACCTCCCAAAGCTCTCCACCACGAAACAACCGAGAGTGGGTAGAAAAAAAAAAGACAAGAGAGTAGAGATTGAAATTTAACCAAGAGACCTACCAAACAATCAGCAGCGAATTATAGCATCCGCCAAGCTGAAGGATGTGTCCCCTACGACGGGTAACGCACCGAGCACTCACTAAAAAAACATTTTGAGGAAGGCCGAGGTAATGAAATTGAATAGGGTGTTCCAAGTGGTGGCACCGTCACCGATGGCCAAAAGCCTAATAGGCAAAATGGAGCTGAGGTGGAACACAGTAGTACCTGCCCAGCATTTGGCATCCATGTCGTGAGGGTGACGTTACACTTCTCACTAGGATTACCAGCCAGAAAGATACCCCCGACGCCAACCCTTCCATTTTGTTTGCAACCCCCGGAGACAAATTTTAGAGACGAATCTCCAAGGGTAGCGTCGGACAGTTAGCTCGATGACGCCCGACACCATTTAGCACAAGGCATTAGCCGTATCCCGGTCACAGAGCTTCGGAGTCGCGCGCTGCATCCTCTGTCATTTCTTTGTTTGTCAGTTCCAGCAGCTGATTATTTATTAGTTTATGTTTGAAGCTTGATATCGTAATCTTGATGTTGTGTTAAGCTTTAAAAATAATTATACAAAAGTTGAGAGGCGTTGGCACGTTAGCAGTCTAAATATATAACCATTAACTTCTTTGCATTGTATTGTTATGCTAGTTATGATATTGGTGTTTTCTTCATAAATTATTACTCATCTATTCCTTTCCACTAGGTAATTTTTGCATCTATGAAAATTAAAGGGATCAGGAACTGGATCCAATTTTACAAACAACAAACAAAACAAGATCCGCGAGTAGTTAAACTACATATTTTATATAAATCCGCAAGTGGCAGACCTTTTCTTAATTTTTTAAAGGTCGGCGATTAGCGCACGGAATATCTCAAGTAGATTCAAGATTGGTGAATTGACCTCTTTATCACAGATTTATGTTCAATTTAGAACAGGCCTCGAGGCCTTCTAGATAGAAAATACAGACTTACCCAAAATAACCGACCGTCTAGTGCTATCTATGTCTTTGTAAATTAGCATTTTATTTGAAAAACAAAGCGCGCTCAAGGGATTCTATGGTCTCTAAACTAAATTACCTTGTATTTTTTTGTTTAAATAAAATAGTAACTTATGAGCGCTTATGAGGACTATAGATCCCACTAGACGGACAGGTTAGTTTGGGTTAGTCTGCATTTTCTGTCTAAAAGAAAGAAGCTATTCGTGCTAAAAAAAATTGAATCAAAAACATTTAATTTAAAAAATCCGAAATCGTCCGAAATTTAGGTTTACAAAAAATGAACATGAACCGCAAACCCCGAATTTTATTTTTTCAAAAATTGTCAATTTTTCTGGAAGGGCAGGGCAGAAAGTACATATTTCCAGATTACGATAACATAAATTGGGGCTTAAAACTTAACAAATAATCAGCTGATCAGTGATCATCTGTGGAACGCTAACTAGAACTGACAATAATTTGATGCGCGCGACTCCGAAGCCCTGTGACCGGGATACGGCTAATGTCTTGTCCACTTAGCCACAAAAAAAGAAAACTGTAATGATATTTGGAAGGTAATGTTACTGCAACTCTCAACCCAGACTATGTGCAGTCGTCAAGTTTCATGCCAAGCCAACAACGCACAGCCAGAGCGGAATGGACCAGAAACTCAAAACAAAAGCAAAGGTACAATATTAAAGTGGGAGTAAATGATAGCAAAGTTACGGTAAAAAAAAATAATAATAATAATTAATAATAATATAGAAACATTGATTGTTCTCCAACAGAGAACCCCAGTGCGCTCCTTAGCAGTATTCAGTGTAGGTAGAAAAATCTAGAACATTTTTTTGTTTTATTTTTAAATTTTCAATTTGCAGGTGGAGGATGAGTTTTACCGGACAGACATGGTAGCATGTAGTGCGCTGGCCTCACACTGGTACTAGTAATGAACTTCCAAAGTCCTCTACCGCAAAACAACCAACGAGTGGGTTGAAGAGAAAAATAATAAAAAATATTATCAGGAAGTTGGGCCAAAAGACCTACCAAGCAATTAGTAGCTAAATTGCAGCACAGCCACACAGATCGCCTACTTATAGATGCGTAAGTAAGCGACCTTGCTGTCGATTCACAAGCTACGAAACCGCGCCCCACCCTCTAGGGGGCTGGCCACTTGTCGTATAGTACGGGGATCCGCGTTACAGATCACCTACATAAAGATGCGAAAGAGCGGTGAATTCGTGGTTTAAGGTTATATGTGAACACAACAGGCTGGAACACGCTCACGCACTATAAATGATTGGCAGTGTTAGCGGCAAGGAATCGGCTGCCCTGTTTCGTAGCTTTGAATTGTCGACGGCAAGGATACTTACTTACGCATCTGTATTTAGGTGATCTGTGACAGCCAGGCATTGTAACATTTGAAATGTCACAAGAACATATTTAATGGCAGCAAATATCCAGTTAAGTTCCATAAAATTTTGTAGAGGGCGCGAGTGAACTTGGAGTGTTTTGAATTTTGGCGGTAAATGTCAATAGTTTTAAACCGTTTTAATAAGTGGAAGGAAAGATGACTACATATGAACAATGAACAGTGAATCAGTTAAAATAGCTTCCAAAACGTTCAGTAGCCCTTAAAGAATATTTTCAAAAGTGTCAGCGTCAGCTTGTCACGAAACCACACATCAAATTTGACTTTTGAGGTTAAAATTACATTGGATTATTAACGCGCCAAAATTCAAAAAGCTCCAAGTACAGAAGCGCCCTCTTCAACTCAACTGTCAATATTACATGCCATTGTTCTTAATTAATTTCATATATTTGAACTCATTTAAGATTCTATTTCGTACACCTGGCGACATCTATGATTCCTCTGACTAGTTTCCTGACCTAATACCGAAAACTATACTATCAAAAGGTGGTTTCACTCCGGTACTCCGAGTGACTCCATTCGCACTCCCGCCGAACCGAACTAAGGTTCTTCATAAGAAAAACCCGTAGCACTGTCATTTTTATAATTTCGACAGGCTTGACAGAGGAAGAAAGACACAACCACAGTTTAATACTTTTGACTTTCTTTCCGATTTTATAGTTAGACTGAAAAGGTCGTCTCTGGAAAATCCAAAAACTTTGGTTTTCATTCTTGGCCATCGAGCCCAAAATTATATTAATTTAACTAGCCAGAGTAGTGAGTAATTGTGCCAGCTGGAACGTTTCCTGAAAAATCAATAGATTGTTGATTTTTGTGTAAATTTTTGAAAGTGAGAAAATTATCGGCCAATCAGGTACGTAAATCCCTTTTTCCCTTTGATAAATGAGTTCTTATAGTCCGTCAATCCGTTCAGGCAATTTGGGAGAGTCTTAAAAATCCACGCCTACACTTCTGGGTGAAATTTGACAAGTTTGAGACCATGCGGTACTGCGTTTCCAAAGTGAGTCTGGGCTCCCTCTACAAGGAAAGTTGTGTCCTGTAAGAGATTGATCCCCGACCATTGGAAGATTGCCTTCCGTCAGTTTGGTGCTTCTGGATCTCAAATTTATGAAAACCAAGGATTTCGTCCAGGCTTGTATAATAACTTACCTATGGGTCCCGTTTATGTGCCTTATTAATTACAGTTTCTTGATATTATCTCTTTTCTACCGCTCCCTATCGATTACCTTTATTAGCTAATTATTATCTTTATAATATTAATTACTGTTAATTATTATTATCTATTCCTTATCGCTTACTATCGATTAGCTTAATTAGCTAATTCATAACTGTATAAAATCAATTACCGACTCATTTACCGTATTGTAGTATTTAGCTAGAATAGCTTACTACAAATTAAATATAATTATCCATTCAATTAATTAATCATTATCATAATTAGATTTTTACTTTTATTATTGTTTTCTCAATAATTATTTATTTTCAATAAGTATGCATTATTACAATTATTATAAATTTTGTTTCCTCTATATCGAGTACTGATCGATATAATATAAGTGGGTTCATTAATCTTTAAAAGGTTGATTTAACTTCTAATTTCAAATCAATAATGTGGTATTTTTACAAGGTGAACTAATGTAAAATCTTTAGGTAGTCAAATTTAAGTTTTATGGTTACCTATTTTGAACTTTAAAGGTAAGGAGGTAAGAGCTCTTCCGGAAACCGTGAATCCTTGATTTCATGTAGCAGGTTTTTGATATTTATAACTGCCTAAGGATTATTTATTACCTTTCTGTATTGAATAAATTGTTTTCTATTGATTTGATTGACTTTGAGTCAAAATTAAAGGTTGATGATATTGTGACTCCATCATTTATAGTTAGGTAAATTTTATCATGGGTATCTATTGATTGTTTTTAAATTTCAATCTTATTATACTTATATTAAGTTTTGCTTTTAGAAAGCTGCTTAATGATTTAAAAAAAAAAAGACTTGGATAATAGAAAATATTTTTTTTTAAATCAAAAAAAAAAAAAAAGTTCGCCATCTTGTCACCAATTTTTAATGACATAACCATAGAACAACAGTTCGCCTTCTTGTCACAAATTTTAGTAATGACATTTAATTAATAAATAATTGTGTTTAGAATTCTAAAGCTTGTGTTTTTATTGAATGTCAGATAGCTATTGGATTTTGGATTTATTTTACCTTTTCAGATTTTTTTTGAATTTATCTTTTTAAACAATAACTAATTAATGGAATAGTGCCTAGTTTGACTATTCCTTGGTAATCAAAATTATTTATACAAACTAGTGGCGCCCTCTCTCTACTGTACCAACACCAAGGACCACCCCAAGCTAAAAAACCACTGAGCAATAGTCGAGCACAAATTATGAACATTCTTTTGTTTCGACAAAAGAGCGTTACAGCATCGCGAGTTTTAATAATATTTCAAGTACTGCTAGACTTAGGGAGCAAGAAAGTGCTTCCAGGGCTGGAACTCTGTAACGGATAGAGATCGTTATCCCTATCGCTATGGAACTTGCTGTCTTCTTCTCTCTTGTGGAAATCAATAGAGAGGAGACGTCAATAGAGATAGAGAAAATGAGAAAATATCTTTATTCGTTACAGGGTCCCAGCCCAGACTTAAAGGATACATCTCCTACGCGGGTGTTGTGTACCAAAGTGGTCAAAAGAGAAAAATAAATATATTTAGGGTGTTCCGAAACGAGTTACTGCCTGCCTCCGACCCCAAGAAGGCTGAGGCAGACTGGAGCTCAGGTGAAACGCAGTAGCTGCTGCCCCGGATTTGGCATCCACGTGGTGGGGGTCACGTGACACGTCCCACTAGGAGTACTAGCTTAGCAATAACCCCCGACACTCACCCTTCCAGTCTATCTGCTGCAAGTAGCGTCGACTCTTAGTCCGGAGGCACCCAACTCGCCTCAGCCTGTCAATATAAACTGAGAGTTGAACGCCAAAAAGGCAAAAGTTAAACGCAACAAGCAAAAAGTTGAGTCAAAACACAATTAAGAGCTAAGCCAACTACTTCGGGTACTGGGTGAGATCAGATACAGGGTCAGGAAATATGTAAACATAGAGAAAGGTAAGAACATCATCCTGAATACAAGAAACTAATAGAAAGTCAATCAACTATTGACAAAAGTAGTAAATCGAGAACTTTATCGACCGAATGACTTGACACTGTCGTTTCGCTCCAAGACAGTAACACGCAACCAAGACAATCAGCTCTTCGCTCAACGAACAAAACAATCATGTGTATCAGGAATCAATAAATGGAGGTGAGGGAATTTTAGAACAAAAGAATTAGGAATAAAAATAATACCATGATGGACATAGGTATGTTCGCCAAGCAATAAAGAAAACTGCAAGATGATTGCATTTGCAAGACTGAGGTAATGGTAGAACAACTACAAACCTATTTCTCAATTACCTAACATATCCTATTCCTAAATGACATGTTGGGGTGATGCTATTATTGTCAGTGAGATGTTACTCGATAAGGCTACAGACAGTATGGCTTGCCGAGAGTACCATAGCAAGGGATTTATTGTTGATAGTTGTTGATTAGCATCAGAAGATAACCCTTGGTCTGATGGAGTTGATTTACAAAAAAGGAAAGGAAAAAAAAAAGATTACTCAGTATCTGACTGATTGGTAGTTGGATCAAGGAATGGTTTGAGCTCATGTACATGCCAGACACCCTTCGAATTACCATGATCATCTTATAGTTCATACGACCATGATCCACATTCACGCTTTATAGAAAACCGACCAACATACTGCGGTGCCAACTTAGCAGTAATGTAATTAGCAGCATCAGAAAGGATTTTGTTCTTTCGCCAAACTTTATCACCTGGACCAAAAGTTACAGGACGCCGACGAAGATTGTACCTATTAGCATTCTGGGTAATTGCGGATTTAATTTTGCTTTCGATTTGTTTGTACAATTTTACAAAACCTTCCTGTCAGGTTTTCAGATAAGTGTCCAAATTAGGTGAAGTATGCGGAAGTTTAATGGAATGGTCATTAGCATACAAATGATGTTCTCCCCCAAACAAAACATAATACGGAGTATACCCAGTAACTTCGCTTGGTGAGGTACGGATATCCCAACCAATCTCTTGAAGATGTTCATCCTATGATCTTCTTGACGCACATAGGTACGTAACATGGTCTTGATGATACGATTATGACGTTTCGTGGGATTTTCACGGGAAATGTAGTTCGCTGTATGGAATATATTATTCCTATAACGTTGACACAAGGCCTGAAACTCTTTGAACTTCATATGAACACCATTATCACAAGTCAAAAATTTAGGGGCACCAAAAAGTAAAAAGAAATTCTCTACATATTCAACTAGAGACTTAGCCTTAGCGGCACGACATGGATACAGGAAAACTGACTTGCTGAAATAGTCTGAAATGACAAGAATATAACAATGTCTCTTTTTAGAACGACTTAAGGCTCCTGTATAGTCGAGGCTTATCGACTGAAATGGTTCAGTGATGATTGGTCATTCTCCCATTATTCCTGCAGGTTTCGTTTGTTCAAGCTTACTTTGTGCACAGTGTCGGCATGATTTAATGTAGCGAAGAATGTCTCCCTTTTTTCGGCGCTCCAAATTACTGCTAAACATTCCTTCTCGGTGACTGATAGTTTTAGTTCCTGTTTGGAAAGATAGCATATGACCCTTCTATCTTCGGCAAATTTTTGAGAAAGAACGGCGCCAAGTACGAAAGATGATGCATCCATGTGCAGATAAAAAGCAGGAGCTGTCAAAACAGGAGCTGTGACTAAACATTCCTTTAAGGCAGTGGAGGAATTTTGACATTCTGTGGTCCAATTCCACTCAACGTTCTTTTTAGTGAGATTCGATATGGGTGAGAAAAGAGAAGAAAAATCAGGCACAAAACGATGATACCAGGAAGCAGTTCCTAGAAAACCACGGACTTCATTGATATTTTGGGGCGGAGGAAGATTGTCGCTAATTTCTACTTTTTCTGGATCAGGACGAATACCCTTACTGTCAACCAAATAACCTAAATATTCTAATTCTGGTTGGCAAAAATTACATTTTTCAATGGGGACGACGAGACCAGCATCGCGTAGTCTATCAAAGACAATCCCTAAGAGTTTAAGATGATCGGAAAAGGAGTTGGATAAAATCACGATATCGTCCAGATATACCATGACACTTGCTTCAAGCCCAGGACCTAAAATAGTGTCAACGATACGTTGGCCAAGTGGCAGGAGCGTTAGATAAACCGAAAGGCATCCTCCTAAACTGGAACAAACCTCTTCCAGGAACGGTAGAAGTAGAAGCAGTGTATTTGCGGGAGTTTTCGGCTAAAGGAACTTGTCAGAAAACCGATTTAATATCAATCGAGCTGATGTATCGGGTATTGCGTAAATTTTCCAAGATAGTCGAAACGTAGGGAATTGGGTAGGCATATTTTTTGGTTGGCAGATTGAGTTTGCGAAAATCGATACAAAATCGAAAATTTCCATCTTTTTTCCTAACGAGGCACACAGGGCTAGACCAGGGACTGTTGGACCTTTCAGTTACGCCAAGCCGCAACATCTCTTCAACTTCATCGTCGATGATTTTCTGTTTGTAAGGTGAAACTGGATAAAACCTTCTCTATCTATTCCCAAAATTAATTTAAGGGAAAGCTCTGGAAGTACCTACTAAAACATCAATAATTTTTGTTTTGTCAATTTATGTCATTGGAACCTGAATATAACCAATAGTATTACATAATTGGTCATTTGCTACAGTACACGGAACTTGTTGTTTAATGAGTTTGAACCCAAGGCTTAAAAGAACTTCGTAGCCAGGTAATCCGACAAGAGTTCTACTAGCACCCAAGCAATGAAAATTCCATAATTTGAACTTGAAGGTAAGGACGTTGGTCTCAACGAGCATGTGAAATAATGTAGTCTAGAAGAATCTTTTTGGAAAAATCTAGAGAGTTGGTCGTATCCAAATTACTTAGGCACGACCTAACGATTCCTCCGGGGCTCGTTTCTCGAGCACTTATCGCAAGTTTTGACTGTCACATCAGGGTTACCACATCGATAGGAATGTGTTTTGCGAGGTTCTGGACATTTTCGATTTAAGTGATATTTCTCTGACAATTCTAACATTTTATAGTCACTCGACCAGAATCTTGTTGTGGTGAAATTTCATCAACAAGGTACGTCTGGGTACTTGGAGAATCAGTTCTAGAAGAAGGTTCAGTGACTGCTAAAAATGCCAACGTTTGGATGGAAAACTGAAAATAAGTGTGAAATAATTAAAGGCAATTTTGGCACGTTACAAAATGTTGAATATTAATTTGAGTGCTGGATTTGGTCTTGTGGATTGTGCCTTCTTCGTCTTGGTTGGATGTGTTTCGCGTAGGTGTAATAACTCATCACAATTTCCACCAATAGGTAAATGAAAAAACTCCAAATATTTGGAGTTTTCGCAATTTCGGAGAAAGGTGTAGTTTTTTCTTCGGTAATTACGATGGTCCATTCAGTTACTTGAATGATGGTTTGGAAATTTTCCATTTTGACCTGCTGACAATATTGAATATCAATTCTTGCTTTTAGCAATATTGGATGGCACAATCATTTCCAGCTGTTATTTCTGCCATGTGCATTTTGCCGCAGTTGTTACGGAGTGGGCGGTATAATTTCGCATCATTATAAACCAGAATATAATATATATCCTGTTCACAATCCGATGTCCATATGTGCAGGTAAATTTATCACCTTTCCCTATCAAATAGCATTGAAAGGTGATTTTACCTGTACCTACCTGTGGACATCGGATTGTGAACCGATAATACCTACCATTTTGATTTTTATGTTCTATTTTGTCAAATATGTATCTCAATATGAAGAGTGCTACAAAGTTACTTTGAAAGCCTGGATATTCTATACCTATATCTAATGAATTAGATTCACCTCTAATGAAGTTTTTATACTCCTAATTTATATTATTTGAAAACGTTCAACTTTAATAATCGCGTGGCCTAATTAGAAAATGTAAAACATCCACGAAACAACTTACTGGATGACGAAATTAATGTTCTGTCGTGTTTTAATGTTTAATCTCATACATCAATTTGAAATGCTAAAGCTGATTCAAGGCATTCATATTTAACGATTCAGTGCTTTTTAGTTAGACTTCTCAGAGAAGACTTGAATTCGTTCCTCTATGCGGGGTGCATTTTGACATTTCAAAACCTTTTATTACCCAAACCTAAATGCCTCAATATCGCGACGGCGTATTTAGCGGTTTATGGTATTAAATTCACTTCCCTGAAGATGCAGCTAGCGCGAAGCAATGTTGCCTATTAAAACTCTGCACTCCTTTTCAAAGACGCTACCTAGTAAAGTAATTAAAATTCACCCGTACTCTAAATTAAATATCTCACGGCACATGAAAGAGCTTTAGAATCCTTGTATCTGATGGCTGATTTTAATGTTGCTTCTGGAATTGAGAAGACTACTTTTAAAATGACCTTTATTACAAAATATTCTATGACACATTGTCTGTTTATACATTGCCTGGAAACTTATAACCAAATTTCTAAGCTCACCAAAAGTTATAAAAGAAGTAACTTAAGGCTAATATACAACACTCCTTCCTTCTAGCTTTTAACAATACACAAAGCCTAACCTAATTAGTAGTAACATAACACCTAAAATGTAGGTCACAAATCTGTTTGTATTGGATGTCTACGAATGCGACTGGAATGCCTCAATCCTGTATCTTGAATATCCGTTTCAGTGACTGAATTGTGCTTTTCTTGAATTTGTTTATTTGGTCAATTTGCATCCATTATATCAGAAGATTGAGCGTTACAATCACTATGTTGAGATACCTCCTAGCTCGGACAATATCTCAATAAAGAGTTACTGCTGTAGATATCGATATCAGTAATTAATTCAGTATTCTCAAATGAATTTGAATCAGAAGAAGAATTGGGTACTATAGAAATATCTGGATTTTTTATAGTAGTTGTTTGATCAACATCAAATATACTATTAGAAATGCGTTTTTTTAAGTCATCGATGTGAATTAAAGAAGGCTTATTATTAGACTCGATTGAATATGTATAATTACTAACTTTATCTATGAGAGTACCTTCAATCCATTTTTCCTCCTCTTCTCTTTTAGTTTTACCATAAATCGATTCGTTTTCTTAAAAGTAGGGCCTCTGTATTCGTGCTGCAGCTAAAGTTGGAATTCCCTTTTTTGGATTTAAATTAGTTTCTAATGGACGATGATCTGAATAAATTAAGAATTTCCGACCATATAAATACAAATAAAAATGTTTTATGCCAAAAATTATACTCAACACTTCTTTTTCTAACTGATAATAACCTTTTTCAGCTTTGTTCAAAGTGCGCGATGCGAAGCAAATCGGGTTTTCAATTCCTTCAATTTCATGTGATACCACTTCTCCTACTCCATATTGGGAAGAATCACAAGTGAGAATTAATGGTTTAGTAATGTCATAGTAAGTTAAAATATTAGGTCCCTCTATCAAAGATTTACATTTATTAAAACAATTATTGCATTCTTCACTCCAATTCCAATTTTTATTTTTTTCTAATAGTTCATGCAAAGGCTTCAATAAAGAAGATACATTTTGAATAAACCTGCCATAAAAATTGACCAACCCAAGAAAAGCTCGTAAAGTTGTCAAATCGCAAGGTTTAGGAGCATTTCTTATTTCAATAACCCCCTTTTCAGTAGGCTTAATTCCTTCACCACTAATAGTAAATCCAAGATAATCGACACTGTTTGTCAAAAATGAACACTTTCCAAAACTTACTTTTAGGCCAGCATTACTCAACTTTTGTAACACTGTTTCAACATTTTGCATACAACTATTAAAATCGTCATCCCAAACTAGAACATCATCTAGCAACATACATTGCTCAACCCGAACAATATTTTATACATAGTGACTTGAAAGATAGCCGAAGCGCTCGTGATACCAAAAGTCATCATTTTATATCTATATAATCCTTGTAAAGTATTAATAGTAACCAACTCTTGAGCCCCGTCTGACAATTCAAGTTGTTGATAAGCATTTTTCAAACCAATCAAAGTAAAAACTTTACCTTTTCTTACCATTGCTAAAATATCATTTGGGTTTGGCAATGGATAATGTTCAGTTCTTGAAACTGGATTTATTGAAATTTTGTAGTCGCCACAAATTCTTACCTTTTTTTGACTACCAATACCTCTTTCTACCACAACAATGGGTAAAGCCCATTTGCTGTGACTAACCCTTTCCAGAATACCCAAACCCTCTAGTCTGTTCAATTCATTACACACAACAACTGATCTGAGAGAATATGGTACACGTCGAGCTTTACAAAAGATGGGAGTTGGGTTACCAACTAGCACAATATCTATCTTACCACCATTCTATCTTTCATTGTCTGGAGAAAACAGTGAATACCTTTTTTTAAATTCATTCACAATTTTATCAATACAAACAGAACCTTCATTGTCAAATTATTAACAATCTGAAATGATATATCTAATTTTTTCATCCAATTTCGACCTAATAACATTGGACAAGTTCCTATTGAGTCCACTTTGACAACCAATAAACCTAATGCCTTATTATGCCCTTTAAACTGAACAGATACGTAAATTTCACCTAAAACACTGATGCTAGTCCCTGAAAATGTAAATAACTTAGTACTGCATTGGTTGAATTCATATTTAGACAAATATTTATCGTAATCTGCCACGCTTTTTCGCTGATTAAAAAAAGTTTATTAAAAAAAAATAATTTTGAAAAATAAATTTAAAAAAAAAATTAAAGTCGAAAATAAAAAAAATATAAAAAAAAATTAAATAAAAATAATGAAAATAAAAAAAAATAAAAATAAAAATAAATGAATGAAGAACTTGAGATTGTAGGACTGAAGGTCAAAGTGCGTGCAAATTATGCCCTAGCTCAGAACTAAATAATTCGGAGAGTAGGGGTGGGTTTTAGTTTTGGGCGCCACCGACTCTGAACAGATGAGTCGGACTCTCCAGGATGGTATCTGGCTTCAGGTACTCACATTTCAAATAATAATTATGGGATAAGAAAAATATTAGCAATAACCAGGCTGTGTGCATAAAACCAAATAAAAGTCAATTCAAATCAAGTGCTACAGTTGTTTATTTATCAAATGGTCGCAGTCCACAATGAACAATAATTCGAATTAAGAAAAAAAAAAAAAAAATCAAGTTAATTAGCAATATTACTAAAGTGTGAAAACTATTTACTAATTTGCCATTCAATAAAAATTAATTGTCATCAATTCAATTAATAAAATGACCCTGTAATGAAGCGTCAACCAACAAATACAGAAATGCTATACTTTTTAAATAATTGCTATAGTCATGAACAATTAAATTTAAATGCAAAAAAAAATGTTATTGAAACTCAATAACCCAAATGAATAATAAAAAAAAGCTATAAATAGAAAAGTTGTAAATATAAATTGAAGAGAAAATAATAAAAAAAAAAATGAATGAATAATAAGTTGGAGCGGTTATTTTACACTTATGTAACCAGAACTACCAGTAAGTTGACATAAATTCAACAGGTTATGTCTAGCTAAGTTACCTATTTAATAATTCATTTGCCTGCATTCACTGGGGCAAGCAATGAATTATTCCCTGAAATACCGAAAGTGATCACAGTGGTGTACAAATAGGGACAGAATGTAAATAAACAATAATAATAAATAGGTTAACTAAAACTAGTACGATACCAAAATGTTCCAGGTGATAGTAGTTCATACAATTAACCAGATTAGTCCTGGCTACTGGTTGTGGTTAACTTGATTGAAGACCTGAGTAACCGTCCAATTACTTAGGCTGGTGTCGGTTAGCCTTTTAGTTCAGTTTCGGTTACAATTGAACGTCTATTGTAGTAACCGTGAGGGAAAACTTGATGGTAAAATAGAACCCCTCGTAAAACCCTGTTGGAAATAGGGCTTGTTTGCCTCGAAAATCTCTGGAAATCTGGATCGAGGTCTGGATTGAATATCCTGGAGTAAGTGAGATTATTGTTCGTCGATTTTAATCTGATACTCGGGCGAAATGTGAGCTGGTGGCTCCCTACAATAGAATGCCAATGGTTACCTGACGTCACACCTGTTTTTGCCATATGAAACACCCCCTCGCTCTTCATACCGCAAGTATCAGTTAAAAATCGACGAACAATATTCTCTACTCTTTAGGGCAGCTTTCAACACACATGACTGTTTTTTTTTTAAATCCGATAACATCGGCGAAAATTATGGCACTTTACGAAAGTAAAACACAACGCAAGGTAACTCAGTGTGCCATAAATTAAATTCAGAAGAAAATCAGGCCCAAAATCCCTTTTTGAGGTGAAGACAAAAATTAATTCTTCCTGAAGGACCTGCTTCTTCAAACAGTCAACGTGAAAAGAAAAGTGCTCCACATTAGATCAACGAGCTAGCCTAAAGATAGATAGATTCAGAGATGATGCAGGATAACGATAAACGTCAAAAATCAATCGATAGAACTCTTACTTACCAAAAATTGCACACAACAATATAAACCGAGAAAAATGGCAACGGCTGACGAATAATGATATTAACAACAAATAATTATCCCATAAAACAATCAAAACTTGAAGAATACAAAATAGAGTAAGTGATCCGTTTGCAAAATTAGAGGGCTTAAAGAAGAATCGACGATACTAAAAACATTACTAATCGACCGCTGGTTGACAGAACATATTGACAATCAAAAAGTCAAAAAAACCGAAAGCAAGGATAACCCACATAACAAAATTGCATCCTTAGAATGTATTAAGAATGTTCTTTTTTTAGGAGGAATATGCCTAGAATGTTCGCCAAAACCATTGCGAATGTCCTGAGAATGTTCTGAGAAAAGATTGTAGAAATACTGTTTGCAATACCCAAGAACTTCCTGGGAAATCCATTAGGATATTCCTAGAATATACCTATGAGATTCTCAGTACATCCTGAAAAGAATATTCCTGTTTGAGTCTAAAAATATGCTCGAAATGTATATTCTCATATTCAAAGAATGTTTCTATGACATTATAGTTATGTTCTCAAAAGAATATTATACCAATATGCTTGAAATATTCTTAGAATATATCTACATATATTATTCTCAATATGCATCCTAGACATAACATTCTTGTTTGATTCTAAGGATATACTTGGAATGTTAATTTTCTTTTCCAAATAATGCTCCTTCCACTCCTTTTATATTAAAGGCAGTGGAAGAATTATTGGAAAATTTCTCTGGAAAACACAAGTGTTTAACCAAAACTCCGGTTTCGAGCTTGTTATGCTCTCGTCGAAGCACGCCAACTGAGAGAAACAGGTTCCAAGGTGACTCAAACGCGAGGCAAGATGTAGATCTTTAATAGCGCGTGGCTCCCTCTCTTGGAAGTTCTACAAAGCAAAAGAAAAAGAATATACCTATAATATTCTTAGTAAGTTCTAGATAGAGCATTATTGTTTAATTGTTCAATTAAGTTTTTGAGTAGGTACTTAAGATAATTAGGTGAACAATATGGAAATATTCTTATCATGGGTACCTACCTACATAAACTTCTCAGCACAACTTGGTAGGTATATTCTTAATACTTGATAGAGATATTAGCCGAAAGAACATTTTTCAGGGTACATTATAATAATGTTCGTATGAGAATATTCAAATAATGTTATATAAAGTAGGTTCTTAGTACAATCTTTCAGGTAGGTGCATAGAAGCAACATTCCTAGTACATAAATAGAACGTTCAAAAATGAATATTTCAATCGAAACAATCTTAGAATATTCATTGAACATTCCTAAAAGAACATTCCAAAAAGTACTTTGAGGGAATATTCTGAGAATATGAATGTTCTTTCACTGTTATGTGGGAATGCATAAAATCTCAAAAGGCTATTGAACCAATGATCGACCCGGGGTTCAGTAGAACTTGCACCGATATCAATAGCGCTCAATAACCGAACAGAGTAAGTACGAACGGAGTAGTTCTGTACATACACTTGAAAACGGGTCATTATGATTCCGGAACACGAAATATTTTTGACACATGAATTATTTTTGTTATGAAACAGATGATCGAATTTAAAATTGGAAAATATTGCTTTGTTTTGATTTTGAAATTGAATTAAAATATGGATTAAAACGAGGAAAAACCATTACAGCAAATAGAATTTGACTATTGAAAATTAGGAAATTAACAGGATCTAGAACCGTTGAGATTATTGATGAAATTTTTTAGAGAGAAAATGTTGACAAATTTAAGGAAATCTTGAATATAAAATTGAAATTGGGTAAGAATTAGTTATGTAATTTTGGACCGTTACAAATCATGTTTACTTATCAAGGATACTGAGGCACCTGTGTCTACTTCAAAGTCAAAATTTCTACCATCTACCTGAACATTTAAAATAAATGGATTTGTTACCCTAAAAATGTTAGAAACGTAAAACATTTTTTCAGCATTAACAATATCATCTTCTTCATTATCACTCAATTTTTGATCACTACCTTTCTCCTCTCCTTGTTCTACAACATACCTAACATTACCATTCTTTATTTGGCATACTTGCCGTAAATGTCCAGTTTTTCCACAGCGATTGCATGAATAATTCAAATATTTACATGTTCTTTTCCACAACACTTATAGCTTCCCCAAGAGCTTCCCTTATTATTGGACTCGCAACTATTTCCAACTCTTCCATATCCTTTATTTTTTCTATACTCTGATTCTTTTCTAGTGAAATTAATTTCTTTTGTTTGCATTTCTTTGGACTCCTTTTCCACAAACTAATTGCTAATTTTAATGCGTCTGTAAAATTCCTATTTTTGATTAAAAATTCTTTTTGAATTTTTTCACTTCCTAATCCTGCAACAAATCTATCTCTTGAAGCTTCTTGAAGAAAATTTCCAAATTTGCAAGATATTGCCATTCTTTTTAGCTCAATAGCATAGTAATTTATAGATTCATGATCTTGTTTTGAAAACTGAAATCTTTCAACTATTTCTAACTTTGCAGGTTGAAAGTAACCTGGACTTTTTTCAATTTCGTCAAAAGTTAGATTTTCAGGTTCTTTAGGCATAGCAAGATTAGTTAATAAATCATAAACCTTTGAACCTATTAAAAGCAAAAAAATGCTTTTCATTTTAGCTTCTTCTGTACCATTTACTGTAAAATACAATTTCATCCTTTTAACAAAAGTCCCAAAAGACTCTTTATTGGAATCAAACTCTTGCAATCTGACAATTTCTGTAATTTTTGGATTTTTTTCAATAAAAGCTAGTTTTGAGAAATACTTGTAAGTTTTTCTTGCGTTTCTTGACTTTTCACTGGAACTTATAGCTTAATTGAACCACCTCGTCGCCAATTTAATGTTCCTTCTTGAATTGAGAAGACTACTTTTAAAATGGCCTTTATTACAAAATATTCTATGACACATTGTCTGTTTATACATTGCCTGGAAACATAACAAAATTTCTAAGCTCACTAAAAGTTATAAAAGGAGTAACTTAAGGCTATTATACAACACTGAGGAACTATAAAAAATGATAAAAAAATACAGATTTGGTAATGAAAGTCAAGTTTTATTATACGTTGACATACAGATTTACCCGGAAATTAATTTCCTGAGTTTTGAGTAAGTACCTACCTCAACATTTAGCAAACATGGGTAGCATCAAACAGTTGAAAGTACGCTATTGCTGAAACGTTTTCCATACGACCGGGCCATGCAGTCAATTTCTTGCCTGTATTGTACTGAAATTGTGAATTTAATACAAATATTTAGCGTAACATTATCGAAAAAAATATAATTTCAAAGACGAATAATGAATGAAGAACTTTTAAATCTACAACCACTCAAGCTTCTGATGGTCATTTTATAGATGGGTACATTAGCACTACAACTTCCTACTTCATGTCAGGGTATTCTAGAGAACATTACCCTGCATTTTTTGGGGATTGCACCAAAGCTTCTTGATCTTGAAAATCATTACTGCACGCTTTTTGATAAAAGTTTATTTTACTTATCAAATTATTTTCATAAAATAAAATTTCAGTTGAGGTCCTAAAAAATGCAAGAAAATTATCATAAATCCACCTCAAACATACAGACATTTATTATTCTAGAGAAATTGTCATAAAATGATTCTTAAATCTAGTAAGGAAACTCAGTAAAAATTATTATCTACCTATTCCACCTATGGAATATAGATAACACAGTTTGTTTTTTTTTTTAATTTGGTTCCGGATGGTTGAAACTTTCAATTACGTGCCTTTTCGACGTGTGAGTAGGATCATTCCTCGAAAGGTTGGGATGTAGCATCAGCCTTCCACAGTCCGGGGCATTACCAACTGAACCAGTTTAGCCGATCTGCCCCCCAGAGACTAACACCTATGAAAGGCACCAAGTTTTTGGACTTGGATGGGCTGGCCTTACCCCTGGGTGCTTACCCGTGTTTGTCAGGTTCTCCCAGCAATGTTTGACGAGTCGCCATTCAGTACTGACGTTCGTGAGTAGTTACCTATCATATATCAAGTAATACACGCTTGTGTTTCTTAACCACGAACCCTGAAATCAGCACAGTGGCGAGAATTTTTATCGATGGAGGAATGTGGTCGTATTCCTTGTTTTAAATGGGCTCACTAAGTTAGTCCTCTTTCCCTTGACAAGGTCCGGGATCGGGGTTTCCCCCTACTAGTTTTTGGAACACCCAGTCATCCGTTACCCAGATATACTGGGATAGGGTAGATATTAGTAGTAGTCCTTCGGCCGCACGAACTAGTGAGACTACGGGTGTTACTCAGGTTACACTGGCCGTGCCCGGGTCCTCGTTTGACCGGAGGAGTTACGGTTCGAAGTTGGGCCCATCAACCATGTTGTATTTTTCATGCAGTTTGATTATAGGTCCAGCAAGCCAGATCCAGTCGAAGGTCTTCTCAACATCCAAACGCGCGTTCTTATTTGAGGCGTAGCGATGGATGCCGAAAGTGACTTCTTCAACAACTCTCGTCAGCTGGAGGTTTGTTAAGTGAGCATTTCAGCAGCCGAACTGTTCGTCTGGAAGCATTTTTGTAGATAGGGAATATTTCTGAGATTTCCTAGGAATAGTCTCTCCAGGTGCTTCGAAAGAGATGAGAGCAGATGGGTCTATGGATTTGGGGGAATTGATGGTCTTTATCTGGTTTTGGTAGGACACTGACGATTGCTTCCAGGCTTTTAGGAGTAATGCTGAAGGCATCCATTTAAAATGTTCGTGATCATTTCTATGGCGTTTTCTGTGATGTTTTTCAACACTTTGTTCCTGATGATATTTGTTCGCTTCTAGCTTTGTGAGAAACTCATGAGGTTGAATCCAGCCACAAATATTTCTTCGGCGTTACCAGATCCAAAGAGAACGAGTGAGTTTATAATGTAGGTTTTAGTTGCTTTATCAACATATTTGCAGATTTGTGACACTTCCGTCGAATTTGTTCCAATTTTCTTTTTCCCCATTGAAACGTTTTTGTCTTTATAATTATTGATATCTGTTGAAAAAGTCGAGTTTGCAAAAATGTTTCCTACATCACGGTCATGAACAGCGTTTAATGAGGATACTTTGCGTCCTAGATCCATAAACAACTACAACTAGATATTTATTTAAACAAATTATGGAAGAAAATCCAGAATTAGGAAATAACCTTAGGCTTTCGTCTTAATTGTGAACATCGGTTTAAGATGAATCAAGAAAATCCGATTACGGTCGCAATAGATGTGGCCACGGAAAATGGCCGTGCTCGTAAGCGCTTTATATCTACTTAAAAGCTTCAGGTCAAAAGAAAATACGACAAAGTCATTATTTCGAAATGTTTTGCGAAAACAATTAATTTAATTGGATGCCGTTTTAAAGTGCACCAAGCAGTTATTTTTCATGAAGCTCAAAAGTATTGACATTTGACAATGTTTAGGGGCATTTTTCGGCCTTTTTTTGTTTTGTTACAATAATACAATATTATAGTAAAGCTCTACCTTTTATTTAGGAATTTTCACTCACGAACTAAATAAGCAATTTATTCCTTTCTTATATTTTTATCAGATTTAAAAACCGTTGCTTTGGTCAAAATAAAAGACCCGTTCATTTAAGCTTTAATTCGATTATAGCCATTTGTCTTGGTCCAGAGATCTGGATTAAGACACTGGCGCTAGAACAGCGAAAGGGTCAAATAATTATCGGTTTTCCAGATTATTTTCTTTGAACTCGCCGATGCGAAAGACTAGATATTTAACCGGGGATTAAAAAGTCTTTTATTTGTGCGATCTGTCTCCGCCATAAAACGAAATGATTGTCTCTGACTGGTGGCCAAGGTTTATCTCCTTCGGCGTGCAATAGCAATTCGGTTTGAAAAAAGGCTGGATAAAGCTATCTATACGTGATTTAATTACCTTAGAATAAACATGGTACTGGAATGAAGAACGTTTTTCACGTTTTTGTTTTAATTGGTATTCAGCTATGTATTAATCTAGTAAGTATTTCCTTACGGGTATCGGTTAGCAAACTTCATTCTAGAAAGCGAAATTGTACTTTTAGTCAGTTTATGGTTTGCTTTCCAACCCCCAATTTTATAATGGGTGATAAGCTTTACTGGTTACTATATACTAGGTAGTTAACCATAGATGTCAGGATAAATCTTTGATAAGTACGTAGATGGAATGGTAATCTTGACTGACCAATTGAATAAGTAGTTTTTATTCTGTTTTCTTGGGTTAGCGGTCTGGCAATGATTGATACTCTTTTTCTACTTACGCCGAGCTTTCGGAAAATTTATTTCCTTTTTCAAGGCTACAATACAGAGCAATATGTTATAAAAATTAAAGAATATAACTAACGTGTAAAGTGAGTTGAAGGAAGCTTGGTTTTATGTTTTTACAAGGATTTTCATACTTATTGTAACTCACTTTACACGTAAGTTTTAGTTATATTCTTTAATTTTTATAACATATCATTGCCAGACCGCTAACCCAAGAAAACAGAATAAAAACTACTTATTGATAAATATTTGTTCATTTGTCATTCGAATTAAAAAGTTTTTTTTTTCACTACTACTAACCTCAGAAATCATCAATATTTACTCAATTACCTATCTAGTTAAAAGCAGAACGGTTTCGGAACCACTCTGTAGGTAAATTTCGGTTTCTATGCAAAAATTTTGGGTTTTGCGCATAATCCTGACGGTATAGTCCAACAAATACCATTTTAAAGTCACGTGATTTTTCTCTATCCTTGTTGAATACATTTCGAACAGCGGTGATAGTAAAATTGACAAAAAAATTGGTGTCTAATCATTGTTCATAAAATTCTTACCTGAAATAGAATCCGTCAGTGTCATCAATAAGTTTGTCAAAGTTATTTTCGAAAATGATATAGCGAACAAACACAGCTAATTATTTTGACTTTATTAACCCTCGGGCAGGCGCGCTATCTGCCTTTTATGCCGCCTTTTTACTAATTCAAGGATTTGGCAAATATTTTGGATTTTATCATATTGTCCGTCTAGCTATGCTCAAATGACTATATTAGCAAACCTACTACGCACAATTTACGACCTTAGAGCGCTTGTTCAGATGTCAGTGAGTACTTGAAGTTGCAGGTGTTGAGTTTTCGGCATTCCGTACTGCCAGCGCGCCTGGTCATGTAAGTAAAATTGAAAGGGGAATAGTACAAATATTATGAATATTATTTGTTTATTATGTGTTTTTGCGAAATTAGTATTAAGGATTTCATTTAGTTGCCTAGAATTACAATTTACTTAATTTTTTTACTCTATTTAAAAATAAATTTTTATATTTTGAATCATATCGAACATATTTCTGCAGGCGGCACGCAGTGCCGCAGCGCGCCTGCTAATGTGATTTTCAAATGCGCGCCCGCCCGAGGGTTAACCTTTTTCCAACCCGAAAAGAAGCAAATAGAAAACGGGTACCCAATTCAAGTTGAGAATGTATTACAAGGGGCAGCAGAAGCGACAAAAGTGCGTCTCGCAAAAATTGCAAGTATTAAAATTCCCATCTGATTGGTCAATACTACTTCAGAAACGCGTTTGTAAAATGCTAGTGGGAACATATCTTAAAATTCAATAGTAATTAACCACCATTAGCTTTTTGTAGGTGATATCAACGACATTATCAATGGACATACGTTTTTTGCCACCAATATCACGTGACTTTGAAATGGTATTTGTCGGACTATAATATTACGGTTTCCTGCAGGCGAGTGGTGTGATCATCCGAGTGAGTAATAGCCATTAACAGTGAGTGGAATAGCTGTAGCTCTCCTTTTCGTGATTTTCAAAAAATTGAAAAAAGTTAAAAAAACTGGCATCAAAATCTAATCAGATCAAATCAACGGATTGTTACTTTAGTTGTTTTTGTATGTTTGAGTATGACGTTCTGCCAAAAAAATCTGCCAAGATAAATCAGAATTTCCCCACAATTAAGTACTGCTGTTGCCGAAAACAGGATTTTGGATTTTTATTTCTTTATTGGTATGTGAGTGAAGACGAAGAGCAACGCTTATTAGTGGCATCAGCTATGAACACCGAAGAAACCGTTAACATGGCGCCCAACTAAGGATTTTGAGAATAATTAGTGGATTATTCATTTTTTACGCCCTGCTGCCATTCTCTCTGCCCAAATCTAAAATTGTTCAGAAAAATCGTACAAGTAAGTATTTTCAGCTTTATTATTTTCTACTTCTACTTTTTATTCAATTCATGTATTTAGCTTATTTATTATCTATTCCCAGCTAACCCAGTTAATAAAAATGGCAACTTACGATAGTGCGATGGAGACGAATTTTGGGACTCTTGTGAAGAAGTAGACAAACAAAGACAAAATCAACTCAACTCTCACCTTGTTCAGTTGGAGCAAATAAATCAACAAAATTTTCATAACTTTTCATCAGAACACCGGTCACTTAATCCATTTTTTGACGTATCAAACGATAAAAAAACTGATTGTTTTGCAAATGCAGTCAAAATACAGTCAACTCCATTAGCTATAAGAAGAGAGGAAACTCATTTTGCAGAAATGACAAATGCCTTTTTGTCTGAGGTACAGACAACTGCTTCTGTTATTAACATTAAAGATAAACCCAAACCTTAATTTTATGGGAGTGATACTGAAGAACAGTTAGCTTACATCCTAAAAATAGAATCAATCTTCAATGAAGACCAAACTCAGAGTTCTGGCAAAGTTGATTTCGCAGCAGGCACACTCTAAGACCAAGCTGCGCAATGGTTTCAGCCTTATCGCCAACTTCCTCCCACTTGGAAAATTTTAAAGACTTTATTTATGCAAAAATTTAATAGTACTGCCACTGTAACAAAATTAACTTAACAATATTATGGCAAAAATCAAGAAGAATCTGAAATGTGTTCTGTTTTCATTGCTAAGAAACAGGGTCTCTTTCACCGTCTTTTTTCAGATTCACCCAAAGATCAATTGATCAACTTACTGCTAGAACAATTCCTGTCAAATATTCGTTCTAGAATTCTAGGTTTGCATTTCAATAATATAACAGTTTTCACATACAGTTACAGCCATAGAGAATGATTTGAAGAAAGAGCAGATGCAAGATACGTTCAATGCAAATAGAAAAACTACTAAAATTAATTCTACAAATAACAGAAATGTTGGATCGAAAGGACCACTTGGTGCTTGTAAATTTCGTGGTGATTGGCATTTCCATAATGAATGGTCACAAAATCCATATTTAGCTAGAAATGAAGAGAGAAATAACAGGTATTTTCAGAGAAATTCATCACACCAAATTGACAAATCAACTTACTATCTACAGGGAAACGCCAACAGGGAAAGTCGCAATCCTGCGGTAGACCAAACCTAAAAATTATTCAGCAGGGAAACCAATAGATTCTCCAAAAATTCCCATATCAATGAATAATTTTCAAATTAATGCCCTTGTAGACACAGGAGCCAGCATTAACTTAGTTTCCTCTACATTTTTCAAAGTCCTTCCAACAGTAACAAAAAGAACAATTCATTTTCAATGTGGTCGTGTCGAAATTGAGATTCATGGTTCTTTTAAGATTAAATATTCGCTTCTGGACATGAAATTGGAGTCTAATTTTCTTGTTGTACCTAATTTACCAGAAGACAGCATATTGGGTTTTCCCTGGTTTTTAGAACAACAAGCTGTTTTGGGTATTATTCGATCTTGTATATGTACATATTGGTACAGGTATCAGACGTACTCTTCACCTTTCTTCAACTTTTCAAAATCATCTCATACAAAGCGTTCCCGAATTTCACTTAAATTGTTGCTGTGTGCATTTAGATACAAAGTTTCAAAATAATTATCAGAAACTGCTAACAGAATTTTCTTATTTTTTTGATGAATCATTAAAACGACCAATAACACGAAGTATTCAACATGACATAAGACTAAATGCAATTACAGTGGCAAAAACAAAACCGTATTCCTCAAGCGGATATAAAAAACTTATTTTAAATGAAAGTCAGTGAAATGTTGGCTATTGGTGTTATTGAACCTTCTGTTTCACCCTATTTCTCATCTTCCGTAATAATCGTACGAATGGGAAGATTCTGTGTTGATTACCGCAGATTGAATGAGATAACAGAAGACGAAACTATTAGATCACCTTAAATTCATGAAAAACTAAAGAAATTGTAATCTGCGTCAGTTTTTACATCATTGGATCTGAAAAGCAGATATTGGCAAGTGGACTTATCAGAAAGGCCTAAGCCTTTAACAGCTTTTTCAACATCAGATCGAGGGCATTAACAATTTCCAGTAATGCCGTTTGGACTTAAAAATGCCTCTAGCAGTTTCCAAGAGCTTATGTCGCAGGATGTTCTGACAGGTTTTCTACATACATTCACCTTGATGACATAATTATTTATTCCAAAAAACTACGAAGATCATAAAAAGCATTTAAGATTAGTGCTAGAAAGACTAAGTATCCACCAACTTCAATGTTCAATAAAAAAATGTAAATTTGCTACAAATCAACTGGACTTTCTAGGACATATTAAATGGTAGTATAAATATGCCTCAAACATATAATTTCCAAGAAATTAACAAATATCCTGTTCCTCGAAATAAAAAAGAACTTCAATCATTTTTAGGTATAGTAAATTGGCTTAGAGAATATATTCCTAAATTGGCAGATTACTGCTCCCCTAACTGATCTTCTTGAGATGTGCGTTCGACAAGATAAAAACTTCAATTATATAGACCAGATTTTTACCTACCGTTTGTTTTACAAACAGATAGTCGTGAGGTGGGAATGGGAGCAGTACTCTATCAAATTGGAATAAATAGAGAAAAACAAATTATATCATACTCAAGTGCTCGTCTGAATAAAGCAGAACGTAAGTATCATATAAATGAGAAAGAGTGTTTAGCCATGGTGTGGGCGATTAAAAAATATCGATCATATCTTGTAACATTTGAAATGTCACAAGAACATATTTAATTGTTCTTAATTAATTTCATATATTAAGAACTCATTTAAAATTTAAAAGCTAGCGCGTTCCTACTCCTTATGTCTTTACCTGCTCTAAGTTTAAAATACTATTCCGTACACCTGGCGACATCTATGATTTTTCTGACTAGTTTCCTAACCTAATAACGAAAATTATGTTATTGAGAGATGCGTTCGGCTTGCTCACTCCGTACACTTCGAGTGACTTCATTCGCTCTCCAGCTGTTCTGGTACTGCTTTTTACCATATTAGGGTTAGTTTTATTCACTCCACTCCAACTCCGAACCTAACTAGGGTTATTTTTTTGAAAACCGGTAGCGCTGTCATTTTTATAATTTCGACAGGCTGGACGGAGGAAGAAAGGCAGAACCACAGGGGTACTTTGGACTTTTCTTTTCGATTTTATAGTTAGACTGAAAAGGTCGTCTCTGGAGAAATCCAAAAACTTTGGTTTTCATTCTTGGCCATCGGGCCCAAAATTATATTAATTTAACTAGCCAGAGAAGTGAGGAGTTGAGGAGCTGAAACGTTTCCTGAAAAATCAATAGATTGTTGATTTTTGTGTAAATTTCTGAAAGTGAGGTTATTATCGGCCGTTGAGGTATGTAAACCCTTTTTCCCTTTGATAAATGAGTCCCTATATTTCTTCATTCCGTTCAGGCAATTTGGGAGAGTAGTAAAAATCCACGCCTACGCTTCTGGGTGAAAATTTGACGAATTTGAGACCATGCTGTACTGCATTTCCAAAGCAAGTCTGGGCCCCCTCTACAAGAAAAGTTGTGTCTTGTAAGAGATTGATCCCCGACCATTGGATGATTGCCTTCCGTCAGTTTGGTGCTTCTGGATCTCAAATTCATGAAAGTTTCCACGGATTTCGTCCAGGCTTGTATAATTACTTACCTAGGGGTCCCGTTCATGTGCCTTATTAATTACAGTTTCTTGATATTATCTCTTTTCTACCACTCTCTATCGATTATCTTTATAATATTAATTACTGTTAATTATTATTATCTATTCCTTATCGCTTACTATCGATTAGCTTAATTAGCTAATTCATAACTGTATAAAATCAATTACCGACTCATTTACCGTATTGTAGTATTTAGCTAGAATAGCTAACTACAAATTAAATATAATTATCCATTCAATTAATTAATCATTATCATAATTAGATTTTAATTTTATTATTGTTTTCTCAATAATTGTTTATTTTCAATAAGTGTGCATTATTACAATTATTATAAATTTTGTTTCCTCTATATCGAGTACTGATCGATATAATATAAGTGGGTTCATTAATCTTTAAAAGGTTGATTTAACTTCTGATTTCAAATCAATAATGTGGTAGTTCTACAAGGTGAACTAATGTAAAATCTTTAGGTAGTCAAATTTAAGTTTTATGGTTA
This sequence comes from Ceutorhynchus assimilis, assembly GCA_917834065.1. NCBI lineage: Eukaryota > Metazoa > Arthropoda > Insecta > Coleoptera > Curculionidae > Ceutorhynchus > Ceutorhynchus assimilis. Next base: position 23,978,384 of record OU892278.1, read on the forward strand.
CCTATTTGAACTTTAAAGATTAGAAGGTAAGAGCTCTTCCGGAAACCGTGAAGCCTTGATTTCATGTAGCAGGTTTTTGATATTTATAACTGCCTAAGGATTATTTATTACCTTTCTGCATTAAATACATTGTTTTCTATTGATTTGATTGACTTTGGGTCAAAAATTAAAGGTTAATGATATTGTGACTCCATCATTTGTACTTAGGTAAATTTTATCATGGGTATCAAATGATTGTTTTTAAATTTCAATCTTATTATACTTACTGTTAATACTTATATTGGGTTTTGCTTTTAGAAAGCTGCTTAATGATTTTTTAAAAGAAAGGACTTGGATACTAGACACTAATTTTATTTAAATAAAAAAAAAGTTCGCCATCTTGTCACAAACTTTTTTAATGACAATTAACTTAAATAAATAATTGTGTTTAGAATTCCAAAGCTTGTGTTTTTATTGAATGGGTTGAATGTCAGATAGCTATTGGATTTTGGATTTATTTTACCTTTTCAGATGTTTTTTTTTTTTTTTTTGAATTTATCTTTTTAAACAATAACTAATTAATGGAATAGTGCCTAGTTTGGCTATTCCTTGGTAATCAAAATCATTTATACAAACTAGTGGCGCCCTCTCTCTACTGTACCAACACCAAGGACCACCCCAAGCTAAACTACCACTGAGCAATAGTCGAGCACAAATTATGAACATTCTTTTGTTTCGACAAAAGAGCGTTACAATCTTGAAGATAGAAAATTCATACTTATAACTGATAAAAGGTCTTTATTGTGGTTAAATCGTAATGCTGACGCTAAAGCGAACTTAATGCGATGGTCTCTCCTTCTGGCGGTGTTTAATTTTGATATTCAGCATTGTTCAGGAGTTTCAAATTATTTGCCGGATTTTCTATCACGAAAAACCAGTACTGAGGAAACCACAGAATAAGTAAATGAGCTAAACAACATGCGTCTAAGACGAAGTTACTCGTTGGAAACTTAAACGAGGACCAAGAACTGACATACAGTGCCCGCGGAAAAGTCTGCACCATATGGGAAATTTTTTTATCCTCATCCTCACTTCAAATCGGTTTTCGGCATTAGGTTCTGCATGACTGAAAACCAAAAAAACACCTAAAATTTTTGACTCGAGACTTGCCTCCCATTTGTCAAATGCCATTTGAAAATTTCAAACAAGGAAAAGTGGCATTTTTATAAAAAATATGGAAAAATTTTATAAGAAAATATTGTTCCAAATGACATTTATAGACTAATTTGATATGTTTGCTTTGAAAAAAATTTCATTTTTTTCGAATATCTACGGAAAAATTATATTTTTAGGATTTCTTTCGCGACCATTCCTCTAAAATAATTAGTTTGTATATGACTAATGGTTTTTAAAATCTTAATAATCTAATTAAGTGTTTAAACATCAAAAAGAAATATTTCTATTAAAATTTTGATACGCCTCTGGACTATTTTAAAAATTTAAGATTTCTCAAATAGACCTATCTATTTTACCAGACAAAGAGGTAATAATACAAAAACTTCATTAGATAAAAAAAGACGCAGAACGCTCATTGCGCAAGACGAGGTAAAACGTACCAAATTATGTTAGACTTACGTATAGCAATCCGTTCTTCTTATTTGCACGGGATAAAAAAGGAAGGAGAAAGACCGCGTGTTGTGCAATGTATTTGTCAATGAAAATTTCAAACAACTTTTGAATGTAACTTGTCAAGTTAAATATCAATCGTACTTTTATTCTTGTCAGACCACGGGCAATGAACAAGGACAAAGAGATGCCCAGCGTGCAAAACTAACACCTCTCACCTGTACTAGTTAGCCAATAGAAAGGCATTGCCTCATGTTGCGCGCGCATACCAGGTAAAAATATATAGGTCTATTGAAATTTCAAATTTTTTGTTTACAAACTACTCCTAAATGTCATTTGAAACAATATTTTCTCATAAATTTTTTTCAGATTTTTTATAAAAATGCCACTTTTCCTTGTTTGAAATTTTCAAATGGCATTTAAGCCACGTCACATCGAGTCAAAAATTTTAGGTATTTTTTTGGTTTTCAGTCATGCAGAACCTAATGCCGAAAACCGATTTTATGTACGGATGAGCATAAAAAAATCCATATGGTGCAGACTTTTCCGCGGGCACTGTAGAGCAAGAATTTTTTAATGCTTATTTAGTGGATGATAATATTTCATTTAAACGTGAAAATAAGTTAGTTGTACCTTACAACGTTATAGATCGCGTCTTATACCTACTTTTATCACGTTTTAACGTTTAAAGGTCATCCTGGTCGAGACGAAACTTATAATAGAATTTCTACACACTATTGGTGGCCACAATTGAGAAGGGATGCATCAAAATATGTAAAAAATTGTTTAATATGTCGTATTGTAAAAGGTAGAAATAATCGCACAGATATATTTAGTATTGATATTTCAGGAACTTTTGATGAAATTTTGAATCACAATCGTTTTATTATTGTAGTTGAGGATCTATTTACGCGATGGTTAGAAGCCAAAGCTGTATCTTCAGCGATTGCTGAAGAATTTTTAAAGTTCCTTGATAACGAATTATGTACTTGGCTAGGCTGGCTAGGCTATCCTTCTAAGATAATTTCAAACAATGGACCGCAATTCCATTTCGGTGATTAGGAGAAATTTTGTCAATTGACAACAGCAATTTACCATCAACGTGCAAATCCAGTTGAACCTAGAAAACAAGAGCTTAAAAAAGCCTTAAAAGTATTTTTAATTAATAAACCTCTCGAACACTGGGACAGATATTTACCTAGAGCTCATTTCACCTTGCAAAATCGTGATGAGTCTTGTTGGATACACATTACCCCTTCCTGGAGATCATATGCATCCAAAGTTTAAAGTACCAGTTGTAAATCATGGTATGCTCAAGGAAAAACGACTCAATAAAATTCGTGAAGGTTAAGATATATATCAGCGAGGTTATCTTGAAAATAAAGAACCAGAATTTTCAAAAATGGTGACTTAGTAATTGCGCGACTACAAAAGGCTTCAACCCATGAAGCTTTTCATCCTGTTTGGGAAGGACCCTACACCGTGTTAGAAAAGGTTTCCAATACTATTTATAACATAAAAAGAGATCATGATATAGTCAAAATTCACATTGATGACCTTAGACCAATACCAGCAAAAGAAATATTGAGCTTTCAAAAACAAGATCGTGGTATAATATCTGGATTGTCTGAAGATTCAGACACTTATACCTACTGATGATTCAGTATATAATCAATTTCACAACGGTTCAGAACCAATAACATGTAGACAAAGTTGCGATCCAGTTTTCTACACACCGAATCATGATTCGTATGATGATATCCAAAATGGTTTGTATCAAAACATGGACGTAAATGATGCGCTATGAGATACTGATTTCAGACCATCAGAACTGACCTTTAATGTTGAAATGAGGCCTCGGCCTAGAATAACAAGAAAAAGAGTACGTCCCAAACATCTACAAGATTACGACTGCAGTTAGTAATCTTATGATCGACTAGTAAGGTAGGTAATTTTTAGTAGAAATTAGCAATTACATAACATTAAAAACAGATGTATATCCAGAATTTACCATTGTATGGTTTAACTTTTTTTCTTACATGACTCAGTGCCAGACAGCTTAGCTATCCACATCTAATAGATGGATAAACCATTAGGTCGATCTACTCCAAGAGCTAACGTTACCTCATTTACATGCATTCAGAAGAACATTCGTCCTTTGTTCCACACTAGCAGATGCTAGTACACTAGGAGAAAAAGCAATCATGCTAAAAACAATGGACGCAATAGAAATACCCTATCATCATCAAATAAACTGAGCTCTTCATGATTGAACACCAATTCTACCAGCTAGCCAGTTACCCAGTTCAGAAGAACCCTGAGTACAGATTTTCAACAAATAAACTATAGATACCTATGACAAGACATAAGTGTAAGTGAACATTGCTCTTTGAAGAGACACAGATTTAAATGAACTTTATTTTTAGTTCGCAATTTTCTAGAATATGTAGGTTTAAGTACTGCTGTTGCCGAAAGCAAGATTTTGGAATTTTATTACTTTATTGGTATGTGAGTGAAGATGAAGAGCAACGCTTATTAGTGGCCTCAGCCATGAACACCGAAGAAAGCGCTAATAACCCTCCTGATCTTTGGTACCAGTCGACATACCAGTAGAAGTTGAAATGATGACTTCTTTATATAGGTGGTCACTTTTTTTTCATGGGTACTTAAATACTGGATACAAGACTGGTACATGACCTCGACGTCGAAGGCGTAGTTAGCATTTTCACTCTTTTTAATTGGTTTTGCGACCAGAGACAAATCTAAACGCATATATTTGCTTCAGCGGCAGTGTTCGATTTCCACCATCACAGAAGTTTGAAAACATCTTACTCCGCCATTAGTGAAGTGGCTGCCGTTCTTCTAATTAAATAGCCTGTAGCCGGTAAAGGAAGTTTCAAGAATATTTAAATTTTCTTCGGGAACTGAGTAATGTTCGAAAAGCTAGTGGGTTGCATTTCCAAAGCGAAATGGGAACAAAATGTTTTCCGTTTTCAATGTTCCCTCGAAGCATCGATAATCTTACTCCAACTTTGATCAGAGGAAAGGATCTGCTAGTACTTATATAGCTTTTTTACCTCGAATTTTGTTACAAATCTTTTCTTCCAAGAGGTGCATCTTTTCCATTTTCAAGAGTTCGTCGCATCTGCATGCAATGAATGTAGATTGGCTTTGAGAAATGGACTAGTCCATTCCCTTCGGCGCAAAAAGACTGACTTGGCTAGAATTGGAATCTCTCTTCGCTTGGCTCGGAGAACTGGCAACCAGCTTTTGTTGAGGTTCATGCCCTCTTCTTTTCTGTTGAAGTTGTTGTGGTGTTTCTGTATCTATATGGCTTCTCTGTGGAGTCTGGGTATACAAATTGCACGGATTGGCCAATCCAGCTCTTATGTTAAAGACTCAACTCATTTGATCAAAAAGATCAGTGACATCACTATACTACCAAACGCCATTCTGGTTGGTTTTGATGTCGTCTCATTGTTTACTGAGGTACCAGTGAATCAGGCCTTAGAGTATCTGAAAGATGTTTTTCCGGAGGAAATCAACAACTTAATTCACCACTGTCTGACGACTACGTACCTACTCTCAATGGCAAAATAAATTCTTTGAGCAGACAGATGGAGTCGCAATGGGGAGTCCGCTCAGCCCGGTTATCGCTAACTTCTACATGGAACACTTCGAACAAATGGCACTGCGAATGGCCATAAGGAAACCTACTTGTTGATTTCGCTACGTAGATGACACTTTTGTTGTTTGGAACCATGGAGAGGAAGAGTTCGAAAACTTCCTTAATCATCTAAACTCAATAGAACCCAGGATACAGTTTACGATGGAAGTTGAGAAGGACAACAAAATTGCATTCCTCGACGTCCTCTTAGAAAGATTACCCTCAGGTAAACTGGGACACAGAGTATATTGGAATCCGACGCATACGGACAGCTACCTCAACAAGGAATCCAATCACCATCCCAGGCAAAAGAGAGGAGTCATTAAAACTCTGACAGGCCAATCCGGATTTGTGAACCCAGATACCTTCAGGACGAGATGCAACACCTAAAATCAGCACTTGAAGGAAATGGGTACTCCTAGCAGGAAATAAATAGTCATAAGGCCGACGCAACAGCGTACAAATAACAAGGAACTAGCAAAGGTTTATAGAAGGGACATTGTTTATGTTTTTGACTCGAATTTGAACGGATCAGATCTTAATATACCAAATTAGAAAAAATATTGTGTGAAACATGTTGGGAAACACTATGTTTCGTAACTCGCCTTCTTTTGCGGAAATCTGCTCGTTACGAAAAATAGTGGTTTTCCCAACTGGTTGCACAAATAACTATTGTACACAAATTGAAAATAACACAAAAATTGAATATTATGTAAAAAAGTATGAGCCTTGTTGAAAAGTTTTATTCCTCTCTCGAGACAGAGCTCAGTGCTTAGCCACTTGATATAACTCGACACCGACAGTTATGACAGTATATCTACTTGGCTGTGCAATATGCTAATTTTGTAATATGTAATTTGATAAAAAATGTTTTAAGATTTTGAAACTTCCCATATATACTCTTCTGAAATCTGAATAAATACTAAATTTTTCTAAATTATTTTCCATTCAATGTAACCTAAAAAAATTGGCGGTCTGACGGCTCAAAGTACCTACTTACAATAAATATAAAACTAGATACTCACTAAATCTCAATTAACTATTTACTAGTCTTCTATATTACAATAGATTATTGCTTGTTCACTTAATACCATGTTTGTTTTCGAAATATCCAAACTGCTGAACATGTCTGCGTAACATAAGACAGATCAAACAATGAAAATAGGGAAAGCTGGTATTTCAAAGAGAACCGCAGTCGCTTTGTTGGAGAAAATACTGAAGAGGCCGTGTAAACAATGGCCATATCACGTATATATAGAGTCAACATTTTCTGAACGAATATGAATTTGCTTTAGGCCTATATTGTTGTTATTGTATTGGGTATTTTAGAGTTTCTCTAATGACCGTCTGTTACCATTTCGCAAATATCGTAAAGTATGCACAAAAATGAGAAACTTTAATGAATATTTCAGTATATTCAATATCAATATTTAAAATTAGGCACTAGGAAAGAAAATTGAAAACTAAATATTTTTTAATTGTTTTTTTTTTCCATTATGTTCAAATACTTTTTAATTATAAGTTTCTGGGATATATTGCTATTACATATCAGGTATTTTACAAGAAATAATCCAATTTTAGCTAGCTATACCTACATTTGCAAAAAATTCTCTTGAAAAGAGTTTCTAAAAACTTGGGGTCAGAAATCGAAATCTTTGAGCTAAAAACCTTTCCAAGTTTGTTCAAAGCAAATCTCTGATATTTACTCAAGCTGCGAGTCCCAAGTTTGTTCAATTACTTTGACGTTGCAGTGTTAGTACTTTGGATGGTATTTAGCTCATTTCAGTGATATATTTAGCTTAGTCAAGCATATAAAGTTCGATAAACTTTTATGTGGCCATTCAGGTGACAATGAAAATCCTAAAATGTTGCATACCTACCTATTATATTTCTTTTGTGTCCTCAAAATTTTCTGTCTCTTTTGTGTCCGTTAAACATTTCACAAGTAAACTCGAAGATCGAAACAATTCCTTCTTCTTGAATTGTGACTGTATAAAATATTTTCACGAATGTTTTTCGGGATGTGGAAAGGAAACGATGTCATAGGGGGTATGTTTTATACCCGCTTGGCGTTATTTAATTCCCGTCACGAAACATATTTGCGAAGCGGTGTCTAAGGAACCGAAGAAATGGAACCGTATTTCTCTTTTGTTATTAAGGTGGCGAAGTTTATCAGGTGATGTACGAGACACCTAACTAAAATCTATTTCATTCTATTGAACGTTTTGAGTATTGTTCGGTGTTTTTTTTTTTTTTTTTTTTCTACTGACACAAGCAATTCCACTCTTGAACCAAATGATTTTTTTTTTTAAATTCTGTATTTATCGTGAGAACTCGTTCAGCTTTTTGGCGATGGTTGTTCGACAAAAACATTACATTTGTACAATTACGTTTTATAAGAAGTTCTTGAAAATAGATCGAACATTATATAGGTATTAGTTATTAAATGGGCTGACAATAACGTCTGTCGGTTAGACATCATGAAGATTGACCTACTAACCAGGTAAATCATTAATTTGTCCTAGCCTGAATGGAAAATCAAAATCCTGATATAAATTAAAAGTTTCCAAAATCCTTCAACCAACATCAACAGACACATAGATTTTAATAGTGCTGCCCACTCTATGGCAATTTGGTTTGATGTGAGAAAAAAAACTTTCAAAATCATATTTAAGGCTATAATAATACGCCATAGCAAAATAGTATACCTTTTTTTGGCAATGGCTTTGAAAAATATTTAAGACCTCATATTTTGTACGACATTAGCTACTTGTTGGCCCTTACTTCTACTGTGATGCGATATGATCAGATCACCCAATATTTTATATGTTTGAATAATAGTTAGTTAGTGCAACATCAATTGTATAATATTACGTGATATTATTTGATTACGCATATTGTTTATAATAATATATTTGGTAATCGAGACACAATTATAATTTAGGTTAAGCACTAAGCAGACAGGTTGACTGCCGACCACTCCGATCGGAGTTTACTGGCACCAATCGGCGACGCCAACTACTCCGATAGGCATGTTGTGCATGCTCAATTTGCGAGTCTACATTCAGTAGGCGTTGGTGAGAGAATATCGCAGTCGCTCCGGCGTCCTTCTAAATGCATTTGTCCAGCATGTGTTTCAGTTGGTTACGCGTTTTTTCGTTTTTGTGTCGCTAAACATGGATACCAAAAAAAAACGAATAAAACTTAAAGGCGTCCGAGAATGCCTCAAAAAATATAGTCGGCAATCAACCTGTTAATAAAGATCATCATAAAAGTAACATCTTGTCTAACATTCTACCTTGCTTAGGACCTGGCATTCTCAGATGACAATCCTGTCATTACACTACTGATATACCTACAATATAGCAGTAATTGTGATCATTTCGCGTCCTTGTAAAAATTTGTTTTAATTTCGTGGGTTAGAGGACAGGACCAAAAAAAAAAAGAAACTATCAAGCTTTCGGCAACGTTTCGGAATATATTTTTCCTTTTTCAAACCCTGGAAAAGGGAAATACAAGCACTTAGTACAACAATAAATATACTGTCGTGAGTTAATTACAACTTTTCAGCCAAAATAAATAAATAAATTTAAAAACTTAAATAAATCGTTTCTTTCAGTACTTACTTAAACTATTGCTTCTGGAGTCCGTTCAGGATGGACAAAAGCACTTCTCATCATATTATTTTAGGGATGCAATCAATTTTAAGAAAAATTCGTTATTTTGAATTTGAATTTGAAAGCTAACTGATTTTCACATCTGATTTTGTGAGGTTATATTAGTAGTAGTGATGGGCTAATTAAACATTTTTATCATCGAAATTTCTTTTAGTGATGGGTGATGATTGATGAAACTCCTGAACAGAAACCATTTGAAAGGAAACGTTTACAAATTATTTCAATTAAGAGAGAAATTGTTAATTCATTTCAGAAAGAAACTTTTGTCATTATTAAAATGTATTGCATAGCATTCAAACTAAATTTAAAGTAATAAAATATAAAATTAAAAAGCTTTAAAATAACTGAACACTAAACTTAAATAACAAACCAATGTAACCAGTACTAACAAGGAAAACATGCAGACAAATTTGAAATTAAAAGGAAGCTACTAATTGTGATTAAAATTCCCTACAATTAGTTATAAACTAAGTTTGTGTAGACAAACATAAAGAATAAAATAAAATAAAATAAACTATTGTCACAAACAAGGCATAAAACTAGTTACAAACAATCACCAAAATTAATTATAATCACAAAGACATCACAGTATGTTAAAAAGGAACTTATTATTCAATGTTGTTGACATTTTTATAGGTTTGTAGTATGTTGTTGTAAACTCCACTAAGTCTGTCTGTTGTGGCAATTTTAATGTTTACTGTATTGTGTAAATTTATGTGAATCATCTCGCTCACCTTTCGCTCATAAATCTGAGGTTCAGAGTCTACCATTTTAACTTCATCAAATTTGAAACGGTGGCCAGTTTCAAAATGATGTTTTGATAATGCAGTCTTGTCTTCATTGTACATTCTAACATTACGACAATCATACCTGTGTTGTTGAACTCTTTTGTCGAGATACTGCATTGTCTCACCAATATAGCATTTGCCGCATTCACAAGGTATTTTGTAAACTACTGAGCTTCTTTTTCCTTCTGGTACCCTATCTTTAAGTGGTGTGAAAAAAGAGCTAGAGGTTTTTGGATTGTAAAAAGCTAATTTCAGCTCCGAATTGTTAAAACATCTGCCTATCTTTTGAGAGAGACCATCAATGTAGGGAAATTTGAAGTGTTTTTGTTGAGTTTTAGTGCTACTTTTAGTTTTAGTTCTAAATCTATTTATGTTTCTGTTTATGAAAGTTAAAGGATAATTGTTGTTCATTAATTGTTTTTTGACTTTTTCGATGTTAGTGGTGTGATTGATGGCTCTGTGTAACAATCCATTTATAATTCCAATTTTGTTGGAGAGAGGATGTTTTGATAAATAATTTAAAATCCTACCAGAACTAGTGGGTTTTGAATACCAATTTGTGATAAGGGTACCATCAGGTTTGCGATGGATCTCCATATCCAAGAAACAGATTTTGTTCCCATTTTCTATCTCCATCGTGAATTGGAGTGATGGGTGGAAGCTGTTGAAGGTGTCTAGTAGTATATTCAGTTGGTCTTGAGGAGCTGACAATATTGTATCATCGACATAGACAAATATGAATGGGACATGGAACTGTAGTCTTTTCAAAACTTCAGTGATGAGATGATTCGTGACTAGATTAGCTAAAATTGGTGACGCAGGATTCCCCATAGCTGACCCATCTTTTTGTAAGTAAATATCACCATTATAGGAAAAGTAACTTGTGTCAAAGCAGTAATTTACTAGGTCAATTAAGTATTTTTTAGGAATGTCAGTGTAGTTGGAAATAAATCTGTGTTCAAAGTTAATAATATCCAAGACTATTTTCTTTGGTATGTTTGTGAACAGACTAATTACATCTAGGGACACTAGGACATGTCCATCAGGTACTATATGTTCTTTTATTACCTCTGCGAAATGGAAGGAGTCTTTTATGTTAAAGTGGAATGTTGTTGTTAAAGGATTGAGTATTTTGTGGAGATACTTAGCAATGTTGTATCCCGGTGAGTTGACACAGCTAACTACAGGCCTAAGATGTAAACCAGACTTATGTGTCTTTCTCAAACAGTAAAGTTTTGGGGAAACTGAGTTGTGACGTTTTAATTCCTTTTCCTCTCTAATGCTGATCAGATTCTGTGTTTTCAGCTCCATAATCATTCTGTTTGCGATGGTCTGAAACTTATTTGTAGGGTCTCGGTTGGTGGATTGGTATACATTAGTGTCACTCAGCATCTCAACTACTTTTTGGTGGTATTCACTTTTATCCATAAGAACAGTGGAGTTTCCTGTATCTGATCGGCTGACAATTATATTGGGATGGTCTTTAAGGAACTGTCTTGTTTTTTTAACTTTACCTAATAGGCCTTTGTTAGTAGTTGAGTCCTTTTTCCGGTAGAAATTGGTGATGATGTTGGTAGACTGGGCTCTCAGGTTGTCCTTTTCTTCATTAGAGATAGCCTGACTTCTTATACAATACTCAACATCCTTGATGATTGTGGGTATAGGTATCTCCTTCCTTGTAAGTGGGAGGCCAAACTTTGGTCCCAAACCAAGAATGGTTTGCACTTCTTCAGGTAACTGGACACCGGTATAGTTGTAGAGGTAGTTTTTACCCACTTTCAAGCATATTTCATTTTGTGTCTGTTCCAAGGATATAAGTTTCTTTATGTTGATTTCTTTAGTTTTGAGAAATTCTGCATTATATCTGTTATTATTTTCATTTAAACAGTATAAATAGGTTTCATCTGGGATAAGTTTTCGTAGTTCAGCCTTGATAAGTTCGATTGAGGCAGTTGTGGTTCTTAATTTCCATATCGTAATGTCAATTTCTAAGTTTGGTAGAGTTTTTTTGAACTTCCGTAAAATTTTGTCAGCCCTTTTTAGGTAAGGGTGTTTCTCAGAGTAGAGTGGGTACATGCATTTTATGCTTTCATTGAGGTGCTTTGGATGAATGTCACTTTGTCTGCATTTTAATAGGAAAATTCTTCTATTCTTTAAGTTAGCTAATTTTAGTATGTCCCTTGACCATGTTTTTATGAGTAATAGTGCTTGTTCTCCATAACTGCTTCTGATGTTTGAAAAGAAACCCGCTTCATTAACCTATAAAAATGTCAACAACATTGAATAATAAGTTCCTTTTTAACATACTGTGATATCTTTGTGATTATAATTAATTTTGGTGATTGTTTGTTACTAGTTTTATGCCTTGTTTGTGACAATAGTTTATTTTATTTTATCCCATTTTGACGTTTAAAAATTACATTATTGTATGCATAACAATAAAGGTAAGTAGACGTTTATCACCTCAGTGATTTAAAAACATTTTAACTACTAACTAAAAATCTGAAACCTCAGTGATTTAAAATATTTTTAACTCACTCACGGGATTTTTTCTTCTACTTTATTTTTAAAATTTTCACAAAATGGAATAAAATTTTGTATACATTACGTGAGTTAAAATGTTTATTCATTCGAAGAAAATTAACCCACTCGCTAGGGCTCGTGGGTTAAACTTTCTTCTCATGAATAAAAATTCATTTAACTCACTTGGTGTATAAATAACTATTATTTTATTCTTTATGTTTGTCTACACAAACTTAGTTTATAACTAATTGTAGGGAATTTTAATCACAATTAGTAGCTTCCTTTTAGTTTCAAATTTGTCTGCATGTTTTCCTTGTTAGTACTAGTTACATTGGTTTGTTATTTAAGTTTAGTGTTCAGTTATTTTAAAGCTTTTTAATTTTATATTTTATTACTTTAAATTCAGTTTGAATGCTATGCAATACATTTTAATAATGACAAAAGTTTCTTTCTGAAATGAATTAACAATTTCTCTCTTAATTGAAATAATTTGTAAACGTTTCCTTTCAAATGGTTTCTGTTCAGGAGTCTCATCAATCATCACTCATCACTAAAAGAAATTTCGATGATAAAAATGTTTAATTAGCCCATCACTACTACTAATATAACTTCACAAAATCAGATGTGAAAATCAGTTAGCTTTCAAATTCAAATTCAAAATAACGATTTTTTTAAAAAATTGATTGCATCCCTAAAATAATATGATAAGTGCTTTTGTCCATCCTGAACGGACTCCAGAAGCAATAGTTTAGGTAAGTACTGAAAGAAACGATTTATTTAATTTTTTGAATTTATTTATTTATTTTGGCTGAAAAGTTGTAATTAACTCACAACAGTATATTTATTGTTGTACTAAGTGCTTGTATTTCCCTTTTCCAGGGCTTGAAAAAGGAAAAATATATTCCGAAACGTTGCCGAAAGCTTGATAGTTTCTTTTTTTTTTGGTCCTGTCCTCTAACCCACGAAATTAAAACATATAGCAGTAATGTTCTAATCACTTTCTAATGATACTCGCCAATATCGGTTCCTCCTTTGTATATTACCGAAAGCATTACAACTTTGAATCGATATCACATTTTAATCACCTCACATTTTAGGAGGTTGGTTTAGTTTCTTCCGAATCGTGTCTTTCGTTTTGTTGGAAAATAGTCGTTACCCATAGATTTCTAACCCGCTACCTATTTCGCCAAATCCACATACGCTTTCAGTTCTCATACCAGATTCTCCTACTAAACTCAAATAAGTCTAATAATTATCTCTGGTTATCCCACTTCGGACATCAAATTTTCACGGATTCCGTGTCTAGTAAAAACTCACTTTATCAACAATAACAACTTTTATTGATCAAATTTACGCCATTCCTGCTGAATTCTTTAAACAAGGAGGTCCCACACTAAGTGCCCAAACCCACATCCTAATAAATAAAATATGAATTACTGAGACCGTACATAGGACAAAACTGGAAAGCTACAGTGAGCAAGTTGAGATTTTGTTTCGACACCTCTATAGAGCTATCTCACAGATAGGCGACAGATAACAAGTGTCAATGGTAAGAGCTCAGAGAGTAAGGTGATGCTACATGGGGTCCCTCAAGGTTCCATACTCGGAACTTTGCTTTTCATAATTTATATAAATGATATAAAAACCGCGCTGCATCACAGCGAGGTGACATTGTATGCCGATGATACCAGCTTCTTGGTGGCTAATGGGTAGTTCAACACTTTGTGTGAGGAAGCGAGCGACTGTGGGTTTCTTGCCAATGGGCTTTCTCTCAATCAAACCAAAACCGAGAATATAACCTTAACCTTAAGACGAGATGAAGAAATCAGTAATTCTACTCAGATAAAATTTCTGGGAGTCATGCTTGACCCCAAACTTACTTTCGAGTGCCATGTAAACCATATCTCCAAGAAAATTACATCTGGAATAAATTTACTTAGAAATCTGTGTAGGACCACCAATTTGAGTGTCGCTCTAATGGCCTACCATGCTCTAGTCCATTCCGTTATTTGTTATGCTCTGTTGGCTTGGGGTCATTCGGCTCATGCCTCGAGAGTGTTTGGTTTGCAGCGGAGGGTAGAGAGAGTTCTGGCTCATGTCGGATAACGAGAAGACCCCAAACAGTTTTATCGTGATTTTCAAATTTTAACCGTCCCATCACAATACATTTATGGCTGCCTACATGCGTAATTTGCATAATTTCGCGGCTCTGGGTGAAACACACCATCATTATACCAAAGTCTATGATACCAGACATCGCGACAATATAAGGATTAATTTTCTCAGACTAGGAACATCAAGGAATACAACACTTTATTTTGCTCCTGTCTTTTATAATAAGCTGTCTGTCTCTGTAAGAGTATGTTGACAGCTCAGCGATTTAAGTCAGTAGTTAATAAATATTTATTAGGCCGGAGTTTTTATCATTATAGGAAATTTCTGGATAGGGATGTTGCTACTGACTTTGATCTATTGTTATGACACTGTATTTTATTTAATTGTTTAATTGATTAATTAGTATGATGAATGACGAATGTAAAAAATTTATAAAATTTTATACATGATTGTATAATAAATTGAAAAATTGAAATTGTACATTTATGAAATAGGTACAATATGCATAAATAATCAGAGAGTGCTAGGAGAAAGCATTTCATTGCATAAAACAGAATATCTACATTATTATGTTTGTTTAAACATGGCATGTATTATTTTTTCAATAGCTGAATATAAGATCCATACATTCTCTCATACCCAGTCAGCATTAGCCTCTCGTTGTTGTGAACCATTTCTTTTCAGACGTTTGTTTGTCATCCGCATCCATCCAACTTCGATGTTTTGGACAATGCCCTGGTGTTTTTCCCCAATAGACATGTTATAAGTTCACGGTTTTTTTGAGATTGACTTCCTGTCTTCAATTTTTGTATGCTTCGATAAGCGATAAGGTTTCCTGAAATGCACTTTAAACCGTCGTAGTCCTGGAGCCAATACTATTTGGTCTCCGACAGAACCTAAAGTTCACAGCGTCCTTTCTTCTATGAGAATGCCTATGTTCTGACATTTTCTTTTTCATATTTTGAGAACTTGATGCAGGTATATCTTGAAAAGCATAGGAGATACACCTTTATTTACTTCAAATCCTTTGGTTAGTCGTTGTTTTAGCAGCAGAAGTTCAAAGACAAACAAGAGCATTAAATAACCAATGGTGGATTACAAAATTTAACGAAATGCAGCAACTAGCTAAATCCAACAGCAGCAGGGCCTACTTTCAGGCTACTAAGATGCCATATGGACCAACCACTCGAGCCCTTATGATCCAAAGATCGCACAAGACTACTTGAAGACAGTTCTTTCATTGATTCTCGTTTAAAGGAACACTTTTAGAAACTAACAGAATCACAAATTAATAATGATACCTTCAACGAAATTCTAAAAAAAAAAAACAATATAACAGGAATTGAGCGAGATTCCCAGATTGGAGGTGGTTGAAAAGGCAATCAGACAACTAAAGAACAATAAGTCAGCTGGTACTCACAGAATTCCTGCTGAATTCTTTAAACAAGTAGGCCCCACACTAATTGCTCAAACCCACATCCAAATAAGTAAAATATGGATTACTGAGACCATACCTGTCGAACTTAGAGATGCCTCCATAGTTGCCATTTTTAAAAAGGGAGACAGAAAACTACAGAGAAATATCTTTACTTTTTTTTGCGGGAAATATACTTGCCAGGATATTAATCAAATCGCTCAATCCCATTTCCTGAAGAGAGGTTCCCAAAGACACAGTGTGGCTTTAGACCCAAACGAGGTACAGATGACATGATTTTCAATGCAAGAGAAATCCAGCCAGGGAGTCAACCTTAACAAAAATGCAGTAGCTTGGATAGAAAATGCTATGTACTTCAATGTGTAGCATATTTTCTGTATAAGTCGAGAATGTACTAACGATATTGGCAAAGGTTGGGTATCCGCAAAAGTACATCCAGATAATCCGCCTGCTGCATGTTAATACGAATGCATCCGTCCTGAACAACAATGGACAAGGAGAGGATTTTCTGATAACTACAGGCGTTAAACAAGGCTGTGCTATTGCACCCACTTTATTTTCTTTATTTGTAGGATCCATACTCCACCTTGTCGAGGATAGCCTGCCGTCAGGAGTGGAAATCCTATACAGACTTGAGGCTGCTCGTGTAACCTAAACAGATTACGGGCCAAGATAAAAAAATATCGACGACATCGATAGTTGAACTCCAATATTCGGATGATAACGTCGTGATGACCAAGAGAAAGATGTTCAGGCAATTATCAATGCATTCAACCATGCATAAAAAAGAAGTCAACCTTAACAAAAATGCAATAGCTTAGATAGAAAATACAATGCACTTCAATATGCAGAATTTTTTCTGTATTAGTCAAGAAGGTACTAGATGTGATAGAAAGTTTTATGTACTTTATGTGAAGCAATTTTCTACAAAGACTAGAAATGCACTAGCTAAGATAGAATATGTTATGCAATTTATTATACAGCGTTTTTTCTGTGTATGTCGAAAATGAACCAGCTTGGATAGAAATTCCTCCTATTTACTTAGGCCGTAATGCCTAGGCCTGATTTGAAATTCAGCTTACTTATGCTGATACGGGCTTCAAATTCACACTGGTATGACTCAAATAATTGTTACAATTAAAACAATATTTATTTATTCATATTTTGACAAAAACCAGGTTTTTTTCACAAAAGTAAACTTTACCGGTGATAATGACAGCGACAGAACTACTAAGGAAGAGGAAATAATCTCTAAGAGGCCCGATTCTCGTCTCAAGGAGTAGAGCTCCCCGATAGAATGAATGTTTTGTCCCTGTCAATGTAATCGAAAAGTAAACGAGAATGATAAAGACAAAAAATTTGTTCTCTCGGGGAGCTCTACTCCCTAAGACGAGAATCCGTCCGCGTCCCCTGGACAGCACGAGATCTGGCAAGTCCTCACTCCAACGGAGCATACCATTACAAATGCCAGCACTACAATAATACCCGTTCCTCAGCTACCTCAACAAACAATAACTACCGCCCAGATTCACAACATTCTGGGTGAGAATAAAAAGCCATCGACTATAGGAATTGGGCGAATCTCTTCATAGTGAAATTCAACGTCGTTGGGAAAAATCCTTCAAAGAGGGGGTAGATGAAGATGAATACAGTTAGTTTTTAGTCTTATACCCACATATAAATACGTCACGGATCAGGGTTGAACCCAGATATAAAAACGGTGATGCTCCAGTCAGAACTCAAATACAATACTTAAATACAAATTTCGGGAGAAATTGGCTTAGCATTATGTACAACATCTGGACCAATAGATATGCGATTAATAACTGAAAACGGGTCCCCATTGAATGACACAAAGATTTTTGCCGATACCTACTGCGAACGAGGCGCCAATTGGAAAAATGTGATTTGGTAAGGATGTGGTTACTAGATGCAAAAATGCTAAACGAGTGGAGAAATCGGGAAATCAATTGAAGAGGATGAAGAACATTTTTAAAAGAGGTTTTTCAAACCTCAATCGCCTTCCAGAATAAATGGAGAGAAAAGTGACCTGGAAGGCAAACCACCGAAACAACAGCGGCGACGTAAGAGAAAGGATGTGACCAAAAGTTAGCTCGAAGGTTGAAGAGAATCTTAAATCAATGGGAAAATATCACTTGTGATCCTAATATTTTGCCAAATTTCAAAGGGTATAAAAGCCCGTTTCTCTCAAAACTTGTTAACCAAAAGCTCTTTTTCGACACTAAATTATGCATTCATGCAGATTATCTTCAAAAATTTATCCTTAGGTGCAACAAAAGAGTGTAAACCTATTAAGGGGCAAATTTTGTCATCATACTTTCTGCGGGAAAACGCAAATGGCGATATGAGCAGATTTATTCTCAATTTAAATGAACTTGATAAATTTATTCAGTGTTCCCATTTCAAATTTGAAGATTATAGATCTGCATAATAGTTATTTATTATACAAGACGGTAAAAAGATGCTTTACCTGTGAGTGGAAAATGTTGATTCACGAGCGACGAAGGAGCGAGTGGATTAATTTCACGAACAGGTAAAGCTTTTTTACCATCGTGTGTAATATTCTATTTTATTCTTGAGCAACTTTATTTATCACAATTACTAAAATCATAAGCTAAAATGTGCTAAAATTTTACATAGGTTATGACAAGTTGACAAAGTACCTAACAAACTGACACATTTCTGGCGTTGTCAATCATGCAACATAACAGATTTCTGTCAAAATAGCTATTTACCTAACAAGTGCGGAAATAGTTATTTTCCTTACAAGTGCGCAAAGTGTTACGGAAAAGACACTTTGCGCACGTGTTAGGAACAAAATTTTTCCTACGAGCTTCATATCAGGTAGGTAATAACAAAAATTAAAAAAAAAAAAACGATAATTTGTTTAATTATTTTTAATTAACTTGAAGGGAACCTATGCATTTATCAAAAAATTACATAACAAAAAAAAATAACAGAAAATCCTCGTCAGAGCTGCTCATCAAAGCGTTTAAATTTGATGAGAAAGTTTGTAGATTTTTGCATATAAGTAGAGAACAAATCTGACAATGTGTCAAAGTTAATTTATATTTGGTGTTTGTATAGATGTTGGCTGATATAGGACCAGAGGAAAAATTTGTCATCATGTGTCAAAGTCGACAGGTGCACTTATTGTTGCTTGACAATTATAATTACTTTTCGGCACTCAGTGCGGATAAGGCCTGTATCCGCACTGAGTGCGGAAAAGTGTAACTTTGAGCTTGGAAATGCGTGCGCAAAGTAGTACTTTTCCGCACGCATTACCGTTCTCAAAGTTACACTTTTCCGCACTCAGTGCGGATACGGGCCTTATCCGCACTGAGTGCCGAAAAGTAAAAATAATTGTCAAGCAACAATAAGTGCACCTGTCGACTTTGACACATGATGACAAATTTTTCCTCTGTTTCTATATCAGCTAACATCTATACAAACACTAAATATAATTAACTTTGACACATTGTCAGCAGATTTGTGTGCTGCATTTACATGCAAGAATCTAAAAAACTTCTTTCGCATCAAATTTAAACACTTTAAGATGAACAGCTCTAACGAGGATTTCAAATTTCTGTTTTTTTGTTATGTAATTTTTTGATGAATGAATAGGTTCGCGTCAAGTTAATTTGAAAATAATTGAACAAATTATCGTTTTTTTTTCTAAAATTTTTATTGTTACCTACCTGATATGAAGCTCGTAGGAAAAATGTTGTTCCTAACACGTGCGCAAAGTGTCTTTTCCGCACGCAAACACGTATCCGTACGTATAACTGTGTCTGCATGCGGAAAAGTAACACTTTGCGCACTTGTTAGGAAAATAACTATTCCGCAAGTGTTAGGTACAATATTTTTCCTACAGGCGTAAAAATGTAAAATTTTTCTTTTTTCTGACATATCGGTGCAGTAAAATTTTTTCCGCACTGACAGCTGTGCGGAAAAACTTTTTCCGCACTGATATGCGTGCGGTATAGTTATTTTCCTAACAAGTGCGCAAAGTGTTACTTTTCCGCACGCAAACACAGTTATACGAACGACGCGAAGCGGAGTTCGGATACGTGTTTGCGTGCGGAAAAGACACTTTGCGCACGTGTTAGGAAAATAACGAAAAAATAAAAAAAAAGAAATTTGCGTAGTTGATTGGGTTGCATTATTTCAGCCTGTCCCACTTATAAATATTTCTGGTTAAATATAAAATTATTTAGGAAAAAACTTCGATAAATTCAACAAAAACATGAATTAGGATACTGCGACAGGCTGGGGCGCATTTAATAAATCTTGTTTATGCATCATTTTATAGCACAGGAAACGAAGGTTCTACTACGCAAACTCGATGGTAGTGGAGTTTTATTTTTTTTCTTATAGATTTTGGAGTGCTGATTACGGATCCTGCATATTCACATAAATCGGGGATCGGGGTAGCGTTGTTATTTAAAAAAAAATCAAAACTGTTTCGAAAAGTTTGTCTACCGCACAATGCATTCCATGCGAATGCTTAATATATCTTTTTCAGCACGCCTTTTTTACCTATTTATAGACATCAAAAGCGTTTTCCTACTGCAACACCTCTAGTACCTTAAAAAAAAAAGTGGGGGTTGATTTATTTTATTTTTTTTGCTCTCTTACACATATGTTTCTGCAGCCTACTTAAACAGCTTATCAAAAATATATATTTTTACATGAACATTCCTTCAGAAACTACCCCTATTTCGGAAAGTAGCGTTGGGGAGCACTTTTTTGCGATTATTTCGTAACCTGTGCATTCTATTATAACGAAACTTGCAAACAATTAAAAACCACTATTTTGCTGTAAAGTTTAACCATTATTAATTGAAATTTCATAAAAAAGGCGGCTCAGTTTATCTCTTTGAAGTCACGTGGGAATCCATAGGCGTCTGAATACTATTATCATGACAAATGAAAACAAATTGGTTAATAAAGAATAAACATACTCCAGATATTTCTATAAAAACTGAAATGACGAACGCCATTGCCCCGAAATTCTAGCTGATTTACCTCTAGAATACAGTGGAGTTAATACGTTAAATAAATGGGCAAAATTCATATAGTAGGTAATCCTTAAAATTCCGTTTTAAACTATTGAAATAAATCAAATATAAATATTTGAATGGGACTATTATTCCTTTATTAAAAATTCAAATTTGAAATTGATTTTTATTCAATTATCTGTGTAAATTTATACTTTTGTCCACTTCTAAAGAGAATACCTCACACTGTCAACAAGAGCGGCTTAGCTTTGTCGGCAAGTGACAAAGCCTAGCGGCATCGCCAACGATTTTCAAGTTTTTTTGCCGGCGTGCGGTCTTTGTTATAGTGTACCAGGACTAGGCCTAAAAATATAAAAATTATTTTATATTATTATAAGGGGTATTTTTCTAATTTTGAGTAGTCACCATAGAGATGCGATTTTCAATTGATAATGGTTATACTTAACAAAAAAAGTGGTATATATTTTTATTGATATTTCCAACCCTTACGCAGAAAAACCGCAAATTTTACTACCATAGGTATTTCCGTTATAAAATGTATAGGGAAGTAGATGATAGAGAAAAACTGTACAGTATAGGAAGTTTTAAATAAAATCGCTACATGGATAATTTCTGAAAATTTGAACACGCAAGCATTAGCCGTTCGGATAATATAAAGGTATGTTTTTTAGGGGATGTTACCCTGTATCTTAGAAATGCACGATTTTTCATCTATGAAATATATACCAAAAAATCAGTCATACCTCTATGATGAATAGCCGCAGGATTTTAGGTCGATTCGCGTTTGTATTGACGGAATTTTTTTTTTTACAGAAGCATGTTTTTTTTTTAAAGAAGTCACCTTTGGGGCGCCACCCTTGCTTAAGGGTAGGTGATGGACATATGCTGCCGCTGAAGAAATTGTAGGGAATATAGTCCTCTATAATTTACAATAAAAAACATTTCATGTAAAAAGCACCGGAAGGGCTAGGTTTGCAAAAAACCAAAAACAACCCCCTCTAGGGGCTCGAAACGGGGTGATCCAGGTTAATTTTTGTTGTGAATATGCCGGATTCGTAATCAGCACCCCAAAATCTATAAGAAAAAAAATAAAACTCGACTATCATCGAGTTTGCGTAGTAGAACCTTCGTTTCCTGGGCTAGTAAGTCAATTATCGATTTTTGTTGTCTAATTCCATTTTTCCGTATATTGGTACATTGCTATTAGGCTTTTCTGTATTATTTTGTACATTCTCTCGAAATTTCCCTACTTCCTTGACGTTGCTATTTTTTCCTCTTCATCCATTAGTGTCTCGTAGCAAACTTATTTCCCTCGAATTTTCTACTTTTTTGATTTATTCATGAGTTTTGTTGTTACGCCTCTGCCGAAGCTACCACACCGCTTAACCTTTAATGGTTACGCAGTGGTCTGCCAGACACCTGGCGAAAATCATTTTCGGTTATTTTGAAAATATTTGTGTTTTGAGAGGTGGGGGTTTATGTACCTTTTAGTGGATCACTGTCCCACACATCAGTAATGATATAACGTCAGTGGAGTCAGCAGGGATTTTTTTATGATAGATACTTTGTCAGGTTAAGGTTAATCAGCAATACGCTTGTCAATCGGATCTTTTTAACTTCAATTTCAATGTCAATCGAAACTTAATTATTGTTAATCGGGTTTTAGTACCTACTAATAGGTTTCAGTTGGATGTGTAATTGTTTAATAAACATTACAACGGAATAAATTGATGCCAAGAGACTTGTTTTTTCTCCCTAAATAAAAGAACAACAAACAAACTTTGGCGACGAGGATCAGATTAGGGTGAAACGAAAAGCTATACAGAGTGATATCAATCGTTCCAGATTCCATCTGCCAGCATCGTAAGTAGACAAGTTTTTAGAAACATTTTCTAGATTTTATATTTTATCTCGTACTTATCATCATGCCTATTGTACCTGATACCCGAAGTCAATCTAGCTCACGTCCCGAATTTCCTCAAGAATCCTAACATCCAGATAACGAGGACAATAACGCTCCTTCCTATTCATCCTATGTCAAATATTCGCGCAATCATTTCAGAAAATTTTAATGGCGATCGCACTAAACTCTTTGATTTTTCACAAGACTGTGGACAAGCACGGAATCTTTGTCGCGGCCCTCAAAAAATTCTCATCATATCTTACATATGGGGAAATTAATAAAACAATGTATGTGGGGGATCAAAATTTATGACGTTAGCATGTCGCAATGTTGCCACATCGACTTCATTTTACTTTGACGTGACTTTGACTAGTAAAGTTTGTCATTTTTCCAGGTTACATTTTTATTAATAAATTGATAAAAATCACTGATACCTACCAAAAAAACGAAATTCCATTATTACAATTTTATACAAAGTATACTTAAATTATATACCTATCAATCCCCGACTCGTTAGAAACTGACAACAAACCTCAAAATATTAAAATCAATAACCAAAGATTTGCGGAAGGCAACTATTGGCAATATTACCCACGTGTGCCAATCTAAATCCCATTTTATCGGCAGATTCGGTTATATGATCCGACAGCATTCTATCTCTTTCTAACTAGGGTTAAAAAAAAAGAGAAAATGCGCTCTAAGTTTAAAACGAATTTTAATTTCTTACAAACTGCAATTGACAATAGTTTTGAGGTCATTGATGATCTGTAACCATTTTTTAAATAATTTCACTATAGAATCTAAACTCAAAGGATCCGCACGCGCTCAAACTAGATTCAAAAAATTCTATCATTATGATGAAATTCGAGAATGTTTAATTGAACTATTTGACGATCGACGAGATCTTTCTCAAATCTTAGAAGAATTAAATACATTAAAACAAAGTGAAAAACTATTGTTAGACACTGGTTCTAACGTCTCCTTAATTAAAACCCCTAAACCTTGCTCTAAACTGAAAAATACCAGTTTGTTTTATAATCCTTCATAGGAAATATCATCTTTAAAATCCGAGGACGCTGAATTAAATTATAAAACTCTCGAACTGAAATTGAAATGTTTTCCATTATTAATAAAAATGTATCACAACAATGACAATGTAAACTGTAATTATATCCGACAGCCGCGATCTGGAACCATAATACACATAAATGTTATCAACGGTAACCAAGTAAAAGAAGACTACTGTTGCGATACAGTAATTTTAGGAGTCTACTTAGCAAAAGGTATTTCAAAAGTTGATGCAAACTATGCTTCTGTAACTACAATCGTAAACACTTTGGAAAAAGCCGTGCAAGTACCTAAACTTTATCGACGTGGAGTAGTTAGGACATGCATCTAATTTCACAGTTCTGGATCTAGCCTCAGGCTTCCACCAATTCAAAATGGATCCAGAAGATGCACCAAAAACTGTTTTTTCTACGCCCAATGCACATTATGAGTTTTTACGAATGCCATTTGGTCTGAAATGTGCACCAGCAGTATTCCAAAGATTAATGAATACGGTTTTAACCAGACTTCAGAAAAATCAATGCTTTGTTCACCTAGATGATCTAATTGCCTATTTCAGAGATTGTCTCAAAATAATTTAAAATTACAACATGAGAAATGTGAGTTCATGAAAAAAGAAGTTAGTCACAAAATTTAAAAAAATGGCGTCCAACCAGATGAAAAGAAAATCGAAAGGGTTTTAAATTTCCCAATGCCCAAATCTCAAAAATATATTAAACAATTTCTAGGTCTTGTAAGCTATTTCAGACGATTTATACCAAGTTTCGCAAAAATAGCAAAATCATTGACAATTTTATTGAAAAAATACTCAACTTTCTATTGGAATAAAGAACAACAAGATTCTCTAAACGAATTCAAAAGTATTTTAATGAAGGCACCATTATCACAATCCCCAAATTTCAATGAGGAATTTACATTAACAAACAACGCATCCAATTTTGTAATTGAATCAGTTTTGTCGCGTGGACCAAATAACGATCTTCCTAATGCTTATACTAGCTGTACGCTAAATAGAGCAGAGATTTCATATTTTTCTGTGGAAAAAGAACTATTATCCATAGTTTGGTCGGTGAAGCATTTTCGTCCGTACCTTTATGGTAGGAAATTTAAAATTGTTACAGATTGTAGGCCTTTGACCTGGCTATTCAATTGTAAAGACCCATCTTCGCGATTTGTTCGTTGGAGGCTTACGTTGGAGGAATATGACTACGAGATCTGTTACAAACCGGGTCGCTTAAATTCAGTAGCCGACGCGCTATCCAGAAATCCAGTATTACATATTGATTTTCAAGAAAAACCATATGCTGATGTTATTTAATTCCATCATCAAAATCAAGATTTAATCGATTATCCTCTAATTAAAGATAATATATTCAAAATGGTTCCAAATATATTGCTATTTTCAAAAGATTTTGATGAATCTAATGCTCATTATGAAACGTTAAATTAAACATACGACTTAAATAAAATCAATGTTGACGACTTGAAACTTTATGACACATTAGTATTAGAAAATGATACTTCAACCACATATGTTCTAATAACTGATTTAGATCGTTTTGATAAACCATCCCCTAAGGATATATTTTATAAATCAAAATATCAAAAAAATTATACCATATTTTACATTTTTTTGAATAATTTTCATTATACATTCATATTAAATTTTTTACAAACATCTATGATATATTTTACGCTCTTCAAAACTTAAAGGTGGAAATCACTGATCCAAATACTACTCTTTACTCAAAAAATCCAAGATCTTACAATCCGACCAAGTTCATGTCCTGGATAAAGCTTCAAAGCCCGAAATAAGTAAAAAACTTTCCCCGAATTATAAAAAAAAAATAAGCTAGTTTCCTATCACAAGGACTTATTGAAACCATTTGTTTCAGACAAAAATGAAGCTGATACATTACACTCTACGTGCTTTTCAATTATTACGATGTGTTGCGCCCACCTATTGCATACGGAGGAGCAGACTTATCAGATAACACCAATTAATAACCAAGCAGGCATATTTTACCAATCTCTAGGCACCGTGAAATTATACTATGATTATTTTACTCTCCTTTTGTTTTCAAATATTTCCTTTTCCATTCATAAATTCCGAGTTGTGGAAAAAATATATGCAAAATCAAAAAAACATGTCATGATTCCAATCCTGGAAATAATAAAATAAACGTGCATAGTTTCCATTGCACGGATTCGCTCGCCTTGTTTGATGCTCAAATTAAAACATTAGAAAAGAAACTTGATACTATTATTCATTTAGTCATTCATACATTTGAAAGCAAACGTAAACGCAGAGGTATAATAAACGGAGTGTCAACTGCATTTAAATGGTTGTTCGATACACCAGTACAGGTACAAAATAAAAATCACGAGACACAGATATTATAGCAACAACAAATAAGAGTATTGTCTTCTACAAATGAAAATTATAATAGTTCTGTTGTTTCTTTAAAATTAAATAAAGAATAATTAAAAAACAATTTCGAGAACTTTAATAAATTTAATGACTGAGCTAGAACCCAATTGACCGATATTTCGTATGTGACTTCAGTGACTGAATATATTTTATTATTATTTCATATTATAACTGAAGTAACTGAAGAATATGATGTGATAATTTCTTCAATACTTTTTGCCAAGCAAAATTTTATTCACCCAAATGTAATTAATCCTAAAAATTTGAGAAATGAACTTCTCAACGTTAAGCTGGATTCAGATTTAACTTTTCCAGTCAGTTTAACAAATAATGAAGATAAACATAAGTATTTTTCTGTTTGTGATCTTAATGTTATTTTTAATAATGAAATTTTAATATTCTCAATTATAGTTTAAAGTCAACCCCTATTTTTTGAACCTTGTGTTCAAAAATTCCAAAAAAAATATATGTTTTATGGTTACCGATATACTTTAATCCATAATTTTTTTAAGCAAATTTGACTCGCCATTTTTGAGTTATATCGCAAAAACTGAAAAAAATTAGTTTTTCACCATTTATTTCAAAACGAATAGATGAAGTTTCCCATTATTTTTATTACGAACTACTACACTGAAAGAAGGATTTAGTTATATTAACCTAAAAAAAGTGACTATTACTAAATCGCTTATTGAAATATGGCTTATTAAACCTTTGGTCACAACACACAAATTATTTGTTTAAAATTTGAGAATAAAGCACTTATTTAATGATATACTCTATCCAATAATGGTTAATTAACGCATATTAATAATAAATAAATATTTTGTTCTCTGAAGTTAGTGTTTGCTTCTGGATTTTCTGTCTTTACTAATAGTAAATTGATCATATTTTTCAAAAATATACGTTTGTTAATAATAAATTCTGGTTTCTTTTGCTGGATTAAATATAACTTTATATTTATTACCAGTAAGTAAACAATACTTGATTCAAATAATCATTTATTAATAGTAAAAAACGTTTATTCGTAAATATTATTTAGCTTTGTTACAGTTAATTTGGAATTATTTACCATAAGTATTTTTTTTTCTCTAAGCCCGGTTGTACAATTGAAGTAAGCCTATCATGGCTTAGTTAAACTTTCTGGTACTTGAAACCTTCCCATTTAAAATGCACAGCTGTAAGATTTGACAACTCGTTGACAGTAATGCATTTTAAATAGGAAAGTACAAGTAACAGTTAGGCTTTAATAAGCCACGATTTATAAGCTTCGATTGCACCACTGGGCCTTAGTTTGTTCCTGGGGAATAGGGCACTCTGAAATAATTAAAAACGAACCGATCTTTTTTTGAATTAATTTTTCTTCGGTAGGCTAGATTCTCACATAGGTAACATAATTTTGTTGAAGAACATAGCAACATGGCGGGTGTACATGCGGCGACCTGTGAATGTAATAATGAACTATAACTCGATTATCTTCTCAGGTGTAACAGGAAAAAAAGGTGAATACAAAGTTGCTTGGTACCTATTAATTAACTGGCGCTTCTTCAGAAAATATTATTACGTTTGCAGTTTTATAAAACAACTTCAGCATCACCATCACAGCACGTTTCCAAAAACCGTTGTAATTCGACACTGTTGTGTTCCGCCACGCTATCTTCCACGATTTAATAATTATTACACTGAGAGCTGGGATAATATCATTTATAAGTTGACTGTTAACTTTGTATTTCGCCGAAGCACGCCAGAATAATGCAAACGTAGGGAGTCGGTGGAACAGATAAAACATAGGTCAAGGTGTTTCTTCTTTCACGCCTCGAAGCTAAAAGAACGAATAGCTCACAAATATAGGCGATAGACAGTGCGGACGGTGGCGGGTGTACCAACGTTTGTTTACTGATATTATAATTTATGTATGGAAAATAAGGATTTATTATTAGAAACCAAGGAACAAGTTGAAATTTCAACTAAACTGTGTTAAAATGGAACATTATATATTTATTAATCTATAATTACCATTTGTTTATAATTACTAAACCAGAACATTCTGTTAATAAATTATATTTATAAAACCCTTGCAAATCAATGTAAGAAATATTTTGTTCATTATTAATAAACATTGTTTGATATAAGAAAATGAGTCCTAATAAATCATTTGTATTTTATAAATAACTATTTTTAACAGTCATATTTTTAATTACCAATTTAATGTATTTCTTACCAATGCATATTAATTATAATATTGGTTTGGTATTTTTAACCAAATTTGTCAGAAACAAATATTTATTTATTATAATCTCGAATTTTTTTTCAGTGTATTGCAATTCTATGCGACATATATTTTTTTCACATTTTTTGAACTTGTAATTTTCTCGCTACTATAAAAAAAGTTCGAAATAAGCCCGTAGCTATACTGTTTAGAAAAAAATCCGACGGATGATCGTTCAAAATTATTTGCGTTGGTCGAAACTACAACCCTGTGTATGTAAAACAGAATAATACTTCGAATTTCCGCCAAAAAAAGAAAAAACTTTCCATCACACAATTTAACCAAATGAAGATTTCTATTTTTTTTGACAGTCAAGTTAGGGCACACTATAGGGGCGACAGCATTGACATCTCGCGTTGCTGTAATAAACTATAGGCCTGACTTTAAACCTTAAAACACTGCTTACTTCTAGATTCATTCATCATTTATACAAATTATTACCGCTTTCTGTTTTCGATCCTAAGGGCTCGATTTATACATACAGGGTGTCCGGAAAATAGCGTAAAAGCTTTCCACTACGTTATAGGGAACCCTTTGAGTAACCCTGGAAAAATAATTTTAAAAATCCTTCTCGACCATTCTTGGAAATATGAAGAGGTAAATGTGGAAATTCAACTTCCTTATTTTTTATTTTATTTTTTTTCAAATTGCAACATTTCGTACAAAGTGTAAGGTATATTTTGTTTATTCATTAGACAATGGTTTATACAAATTTGTTGTTAACCTTTGAAACGCATTATGAAAATTGCAAAATCTCTAAATTAAAACGGGATAAACTGATCTGACAACATTTTTCAGTCACCTTCGAATTTTTCAGGTAATTACACAGGTACTCAATTTATTTCTGTGACAAATTGCCAAAGGGATGTTTTCAGTGCTGCCAATTTTAATAAACATTAAAATGCTAATAACTTTCTTAAGAATGCCACCAGATTTTTTACATTATTTTTCTGGGGTTCCTTGAAGAGTCCTCCACCATGTAGTGAAGAGCTTTTACGCTATTTTCCGGACACCCTGTATATTGATCCTACGTACCCCTTCCTAATCCTAAGTACGAGTAAAACTAGGTTTGCTTTGATAAAAGATCTGTCTAGTTGCAAGAAGATCGACGGCAAAACCCAATTATATAAAGATTTGATAACTTACCTCACTGCCCAGAACGCAAACTGTGAAGTAAGCCTGAAACTCAATAAAATCAAACAGATTCCTGATGACTGCAAACAAGAAAACCATAAAAGCCAATTTGGAAATTTACCACAAAATTTCTCAGAATCAATGGCTGTTCATTGTCTCTTCACCTGTTGCAGCAACTCTGTCATATGATGCCACCAAGAACTTTATAGACTTCACATTGACGGAATCTGGAATTTTGAAGCTGAAGCCTCATTGCAAATGTTTCACTCTTTCTACTATTCTGTTCTCGGCTTCAAAGCAAACAAGCAACTTCACCCATTCCGTTCCTGACATCAACATTAATATTGATGACTGCTGTGTACAAGAAATCGAACAAATGTAGAAGATATCTATGAACCCAATTCATCTAAATAACATAGATCTAGATGAATTACGTCATGCAAAGCACAAACTGGAAATATTCGAAGAAACTTTGCAAAATGAAATGAATAAGCCATTTGGTTCCAGATATCACCCAATATTCAACACCATCCTATCTGTAGCAATCATCTTCATAATCTTGATTGCAATACGTTGCTGCTGTTCCGATTTTTCCCCTCAAAAACGGTTACACATGGAATCAGTATTTACAGTCATGATTTATTGATATTCAACAGCAACATCTTCTTAAATTTCAATGAACCTGTCAAATTTTTATAGCAAATGCCAAGAGCTCGACAAGAACCAGAAGCACTCGAGTTGAAAGCAGTTGTTGGTACCACTAACAAACCAGATGATACTCAGCAATACCAAAACCCTCCGATGCCACGAGGAAGACGATCAATTTCCAAAGGGAAATTGAATTAATCAATCAAATCAACAGGCTCATCGTCGTTCATTCCCTATATCTTCAATATTGTTGCAAACAAAGTACACGTTTTCTCCATTCTCGATTCACAATAATCGAGACGCCATTTTTTGCTAGAACTATTCTAGCCAAATCAAAGTTTCTGCCTGACTGATGTAAGAAAGTGCGCTATACTTTTATTTGTGTAGGAAACTTGAATTATACACCCAGACACAAGTAAATATAAGTTTTCTTTGCATTTATATTTTAAAAAACATCCATTGGGTATAGGGATTCGATCGCAAAAGAGTGGCGCCCTATTGGTATGCAGAAAACGAAATGCCACTTTGTCATAAATCTATAGGAACCGATACAAGCTGATTATTATGGAGGTTTATTATATGTTTTCATATGATTAATGTGGTTATGATACGAGCTTGGGTATATATCATTTTTTATTGGCTTATCCCATAGTTATATAAAAATGGGTTAAACCTTATGCAGGATTAGGTAGAATAAATTTGGAATTGCTCTGATGGAAAAATACTTTCTTTAATGCAGCCTATTCTATTATTAAGTTTTTAAAATTGCGTTGGAAAAAAACAGGTTAATAGAACCATTTGAAATAATACACAAAATGTAAATTTTCCATATAGCTACATGCATCGTAAAACTAATAAAAGCGTTTCGTATAATCTAGCTACCTACTTATTTTTGTGGAATACTCCTTTGGAAAATTACAACCCAGTTTGTTATATTAGGTAGGTATATGCCAAGAAAAAGCAAAACATCGTCGAAGAACGCAGAACGAAATTTTTCCTTGCGTGTCTCGTTCCTGTTTTTCCATAAACATTTCGCAACATTAATATATCCCAACTCCAGAATTACATTCCATTCAAAGCGGCAATTTTAGAAAATTTTTCCAATTTAGTTTCGTAGGTAGACTTGCAAATTACATTTAAGTACCAATATATAAGTGTGGAGTTGAATGCGGAAATTTCATTCGTGTTTTACTCTATGGGAAATCGCGTTTTTGATTGAAGTAAGGATTTCAAGATATATTTATGATTTGCAAAATTACTTTATTACACGGTCACAAATGGCGCCAACGGGGGGCGCTGGCGCCTAGCAACAACTTGTGTGTTGATTTGTAATAAAATTAAAATGGTTTTGCCCCATAATTAGTCATTTACTAAGTTGTTACCGCGATATCGGAAATTGAACATGCCTATAATAAAATTATAATATTAGAACAAGGAAGTTGTTCCACGACACGTTACCTATTTATATATACAAAGCAATTGAAGGAGTGATAATTTGAAGTAATTTTCAAAAAACAATAAATTTTGCTTCCTTCCACCGTTTGCAGAGGAAAGATTCTGTGAATGCAGCTGTTTTTGATAAAAAAAAGCAGTAATTGCAGAATGAAGCTTTCGAATGAAAATTAGAGGATACAAGAGGAAATTGTTCAAGAAGGCTAAAGTTTTTTATTGACTTCTTCGAATATTTATTTATAGAATTCTAATTCAATCACCACCAACTAAAATGTTAATATGGAAACTCACGTGTTCGAACTCTCGTATTGTAATTAGCGAAAAAAAACTTAATCATGTGCAGAGCCTGGCCATCTACACACAATAACATCTCCAAAAATATAGTCTGCATCGCATCACACACTGCTGCACATTATATGGGAAACAAATTATTTTCTTTTATCGAAAATTTCTGTATTATCAGCAGCATTATTTAAATGTGGGCGGTCTAATGCTCTTATGCATTTTGGAAATCTGGCAATATTATAGTACTTTTGTGAGGTGAGTGGCGTTTTAATGAATTCATTGCTAAGACCGGCAATAGGTCCCAATCTCGTAACTCTCCGTAATAAAAGAGTCGCTACCTTTTTCAACTTCCTAAAAGGTATCCAGAAAAAAATAAAACAGTATCAGTTTCACAAAAGGTTTGGAATATTAAATTCCTGAATTCTGTTAAAAAGTGAGTATCTTACAGAAACAAGAAATTAATACGAAATTAGCTTATTATTAAGCTATTGTTGCGCAGACACTCCTTTCCAACTGTTTGTAATTAAACGTGGGGAAATTTATTTTGGAGAGCCGCGGGACTGTAATCGCATCGAAATTTGATCGCGGAACCACAAAGACAATATTAGATAAGACACCTTGGAATTGCACCGGGCTGTGCTGTGTGCTGGTGTTGCCGCCTCACAGGAGCTCCTGTCTCATTAACGACATACGACGTCCTATTTTCTTGTAATTCCACTGGTCACTTCGAAAACGGATAGATAATATTGAGTTTCTAATGATTATTGTTGAGAGTTTTTGATTCAAACAATGTAGTCTTGGCTACGGACGCGTGACCTCGCACTACTCGAACTCGACTGGATCGACTATCATAGCGTATATGTGGTGCCGAATGGTTGGAAATTGTATGTTTTTTTTTTTATTCAATATCGAATTTTAAATAGAAAAACAAATTTCCTTTTTTTCCCAAACATTTGCACGAACACCAACAGAATCAGGTATGAGCAACTATTGCAAATTGGAAAAATATTTTTATAGAAAAACAAATTAATAATTAAAAAAAAAAAATGTGTAAAATAAAGTAGCAGCAATTAAGTAGGAGTAAGTACACTTAGATTGAAAATGGATGTTCGTTAACATTGAGTAAAATGCTGCTTCTCGAGCAGTCGCGCTAAACAGGCAACATATTAAATTCAAGGAACTGTCAAAATTTGTGAGATGTTTTAATTAAAACTTTTTAAATGAATTTTTAACCTATCCGGATTTGTATCTTAAAACATCGCCCTTTCAGCGCTCTCCTCCTTGAGAAAACAATGAGGGAGTCAAATATTAATTGGCTAGATAAGTTTCTGCATGAATTCAGGGATGGACTCACAAATCCGGTTTACACCCACTCTAGTTAGAGAAAATGGTCCAATAGTCCCACACTAGCAATTGAATATAAATATCAAAGCAGCAATACCTATATATTAGCCAAAACTCTAAATTGACTCTCTTCAGAAAAATGTGGTATCACACAAAATTGAGGTTTACAATACATAAAAGAAATTAAAATATAATATCTATATTTTCAGGTAGATAAGATAAGATTCATCAGGTAATAAAAACCCAACAGTGATAGTAGACACTGATGGTGAAATAAATTAAAAAATATTAAGGGAAAATCTAGAAATCTGAAGGAAAAAAATACAAATTGAAAATCGACTTGCCTGTTGAACGCCATGCCAAAGGAGAGGCCTTTTTAACAATTCACTCGAAGACAACCAGTCTTGTGTTTTTTATTATACTGAACGGTGTAGTAACCATTGAACCAATCAGAAGACAACACTCAACAGGGCCGTATCTAGACCAAAATTTTGGGGGAGGGTTAGACAAAGAGGCAAAAAAAAATTGTTACACTAGTAATGGAAAGAAAAAAAATTAATAAATATTTAATAAGTGTTGTTTGTTTTTAAGTTAAATTTTTTGAATTTTATTATTTTGGGGGGGGGGGGGGGGTTTGAACCCCTAAACCCCCCGCCCCCTAGATACGGCCCTGACACTCAACACACACAAAAAACCGGTTTACTTCATTAATGAAACACCACGCTGATTAAATGACAATAGATAAAAACACACTAGAACTACTTTAATTGTTTACAAGTTATAATGATTTGAAATAAGGTTATGTTAGAAATACAGAACCACTAATTAATTAGGTCATCAAGTTAAAAATAATCATTTCAGAATCAGAAGTTAGAGAAAGACAGAAATACATTTACTTGCTGAAAGCAGGATAAACATAATTTCTTCAAATGAAAATGTCAATGACTGTCAATGAGGAATAATAGAAATAGTTAAAGAAACTTATCACAATTTTAAAATAAATTTAATAGGTACTAGATGGCGGTACGTTAGTACTTCTCTAATGGCCGTTTCGACCAACTATTTTAGGGGAGCCTTAATGATGAGTATTTTCTAAAATGACATTTTTACATGGAGAAATATTAGTTTGAGGAATACTTATCGTCAGGGCTTCCCTAAAATAGTTGGTGGAAACGGCCATTTATAACAGATATTTGCATTTTCATGCTCATTTTATTTATGGATAGATGGCAATACTGATATTATATTGAATTAATTAAATTAAGTAGATACTTTTCAAATGACTTAAGTTATGAATTTATAATTTGCTGATTCTGAAATGGCGAAAATACAACTCTATAATGAAAATTAGAAGAAATGAAACATGTTATGAAAATAATAAATTTATCGTAACAAGCTTAAATTTCTTTGATAAATTTATTGTCGCTTATTATAATAACCAAAAAATCGGCTCCTATTATATATCTGGCGTTCTACGAAGATTCAAAATAACATTAAGCACCTCCAAGTCACTAAGTAAAAGTAAATACAGATTCATTTTACCACACAGCAAAAGTCCATTAGCAGAACTGAGAATCTATTTCGTGTACAAAGTTTCTGGATATGTTATCGAGAGGCTCGACTTAAGCCACCATTTTCGTCGCTTCAGTAGAACCAGGGTTAACTCATTTACTTGAATCAGATTTTAGGATAAATAAACCATACCTGTATAGCCATTTTTTTCCTAAATCTTGGCTCAACATATGAACCATATTTGAAACATAATTGGACAAACGGCCCTTAAACGAATACCATGTAAAACGATTCAGAGCTTAGACGAGCGAAACGTTGGAGAAGGGCGTCAATGCCATAGTAGGAATGTTCACTATTTTTTAATTGTAATAAAAAGTGGTCGTTCTGGGTCGACGAAACATGCATTAGGCGTTAAAACATCTAGAAATCCTTTATTTTATCTGATAAATCAAAAACAAAAAAACGAAATTAGCGAGTGGTACTTTCCGTATGCAAATCGATGCGTGGAGACTCGTTTTCCGCACGCTCGTAGGAAAAATGTTCATAACACGAGCGTGAAGTATGTTTTCCGCACTTGCGGCATGTACAAATTCCACTGGCGCATCGTTAGTGCAAATGCCGTTGCGTGCGGAAAAGTATAACTTTCCGCACTTGTTATAGGTAAATCTCTACATCACTGTTCAAATTCAACTATACCTTCGTCTAATACGTCTGCTTTCCTTCTACACCACTGTACTGGGGCTGATTCAAGTCTTGACACTTGGCTAAAAATTCTGATACCATATAGTAACGTCCACAGTTGGCAGATTACGTGAAAAGACCTTTTGAAAATCTTCCTCCATTTCACCCATAGTACCTTTTCCACCCTAATTTCCATAAACCCTAACACAGAGATCGACACGAAGGCGATAGCAACACTATCAAAATACTTGTTAAACGTTAAACAGACTCTCTCGTTAAATTAAAACCTAACCATAATAATAATAACAATACTATTAATATTATTATTCTTCATTGCCAACAATAATTGCAAAAGCAACTTCACAAAAGGCTGATCCAAGTAGCTGGTAGCGCCACTGTACTTGCACGCGCTAACTCGTTACACATTGTGACGTCAGAGAGCGTTCCGTGCGTTTAAAGGAATATTAATATTTCGGCTCCGTTTTTCTCATAGAAAGAATTTTCTGATTTTCGTAAAATTTTGTAGATTTACTTATGAAACGATGATTAATAATTTGTTGATTGTTGAACGGGATTTTTTTATTTTGTGAACGATTCTTATTGATCGAAGCAGGAGTGTACGTCATACATTGGTTCATACAACTCACAAAAAATAATAGAACAATGAAATTCAAATATATTATACAAAATTGCATCGAGAGTCTAGTCTGGCAAGATTTCAGAAATTCGGTTGTTTACTTATAGAGTGCCTCTATTTTGGGAATTCTATTATATTCGAACAAAAAACTGACCTTTGTCGAAATGTGAACTGGAGAGTGATATAACGCTCTCCTGCTTATATTGACCCCTTGAGTTATCTGACTGACATTGTGAGATGCGATTTTTTTAATTAATTTTTTTCCTATTCATATTTTTGTGGTCAAACAGCCACTGAAGGAGATCTCAAATAAAAAGTCTTCCGGTAAAGACAGACTGTCAGCTGGGGTTCTCTCCAAACTTCCAGCCCTTGAAGCTATTTCAGAAGTCATAAATGATTCCTGAATTAGGGGATTCTACCTAGCATCTCAAAAAAAAAAAGATTCGGTAATACCACTACACAAGGGGGGCAAGTTGAACGAGCCCAGCAATTTTAGACACATTTTCCTGCTTTCTTTATTGTTAAAAATTAAATTAAACTTTCTTTATTCAATATGAATGGAGCAAATCCAAAGATTTCTATGTTCTTAATAGTAAGTATATCATAAGTATTTACCGCGGAAATACCTATTCGCTAGCCCATGAATGGTGCATGCGCACAGTTCCGTACTCGAGAAAAGGGACACATGAGACGATTTCGCCACGTTTTGGTTGGTAGGTAAGTTGGTTAACCGCTAGGTAGGCTCTTCGTCACAAGAGTGACGTCGCATACCATTTTCAGCCGAAATCGGCCGGTTTGTCAAATGTCACGAGTAAAGACGTGATGGTGATGGTATGCCTGAGAAAATAAAAATAAACAAACTACTAAATACTTTTTATTGTTGGAAATTGAAATTGGAAATAGTGAAAATTAAATGTGTTTATTTGCTGTATTTAATTTCAAATATAAACAAAAAAGTGAGGTTGAACTACTCCACATTAGAAAGAGATAGCAAGCTACCAATTCAAATAACCGTGCTCAAAGCTCGGTACCCAATTTGACATACCAAAATAGATACCAAAGTTATCGTGACGTCATAGTTTTTCGTGCCGAAATTGGTTGGTACGTTTTTGACCAACCAAAATGGGTTACCAAAACGTGGCGAAATCGTCTATCGGTACAAGATTTTGCCGTTTCAACCTCAATCCACACCTACTTCTCTAAAATTGAAAGATAATTTCTACCGTGAAAAAATCGAAATCAACGTTACCGGCCAGCCAAACCAGTTGTGTAATCTGGATGGGAAGTGCACCAAGGAAGAAGGTGTTACGATAAATTTATCATTTACGTAACATGTTCCATCTCTTCTTATTTTCATTATAAAGTCGTATTTTTTTTTCATTTCAGAATCAGCAAAATAATCTAAAATATCCACAAAGTTCAAAATAATACAAGTGCTGCCATCTATCCATCATCTGCGTAAAATGCAAATATCTTTTATTCATTTACCAGTACTGCCATCTAGTACCTGATAGATTTATTTTTCAAAGTATGATTTTAATTATTTCGCATTAAACATATCAGTCATTTGTATTTTCATTCAAAGAAATTATATTTATCTCACTTTTAGCAAATGGATATATTTCTGTCTTTCTTTATCCTCTGATTCTGAAATAATCATTTTTTGGCTTAATGACCTAAATAATTACCAGTTTTTAATTTTGACATAACCTTAATTTAAATTATCATAATTTGTAAACAATTAATATAATTCTAGTGGATTTTTCGCTATTCTCTTTTATTCCACGTGGGTTTTCATTGTGATTTCATTCTGAAGTGAATATGATTTTTTGGGTGTACTTGTCTGATTGGTTGAACTGGTTGAAATCCAGTTAAGTATAAAAAACACAGACTCGTTTCCCTGTGGGTTTTGGTTTCTAAAACGAGCTCTTTCGTTGACAGAAGTCTGGCAGGCAAGTCCTTTTTATTTTGAATAATTTTTGCTCTTAATTTTTGGATTCTCCCTTATAGATTTTTCAATATATTTTGCTATCAATGCATATTATCATATCATTATTAAGTTTTTACCTGAAAAATCTTATCTTATCTGTTCTTGAAATATAAATATTATATTTTAATTTTTTTTTATCTAATTGTTGGTTTCCATTTTGTGTGAGTGTCGATTGGTATTGCCACGTTTATCTGAGGTAAGTCAATTCAGATTTTTGGATTTTAAAAAGGTACTGCTGCTTTGGTTTTCAGAATCAATTGTTAGTGTGAGAATATTGGACCATTTGCTCTAAATAGTCGATGAAAACCAAATTTCTGTGTCCATCTTTATCATCTCTTTATTGAATCCAGGCAGAGGCCTGAATAGTCATTTTCTGTTTGACTCCCTCAATTATTATTTCGATAAAGGGTGTAATTTTTTAATAGAAATCCAGACAGGTCAAAAATTCAGTAAAAAGTTTTAATTAGAACATCTCAAGAATTTTGACATATTCTGGATTTGATTAATTTCAACCCCAGGTTTATCTTGTAGTATCTATAGTAGCTAGGTAACTTAATTTTAAAGGAAAATATTGTCTATTTGGGGGAGAATCGAAAGATTTAATTTCTTATTGTTTTACCTACCTTATTTTGTTCATACTTTTGCCTGCCAGAGCTACTGTCAGGAAAGCAGCATTTCGCTCAATCATAACGAGCATTTTAATTTAATCTTGTTGTTATTATTTTAATTTTATTATTATCTTACCATTATTCTTAATTATTTAATTGTTTTTTTTTTTATATTAAAGTATTATTTTTTTTTTCAACTTGCGATAGCTGTTCATACCTGATTCTGTAGGAAGGGAGTGTCTGTACAACAATCGTTTTATATTAAATTTCAATTTCAATTTTCTTTGCAAGACACTTACTTTTTGACAGAATTCAGGGATTTAATATTCCAAATATTGGTGAACCTGATAATGCCTTATTCTTTTCTGGGTACCTACTCCACATAAAGATCACTGTTTGGAGTCTGGATCAGCTGGAGTGACGTCACCCCAGCAATCTATCCTCTTTCTGGATACAGGAAACAACACGATCTTCGTGTTACACGAAGAGCTCCAGTTCACGAAAGTGAAACCCCAACACCCATTGAAGAGCTCCGGATTGGAAAGGTATATGGTATCAGATTCACCGGAAAAACCAAGCTGTCAACACTTAAATTTTAGAGAAAGTAACATTTACTGTTAGTTTATACTACAGAACATTGTGAACGAAATAAAATTATTGTTTGTTGGATTTTGAGTGGTTTCATTTGCACATAAAGGGACTACACGTTATCTTAATTTTTTGAATTCCACGACTCTAGCTTATCTAGTCTCAAAGTGACAAATGTCAAATGATTTGTAAAAAAGGTAAGCGAACAGAAACGATTATTTTCCCTTTGATTTTTTTAGACAAATTTAAAGATTTTGAACCACACCTAAGCGATTTAAAGATTGCAATCCTTGGGACTACCTGAAAAGGGTTAGATCACCACCATCTTTACGTATCCAGCCATGAACAGAGTAGATGCGGCAACACTGCTTGGTGGTCCGCACTCTCCATAATCGTGTAACAGCTGATGAGTATTTAACCTCTAAAACTGTTGTTTATAGCTTTTTTTATTAAAATAAGCTGAAAATATAGTTAAATTATAGATAGGTATTGTTGTTAGTGAATAACTAACTAGTTGGAACCATTTCCAGAGTGTTTTTGTTAATAAGCAGTCATACAATGTCAAGTTTTTCTCTGCCCTAAATAAGTGCCGGTGCCGGTTTGTGTGTTTGTAAACAATAATAATTTCTGGATCTAAATTCGTTGTGTTTCGAAGCTTAAAGTGAACAGTTATGTTTTACTGGCACCTACGTACCCTTAAATTTTTGAATGTATTGATTTATTATGTCGAAAACGTGCTCCCTATTATCCCTAGGGATAACAGGACACCATCAAAATATTCTGTTATTTGTGCTTTACACTTTTTGGAAACAGCCATTATTCGCGAAGATGATTATCAATCACTATAATAAGTATAATTTGGTATCCAACCACATCTGTTTAAATTTAAATTCATATAGGACCTACTTAGGTGTATGTTTCTGCTTCTTTGTATCGGTATCGGGTCTTCAAAAAAAAAAACAATCGAAGATTGCTTTGATTACGAAAACGTACGTCGCATTACTGTTTCTTTATTGGTCAGGATATTTGACATGATGATGATAATGACATAATGACCAAAACAAGATAAATAATTTTTCCCAAGATCATGTTTCTGATTGTTGGCGGAGTGATTTTATGAATAACTTGTGGTGTCTATCCTAGGTTAGAGGTCAATGGTACGTTTTACCCATAGGCGTAACTAGGGGGTGCTTGGGGGTGCTATGCACCTCAAAACAGAAATTAGCACCCCCATTCAGCATTACACCATAGTCCTACCTAAAAGTAATATAAAAAATTAGTGCAACCAAATTAATTATAATTTTTTACAAGTTGTATCGTCTGTTATATAATTTTAGTGTGTTGGATTTTCGTGGCATGCAAACGTTTCAGTTAATTATTGATTTTTTTATACTTTTTGTACCTACTTACGTCATCGATGACGTAATAACTTGGAAAAAAGGGTTTGTCGTTTATTAATTTATAAAACACGTTCGGAATTATTGTTTTGTTATGAAAATTTTAACTTAGAATAGAGTTCATTTGCGTCATCCGAAAATATCTAAATTAATTAACTGCGTATTATACAAGATGTTCCATCATGTACAAACAGAAAGGGGTGATTCTTTGGTTTTTTTTAAGACTGAAATTCCAAATGAACATAGAAATTTCGATATTTTTTTAGTTTTTTCTTTATTACTCCTGAGCTCCTGCAATTTTTGAGGGATTTAGTTCAAATTGATTTCACATCTTAAACGTTCTGCAGAAACAAAAGATAATCCAAATAGAGTCATAGCCTACTAGAACATTTCAAAGAAATTAGTTTCATCTAGCTAATTAGGTACAGAGAAATGTTTTTCTTTTTTTTTTTGTGTTTTTTTTTTTTTTTTTTTTTCTCGATAAGGGTCGGTGATACGAAAAAACTACAAGGGAACAAAAATTTTATAAATAAGGTAGAAATAA
This sequence comes from Ceutorhynchus assimilis, assembly GCA_917834065.1. Classification (NCBI taxonomy): domain Eukaryota; kingdom Metazoa; phylum Arthropoda; class Insecta; order Coleoptera; family Curculionidae; genus Ceutorhynchus; species Ceutorhynchus assimilis. Next base: position 24,019,724 of record OU892278.1, read on the forward strand.
GTATCACCCTGTAGATTCTGGCAAACGTTTGCTATGTGTTATGTTTGCTCCTATTGCGTAGGTAACCTATATACCAAATTTCAGCTAAATCCCACAAAAATTGCAGAAGCTATAAAGAAAAAACTAAAAACACATTGAAATTTAAACACCCTGCAGATCGGTAACGGAGCGTTTGCGGAACAAAAGTTTGTTTCACGAGGGTTTGCATTCACGTCATCATTTGCCTTCTTTTTAAACAAATAATAAATGACTGAAATAAATAAATGATGGCGTGAAGATTCGACGGTTCTTAAAACCAGGGCTTGTATTCTCGTAGCCGGGGAACAGGATTGCTCTGTCTTTGTCACTATTATGGGCGACTAAGACAGAGAAATCATTCTTTTGAGAACGCTGTTCCCCGGTTACGAGAATACGGGCCCAGAAGCCATTCATTAAATTTGTCAAAAAAAATTAGGCACTAGCTGACGTCACACACATAGCCTCATTTCCGTTGGTGGATAAACAAAGCGTCACATAATGTAGCGTTTATTTGAAATTTCAGACATAAAAAAACTTATTTGTTAAAAAAGGAAGGCAAATGATGACGTAAGTACAAACCCTCGTGACACAAAGTTTTTTTTTACGCGAGTCATTTACTTTCCATCAAACCCCACCAGAAAAAAAAAAGTGCTGTAGCACCCTCCAAATTTGGAGCCTAGTTGCGCCTATGGTTTTACCTACAATATTGAGCCAACTTTTCGTAGGGAAGCTATTTAGAATTGACACCAAAAATAATGAAATTCGTGATTCAGCGTTGTCACAAAACTCGTCACAAAATGAATATAGAATCTGTACCTAACCATGCTTCTTATTCATTTATATATGCAAACAAAAGGACCTTACAGTATAAGGATGTAGCCATTATGGGTTTCTAATCAAAATAATTACTTTCATCCCCGCCTAAAATTTTGCGAAATAACAAAATATTTTGCTTTGCAACCAATTTAATATCCAGGAACAAACTAAAAACTATACGCTTCTCATATACCCAAATGTCTTTTGCAGACTGTTTTAAAAGTTTCTATTGTACGCACGCCTGGCAAAGTTCGAGAAGTTGGACAGAATTACTGACGGAGAAAAACAGACGTCAGTTTATAGTAATACTTTTTGACCACGCTTTCTAAAGATTTAACGTTTTCCAGCTCAAATCATTTAGGAAAAGTGACTTTTGCTTGTCGCAAAGTTTTATATAACTCAGTATATTTGTCTTCACTTTTGTTTCGCTATTGTCATGTTCAGCCATGTCAAATAAACGTTTTAGTTCTACTATTCAAGAATGTAAAAAACATGAAGTTATCTATGAAATCTTAAAACGTCAGTTAGAAGAATAACGTTTTCGCTTCGATTTTAGGGCAATTTATTTTATTTCATGTGCTTTTTATTCGCCAAACATAGCTATAAATACTCTTTACCGATAAATGGAAAAGGTTTTTTACTTTCTCATTTGCAGCGTTCAAACGAAAGACTTAAAAATAACTGGAAATGGCATGAACCAATGCCTGTTCACATAAAAATGTATTTTAAGCATAAATATCAAATCTTGCCGTACTTATTACATGAACACTCTCCAAATTTGCTATTCCATATAAAATGTAAATATGCAGTTTACATTCAGCATCCTGGCAGAAATACTTAACGAAATATTATGGCCGAAACGCGCAGCAGATTTTGGATGAGTCGGGGTTTAATGGAAAAGCCGTTTTATTTAATATATTATGGCTTTCTGGAAAAGTGCACTAAATTTGTTTACATATGAGTTTCCGTTTTACAATGAAGGGAAATTTGAAAGGGCTTTTTACCTACATTTCTCTGGAAATTGACTGTTAACTGTGGAAAAAAAAAACCATATCAATTTATACTTTGTTACACGCTTTTCTAGAGTACCTACCTATTTTTCTGCCGTAGAACCGACCCCTTCGGCTTAGTGCGATTTTAGCACGCAAACAGTCAGAAACTTCATTTCATGTCTCGAAAAATAGAAGTCCTATTTTACAGAATGAAAGAAAATAAAAGTTCACCTAAATTGCTGCCTCGGGACAGGTATAATTAAGAAAACATGCAATGTCTGAGGACAATTTCAAAGTTTTTGGCCAACTTTTCTCGGATATTGTACTTTCAACGCTAGTTTGAGACAAATTGGCGATTTTGTTTAATTTGTTAATTATCTTGGTTAAGAAGGAGCATAATATGTTTTCAGTGTTGTAATAGTTAGTGAAAAATATCACCTATGAGCACCTAAATCTCAAAAAAAGGCAATATTGAAATTACTGAAAGACAAGGGAACTTTCCACTTGCAAATAAGTGCGGTAAAGTACACTTTACCGCACGCTCAGGCAGGTGAAGTTTATTAACGTGCGAACATGGGTAAATTTGAATTACCTGTCATTTTTGTTTAATCAAGACCCATTATAATATAGAAGCCCGGCTAGTCAAAATAGGTGGTTAGGGTAGAAAAAATCAGCGAACTCGTTATTTTTTAATTCTTGATATAAGAATGGCGTATTATCAGGTAAAGATGTCAAAAGACTCAAAAAAATATACAGCTTTTAGAATACCTGGTAGAGGTCATTTTATGTTTAAGAGATTACCTTTTGGACTTACAAATGCACCTGAAACTTTTCAAGCTTTAATAGATAGGATATTTGGTCCTGAGCTAGAACCTTATGTATTTAAATTTCTTGATGATATTTTCGTACCAACTCCCGATTTTGAAACCCATAGTCGCATTCTGAAAGAAGTATTTGGGCGTTTGAAGTGATAGTCCTTGGTCATCCCCAGTTTTGATAGTTCCAAAGAGCGACGGTTCGTATAGGTTCTGCATAGATTTAAGGAAATTGAATAATGCAACGAAGAAAACTTCTTAACCATTGCTTCTAATAAATCCTATTTTGGACAGATCAGGGAACTCTCGTTATTTGTCAACTCTTGATATAAGAATGGCGTGTATTACTCTCGTTATTTGTCAACTCTTGATATAAGAATGGCGTGTATTATCAGGTAAAGATCTCAAAAAGCTCAAAAAAATATATAGCTTTTAGAATACCTGGTAGAGGTCATTTTATGTTTAAAAGATTATCTTTTGGACCTACAAATGCACCTGCTCCAAGCTTTAAAAGATAATATATTGCTCCTGAGCTAGAACCTTATATGTTTAAATTTCTTGATGATCGGGTGGCAGTTTTTTATAAATACACCTGAAACCATTAAAACCAATAGAAATAATAATAATATGTATATAGCCCATCTTAATATTAGATCCCTCATTCCATCCTTTAGTGATATTAAAGACCTAGTTTTGCATGAAAATTTTCATTTGCTAGCTCTGACGGAAACATGGCTAGCAGAGGATTACCCAGATTCGCTTGTCAGCATACCTGGTTATCAGCTGCATCGAGTGGACAGAAGGTCACGGGGTGGCGGTGTCTGTATTTATGCATCGAATGAATTGAAATGTAAGGCTTTAGACATTTCCTGGTCAGGGGATTGTGATTTGGAGTCACTGTGGGTCAGAGTTGTTTATAAAAATTTTTGCTGTTTGGTGGGTATTTTATACAAACCTCCCGCTGTAAGTTTTAGGGCGCTTGATGCAATTGAGACCATACTTTCCTCACTGTCACCTTCGTATGATCATGTGTTTCTTGTGGGTGATCTTAATGTTAATTTATTATTAAAGAATCAAGATTGTATATACTTTAACTCTATTCTGGAATTGTTTAATTTGTCTCAAATAATTGAAGAACCTACTAGGGTATCCAGAAGTAGCAGCACACTAATTGACATTGTATGTATAGATAAATCATTGTGTATTGAGAAATCAGGAACTATGGAAATGTATAATCTGACAGATCATAGATTGGTGTATGCGATTTTGGTGTTAGATGTTCCAAAACCTTTGGCTAAATACCGAACTTACAGGGACTTTCGAAATTTTAGTATTGATGAATTTAATACAGAAATGAATCTTAAGCAATTTGAACGTATCCTTCAACAAGGATCATCTAACACCATGATTGAGTGTCTTAATCATCAGCTGACAGAAGTATTTGACAGATTTGCACCTTTGAAAACTGTCTTGATTAAACGAAAATTTAAACCCTATATAACTGATACTATAAAAGAAATCATAAAATTAAAACGAAATGCTTATAACAAATATAAAAGAACCTTATCTCAAGCACACAAAAATTATTACCTTGATATAAAAAACTATCTTTCATTTGCCATTCGAAGTGAAAAAAAGGCTTATATGTCATTCGAATTGAATAAACTTAAAAAAGATCCTAAAAGAACTTGGTCAAAAATGAACGACTGGAATATTCACTGCAATAATAACATAGAAATTCCTAATCACTTAAAAGATGTAAACGAAATCAGCAACCACTTCGCAAGTGTCTGTCAGCTGGTTGCTCCAATTGATGATGCAACTCTGGACTTTTTTAATGGTAATAAATTTGCAGGACTGGATAATGACTCATTTTTCTTTAACAACTTAACCGAAATTGATGTTTATCGCGCATTCAGACGCATTAGGTCTAAATGCAGTGGAATTGACAATATAACTCATGATATGTTACTTTATAGCCTACACTTTATAGTGCCATTACTCACTAATCTCTTCAACAGATTTCTGCAAACTGGGGAATTTCCCACTGCTTGGAAAACCTCTATTGTAAAGCCTCTTCCAAAGTCTGCTAAGATCAGTACTATTAATGAACTCAGACCCATTAGCATCTTGCCAATCCTTGGCAAAATGCTTGAGTTACTTGTCTCAGACATGATAAATGATTTTATATGTAATAGAAATATTATGCCAGCAGTGCAGTCTGGATTCCGGGCAGGCCATAGTACCGCAACTGCACTGAGTAAAATCACCACAGATATATCTTTAAACGCCGACCAATCCCTGATTTCGTGTCTGATCCTACTTGATTATAGCAAGGCCTTTGATCTTATCAATCATAGCTTATTAATGGCCAAGCTGCGGTATTATGGTTTCTCTGAGCAGGTCTGCCTCTGGTTTGACAGTTATCTGACATCAAGAATCCAAATTGTGGAGGTGGAGGGAGCAAGGTCTGAGCCTGTCCTCGTGACGCGTGGGGTCCCCCAAGGCAGCATATTAGGCCCTTTATTATTTAATTTTTACACCTCTGACTTGCCTAGCCAGGTCGGGTTTTGCTCGGTCCACCTCTACGCGGATGACACGCAGCTTTTGGCCGCGTTTCCCCCGGAGGAATCCAGCGCTGCTATGAATGAAATTAATAAAGATCTGAACAAAATATACAAATGGTCTATCAGTAATGGATTGCTCTTGAACACGTCAAAGTGCGTGCATTTAATATGTGGTTCAAAGGCTGGTAGGAATCGGTTTGATTTGTATAACTTCACAATTCTTAATGTCAATGGGTTGGTGATTCCGTACGCCGAGAACGCTAGAAACTTGGGATTAATAATCGACAGTGACTTAAGCTTCAGTGTTCATATATCCAAAAAACTGTCGTTAGTCTATCTTAAACTAAAATCCTTATATGCATTTAAGTATTTACTACCATGTAGTACAAAAATGATGCTGATTGAATCATTAATTTACCCTCACTTGGATTACTGTAGTGTTGTTTACTTCAGCTTCTTGACAAAAGAACTGAGAAATAAAATTCAGTTAGCCCAAAATTCTTGTCTACGATTTGTCTCTTGTACTGGTAAATTTGATCATATCACCCCAATTTACATGCAGTATAAACACTTGAGGTTTGAGTCGCGTGTCTCTCTGCATTTTGCTGTTTTTCTTTATAAGATTTTTAAAAGTAATTGCCCTGGTTATCTCTGGTCTCTAATTGTGCCTAGAAATGACTTGCATAATAGGGATCTTAGAAATACAGTAAGATATAATATACCGCTACATCGAACATCCAAATTTAGAAGTTGTTTTGCATTTCTGTCTGTAGAATTACTCAACTCAAATATCTATGATTTGTTAATTAATAATTCATTAGTGATTTTTAAAAAGGTTTATAAAAGCCAATTACTGGAATCTGTGTAGTAGTATAAAAGTGTTCAAGGAGACAGGGCATCATGGAAGAACGCCTCAGCGAATGTTGCCTTTTGTGTATTGTTTTTGTATTATATTTATTATATATTATACTGTACAAATTACGCAATAAATATTATTCTATTCTATTCTATTCTATATTGTCGTAACAACTCCCGATTTTGAAACCCATATTCGCATTCTGGAAGAAGTATTTGGGCGTTTAAAGGCAGCTAATTTGACTTTAAATAAGGACAAATGTAAATTTTGTAGAAGTGAATTGAAATATGTAGGTTATGTAGTCGATAAATCCGGGTTATTTAAGAGATTACCTTTTGGACTTACAAATGCACCTGCAACTTTTCAAGCTTTAATAGATAGGATATTTGATCCTGAGCTAGAAACTTATGTATTTTAATTTCTTGATGATATTGTCGTAACAACTCGCAATTTTGAAACCCATATTCGCATTCTGAAAGAAGTATTTGGCCTTTAAAGTGATAGTCCTTGGTTATCCCCAGTTTTGATGGTTCCAAAGAGCGACGGTTCGTATAGGTTCTGCATAGATTTCAGGAAATTGAATAATGCAACGGAGAAAAATTCTTAACCATTGCCTCTAATAAATTCTATTTTGGACAGATCAGGAAACTCTCGTTATTTGTCAACTCTTGATGTAAGAATGGCGTATTATCAGCTAAAGATGTCAAAAGATTCAAAAAAATATACAGCTTTTAGCATACCTGGTAGATGTCATCTTATGTGGATGGTGATATAGAAACTAGAACCAGACGCCAAACGAACATTTTCGAGAAACGGCATAAAACGTATATTTTACTTTTTCAAAAAATAAAATAAATAGATAATATCTTTGGACTCCTACTTCTCAAAGGAGTTATGAAATAAGCAGAACAACTGCTAGTAATATATTATTTGTCAAGATACTTTGAAACTTTGAAAAAAAAGGACGAACATTTGTTTTCAGAATTGTTATTTTTTCTGATTTATGAAAAAATTGAATAAAGAACCATGCGCTTGGCTCCCGCAAAATTTAGCTATTTCGTCTTATTTAATAATGAAAATAGATTTTCGCAGGTTTTTGAAATACCAGGCTTCATCTAAAAAATAGGTCCTCTAACGCTAGTTTTAACATGTTTAGTCTTCTCGATATTTCAAGGCAGGGATTTTGTAGTTTTTTGTTCTGCTACGCAGGTGCTCCGCTACTACATTGTGGTTCTTTATTCCAAAACAAATATAGGAGAAATGATATTTTCGAAATACAAATTTCAGTTAATAGATGTCGCTAGGTTTATTGTATCCTTGCAAAAATTGGTGATGGGGTTGGATCCCTTTATAGTATTGTGTTTAACGTAGAATCTAATTTTTAGCCATTTGGCGGTTGGTTCCTTTTTCTATATCACCATCCATGTTTAAGAGATTACCTTTTGGACTTACAAATGCACCTGCAACTTTTCAAGCTTTAATAGATAGGATATTTGGTCCTGAGCTAGAACCATATGTGTTTAAATTTCTTGATGATATTGTCGTAACAACTCCCGATTTTGAAACCCATATTCGCATTCTGAAAGAAATATTTTGGCATTTAAAGGCAGCTAATTTGACTTTAAATAAGGACAAATGTAAATTTTGTTGAAATGAATTGAAATATGTAGGTTATGTATTCGATAAATCGGGTTATTAGTTGATCCTGAAAAGGTTAGTTCTATAGTCGATATGGCTACACCGCGTAAACCTGAACAAATTCGTTCTTTCTTAGGTATGGTATCATATTACTGACGTTTCGTTCCTAGTTTGTCAGAAATGGTGGCTCCTCTTACTAATTTGACAAAAAAGAACGTTGAGTTTAAATGGACTCCGGAATGTCAGTTTGCCTATGGAAAGGTTAAAAATGCTTTAGTTAGTGCATCAATTTTAGCTTGCCCTAATTTCGAAAAATCTTGTGTACTCCACTATGATGCTAGTTCTTACGGCTGTATTCTTACGCAGGAATATGATGCTAAATATCAGGTACTTTGTTACCTTTCGCGTACGCTTAATAAGCATGAAATAAAGTATTCTGTCACAGAAAAGGAAGTGCTTTGTGTTTTCTGGGCGATAGAGAAGTTGAGATGTTATCTGGAGTTAGCTGAATTTACAGTTGTAACTGACCATAGTAGTTTGGCATGGCTTAATAATCTAAAAAACCCACAAGGACATTTGGGCAGAGGGGTTTTACGCCTTCAGAAATATCGTTTTAATATTGTGCATAAGCGCGCTGTACTGCACATAGTACCAGACTGCTTATCAAGGTCTTATGAGTTGATGAAGAAACCAATACAGCAAGAGTCAGGAATATGCCTTCCGTAATACCCACAGGAACCTCAACAAAATCGGAAAGTTCGTACCAAGGGTGGGTTGGTCTGGATACTTTGGATACTTTGAGTTCATTAAATTTGGATGATAAATGTAGTTGGTATAAGAAGATGCGTGATAGCGTTAGGGAGAAACCTTTAAAATATCCTCGATGGAAGGTAGATTCGGAGGGCATTTTTTTAAAATTTTGGTAATGAGATAATAATTGACGGTAATCAATTTAAACAAATTAGGAAAAAGCAACTTTTGAGTGATGATGTAGCTAAAGATAATGATCAGGAAGTTAGGGCATAATCTCACAGATAAAAGTAAAGGATATAATCTGCTAAGTTATAGAAAAAGTTTTCGGGACCGTATAGGATAGCTAGATAGCTGGATATAAATACTTATGGGTTGGTGGAGGAGCAAGGTAAAAGTAAGGGTAAATGGAATGTTTAAGATTTGCAGGGAGATAGAACTCAGGCTGAGGATTAATTCGATCTTGGGAAAACGATTCGTAGGAAGGTAGTGTAGAGGTGACTGAATGAGAATGTATCATGGAACAAATGCGTTGCTTTTCTCCGTTATAAAAAAATTCTTCAATATTTTTCTTTGAGGCGGGACTATTTCCGTTAGTTATTTAGGATATAGAACACTATGTTTTATATCCTAAATAACTATTATAAAGAACAATAAATTGATATTTGGTAGTTGTTGATCAGTTCTGAAATTTTGAAAAGTGGTAAAGGCATTGCCGCTCTAAAACAAAAAAAAAACCGCAGGTAGGTATAACATAACCTATTTTCATAAAATACAAAGACTTGTTCGCGCTTAATAAATTGCATTATTATAGAGCTCCTGTTAAACATCCAGTTTTCGAAATAAGATTATAACGGAGAGGCGGAGGAGTGTTTCTGATAAACATATACAAAGCTAACGGGGTGCTTAATCACAAGGCTTTGCAAAAGTGCTGCCTGATTTAAATTTCCTTTGTGCCCAGTATTTGTAACATAGAGTGAGCCGAGCCTTTATTCAATTCCGACACAGTCGAGTTATTTTCAAATTGGGTATAGGTATCTAAAACTATTTCGGCAAATTAAATTCTGCTTTTGGCTTTTGGAATTTATTCAATAATTTGTTAATTTTTGATAAAAAATAAAAGTGTTTGCTAGTTTACAATTATACATACCTATGTACATACACAACCCCTGGCATACATTTATCTCAAATAACTTTTTTCTTTTCCATAATCCCTACAAACAAACATTTATTATTAAGTTTCAAGCAGTTGCTCAAAATTATTCTTTTATGAAACATTATTTTGAAGAGCTGGACTTGGAAAAAAAAATCCGCCCTCTTTGCGAGCACATTTTCGCTTTCCCATACAATTTCCACAATAAAGTAACAGGGAAATTTAACACCTGAAAGTTGTTTGCGTGCTGCATAACTTTAATGGGAAGCGAAAGTTATAATAAAAAGGGAGAATAAAAGGCTCGCTTGAGTTCGAAACTTCAGAATTTGCAGTATCATTTTTCATTGGGTTGTTTTCATCTCTGGAAGAAAACAGCTTGGCGAATCTTAGTTAATACTTGGTGTTTGTTTACGTCTTTTCCAAATTGGGGACAAGTTTGTCTGTTTTTCAGATTATTTAAATTATTGATCTCACTGGGATTTTTGTAACTAGTTTCTGTGATTTGACAAATGTCATAGTTGAACCTGTGAAGGTAGACAACTACTAATAAACGAAAATTGAATATATATCGCTGAATAGATAGAACGCTGTACATCACACGTGCATTTGAACATGACTACAAAACTCGTGTGATTAGAACGACTCGGTCTACGACTTCATCGTTCTAATCTTTCACAGTTGTTATTGTAATTATGTTCATAAACGCACTTGTAATGTTAATAACTATTATCATGCAGGTTAAACAAAGCGATTTACCACCTAAGAAATGGAAAAAGCACAAAAACCCAAATAAGAAAATTCAAAGCTCTATACACAGGTGCACAGTTTGTCGTTAGCCTTAAAGCGGCGTCAGCAACTTAAAGTCGATTGAAGAAAATGTTTATTCTATAGATACGTGGCAGTGTGCTTTAAGCAATATCGTAGATTCCCGAAACACACAGATATTTTTCTTGGAGCAAATTCAATTTTGCTTTAATCATCGAGAGAGCATTTACACGTCGCTCTACTTTTATTTGGATTTGCAGAAATTGTTCTAGAAACAAAGAATTAAATTAAATTAACTATATTTGTTTTATTTTTCATTCGGTTACTTATTGCCTTCACATAGTATTATCTAGCATTATTACTATTACATTACTACATTGAAATTAAATACCAAACATTATTATTTTAAATAGAGCATCAGAGCATTATTTGACATGTAATTCTAGTGTAATTTAAATGTCCTTTGCAAGTACGCAACGGAGTCTTGACGCAAACTAAAACTTTATTTATATTAGGCACAGTCGAGTGCTTCCTTAAACACAGACAACATCGTGACTTTTCTGCACCCCGATTCTTCTATAAAAACAATTTTACTTTTTTCTGGGTCAAAGATCCAAGAGCCAGATATATAGATAGGGCTCTCGTCTGTGCGGCATGTTTTAAATTTTGTCTGTGCAAATACGATCTTGGAAGTCGCTTTTGAATTCGAAATATATTTTGTGTTAGAAAATCGTGGGAGAAGTTTTGTTTGGCTTATAAGAAATGACATCTCTGAGATTTGCAATTAGGATAGCACAGGGTTTTGAAATAAAGCGGCACCCTTAAATCAAATGGAATAATTTACATTTTCCTTCTAGTGCACAGTGACGCAATTTCCAGCTTCAGCAACCAACCGTCTTTTTTGTCAAGAATTTCCTTTTCACTTACAAAAGATTGGGAAAAGGACCGTTTAAATTATAGGTAGGTACTCGGAACTGTCTTGTCCACACCTGTTATTGTCTTGAGCTCTTTAAATCAGCTTTATATTTTCCGTTCCTTTCGTATTCTTCGGCTTTGGTCAATAGCTCTATTTTTAAATTCTTCAGTTTCAGTAAATCCTACAGCAGTATTATTACGTTTTAAGGTGTTTTGAAAAGTATTGTCACAAAGATTTATCAGGAAATTTGTTACAAGAAATTAACAACAGCGGCTTTTTGCAACGTATTAATCTTTCTTTCTATTGAAAATTATAAATTTTCTATACATTCTCATCAGTTTTGTGGAAGAGATGTCTTTATTTGCCCAGACTATTGACAGTCCAGAACTACTATAAACCAGAAGGTGGCCAACGAAATGCAACTGTACTGGAGTACTTTCTTATGGGGCAGCCAGCTAACTCTTCAGTAGAGTGGTCGCGGATAAAAATATAGGACGCCGCCTGTTTTAGCCCTCCAGAAAGAAAGTATGCGCTCTTAAATAAAAACAGGAAACAGCAAAAGTACCCTAAAACCAAAACTAACTAGAAATAGGAAGCCCTGACGTTGACACTTTGGAATTGGGTTAAAAGGCATTTCATAAAATGAAAGTCATTTTCCAAAATAAACACTATTTGAGGGTTCTTTATTTTATCAGTAATATATACAATGGTAATATAATCTTTGATTACAATATAATTAAATGTGTCCTAGGTGTCCTAAGTTCAATTCTATTAATAACTATTCATCAGCTGATGTTAAAAGTAGCCATCTGTCACCCAAGTCAAATTCTTATTATTAAATTAAATATTGAAAGCATCAGAAACGTAAATACTATCAAGGGTTTTTAGGTCCAAAGCTGTGGAAAATATTAACGTAACACGTAGGTTATACACCTTAGTTATTATAGACCCAATAATCAATAATCACAGAGAGCAATTTAAAAGTTACTGATTGAATTAACCAACCTATATTCTAAATATACCTATTCACCCAGGAATTAAGCTATAATTTAATTGCTGCTCAGAAATTAGAACTCACTGTTGATAATGGAAAGGGGCTTACCCAACCAATTGTTCCTTTATACTGCCAAAACTTTCAACAGTACCTCGAGCAGTACCTTCCAGAAGATATAGCGTAGGATGGTCTAGTATAGGGGAAATCTATCCTGTAATTTGCCACTAATGGGGGTGATATAGCTAGGCCTCAACACCAGAACTGGGTTTGGGTACTTAGACGGTCTTTAGCAAGCAGGTAGAAGCAGTTATAAGCAAGTAGAAGCAGTTAGAAGCAGAGATAAGCGGATAGAAGCACGTGTAAGCAGTTATAAGCACGCTTAAACAGAATCAAGTATAAGAAAGGTTTTCTGATACAAATCATACAAGGGGTAAGTTAGGACAATTAATGTTAATAATTATATTTTTTGAGTAAGGTTGGTTTTAGAAAGGGAGAATAAGGAAACTAAGAAAACTGAGAAATCTTACCCTTGTTGTTGGATGGCCCTGGAGTGGAAAGTTGAATAAATCGTAGCCGTACCAGTCAATTTTAACTTCAATTATGTTAAATCGGCATAAAGCCAGAACAGTTGCACAGCGCAAAGAAGGCAAAACGGAACCTAATTTCAAAATTAAAGTAAAAGTAGGCTACGTAATAAATCGCCAGAGCCAAGAAAAGAATCAACCACCTGGCCAGGAATTTTCTTCAAAAAGAAAGAGGTTACGGTCCCCTTCCAACACGAGTCCAGAATTCTGTCAAGCAAACGAATTATTACGACCTTAGTTTAATTAGCGAGAAGAGGGTTTGGAAGTACACCAGAGAAGTTGAAGAAAAGGCAGACTTAGTGTAAAGGTTTTATTAAATATCAACCGAGCTGTGGGGAGGAAGCATCCCAACGGTCCCGCACAGTAGTCCATCGCACGAACAAACCAGGAGAAAAACCAGCGGCGAAGCATTCGCCAAAATGACAGGTTCACAAAGGAAACTGTCAGTTCAGGGAAAATTTCATTGCACTAAGTGAAGAGATTGAAATTAGGGTTTTTGTCATTACTGTTATTCATCTTCAGATTCAGACAGTTTGGGTTTCCTGCGGACTCCCTCTTAATTTCTAGGTCCTCCAAGGAATCTATTCTACGGGCGTTACCATTTCTCATTTCATGGACTATTTTGCTATTCCAATTTGCCGAAAAGTTGTGTTTGGAGAATTGTAAGTGATGTCCGAAGACTGACTTACTTGGTCTGTTTATGTGTTCCTTGATTCTAGTGTTCAGGGCTCGGGTATAGTTTTGCCAATGTAAGTGCAATTGCAATCATTACAATTGAGCTTGTATACTCCACTTTTTGTGGTGTGATGTAAAGATGGCTTTGAGTTCACTAGGTGAGAACCCAGAGAATTTGAAGACTTAAAGGAGACTTTTAGGTTTTCGATATTATCATTAAGGGTTTTAGCAACTTTGTTGGAGACGTTGCCAATGTAAGGGATTGAGAAATATCTGTGGCTGGGAGTACTTTGTGTCCTATAAGCTAGCTCAGTTTCACGCTTGTTCCTAATCTTGTTCAAAGCCATAGGCAACCCCTTAAGTTGCTTGTTGGCCGACTATTTCATGGACTTTTTTGAAAAAGAATTAATTCCAGTCCTAAACATAAACGGTTTGGTATTCTGGGCTAGGTAAAGTCCGTTGCATGGTTCTTGACCTACGGCTACTGAATAGACAGAGGGGACAATGGGCTATTGCTGCGTTGTCAGTTGTCATATCGATAATATTTATTAATACATGGAAATTGCAATAAAATTTCCTTCATTTTCATGTAATAATAAATATTATTATTGATATGACAACGCAGCAATAGCCCATTGTTCTTTCTGTCTATTCAGTAGTCGTAGCTCAAGAACCATGCAACGAACTATACGTAGACGATTGCTTCGCCATTATTGACCTAAATTTAAATTCAGTGGACTCAATACTCCAGAGTCTCAATAGCCTACACCCCTCACACGTTTTCACTGTTGAGACTGAAATTGAAAAAAACCTAAATTTCCTAGACCTGTCTATCAAAAATATCGCCTAGACTAGAGTACGCAATATATAGGAAACCCACTCAAACCGACCACATGATCCCCAACTCCTCAAACCACTGCTCTTCACATAAAATGGCAGCCCTTTACTGTTACCTTAATCGACTGCTCAATATTCCCATGACTCCGGCTAATTTCAACTTAGAGTTGGGAACTATAAAACAAATAGTTGCTAACAACGGTTATAATCACACTCTAGTCGACAGGACTTTGAACAAGATTAGGAACAAGCGTGAAACTGAGCTAGCTTATAGAACACAAAGTACTTCCAGCCACAGACATTTCTGAATCCCTTACATTGGCAACGTCTCCAACAAAGTTGCTTAAACTCTTAATAATAATATCGAAAACCTAAAAGTCTCCTTCAAGTCTTCAAATTCTCTGGGTTCTCACCTAGTGAACTCAAAGCCATCTTTACATCACACCACAAAAAGTGGAGTATACAAGCTCAATTGTAATGATTGCAATTGCACTTACATTGGAAAAACTACCCGAGCCCTGAACACTAGAATCAAGGAGCACATAAACAGACCAAGTAAGTCAGTCTTTGGACATCACTTACAATAGGCTCCTTGCATCAAATTTTTTTATTGCTGATTTCGATAGTCCATGAAAAATAAGTCAACACGTGTTTTTTCTTTTTCTTCTTAGTCAAAAATTGACGGAGATACAACACTATGAAATCTGCCTATGACGTCATTTGTGTAATAAATTAGTGACGTTGCACATGCTCAGTATATCTATATATACAAAACTTAATATTTGAATAACTTCCGGAATAATCATATTTGGGCGGAATAAAAAAAAAGTAACGATTTTTTTTCGATTTCCTACAGTTTGCAATAAACAATAATCAATTTAATTTTCCATGCAAGTACCCTAATAGGGTACCAAATTCGAATAGCAAAATAGTCCATGAAATGAGAAATGGTAACGCCCGTAGAAAAGATTTCTTGGAGGACCTAGAAATTAAGGGGGAGTCCGCAGGAAACCCAAACTGTCTGAATCTGAAGATGAATATCAATAATGACAAAAACCCTATTTTCAATCTCTTCACTTAGTGCAATGAAATTTGGGGCTTCTGTACAGGCTTTTCTAGTTGGGACTCTGGGGTTGGTTATTCCCTGAACTGACAGTTTCCTTTGTGAACCTGTCATTTTGGCGATTGCTTCGCCGCTGGTTTTTCTTCTGGTTTGGTCGTGCGGTGGGCTACTGTGCGGGACCGTTGGGGTGCTTCCTCCCCATAGCTCGGTTGATATTTAATAAAGAAATTTACACCTTTTCACTAAATCTGCCTTTTCTTTAGTTTAATTAGCCATGACGTCATCGACATCTTTGTCAATATAAACCCGGTAGAACCAATGGTAGAACTCAATTTGAAGTAATGTAATATTTTCTATTAAATTAAAACATCCCAACTATTTTTCAACCCTGTTTTATAGAATCCCAGCTCATCAGAACCAGAACTCACATTTCCAAATAGCTCTCTAGCTCTCGAGATCAATTATCTACTTTCGAGATCAGAAATTAACTAGATGGTACCGACAATTTTAGGAAGAGACCTAATAAATTTCCTTTTTTAGTCAGCCTCTATCAAAGATAAACAACAATAAGTAGGTATATAAACGAAATAAATCTTGGATTCCAGAACAATATTTTTCAGTCATTGAAACTGTGGTAGGTACCTACCCACATCCGATATAACAAAATATTAAACGCGGGTCTCCTACGTCTATATATCTCTTATATAACAGCTAAAAGTTGATAACTACTTCTTGTTCTAACCAGAGGAACAATTGCGCGTATAATATATCGGTATGGCAACAAAGAAAAGTTAGCGGAAAAGTGTGGTAGTATTTCAAAAAGTTTTCTTTGTGCAAAAAGAAAGTTTAAAACAGAAGCCTATTAAAGTCGCATTGTCTAAAAGTATTTTTCGTATAAGAAGAGTTCGAATTTTTAATGAAATAACAATAAATAGCTTGAATCTCTAAATGACAATACAGATTCAAATTTGCAATTTTCATCTTCGCAGATCTGAAACTCAATTTATCCTAAAACCGTTTTGATAGGTACTCCTTCGATTCCATGAGAATTCCAAAATTTAATTCCATTAAAACTTCTGAAAGAAAAACCTGCAGGGCAATAAAAGCGAAGTACGGAAAAAACATAAAGGGATATAAAAAGTCCTCTTCAAATGTAAAGACGATTGTAGGTCTAGCCCATAGCCTGCCAATCGGGAAAAGGCGTGCCATTAGTAAATTTACCACTCAAGTTAGCTTTGGGCTCCCTTTATTGTCAGCCAATAATTGAAAGGGTGTGAAAGAAATCGAACTCGGCACAATAAGGATGAGGGAAGAAGCATAAAATGCTTCCATTTAGAGGATGAAGGATTTTAAAGGTTTAATTTTTTTCCACTAGGTATTTAAATTAGGTAGAAGCTTCGGCCATAATATAGCTCTATAGCTATATTATAACGGTGGAATCTATTCTATAATAGATTCCACCTTGGCATGAGGGTGATGTGGGGTTATATATCAACCAAAAAGTGCTCGATGGAATCGTCGGTCATATTGAAGTCAAGTATAAGTGTCATTTTTTGGTTGGTGGAAATTACATTTTGCTATTCCAAAATCTGGAAAAAAATTAAGAACTTACTCACTTTTTTTTTCTGACAATACCGACTTGGTTTTTTTATGTTTTTCTAAGCTGGACTAAAACCGAAAGAAAAAAAATATATATGTTTTATTCGTTTATAGTTAACACGCTCTGGCTATCGAAAACTATGGATGTCATTTGCAAGCACCATTTCGGCACCCTTCGTTATAATTTCACTGAAGATATTTTCAATATAATAGTATATTATGCCATGATGATCATGTAATGATAGCCATTAATACACGAGCATGTTGTAGGATACGAAACGAGCCGCAGGCGAGATTCGTATATAACATGCGAGTGTATTATCGTATGTCGGAAAAATTCTGGAAACGGTCCCAATAGACCTGGGGATCATTTTCTAGAATCCGGATCAGTCTGAATAAGTCTGGATAAAGTCTGGATAAATCAGGATGAAGTCTGGAAAACTCTGGAAAGCTCTGGATAAGTCTGAAAAAATCTGGAAACATCTGGAAAAGGCCTGGAAACTTCTTGAAAGGGTCGGAAAAATTCTGGAAAAGGTCCCAAAAGACCTGGGGATCATTTTCTAGAATTCGGAGCAGTCTGTCCAAGTCTGGATAAATCTGGATGAAGCCTGTAAAACTCTGGATATTGTATGGAAATCTCTGGAAACGTCTGGAAAAGGCCTGGAAACTTCTTGAAAGGGTCGGAAAAATTCTGGAAAAGGTCCCAAAAGACCTGGGGATAATTTTCCAGAATCCGGATCAGTCTGTACAAGTCTGGATAAATCTGGATGAAATCTGGAAAACTCTGGAAAGCTCTGAATAAGGCTGGATAATGTCTGTAAAAGCCTGGAAATCTCTGGGGCGAATTCAGGAATGACACACTCAGTGTGAGTGTGATACCGGTGCGACGCACTAGCCGTTCATAAATGCTATAGGCACACAGGCACACCGAGTGCGCGCACTCTGTGCCGTTCAGAAAGTACTTCGGGCACACTCCAGGTGTCGCACCGGTCACACCATAATTTTTTTATTGTGTCTTTATGTCAACAATGTCAACCATTCCTCCCATAACGCATATTGTTTTATTCACCGTTTTGTTAGCAACGTTGTTTGGCTGTTGGTCATCAGAGAATTTCTGTTGGCTTATTGTTGTGCCGGTGAGTTGATGAATTAAACAACGGGTAGAAAACTTTTAATAAACGTTCAGACTCAAACGTAGTAAATTCAAAGTTTTCATAGTTCAATGCGAACTCCATTTGGTTGGTAGGTATAATTGCAAATTTTTTATTCTATTCAACTTTAATCTAATCTCTACTTAAAATCTGGATGCCATAAAATAGTCAACACTGCTAAAAACCATGTCCTTACAACGTTGGCTTGGTGGCTCCAACGTTGTAGCCATCGTAAAACGCCGATGGAAAAAACAACACTTTTGATGGAGCATCGACTGTTCTTTTCTTGAATTTAACAACGCTTAGCCTCAACGCTGCTCACTCAACGCTGCCAACGTTGCTTCAACAGTTGAATAAAACAACACGCGTATAATCTCAATAATCCCACAAAATATAAACAAAACACAAATAAGAATTAAAGTTTTTTCTTCAAAATAAAAAAATGAACAACAAAATAATACATCGAAGAAATGGTAAATGCCCACGTTTGAATTGAGAATAAGTGAAAAAACTTTCTGAGGCGTGTTTTTTTTACAACTTTTAGATCAAAATTTGGGTTAGTCTGGGTCAGTCCAAAAAAATTCGCGCGCCTTTGGGGTTTCCCCCCTGAGTGCGTGCACCGCCAACTTTTCCTCTCACCAGCCGCCACTGTTTTTTGTTGTAATTTTTCAAAATATATCAGAACATTTTCTGCGAAGGACGATATGTTTTTCGTAAACTTTCTTGTACTTGTCCGGTAGTATATTATTACCTGCCTATGTCGCCTTTTATGTGTTTTCTGGAGGTGTTAATGAAAATTCTTCGTTATCAGTCAATATTTCCATAATAATGCCTCATCCCAAACTTTAGGTAACTTTTAATAACAATTTGAAGTTTTTTTTTTATAAGATTATTGTTTTTCACTAAATTACCATGGAAAAACTATAAACAGAGTGCTGTCAACATTCAAAAAAAAAAAAAAAAACAAAACTCATTATTTCCATAATAATTATTCTTTGTCCCAGACCTTGAGATAACTTTAAAACAATTTGAAGTCTGTTTTATAGTTATCAAAATAATTGTTTAACGCAAAATTACCGTTTAAAATGTTTAATATTGTAGGTATTGTGGATATTTTTGCTCGTCGGGAATTGACCAAGCAGACGGCCTACGTCCGTCATCAACTGTTCAGCTACCTCAGGACAGGTTTAATCAGGCACAGGACAAATAACATTACTAACTTTATTAATTATTCAGCCCAGCACAAGTCTCACCAATAAAACATGACTAAACGTTTATCGAATCGAATCATAATCTCACAATATCAACCTAAACTAAACCTCGGCAATTTTCCACTTGTCAAACAAGACAAGAGAGAGATGTGCACGAAGGAAAAGGATAGAGATGATCTGGGATCGCAGTCCCTACACACTCCCCTCCCAGTGAACACGATATTTAAAAAACTGAGAGTAACAAATAACTAGGAAACTAAGTTTGAAAAGACAAAAGTTATACATAAGTAGTTATTCATATATAGAGAATTGAAGTTAGTAGCTAAATATTTAGGGTTATACAATATAGGTAGTTAAAATACTTGAAATATTATCCAATAATAAATGAGAAATACATCAAAATCTTAAGCTAAAGAAAATATTATTGTTTAAGGTTTAACATTTGGCGAGAAAGTTACTTTTTTTCGAGAATAAGTTCTAAGAACAGGCTGAGTATTAACATTTTGAGCAAGAGAGCTTCCAGAAGAACTCAATGGGCCATCAATTTCGTCAGGAATGAAGAAGGCTGGCTTTAATAAGTCAATTGAAATGCTTTTAGTCTTACCATTTATGTCAATGTCAAAAAATCGATCTGATACTCGTTTAAGAATTTTATGAGGTCCAGTGTAAGGTCTTTCGAGAGCTTTCTTGGCCATATTTCCTAAAAATACATGAGTACAATTATAAAGATCTTTAAAATAAAAAAAATCTTTTTTTATATTTATGCGCAACCGGCACAGGTCGAATTTGACGCATATATACGAAATTCTTCTATAAAAATATTTGGGTCTGGAATAATGTCATCTGGAAGAAAAAATTCTCCAGGGAGACGCAAAGTTGAACCAAAAGTAAATTCTGCCGGAGAGGCTTCAGTGTCAGCTCTAACATGAGAACGAATACCTAACATAACTGTAGATAATGAGCGCGTCCAATTGGCATCAGCATGGCACATGATGGCAGCTTTTAGCACTCGATGCCAATGCTCAATCATTCCGTTAGACTTCGGATGGTAAGGTCTAGTACGAATCCTCTGACAGCCAATTAGGAATAATAAGGCGGAGAAAATTCGAGATTCGAATTGGGCTCCTTGATCCGAAGTAAGTACCTTAGGTGTACCATAACGAGAAATCCACGAATCAAAAAATGCTCTAGCTATTGTTTGCGCCGAGGTGTCTTTGATAGGAACTGCCTCAGGCCAACGAGAGAAACGATCAATCATCGTTAGGCAATAACAATAACCCTCAGACGCAGGAAGAGGACCAACTATATCGATGTGAACTTGATCAAATCGTCCATCAGGAGCTGAAAAATGTTCAGGAAGAACTTTTACATGTCGACTAATTTTTGACTGTTGACAGTCAATACAATTTCTACACCATTTTGCAATATCACGATGCATATCAGGCCACACATAACGTTGTCGAATCATTCGGTCGGTAACTCTACCACTGGGATGAACTGGATCATGAATTTGATGAAAAACCTTCTCACGTAGACTAACAGGGATGAAGGGTCGAATAGACTCACCTGATAATTCGCAATAAACACTAACCATATCCGGGCCCCATTGTAATTTTTTTAGTTTTAAAGGATGATCCGAAGAAGCACAGATCGACTTCAATTGGTCATCGTTGTCTTGAAGAGCAGCAAGTTCTTTAACGCTAAAATCTAGTGGTAACTGGATAGATTCGATTCGAGATAGCGTGTCAGCCACAGCATTCTGAGAGCCCGAAATGTGTTCTATATGGGTAGTAAACTGAGCGATGAAGGATAATTGGCGCAATTGTCGAGGAGAGGCTTTAGTGGTGCCATCTATCGACATTGTATAATATCAAAGATCTGTATTACAATGAAAATCTGTATCATAATGAAGTTCATTACGATACAGATTTTAATCGTTTAATAGCGTATTATGAAATGTCAGTGGAAAAAATGTATTTACGATCCAATTTTGTGTGTATGGGTTTCCGGTACACTGTGTGGCTTAGTTTTCCTCCAGATTTCTTTATGAGTACATCTAAGAAGGCGATTTCTTGATTTTTCTCCTTTTCCATGGTAAATTGTATGCTGGGATGTTGCGCGTTCAGGTGGCCTAGGAACTGGTAAAGCTTCTCTTCCCCATGACTCCAAACAACAAAGGTATCATCTACATATCGAAGATGGGAAGGAGATCACTAAACAGTACCATCGACTAGACAAAGTTAGACGGCGCAAGGCTCAGTTATCGGTGAATCTAACGTTTCTCTGTCGCTGCTGGGATACTAACATCATACCAGCGTTCCTGCAGATTAAGCGCCCTTTTGAGACATCGCATCTACTCCAGAACTTAAAAAGAGACTCCACAAATCAAGGAAGGATCTAACTGAAGTAGATAGAGAACCACTTCACCTACATCTGACGCTCAGCAACAACGTACAGGCAAAATATTGGAACAAAATTGACACCATCTCATACTCAAGCATGGATAATGAGCTAAATCGAAGTAATAAAGCCAAGATTCGAAAATACGTTCTGTAAGAAACGAATCCGAAATTCCCCAGCGCCTGATAAATCCAGGCTGGTTATCAATCTCACGGATCCCTTCCTTACAGCCGTCTTGGCAAAAGATGGTGATTTCGCAATCGCTCCACAACACCTGCCAATGGAGGAGATTATAGCCAGCACTGAAGCAGCCATCATAGCACTACCTGATGTAGAAGCAGAAGAAATCCGTGTTGAAATGGCTAACATTCTACCAAAGTAGTCCGGTATGAGCTGTTCAAAATTGGTTTCCCGTGTGCCTTTTTGGTATGCAAGCAAGCGGTTTTTTTTTTTTTAAACTAAAATTTGTATTGTAAAGAATAACCAAGTCCAGTCGGAACGCCTGGTTATGTGTCAGAGGCCTACAGTACGAGAAAATACGATAAACTGATTTTTCGAGCGGTTTTAAAGCCATTTTATTGCGCCGTTATAATCTGTTTTACTCTAATTACATGTTTGACATCATAATACATACAAAATCATGATTACTGATAACATTTCACATAATTTTGGAAATTATATGCAAACGCCTATGAGCGGCAGGACAAGCGTAGACAAGCACAGCGCGCGACGATGGAACTCTGCGAAACTGCGATGTTTGTTGCAAAATATTGTTGAACATTGCTAACAAAATATATCATCATTTAAAACAGGCATTTCATCGCAATTAGTTTCTGATCTAGAAGAAGCAGGCAACAAAGCATACCTATATTACATGCAATCCATTCATCAATGCAAAATATGTGAACACTATACATATTTTCTCCCAATAGTGACGTTTTAGTTTTGGCAAAAAAAACAAATCCTTAGTTCCGTTTACGAAAAGAAGAAAGCCGGATCTGCGAGCCCCCACTATAAACGGTACACAATTATCTCTCTCGAATGAAGTTAAGTATCTAGGGGTTACCCTGGACCGCAAACTAACATGGAGCAACCATCTAAACAAAACAATATCACGAGCTACGGCGGCCACTTGTACATGCCCTAAACCCGTGGGAAAAACATGGGGGTAGGATCAAAAATGGTATATTGGATTTACCAAACGGTTATCGGACCCATTGTCGCATACGCCTCGTTGGTATGGTGTCCAAAGACTGCAAATTACTGCACAGGACAGTCTACGTAAAGTACAAAGGCTAATCTGTCTAGGAATAGAAGGGGTTATGTCAACCCGCCCCACCGCAGCCTTAGAGGCACTGCTGAACATGCCTCTTCTTCACCTATATGTGAAAAAAGAGGCAAGAATAGATACCTATAGGCTATTCCAGACAAAAAGATTTAAACCTGGTGATCTGAATCCCCACTTACGCATCCCTCAGTCTATAAAGCTCGAGTGCCAAAGTAAAACAACAGATCATATGATAACACCACTGGACTTGGACGTTCCATGTGAAGTGGTTGTAAAAGAAGGCCAATTATGAAAGAATGCAAAGCTACCACAAGCGGACAAGGCATCACTGTGGTACACGGATGATTTGAAGCTAACAGAAGGAGTCGTTCTGGGAATAGCTGGACCAAAAACTCTGCTTAGCTATGAGTTAAACACCCACAATATTTCAAGTCTAGGTACCGGCCATAAACATCTGTGCTCAAAAGAGGCCTTTTAGAGAGCACATTTACATACTGTCCAACAGTCAAGCGGCTCTGAAGGCTCTAGGAGCCATCAAGTGCATTCGCAGCTAGTTTAGGAGGGTAAATGATCTTAAAGCAATTGTTGCCAGTTGGCTGGGAGAAACAAAGTAGCCTTGATGTGGATGCTCGGACACCAGGGCATAGAGGGCAACGAGGAGGCAGACCGTCTCGCAAAGCAAGGTAAAGGTGCTATATGCTGTGACACTTTTTCAAGGCTCAGAGCATTTTTCTGGACTAATGAAAAGCCTCGTCTCCGAAGAAATGACCTGATGGGAGAAGGACCGAATGTTAGCTCATTGGAGATCGATTCCGTGTCTGAGACAGGTAAAGAGGTTCATATCCATCTCAGCAGGGAGATCTGAACATTTTCTTGATATGAACAGAAGATACATTAAAACAGTCGTCGGTGTGCTCACTGGACACTGCCTGCCAAATATCACCTTATAGGCAAATCAGACAAAGACCCCTATAGATCTCGCGAACAAGCAACAAAAACTATAGAAAATTTAATCTGTGAATGCCTTGCTCACTTCTGCAAATGGCTGAATTACCTTGAAGGAGTACGGCTAACATTCCAAGAGGTGGGCACTTCAACACCAGGAAGCTGGTCCCGTTTGGGAGAAATCTACAAATCTCAGACACCAGCTGGAAGAAGAGTCACGCACAGAATATCTGGAAAGGTAGCAGTGCTGAAGTGGCTGGAAAAAGATGTTACGACTACAAATGCTCAGAAAGCCTTTGGGAATGCTGAAGGTTCTCTTTTACTTGCTCTCGAATCTCTAAGAAATAAATCATCGTTTATTGAGCAAAACTTAACATAAAAATTCATTTGCCAAGTATTTTCTACTTCTATGGAGGAATCTTTTTTCCAAGAAGCAGTTAACACACGACCTCCAACCAGACCATCTTTGATAAGAGCTTTGAAACGAGTCGTTAATCTAGAACAAATGTGAAGACAATTTTCCAGATTTGAAACTACTTAGGGGAAGTATGCCGATGATGGCCCCCTTAAGAATAATGCCTCATAATTTTTATATTTATGATTTTTTTGTGGATCACTTCAGTTCATTTTACGGGTCTTGATAAGGGCTTTCAAAACCTGCATTGTATTCTTGATTAGTTTCATGAATTACTTTTTGACGGTCATTTTTAAAAATCAATTTGAGGGGTCCATCATAGGAGCATACATTCCTTTAATGGACCCCGGAGTTTTCCTATGTTGGACCACTGAGAATATTTATGAGAAATAATGAGAGAACATTTTGTTTCTAATATTTTATTGAAAAACTTTTATACCAAAAAACTAAGAGATCACATTCTTTAACACAAACCCCAAAATAAAGACTAGAGCAAAATAAATTGTACATAGTTCTCAGAAAAAAATAAAATAGAAAAACCACAAAAGTAAACAATACAAACAGGAGAATAACATGAATTCTACTTTAGGCATTCATTGACACAGTTCACAAACAAACAACTTGCACCTAGGGCTAACTCCCGCACAATCATTGTGGCACCAAGAGCTACAGACTTGACACTGAATCCACTTTTCCCTAGATTTTGATTGTGAATAAAGTTCATTACAATAGAGGCATGCGGCGTCGTCCGAATTTTCTTGTTCCAGATATTTGTCAACAACCGCTTGATTTTCCTCATCACTGTCGTCACTTGCAAGATCCTTCTTATTTACGAAAACTTGTCGTTTCGCTGCTCTTGCACAAGTTTTTCTTAATTTGACTGCCTTTTGAGCAGCTGTTGCTTTGAGCTCATCAAGTTCTGGTGTAGAATTCAACGTTCCTGTTTTTCCACGTTTTCTAACCCTCCGTTGCATTGACTGAATATCAGCGACTGAAGGTGGAGGACAAATATCTTTGACCGATATGTTAAGAGCTGATTCGGATGATACATTGAGAACCGGGGATTTAGTGAGAGTTTGTGTAGTGGAAGGTCCTGGCAAAGACACAGAACTGTCCAATTGAACCATAATATTTTCTTCTTGATAAGATGGAAAGTCTTTATCAATGTTACCTTGATTGGAAGGTAATTTGACATTTTTGGGCAATGGAATAATTTTTTCAGGTTCAAGGACATCTTCTTGAGTTATTTGAGGTTTAACTGGTCCTGGAACTGCGCGACACTGACACATTTTTTAGCGTTCCGTCTGAAAACAGTTACACCTTAGTGCATTAGAAACCCTTTAAAAAAACCGCTTGCTTGCATACCGAAAAAGCACACGGGAATACAAACCAGACCGGACTAAAGGCTCGACCACCAACCAGTAACCTCTCTAAGAAGGAACGAATGGCAATTGAGAACCTGAATTCAGCGGAAGATATAACCATCCTACCTGCGGATAAGGGCAACGCAACTGTCCTATTAAGAACTGAAAACAACTGAAGAAGGATCCCACCCAAGCTATACTCCGAAGCACCAACAAGCTGATTAGGTCATCTAACCTAACAGACTCGCTTAAGAAAGGCATCATAAAAACGGAAGCGGTTCCATCCACGGCCTACCTAAAATTCACAAACCTGAAGTCTCGCTAAGACCCATAGTGAGTACACCTGAAGCACCAACGTCCAACCTAGCGAAATCTCATGCCGTGTCTCTTTTCACAAAAGTACCATTGACGGAATATTTTGACTTGGTATCAATGACATAATTGAACTTTTCCGGACATGTCTCACTGGTAAGTACTTCCTGTCGAACGGCGCGGCGGTTTCTACGAGCAAACGGACGGTGTAGCTATGGGAAGTCCGCTCAGCCCGGTCATAGCAAACTTTTTTATGGAGGATTTCGAGAGAAAATCTATCGAATCTTTTGGCCACAAACCTGGCATGGCTTCGATATGTAGATGATACCTTTGTAGCTTGGAGTCATAGAAAAGAGAAGCTCGACCAGTTCCTAGGCCACCTGAACGCGCAACATCCTAGCATACAATTTACCACGGAAAAGGAGAAAAACCAAGAAATCGCCTTCTTAGATGTATCCATAAAGAAATCTGGAGGAAAACTAAGCCACATAGTCTACCGAAAACCCACACAGACAGGTACCTGCCTGCACTCTCAAACCACCATCCAAGGTAAAAAAGTGGAATTATACCAACGTTAACAGAACGTGCTTGGAACATCTGCGAGCCACAACATCTCGAGCAAGAACTGGATTAGCTCAAGTCGGCCTTTCTATCAAATAGATACAATGCATCTGAAATCAACAGGGCCATGCGACCCAAACGGCCACATGACAAAACGTGAATGAACAACCAGTGGTGGCTAATGCATATCTGCCTTTCATTTCTCGGGTGACAAACAGAATAGGGAAAGTCTTGAAGAAACACAACATAGAAACGATCTTCAAGCCAACAAGGAAAATACAGCAATCAATCAGATCAGCCAAGGATAAGAGGAACCCACTGTCAAGCGCTGGAGTTTATCGTATACCATGCACATGTGGTAAGGTATACATAGGAACAACAAAAAGATCCATGGGAAACAGAATCAACGAGCACAAAAGAAACTGCAGACTGGGACAAGCTGAAAAATCGGCAGTAGCGTAACATGCGCTTAGTGAAGGAAATCACGAAATAGTATTTGGTGAGGTCAAGCTTCTTGCACCGACTTCCGGATACCACAATCACCTTGTACGTGAAGCTATAAAAATCGACGAACATACGGAGAACTTCAACAGGAAAGAAGAAACACTGACACTTATCCAAATTTGGAACCCGATCCTCAAAAATGCAAGAAAGATCCCATCAAGTACAGAGAAAGTCAGATTAGCCACGTGCTGCGAAGCTCCACCCATCCCCCACCACAACCATTCACACATAAATACCACTTGCGGTCGGGAACGCGTCAGTCTGCTACCAGAATCGGACATGGAAGCACCTCTCAAAATGCTACGATACGCGTGCTAGCGAAACGTCAGGAAGAAATTCCAATTTACGACGGCCATTAAGACTGAATGAAAACACTTTATCAATAAACCTGAGCCGCCAAGGCTTCACAAACTTTATCAGAAGTTTTATATTTAGAGGTCCTTGTGATTGCCAACTTTACCACATACGGTTGGGATGTCTGTGAGGTTTTTGTGGTTTTTAAATAACTTCTCCTAGTTGGAATGCGGCTGGCCAGATCCTCAGAAGAACTCCCATGGTAATAGCAATATAATAACGATAAGTAGGCCACCTTGGACGAACGCTTGGGAGCATCGCTCCAGCTGTACCAGGACTGAATTAGAACTATTGCGAGACCTATTTGAATTCACCTGGGAATTTTTATTTTTATTGTTAAAATTGGACTTCTTTTTAGAGCCATAACTATTCCTAGACCTATCTTCATGCCTTTGAATTTGGATAATCGTTTTGTACAGCTGTTGAACATTCAGGCTGAGGGTAATGTAATTCACTAACTGAATGATTTTTGTTTTTAAAATAAGTTGCTCTTCAAGTTTCCGACATAAGTTGACTAATTCATCGACTGAATCCACTTCAGTCAATGCTTAATGAGAAATATATTCAGGTAAAATGTTCCTGCGAATATGCTTAACTTTCCTTACTTCAGCTGGTGTTGTCGCTAACCTAGAGAATAGAATCTGCATGTGAGCAATAAACACGGCTACAGACTCAGAATGTTTCTGTTTCCTGTGCTTTATTTGCTCCCACAATTCATCTTCTATGTCTGAATGCAAAAATTTCTCTTTAAATACGACCCTAAACCTTTCCAATCAGTCACAGAAGTCTTAATACTTTTGAACCATATAAAAGCATTGCCAGTAAAAAGTTCAGCTGCAGAAGTAAAAAGATCTTTTTCATTTACCCTACGAGATTCAGCTAATTCTGTGACACGTTCCAAAAAGTTATACAAGGTTTTACCATCGCCATTGAATTTAATTTGCCAATCACTGACAAGAGGAGCTCTACTGGAGCAACTAACTATAGGAGGTAGGATATTAAATATGGGCTGCTGAATTGATGTACCTGGCGATAAAGGCGTCGGCTGAGAATCCTTTTCTGCTTTTTCATACAGATCGGCCTCTAATGTCAAACAAGTTGCGTAGCATTCCTTGACATAATCAAGTTGATCTTTATCTCCCACAGGTATTGGCATACGATGAACTCTATTCGAAACGTGAACCAAACGAGATTTCATACGAAGAAAGGTAGAATCTTGAACAGTACCTTCGAAATTATCAATAATATTTGTAATAGACAAAATAGACCTATCAATTTCCTCCTTTTCAACCGCAAAGTCAAGGTCGTTCAGGACGATTTGAGAGATTTTAGTTTTCCCAGAATCTTTCTCTTTCTTCAAAAGAAGGCCCAGCATCTTACGTTTCGCTTGTACATCGCGTTGACGAACTACTGCTCTCATGTTCAGCTCATAATCTAGCTCGTAGTCTAGTAGATGATTGCTACGGAAAGCTTCCTCCATTGTAGCGAGAAATTAACAAATAAACCAACCTAAATAACGACTCACAAAAAAATTGTCCCTACGCACAAAAATCACAAAAAAACAGAACCACTCTTTAGTTAAGAAAATTAAGCAAATAGAGAATAGTTTTAATGCAACAATAGCATAAATCAAATTAATAATTCTCTATTGCATATATTCTAATATTAAATCAAAAATGTAAACTTTAATCAGAAGGACTCACGAACCATTTAAATTCAAACTCTAAT
Organism: Ceutorhynchus assimilis; assembly: GCA_917834065.1. Lineage (NCBI taxonomy): Eukaryota > Metazoa > Arthropoda > Insecta > Coleoptera > Curculionidae > Ceutorhynchus > Ceutorhynchus assimilis. The sequence continues at coordinate 24,048,995 of OU892278.1, forward strand.
CAAAATAGTTAAAAAATATTAGACACAATATAGTATAAACAAGGCTTCCAAAAAAAATTATTGAGCAACTACTGCAATTGTCTTGTTAAGATAGAGATGCATTCGAGAGCCACACACGTTGGGCGCCAATAAGTATAATTAGGCAATTGCCAAAAGAGTACGTTATACTTATTGGCGCCCAACGTGGGACCTGATACTGACATTTGTATTTTGCTTCAGGCAAGTACATAACCCGATTTTGACCCTTTTTTTTCTACCTTCAGTAGAGTTTTTTTGAATTTTTGGTTATGGGCCCGGTGGTAGGTTAGGTGCTGTTGGGTACTTCAGGTGAGTCTGGGGTTATCCTGCTTATAGGAAGGGGTGCGTATTGGGGGGTGTCACTTGGACTTCAACTCGCTCAAATTTCAGTTGTAGATAGTTGGGTGGCACTACTGTGCAATCCTAATCCCTATAAGTAGCCCAAACAGCCTGAAGTGGATCGACAGCAGTAACAAACTACGGATTATCCCGATCATTTTAAATTTTTTTTGTATCCGTACTCTTGAGTAGCTCCAGTGGTGGTGGCTTACTATAATGTCACTAGGGCTCTGGTCAAGTCCTGGCTTTGGCAAAATGGTTTTGTTTTATTTTATTTTTTTATCTTTTTTTGGACCCCTTGTTTTCTGTGTGTGAGGTCGGTGGTGGAGTGAGCATGTGGCGTGTGACAACTTGGCAGTGGATTATGTTAGGATGGAATCACGCTGGAGACTCCAACGGCCCAACCTTTAACATCCACATTGGGAAGGAGCCTTCAGTGCCACTTGTTGTTGCGGGACTAACGTTTCCTCTCTCATTGGTCGAGCACACTGAGACATTGTATGTTAGGGAAAATTTCAGCTTTTTTTGTTGTGCCGTTTGTGGTTTGTGGTTAATAAGAAATCTTCCAGCTTTCTTATTTTTTTTTTGGAAGGGGGTAGTGTAGCATTTTCAATTTCTCTTCAAGTATGCTACTTTGTTTTGCCATAGTGGATATGATTCCATATAGAACTATAAAGAAATAAATGAATAAACGGCTATCTTTTCCGTACCCAGATTTTATTACCTTGAGTACTGCCTTCTACTAAAAGTTTTTTGGTTCAGGTTTGAAATTGTATTTAATTGATCTAGGAAGGTTTGATTCAGTACGGCAAGGCCCGCTGTTATTGATTAGAATCTTATAAAAGGAGAAAGTACCATCATCTCTAGTTGGCAAATCCAGTCAATATAATCTGAGGTTATGATAGTTGTTGTCTACTTTTTTCGATTTTTCAGTTTCATTATATATCTGTCATTGAACAGCTGTCGCTGTCTAGGCGTTTTCTTTAGGACCTGTTCTACTTTTTGATAAAGGTTCTATAGGCAATTTTCAACATTCACCGGTTATCTGGAGTCATTTATACACAACTCACTTTTCAGTTCGTTTTTTTGGGATGAAACTTAACACGCCCTTTTCTATAATTTTCATCTATGTCAAGATTAGAAGTTTGATAAATGGAAGCCCTCTTTCCAAATCTAAAGGGAAGAATCTCCCCTTTTGATCTTGAGACCTGATACTGTGAGGTCGGTCTTGGCCCTAATTATTTTTAGGCGAGACTTTTTGGAATTTTGTGCCAGGGAAACTCGAATTAGACTAATTTCTTGTTGATCATTGTCTAGAGTTGTCCCTTGGTCATTTTGGATTTTGTTTCGGTAAGTTTTGAGATTTTCTTCAGGATTATTTATCTACAACACGTGTTTCATTTCTTCAATAGGATCGTTCTGAGCAGCTTTTGGAAGTTTAAGACTTCACCCTTGGCCTAGAGCATCCCTCAGTTAGAGGTAAGATTATTTCTAATGTTTGTTGCTCGATCTGTTTTTTATACTTTTTTGTTTTTATACTTATACTCACTCACCATACCATAATTTGGAACAAACTTAGAACTGCTAACTGCTTCTGTCTGGATCTACAGTGAGACTAAACATGTAGATAACCTCACTTTAGGAACTTCTGAGTTTACACATACATTTGAAGATACTAACAGTTGTATACATGTAAGTTGCACTTTTTTCTATTCAGGCAAATCTTATATAAATCACCTGACACTGAATTACGTCAGTACGTGCCCCTTAAATAAAATTCTAGAATTTTATTTAAGGGGCACATACTGACGTAATTCAAAGTCAGGTGATTTATATAAGATCAAAAGGAGAGATGCTTCCTTTTAGATTTGGAAAGAGGGCTTCCATTTGTCAAACTTCTAATTTTGACATAGATGAAAATTATTGAAAAGAGCGTGTTAAGTTTTATCCCAAAAATACGAACTGAAAAGTGGGTTGTGTATAAATGACTGCAGATAACCGGTGAATGTTGAAAATTGCCTATAGAACCTATATCAAAAAGTAGAACAGTTCTTAAAGAAAACGCCTAGACAGCAACAGCTGTTCAATGACAGATACATAATGAAACTGAAAAATCGAAAAAAGTAAACAACAACAACTATCATAACCTCAGATTATATTAATTGGATTTGCCAACTAGATGATGGTACTTTCTCCTTTCATGAGATTCTAATCAATAATAGCAGACCCTGACGTACTGAATCAAACCTTCCTAGATCAATTAACCACAATTGCAAACCTGAACCAAAAAACTTTTAGTAGAAGGCAGTACTCAAGGTAATAAAATCTGGACACAGAAAAGATAGTCGTTTATTCATTTATTTCTTTATAGTTCTATATGGAATCATATCCACTATGGCAAAACAAAGTAGCATACTTGAAGAGAAATTGAAAATGCTACAAGGTTGTTAAAGCCCCAGTTGGTAATAGTGTCAAGATCACTGCTGATAGAGTGTATCCTGTTCTCATGCCAGGTGTGTGGAAGGTGCTGCAGTATGCGGTTTATGAGAAGAGACATATGCCATCCAGCTACTATCGTCCGCAAAGCTGTATATGAGAAACAGTGTTGGGAACAGAATTGAGCCTTGAGGAACGCCGACATTCATAAGCAGCGTATCAGAAGAAACATCATCGACCACAACATGAAGACCATACGATGGAAGTTTGCTGAGGAGACATTTGAGCCACACCTGATCAAAAGCCTTGGAGATGCCCAATGCTACAATTCTAGATTCGCCATGTTTTTCGAGAGTCGAGTTCCGAATATGACTGACATACGCCAGCCCTTGTTGAACTTTTAGAACGAAAACCGCAATATTTTTCAGAGATGAGCTCATTGGCTTCTAGGTATTTATCTAGTCTCATGTGGACTACCTTTGCCATTACTTTCAAAAGTATGGATATAAGTGAGACGGGACGATGATTGCTAGGAAGAGTTCAAATATAGATACTAAATTGAAATCTATGATCGAAGTGGTATAAAAGAAGATAGCCAGGTCAGGGCGAGTCAATTCGGAATCGGATAGTTAGTTGAACGAGTCGTCGATCGGACAGTGAGTTGAAATTGTGAACATTTAATCATCATTATACTGATGTGTCGCGATAGTTCTAGTATTCTCTATCGTGATTTATGCTGTAAAAGCCCCGATGCGCGATGGCAAAATTATATGCAAAGGGTAGTACGCAGAAACTGGTTTGGAATTGATATGGATAGAAAAATTTGAACTTGCCTTAAGACGCCTAAATCTAGGAGCGGATAAGAACTTTCGAGAGAAAAGATAGATGAGAAGGAAAAGCACGATGTTATATTGTGAGGCGAATGAAGCCGTCATCACCTCCTGCGGATGATATAACGACTATTTTGAAAAAAGAAAAAAATAATTAACATTCTTACGGCCATGCTTAGACTTTGAATAGGTCCTATCTAGGCACATTTTACATTTTAATTGGTTGAACGACCAACAAAAAGATAAAACCTTCACTTGTTTATCAAGAAACAATTTAGAGCTTAAATAAGTGTCATCCGGCTAACAATGAAAAGTTTCCGGCAGAAGCGCCGCCTAACTCTTATTTATTTCCAGGTGGATAAAACACTCATTAAACTCACCCCCGGTCTCGGAACATTTTTCTGTTACGAACGCGGAAATTGTTTCACAAAGTTTTAGATTTGCGGTCCTCTAAAATGGGACTCGCATCGACCCTGAGGTCATTACAGGAAGCTGAAAATTACTCTGTGCCAGTATTTCCTAATGTCTCTTCCGACATGTTTGGATGTGTATATATTTGCGTCTGAATGTGTCAGGTGATTATGATCAATGCGGATTTTTTAAACTAGAGAAATAATATTATAGGTAAACGCTTATTGTGCATTAACAGAAATGAAAAACTTGAATATTAAATTATGAAAAATTGATGCTTGTGTAACCCCTTTTGTTAATGAATTAGCAAGAGGCCCATAATATGCTCGGTTTGCTCAGCGAATAATTATTAGGAGTGGGTTGATAGTTTAATAAGTACAGAATGGCAAGGGCGCCACTGAATTAAAAAAAAAATAGTAATATTAATTAAATTACATAAAATATGGAGGGGTGAAAATTCAGAAACACAAATAAAAAAAAAATCAGCAAACGGTAATTGATAACTCTGGAAAGGAAATAAATAAGGCACATAGCTCAACCAAATCCTGACATAGGTAAAGCAATAAAACAATTAGGTAAGTTTCAAATTAAATTAGTGAGGTCAAAAATCAAGTATTGAATAATTTCAAAGTATAAAATCAATTATTGCTGATGAAACACTTTAAATCAAATCAATTAAAAGAGATTAACTTTCAGATTCATTAAGCTCAAAAAAAAAATCAATATTACAATGTCCTTCAATATAAATGCCATATACGTTCATTAAACAATCGCTGGCCATATCATCAATTTGAAATAAAAATATGAAGGATGTAAGTTTAATAATTATGATATTATTACTAGCTGACCCGGCGAACTTCGTACCACCTCTGAATTATTAAATACCTATTAAATCGATCTAATCTAGGTCAATCGAATTCGGCTTGTATAGAGATACGTGGTATTAAATTCAAGATCGGTCTAGCTCGAATTAAAAAAAAATAAAGTTACGTCAGCTGAATGCGCTAGCCTAAATAAATGAAATGTGGCAATGTTGTTTCATGTTGTCAAAAAAAAGTAAGGTTATGTTGTTATTTAATGTGAATAAGTTTGTTTATAATTAAATTAATAATTAACTCAAAATTAATTTCTTATTCCAAGATGCGTAACCTATCCACAAACCTTTCTTGGGAAGGCCATAACAACCTACCAAAGTTTCATTGTAATCGGATAAGTGGTTTAGGAGCGTATAAGGCACAAACAAACAAACATTGATTTTTATATATATATATATATATATATATATATATATATATATATATATATATATATATAGAAAAGTTGGGTTATGTTGTTATGTAATGTGAATGAGTTTGTTTATAATTAAATTAATAATTAATTCAAAATAAATTTCTTTTTCCGAGATGCGTAACCTATCCACAAACCTTCCCTGGGATAGCCATAAAAACCTACCGAAGTTTCATCGCAATAGGATAAGTGGTTTAGGAGCGCATAAGGCATAAACAAACAAACAAACATTGCTTTTTATATATATAGATGAAGATAATAATAGCGTTTTCAACTTTTGTCTCAAAACTTCTCCTGATTGATCAAAAAGCGATCCGAAACGGATTCACGTGTTCGACTTGAGCAATAAACGCTCTCAAATCTCACACGGAGCGCTATTCCTTGCTCCGTCAAATTCAATAGATCAATGATTGATCAAAACAAAACAATTAAAGTAAGTTCGGCTATTGATTTCAACTAGGGTGCCCTCGCTTGGATCATATTTGCTCTCGGAGCACTTCCGCAGAAATCACTGATGTCACCGCCCAAATAGAGAGTGCTCTGGGAGCCGTAAAGCCGAAAATGCTATAAGATAATACTGTTACGTCGGTTGAATGGCATTGAAAAGAAAAATAAGTTGGGTTATGTAGTGGTGAAAAGCGAAAAAAATTATTTTTTTTTTTAGGGTGGACCACCCTTATCACTTAGGGGTATAAAAAATAGCTTAAAACCTATTCTCAGACTTACCGAATATACATAATATAAAATTTCATAAAAATCGGTGAAGCCGTTTCGGAGGACGAAGGTAACTAAAACTGTGACATGAGAATTTTATATATTAGATTATTATTATTAATTATTATATAAGAAAATTAATTTGAAACAAAAAATGAATGAAGGAAAACTATAATATTATATGGATAAATATGGTCAGCTGCTGCCAGAAAATAAAATCAGTAAAATCAAATTTAAACTGTATGAAATCGAAGGATAAACGTTGAAAGGATAAAGAAGAAATAACTGAAATCCTCAAGTTTAGAAGTAATATAACCCAGATGAAAAATTGATCAATTTTTGGCGTTATAAGTACCCACATAACAGTGAAAGAACATTCATATTCTCAGAATATTCCCTCAAAGTGCTTTTTGGAATGTTCTTTTAGGAATGTTTAATGAATATTCTAAGATTGTTTCGATTGAAATATTCATTTTTAGACGTTTTATTTATGTACTAGGAATGTTGCTTCTATGCACCTACCTGAAAGATTGTGCTAAGAGCCTACCTTATATAACATTATTTGAATATTGTCATACGAACATTATTATAATGTACCCTAAAAAATGTTCTTTCGGCTAATATCTCTATCAAGTATTAAGAATATACCTACAAGTTGTGCTGAGAAGTTTATGTAGGTGAGTAACCATGATAAGAATATTTTCATATTGTTCACCTAATTATCTAAAGTACCTACTCAAAAATCTTAATTGCACAATTAAACAATAATGCTCTATATAGAACCTACTAAAAATATTATAGGTATATTCTTTTTCTTTTGCTTCGTAGGACTTCCAAGAGAGGGAGCCACGCGCTATCTAAGATCTACATCTTGCCTAGCGTTTGAATCACATTGGAACCTGTTTCTCTCAGTTGGCGTGCTTACCGCGACGAGAGCATAACAAGCTCGAAACCGGAGCTTTGGTTAAACACTTGTGTTTTCCAGAGAAGTTTTACAACAACTCTTTCACTGCCTTTCATATAAAAGGACTGAAAGGGGCATTATTTGGATGCGAAAATTAACATTCCAAGTATATTCTTAGAATCAAACAAGAATGTTATGTCTAGGATACATATTGAGAATGATATAATAATATGTAGACATATCTAAAAATATTTCGAGCATATTGGTATAATATTCTTTTGAGAATATAACTATAATGTCATAAAACCATTCTTTGAATGTGAGAATATACATTTCAAGAATATTTTTAGAATCAAACAGGAATATTCTTTTCAGGATGTACTGAGAATCTCATAGGTATATTCTAGGAATATCTTAATGGATTTCCCAGGAAGTTCTTGGGTATTGCAAACAGTATTTCTACAATCTTTTCCCAGAACATTCTCAGGACATTCGCAATGGTTTTGGCGAACATTCTAGGCACATTCCTCCTAAAAAAAGAACATTCCCAGTACATTCTAAGGATGCAATTTTGTTATGTGGGTACTTACCCAATAATCTCAAATTTAGAACATATTGTTCAACCTTGACCTCAGTTCAGATTAATGGTAATGATTAATGAAAGATTTTTTTTTCTTAAAATTGCGGTACCAAAAGTGAAGTAAAGATGAATCTATAATAAATATGGTAGATCAAAAGTTAATTATCCCACCATTATCTCGATGTCAAGAATGAGAGATTTTAGCCCGCCATTACACGCGTCAAAAAACTTACGTCATTACACGCGTTCGGTCAAATCGACCGACTGCCCAAAAGTTTATATGAATTATTAGCTTTTTTCGCGGAGACGATCCCAAACGTATCCTGAACGCTAAGGCATGACCTACGCAGGTTTACTAATCAATAGAGACATGAAACTTTCAAATATTACCTGCGTAAAGCGGCGTTTCCACAAGCATAGTTTATTGGCACCAGTGCACGTGCCAGTTTGCTGGCGTAATAATAGTGGCGCCAGTATCTGTTTCCACTTCATAACAGAAACTTTTAACTGGCGCAGTAGAAAAATGGCGTCAACTGAAGAGGTCCAAGCAGGTTTTAATGTCGTTGTGGTAATTTTGTTACTAGAATTGCAGAAGATACTCAAAAACAAGAAAAAAAGAGATAAACACAAGATCTGGGGGGGTTTATTTGAAATCCGTGCAAATCTGTCACATGCGACGCAGTCGGTCGAAATATGTGCGTCGACGAATTCGGAAAATTCACGATCGGCTTATTTGAAAGCTTGTGCATTTTGTAAATCGTGAATTTTCAAATTTGCACTACTCAACTTGGCAACGTGTCCTGTAAAAGATTCTAGCCAATGACATTGTTAGAAAATTTCATATGACCAAACGGAACGATGCATTGAAATGTCAAATTTGAAATTGTTTAATGTAAACAACTTTTTTGATTATTTCCGTGCATACAGTTTTGTGTTTAGTTGGAGTTCTGTGTTTTTTTCTTGATATTATCTTAGTTTATTCCTTCTATAAGTGTAGGCAATAGCAAAAACGATGGAAAGTGCGGGGGCAAGTCAAGTGCCAATAAGAGAAGGTCCGGATCTGTTGCCAAAAAACAAAAAGAACTCTTGGTCGAATTTTTGCACAAATATTCGGCCTTTTTATCGGGAAAATTTTCGAACTGCTTTTCATGGAAGGAATTTCGAAACATTCTTTCAATTCGAAAGTTTTTTTATAAATTCCCTGTCATTACCTAAGCATTGTTAATGCATGCATCTATTCTTGGATTTTTGAAGCCTTTGCGGTTATGGTTATACAATTCGCCCCTTTCTAGAGCATTTAAATTAACAATATTTTCGAATTCCATGAGGCCAAGAATATTCTTGGTCGACTAAACTTAAATTTTTAATAAACTTTCGCGTGCGATTTGGAAATGCACGAGCTCTAGAGGTGACGCATGTCAAATGCAATCGTGCGTCGAGGAATTTAGCGAAATGCGTCGACGAAAGTTTCAAATAAGCCACATGTGCATTTTTTCGTATTTCACCGGTAAAAATTGCGACTTAGTCAGACGTATTTGAATTGCACGTTTCAAATAAACCCCCCCGAAAATGGATTTCACGCAGAAAAGCTCTATGAACATCAAATAATTTACTGCCTGAGTTAGCGGATGAAGACCATGAAGCATTTTCTACTGCTTCTTGTCTTACTTTTAGCAGTGGTTATATCAAAACCACTTACGAGCCCGAACTCCGGGCACTAGCTCAACACTTCTCCTTATAAGGAGATGCTGTTCCGTTTATTCCTGTCTTTGTAACACAAAATATTCCACAAACAGAAATGCTCTTCATAAACTTCCAAAAACTTTATAATATGATCCATTTTTTAAATTTACTTGACATTTCCATTATTTTTCTGAAGACAACTAGTGAAAACGTTTGTATTTTTTTTGACAAACTGGTGCAAATGACAAACTGGCGCCAAAAAGTAGACCTCTATTCTACTTTACTGGCGCATGGATAAGTGGCGCCAGTTAACTGGTGCCAGTAAGATTTCCGAGTTTCCACGCGCCAGAAAAGTTGCGCCAGTCGACTGGCACCAATAAACTATGCATGTGGAAACGCCGCTTTAGTCATTATAACGTTACTTGTTATAATCTAAATAGGGATTCTCCGGTTAGCTCAAAAATAGAATAGTCCTACTCAGTGGCGTTGCAAAGTTGGATGGGGCCCCGGTGCAAATAAATTGCAGGGACCCCTTAGTAAATAATTTTTTTCCGATGACCACATACGAAAATGACAAAATCCACACTAGTTGGTTCTTTGGAAAGCGCTAAATATCACATGCGTGTTGAAAGTACTTTCAATACGCGTACTTAAAGTATTTTCAGCACATGTGTGGAAAATACTGTTGACATCACAATTTACTTTCAATACGTGGATTGAAAGTACTTTCAGCACGTGTTTTGAGAACGGAAAAAAAAATAAGAGAAAATTGGTGTTAATCGGTTTCTGGTCGTAGGAAAAATGGTGTACATCACTTGTGAGAAAGGGTCTTTCATACACTTGTGTGATGTTGTCAATTTCTACACTCGTAATGTAATCTTTAAAAAAAATTAAAACTGTGGTGCAACAGTGGCAACTGTCATAGTCAAAAATAATAAGAATGCCATATACACTTGAGATAAGTCACTTTCTAATCCAAATTTTTTAAATATTAATTTAAAATATTGCCTGCCGCTCATAGAGTTGTTTAGATGATCCTTGGCGATAGTACTAAGGTGAACATGTTGGGGTATTAGAGAATGACTGACTAATGCAGAGTATTTGAATACACAATTTTTTATGTTTTTTAACGATTGTCGTTTCAGAAAAAGAAGGAATAATATTTGGTTGTGAAAAGTCAAAATAATCTTTAACATATTCCATACCCAACCTATGTAATAGTTGACCAACTACTTCGTCAATTACACGATAATAAATAGTCACTTCAAATTTGGTTTCAGAGCTCTCAAATCTGTGGTCGTTCGCGAGTTCATCGAAATGCTTTTTATGTCGGACTTGCGTTTTTTCTGGAAACCCTGGATTAATATTCCACTTTCTTGGTAATTCCACTGCTTCACCTTTAATTTCTTCGTATGCATCTCTTAGCTTTAATACATTATTTCGAACTTTCACAAAAACTTTTGTCCCTGTGAGTTTTCGCTAGTACCTAAGTATATTTTTCGTAAAAATTTTTGCGTGTGGCTTCGGGGCCCCTTTACCACCGGGGCCCCGGGGCGCCGCACCGAATTGCCCTACGATAGCTACGCCACTGGTCCTACTAAGTTATTGCATGAGACTCTAAGGGCTGTAATTTCTTGTTCTGTTGGATTATAGTAAACACCTCAATGAAAGTCAGAAATAACATTTACTCAAGTATATATTATTATATCGGGTCTTCAAAAAAAAAACAATCAAAGATTGCTTTGGTTTTTTAAACGTATGTCTTAACAATATTTTTCTTTGATTTGTCAATGAACTTTAATGTCAAAATGTCATGTCAAAAATCCTGACCAATAAAGAAACAGTAATGCGACGTACGTTTTCGTGATCAAAGCAATCTTCGATTGGTTTTTTTTTTTGAAGACCCGATATGATTTAATTAGTACAGGAAATGTGAGAGTAGTAGGTACCTACAATTTAATATAAACTGATAAGAAAACTCGTTCCTTCAATTGAAAAGGTGCACCCCATAGATTTAATAAATTATTCACTCTCGGTGATATCAATAATACCCTAATGTTCAACTCTTATAATGATAAATAAGGAATCAAAAATACCTTCATATATATGTAAAACTTTGGCGAGCTAAGCTCCCACTTGAATATTTTAATTAAACAAGATCCGTACACTTACGGTTAATAACTTAGTCAAGTACTTGATGTTTTGGAATTTCCCTTGATTCGAGAAGAATAGCTAAAGTTATCTTACTTGATACGTCGTTCATAATTTACTTCTAGTTGACTTGTGTGTGTGTGACTGCGTGACTGGGTTTCAAACCAGAATAGGCCTGACGGAAGAGGATTGCAACTTGTAACTTCGCTGCAGCAGTCCTCGACTCCAAGCTCGATATATGAATTCAAAACGACGACACGGGCGTCACGTGGATTGGCCCCTCGTCTAAATTACTTGTGGATTGAAAAACTTGAAACCCCTGTGGTGGTGCCTCTCTCTTAACTCGGACAACGTAGTTGCCGGGTGGCAAGAAATCCTATAAGAAGTAATAAAGAGACTAAGCCCAAATTAAAGTAAGCAACACGTGCCAACTTACCAAAGTTCCAACAAAATCCCTACTAGAGGTAAAACAGTTCCAACAACGTGCAACAAAGCACCAACAAAGCAGCCCCAACGAATTTAACAGAACAATTTTATTTGTGTGCTCAGTGAAATAAATCCCACAATGGATAGACACTTGGCCAAAAATTTACTTGCACATGGACTTTGGATTTCTAAAATGGGTCTAGAAACAAGATGTCGGTGGTTCTAGAAGGTTTCGAGAAGAAGAAAGATTTTCGCCAGGGTTCCAATGAAGAAACCTAGCTTGGTAAGAACATGCGCCATACACACGAAACAACGTCAAAAGAAAACAAGGTTGCTACAGCGAGCAACAACACCAGTGGAGTAGCAACAGAACTAATGGGGTAGAAACAAATTCGAGCATTGCACTTAGTGATTGATCATGAGACCTCATATATGCCTTATCCAGCCACTTTTTCACAAACTCTCTCAGTTTCGATAAATCCCCTGACTTATCAACATCAACTGACCTGTCGTTCTCTGGATCCAAGCGAGAATTGTATTCATTTCCATGAATTACCATTTCTTGTCCAAAATTCACAAAATAAGGGGTTGCATTTATGACTTCGTGACGTGCAGTGCGATAGGCACAACCAAGTTCAGCGAGACGCTCCGATGATTATCCTCAACATGTGCTGATAACATGGATTTTAATACCCGATTCACCCTTTCAGTGGGATTGCAATGAGGAGAGTAATTGGAATTATACAAGATCTTGACACCATATTAATCACAAAGGTTTCTGAATTCACGACTTTTAAACTGTACACCGTTATCACAACGTAGCTGATGACACACTCCAAACATCATAAAGAGGTTCTCCTTTATAACCTTTGTTACTGCAGTAGCTGTAGCACGACGTAATGGGAAAAACATACTAAACTTACTAAAGTTATCATTCACCACCAGAACATACTGATGGCCATGAGAAGATTTTGGAAAAGGTCCACATAGATCGGTACTAACAACCTGCCAACACTTAGTAATGTTCATCTGTTTATCCATAAGTCCAGCTGGTCTCTTCTGTTCAGGTTTGGTCTTTAAACAGACTTTACACCTCCTGACATAAGAAGCGACGTCGCTTTTCATTTTCGGCCAATGGAAAAGTCGAGAAAGACGATGGAAAGTCTTATCATCGTGATGTTTACGAAGAATATCGCTACGAATTTCTTTAGGTATCACCAGTTTCCAGTAATCTGTGCCATCCCAGATACTGAGAGTCGGGTTCAAGATACCTATAGATCTTCCCATGTTCAACCCTCCACTTGGAATATTTTAAAGGCGACTTTTCAATCAATCCACGCATCTTTATGTACCAAGGATCCTTCACATCTTGTATATCTATAAAATTTACCACTATGTTGCAAGGTACAGCCCTGGATAGCGCATCTGGCACTATATGATCTTTGCCTCCTCGATGAACCACCTCATACTCGAACTGCTGTAAACGTAAAGCCCAGCGACCAAGTCGACCCTGAGGATCCTTTAGATTTTCCAGCCATAAAAGAGAATGACAATCTGTGATCAAATAGAATTTCGAGAGCTCCAGATAGCATCTAAGCTTTTCCACTGCCCACAATGCTGCCAAACATTCTCGCTCGGTACTGGAGTAGTTTCTTTCAGCTCGAGACAATGAGCGCGACAAATAATAAATCACAAACTCGCGACCGTCGTACTTTTGCGTCAGGACTGCCCCAAGCCCATAAGCAGAAGCATCAGTCTGGACATAGAATGGATGTTTGAAATTAGGACAGGCAAGTATGGGTGCCGAAACAAGAGCATCTTTGATTATTATAAAGGATTCCTCACAAGCATGGTCCCAGAGGAACTTCTTAACTTTTCGCAAAAGTGCTGTGAGTGGAGCCAGCAAATCGGAGAAATTATCCACAAAACGACGATACCAGGAAATCATCCCGATTATCCTTCGCACTTCCTTCACAGACTTTGGTCGTTCAATATTGATTATTGCTTCCACCTTGGCAGGATCAAAAGCTATACCAGAGCGATTAACAACAAAACCCAGAAATTTAAGTTCGGGTCGACAAAAGTAACACTTGGTCTTGTTAAGGGTTAAATTAGCCTCTTTGAGACATGCAAAAACAAGTTTCAACACATCCAGATGCTTTTCAAAGGATGGGGTCGCTATAATAACATTGTCAAGATACCTGTGCACATATGGTTCTAGTTCTGGTCCAAATAAACTGTCCACCAAACGTTGGAACGTAGCTGGTGCATTATGCAACTCGAAACGCTGGATGGATTGCTGCAATTAAATGAAAGGATCTAACAGAGGCTCGATTTTCTCTTAATAATAATACCTTAAGATATTCACTCTCCATCTCAGAATTTATTGATAAATTAAAAAATACGTAGAAACACTATAAACACTATAAAATTCACTTTGAAAACAACAAGGGCCAGAACACTAAAAAATACGTAGAAATACTAAAGACTGTAAAATTCACTATGAAAACAACAATGACCAAACCAATGAAAAATACGTAGAAACACATAAAATTCACTTCGAAAGCAACAAGGGCCAGAACACAAATGCTCTCCTTATACCTCCTTATAAACGTCACCGGCTTGTCATCGCAATGTTTGACCCAATGTTTGACCTGAACGGCCATACAAAATCACGTGATTGAGACTGCCTAATTTGAACCTTTATTACACGTTGGGCATGTTGCTTTTGTGAAACCAGCACGACCACAAATGCAGCTGAAAATCATGCTTCGGTCTGCTGCAATCCTTCACAAGGTGACCACGTTCTTTGCAACGCCAACAAACAAGTTCGCGGACATTAATTTCATCGAGCCTATTTCCAGCTCTGCGCGGTAAACCTACATACGCCAAATCTGGTTCTAAAGACAAAGATGAAAGGTTCGGCGGTTTGAAAGAGCTAACTGAATCGCGAGCTATTTCTAACTTCCTACATAGTTCAATCAACTCAAAAGGCGTTTTAATTTCAGTTAATGCTAAGCGTTCCTAAAAGAACGGAAGAATATTTTTACGCAATACCTGCTGCAATCGCAAAGAATCAGTTACTGGACTGGGCATACGATCAAATAAACCAATCATGATAGCCACGTACAGACAAACTGATTCAGTTTCCCCCTGAGTCCGTGCAAGAATTTGCTGCCACAGTTTGTCGGCCAACGGAATATATTCATCCTTCATCAAAGCAACCAAACCATCCCAATCAGAAACGAATCTTCTCAGCCAGCTGTATAACCGCAACGCATCCCCTGCAAACAAATATCTTGCAGACGCAAAAAGCTGTGCCTTATCCACGCATCTGCTACGGCAATGCTGATCCACCTCCTCCAGGAAAGCATTGAAGCTTTCAGAAGGTTTACCAGAAAATTTAATTTGCCATTTGTAAACAGGCACACTTTGAATACTGGAAAACATTTGATTAACAGCCGCTGTTTGAGGTCGAAGGCTGATTAGGTGAAGAGGTGTGTACTGGAATAAGTGGAGTAACATTTCCAGGCTCGGATACAGAAAAGTTTGGATCTGCAGGACTGTTTTGTTGTTGCGCTATCTGTGGATGCTGCAAGGATCCAACTTTACTATTATATTCGGCAATCAAGTTCATCAATTCTCTCAGAAGTGTTGATCTCTTTTCCAATAAATCATCATCTTTAGCATTAAAGCGATGAAGCCTATCGTTTATGTGGCAGATCTTTGTTTCAATCTTCCTAACTTGAGATGTAGAACCAGAAAAGGTTGATAATACACTTGAAATGTCCTTTAGCTTCGCCTCACAGATGACCAACTCATCCAAGTTATTTTCCACCGAATGCAAATGAAAAACAAAAGAAGAATCTTTTTCAATAGAGAGAGCACTTCTCAGACACCAAAATGCAGTATCAATTTAATGCTCTTATGTAGAACCAACTAAAATAACTCAACACCAAAAAACAAATCTTTGTTTTGTTTCTTTAAATACTGTTCAAGTTAAAAAAAAAATCAAGTAAAACTTCAAGTTACCGGCTCACAAAATCAAGTCAAAAAACACTGAAAGTGCTACCAAAGCCAACAGAAACAAAAAAAAAGGTAGGTAAAATGCCATTAATTAAAATAAAATTTAAAACACGTTGTGGCGCCAACTTATAACGTTAGTTGTTAAAATCTAACCTAGTAGGGATTCTCCGGTTAGCTCAAAAATAGAATAGTCCTACTAAGTTATTGCATGAGACTCTAAGGGCTGTCATTTCTTGTTCTCTTGGATTATAGTAAACACCTCGATGAAAGACAGAAATAACATTTACTCAAGTATATATTATTATATGATTTAAATAGTACAGAAAATGTGAGAGTAGTAGGTACCTACAATTTAATATAAACTGATAAGAAAACTCGTTCCTTCAATTAAAAAGGTGCACCCCATAGATTTAATAAATTATTCACCCTCGGTGATATCAATAATACCCTAATAGACCCTGAGATAGGGCCTGTTTAGTGGAGTAATTTTTTTGTCTGGCAATTTGAGGGATGAATGTGACTGATGAATGTGACTAGTTAGCTGATGAGAATATAAGTGGTTCGCTCCTGTTCGAAATGTCCACAGGATGTTTCGCCGGAAAACTCGATTTCGAACTGTGATTACCGTCTGGTGATTTTCCAGCGTTATTTTCACAACAAAACTTTTTATTCTCTCGATTGCCAGACAAAAAGTAAACGCGGAAGGATCTTTTCTTTTTTCTTGGAAGTTGACACCCATCCCCATTTTTTCACCTATTGAAAAGCATCTGATATTTTTCATGGGTGAATTATTTATCAATGTCAATCTTTTATTTAAAAACGGGAAAATTTGAGAACATTAAAAAAAAATTCTTCATGTAAATCAATTTTTTTCTTCTGATGATAAACTAGGAATCAAAAATACCTTCATATATTATGTAAAACTTTGGCGAGCTAAGCTCCCACTTGAATATTTTAATTAAACAAGATCCGTACACTTACGGTTAATAACTTAGTCAAGTACTTGAAGTTTTGGAATTTCCCTTGATTCGAGAAGAAGAATAGCTAAAGTTATCTTACTTGATACGTCGTTCATAATTACTTCTAGTTGACTTGTGTGTGTGTGACTGCGTGACTGGGTTTCAAACCAAAATAGGCCTGATGGAAGAGGATTGCAACTTGTAACTTCGCTGCAGCAGTCCTCGACTCGAAGCTCGATATATGAATTCAAAACGACGACACGGGCGTCACGTGGATTGGCCCCTCGTCTAAATTACTTGTGGATTGAAAAACTTGAAACCCCTGTGGTGGTGCCTCTCTCCTAACTCGGACAACGTAGTTGCCGGGTGGCAAGAAATCCTATAAGATGTAATAAAGAGACTAAGCTCAAATGAAAACACGTTGAGTACCAACAATGTAACGTTTTCAATTTCTTGGCTAATAAGCTACCTTGTTTTGCTTTAGTAGATATGATTCCATATAGAACTACAATGAAATAAATGAATAAACAACTATCTTTTCTGTGCCCAGATTTTGTTACCTTGGGTACTGCCTTCTACTGAAAGTTTTTTTTGGTGCAGGTTTGCAAGTTTTGTTAATTGATCTAGGAAGGTTTGATTCAGTACGGCAGGGCCCGCTGTTATTGATTAGAATCTTAGGAAAAGGAGTTAGTACCATCATCATCTCTGTTTGCAAATCCAATCAATAATCTGAGGTTATGATAATAATTCTTGTTTCCTCTTTGACTTTTCATTTCCATCATGTCATTGAACAGCTGTTTTGTCTAAGCGTTTTCTTTAGACCTGTTCAACCTTTTGATATATGTTCTATAGGCACTTTTCAACATTCACCAGTCATTTTTTACACAACCAATTCTCAGTTCGTACTTTTGGGGTGAAACTGAACACGTCCTTTTCTATAATTTTCTTCAATGTCAAAATTAGAAGTTTGACAGATGAAAGTCTTCTACCGAAATCGAAATGAAGAATCTGCCCCTTTTGATCTGCGACCTCACGCTGAGTAGTCGTCGGGTCTCGAGCCTCGGCCCTAATTGTTTTTGGGGCGAGACTTTTGTGCCAGGGAGCTCAAGTTTTAGACTAATTTCTTGCTGATAATTGTCTAGAGTCGTCCCTTGGTCATTTTTGGATTCTGTTTCGGTAAGTAAGAGATTTTCCTCAGGAAATATTAACCTACAACACGTGTTCCATTTTTTTTTAATAGGACTGTTCCGAGCAGCATTTGGAAGTTTAAGACTTCACCTTTGGTCTAGAGTATCCCTCAATTTGAGGTAAGATTATTTCTAATATTTGGGGCTCGATTTGTTTTTTTATACGAACATCGTTATAGGGTCCTACTCTTAGGCTATAGTTGGACAATCCTAGTTCTAGGCTGTAGCTAGACAGTCTTAGGCTATAGTTGGACAGCTCCTAGAAAGAGATTCTAGACTAGATCTAGATTGCTCTTAGTTGGCTTTCGTAGCCTTTCTCCAGCAACTCTCTTGGTACCGCTCTGCTAGAACCACATTGAGTTCTACGTTACAGATACCACGTAGATAGGACTCATGACTCACTTACCATACCATAGTCTATCTAATAGTGAGACCAAACCTGTAGATAACCTCACTTTGGAAATTTCTGGATTTTCACATACATTTCACTTGTATACATGTAAGTTGCACTTTTACTATTTAGCCAAATCATATATAAATCATCTGACACCGAATTACGTCAGTACGTGCCCCTTAAATAAAATTCTAGAATTTTACCCTGAGGTTGCCCTAACAATAACTTTCACCTTTCTGTGTTAAATTTGCCTGTTGGGAGAGTGTAACCCATACTGTTTTTTTAATCTTCCACAAGTGTTAATAAACAGTTAAAACTGTTTATTTTAAATTCATATATTCATTATTTACATTTTTTTATTTATTCAAATATTCACAAATTAGGTACAAGCCTAATCCTAAACACCTTTTTTAATAACTTCGTGGCTACTTATTGGCGCAATAGTTAAGTCCTAATTACTTGGTGGCTACACTTTTTGGCGCCTTATTATTATTGTTATTATTTTTTTAATAAAGAAAGCCAGATACATTATTGTACCTAATTAGTTGTTTTATTGTTAAGCGCTCCAATTATACAAGTTTTGTTATAACATCAATAAGTAATCTTCCTAGTTAAGTCACAATTAACTTGGTGGCGCCCAAAGGTAAGATGTATACAAGGAACCCATAGACCCATGGCCTCCGGACTGATGCTGACTAGCCGTATGCAGTATAATTAGGCAATTGCCAAAATAAGTACGTTATAACAATGCTTTAACCAGTTCTTTCCTGCTGTACCGCAGTGGATAACTTGCAAACGGATTGACCTATTAATATGAAACTAAGACAGAAATGACTAATAGGAGTTCTTATTATGACTTGGACAGCTCTGACCTTGAGCCACTATAGTGGCCACTGGTCTATTTTGAAAAAATATAAGCCTTATGGCCATGAATAAACTAAGACTTTCCGAAAGAAAATATATTTTTAAGGAAATACAAAGAAAACTTTAAACAAAAATCATATTTTTAGCTTCGTTTTGTATACCATATCTTAAAACACGGATGAATGCATAAACCTGAACTTCCATCGCACTTTGATCTTATGTTATTTCTGGAACCTTGTTGGCACCTCAGTTGGCACCGTTTGGAGGACGTTGAATTTTGTGTTTTTTTTTCGGGATTGGTTCTAGCGTTGTTCTAGGTAATGAAACAAATTCGGATCAGGATGCATTGCAGTTTTTTCAGTTTTTCCGTATTTCTATTTACTTCAAATATTTTGATAATCCCTCGGATAATCCATTTCTCCGAAGGTTTGTGAAGCAGTTTGCGACTCCAGAATGCACAGAAGCTGCGTAAATCGATAAAGACACTTATTCAGCACTAATGAAAATAAACGACTAATGCAGGTACTACATGGCCAATATAGTGGCCATGGTGGGTGGGGGCATTTTGCCAACCCTCTCTGTGTACCACACAACTAAATAAAACCTTCTATTTTGTACCGAGGCAATTCAATACTTGTTTAAAATACTTCAAAAAACCGGCCACTTTTGTGGCCGCGGTACATTTTCACAACATTTTGTGGCCATTATAGTGGCCAGTCGTATTCAACGTGTTAAAGTAAGCAACACGTGCCAACTTACCAAAGTTCCAACAAAATCCCTACTAGAGGTAAAACAGTTCCAACAACGTGCAACAAAGCACCAGCAAAGCAGCCCCAACGAATTTAACAGAACTATTTTATTTGTGTGCTCAGTAAAATAAATCCCACAATGGATGGACACTCGGCCAAAAATTTACTTGCACATGGACTTTGGATTTCTAAAATGGGTCTTGAAACAAGATATCGGTGGTTCTAGAAGGTTTCGAGAAGAAGAAAGATTTTCGCCAGGGTTCCAATGAAGAAACCTAGCTTGGTAAGAACATGCGCCATACACACGAAACAACGTCAAGAGAAAACAAGGTTGCTACAGCGAGCAACAACACCAGTGGAGTAGCAACAGAACTAATGGGGTAGAAACAAATTCGAGCATTGCACTTAGTGCACCTAGTTCAAAATATTGTTCCCTGTTCCGAGTATTCCGTGTAGGTATGCGGCGAATCGATACGATCTAGTGTAAGTCAACCCGTGAACGTAGCGCCGATGACGTTAGACGTTACAAATACAATCAGCTGATGATTATTGATATCAGCAAGCCCACCAAAACAAACTTAGAAAATCCCAAGGTTAGTTTTGTATTATAAAATTATAGTCAATATAAAATCTGTTTTTTTTTTTAAGATAAAAGTCAAAATGACATTATGTTGGCAATACAAAGTAAAATTGTCAATGCTCTCAAATTTTTTGTGCAGAAAAGGCTTGTGTTGCCAACGTAGTTACTAAATTTTTGACTTGGGGAATTATCTTAAAAAAAAACGAACTTTATGAATAATTTCTAGATAAGAAAGAAAATACCGAAGTGCCAAAATAAAGCCATCCCTACTCTCACCATGACAACAACTCAACGAGTCAAATCAAGGAAGCCCCAGCTCTTGGAACAAGGTAAGTAAAGTAAGTATTTCGTTCGTATATTTATGTCTAATTTTCCTTTGTTGGCAGACAGCCAGTATAGCCGGTGAAAAATAAACGGTTTCAAAACAAGTACCTAACCTCAAAGCTAGTAAAACCTCTAATGGTGATTTTGGAACGTTACATCATGTCTTAGCGTTCAGGATACGTTTGGGTTCGTTTCCGCCAAAAAAGTGTACCACCACTACAATTCCTAGAATTGATAATCATGACAAAGGGAATTATATTATGCAGTACAGTTACCGTATTATCGATAGCTAAAAGTACTCCCAATATCAAAAAATGCCAATTTTGAACACAAATATTTTACATACTCAGGTTCACGCGCCTAGTCAAAAGCACCGACTATGAAAACAACGAACTATACTTCAACCAAAAACCAAAATATTTTTGGGCCAATGGGTAGTGGAAAACCTGCATCAGGCATTCCTGGATGGACAAAACTGCCACCCTTGTACCAGTGGCGTAATTACTGATTTTATCAATGTTCGGTCTTTTTGGCCGACACGCGTGTACTCCCGGGTTAAATGTGTATGTAAGTAAAAATATTCAATTATGGAATTTGATCATAAAATAGATTTCATAAAAAAAAAGGTACTAAAAGTTATAATTGAAACTCTATACAAGCCTGAATTCCATAAAAGGTAGAGTATGGTAGTCGGTATAGACATCCATTTTTGGTCACTTAGCAAGAGAAGTTGTACATGGAAGGTGCAGATTTTAGCCTGAAATTAAGGCTAAAAGTTCAGTTTCCTTCATCAAATGTGGAGGTACAGGCATCGACACGTGAGGGACTCAATTCTTCTAGGAAATCACTTCACAAGCCCTATGCCCACACTGCACGGAAACGGTGATGTTTTGGGCTTGTTGAAAATAGGTTTCTTGAGAAAAACGGTTCTTCGGAAAAAACGATTTCCCAGTAAAAAAAACAGCTCCCCGGTAAAAACAGCTGCCCGGTAAAACCCTAAGTAATAGAGACATTCCATGAACAACCATTTAAAAATAAAATTAAAAAGGACTTACCATGAGAGGGTTCGAAATTCAAACTCAAATAAAACGGTAATTACGAGACTCTCTATTTAAATTTTTTCGGTAACCAATGGATTATTGCCTTGCGCAACTTTATTTCGCCAAAATAATGCCTGACGGCCGATAAGGTACTTTTTCCACGAGAACGGTAATCTATATTATATTTCACTTAGGAACAAATACTAACTGTTACATTTCAAATGCTACACTTGTCACACTGTGCAGTGCTGTGAAAGAAAAGGCGCATTCATGGTAGAGACTCTAGGTTTGTGATGTGACCACCGGACAACCAGAACGAATTGCTTCTATCGAATGTGACTGATAATACCGAAAAATTTAAGCTCAAATTTGTTAAAATAAATAAAGATTTTCTTATGAAATAATAAAATTAGATGCTGCTCTAAAACTGGTCATAATTATTGGCGAAGCGGTTACGGTGTTAACGGTGAACCAGTGTGACGAAAAGCAATTAAACTTTACCCAAAGTTAACTAAAATGTGTCCATAACTCCAAGAAACGCTCACTAATGTTTTAGTAAAGAGGTTCGCGTTAATTGTGTCAAACTAAACAACAAGACCTTACTCAAGTTTAATTATAAAATTTAGCAAGTTATCTTGAAGTACCTATGTAGAGCGTAATTATTATACATCGATGCAATACATACAACTGAGTTTCAAATGTTGATACCTATAATATTCAGATACAAACTTCTATAAAGAGTTTTATACTTCTAAGAAGAGACGAGATAATAGTATACAGAAGAACAATAGACAATTGAAAATAAAAATTGGAAAGAAATACCCGACAGAGATAGAAGAAGCTTTTAAGAAAAAGAAGCAGCTAGTTCCAATAAGCTAAAAAAGGGTGAACAGCTAATACTGCATAAATAGGAAATCTTAAAACTCTGTATACTGAGATTTTCAAGAATAGTATGAAAGTAGTAATACTTTTCAAGAAATAATAATTATATTCCAGGCCTACAAACTAGTTATGAGGATTATCAAGAACCGCTTAACATTTGAAATTAATAAGAATGATACCGACCTGTTGAGCAGGCAAGAGATACAGAAAAACCAGAAACTGTGACCTAGCAGCTAAACGATGCTTTGGACCAGATAGGCCTGAAGAATAATTCACAAAATACTAAAATAATGAAAAACAAGTAGAAATACAGAACATAACAACAAACGACAATAGCCTAGGGAATGACGACGAAAATACCTCTGTAGTGTAGCCAGGGCAAGTATTAATACGAGTGCGAGAAAACTGAAATTAAAAAACATGTACTTGGAAATCCCAAGAGTAAAAAGTTGGACCATAATTACCAGAATTTGCTATCAAAAAACACGAAGAGCTTAAGGCAACTATCTAATAAGAATTTCTTTGGTCTATTTTATTTCTGTAAATCTTTAAGCAAAGTTCAGAACTTATAATGAATATCTGTCACGGCACGAATGCACCATTTTGAAACTTTTTTTTTTTTTTTTTTTCAGGTGAGTGGAGGCTGAAAAAAGTCCTTCATTAAACTTTCATCGCTCCAAAAGATCTTTTTAGGGACGCGGAAATTGTTTCTGTAAAGTTTTAAATTTGTAGTCGACAGACGAGGGACTTCTCGCAGCCCAAAAGTCATTATAGCGAGCTTCAAATTTCCGCACGAATTTCTTGTTTCGACAAATACAGTATAAAGAACAGTCGAAGAGAAAACATAAATCAAACTTTGAAATTAAACCGAAAGCAATAAAAAAGAGTTTATAAACACATTGTTAGAAAATGGATAAATGATAAAAGCGTTTGGTTTAGCTGATACTTAATGGAAATCAATTAGAAATTTTGAAAGGAAAAAAAAATTCTAGATTTCCACAATTTTATTTTCATAATGCCGATGCCGTTACATATTTCACCACATGGTGCTTAAGTCAAAAAAAAAAAATTGTGGATATCTTGAAACTTTTATGAAAGACCGGGCCGCAAAGCACCTGTTTGCGACCTAATTTGCGGGCGCAATTTGATAGTTTTCAGCCCGCCAGGACGCCATGATGTTAGTGACGTAGGTGTCAAGCAATAACTGGCAGAAATTCGTTATTTTTACCCGACAAAACGGATAATTGAATGTTTGCTTAGTTGGTAACTGCGGTTTTTACTGGTAATTTATGAATCATCACCAGTTTTGTTGATAATTTGAATTTGAAGGCGGGTGCATTCTACATTTATAAATAATTTTTCTAAAATAATATTTGAATTGAAACATAATTACTCGCTGTCGTACGTAAACAAATTTTATGTATCACAGGCGCAAATAGTGTTTGACGCCCTTCGCGTGGTTAAAGTCCTTCTTTGTAATTTCTAATTTTGAATATTTTGGTCTAGTTTATTTTTAAAGATGTCAAACCACAATTGTGTAAGCAAAACTGCATTTTTTACTCATTTCCATTTTCATAAACGGTAGGTAGCAAAAAGAATATAGGCAGGGGTGTCTAACGAGCTTGCAAAGTTTGTTCCTTTTGCGGGCCTCTATTTGAATAATTAGGCCCGGCCGACTAAAATCTTTCGCTTTTAATTAAAATGGCAACGTCTATATGCCTGTTTATTTTTTTCACTTGCAAGCAGCATTCAAGATTTCAATTAGAATTTTCGACGGAGGTTTTTGTTGTTGTATTGTTCAACAAAGTACCTAGGCGGAATAAATAATAATACCAACTTACAATAATATATTTCGCGCTTTTGCTACTTTCCATATTATGTAGTATAGTGTGTGTTTATGTGGCAAAGTAACACATTCTGGTGCATGAAGAATTTTTGAATCGGTAGATTTCTCCAGAATTTTGCACAAATATGTCAATATACATATATTCAATCAAATATTTGCCGCTTTTGATATAACTAATAAATATATTGTTGTGCTGTATGACTGTGATTGGCTTTTTCGCGGTAGGCGTGGCTTGTAACGGGTATCGCCGAAATGTATAAAAACGGCCGTTTTCAGGCCAAAAGTAGTCAGTTTTCTTCAGACAGCGATTGACACTTCATCTCTCCTATCTTCCCCGATCTCTGTGCCAGAGACAAGAAGAGCTCTCCCTTCATTTGTTCGACAGAAGTGTGCTGACATGTACTGTAGCATTTTCAATTTCTTGTTTGATATGCTACTGTGTTTTGCTCTAGTAGATATGATTCTATATAGAACTACAATGAAATAAATGAATAAACAACTGTCTTTTCTGTGCCCAGATTTTGTTACCTTGATTACTGCCTTCTACTAGAAGTTTTTTTGGTTCAGGTTTGCAAGTTTGGTTAATTGATCTGGGAAGGTTTGATTCAGTACGGCAGGGCCCACTGTTATTGATTAGAATCTTATATAAAGGAGAGATTTTTTTCATCATCTCTGTTTGCAAATCTAATTGATAAATAAATAATCTGAGGTTATGATAATAAATGTTGTTTATTTTTTGATTTTTCATTTCCATCATGTCATTGAACAGCTGTTTTGTCTAGGCGTTTTCTTTAGACCTGTTCTACTTTTTGATATATGTTCTATAGGCATTTTTCAATATTCACCAGTCATTTTTATACAACCAAACTTTCAGTTCGTATTC
Organism: Ceutorhynchus assimilis; assembly: GCA_917834065.1. Lineage (NCBI taxonomy): Eukaryota > Metazoa > Arthropoda > Insecta > Coleoptera > Curculionidae > Ceutorhynchus > Ceutorhynchus assimilis. The sequence continues at coordinate 24,074,508 of OU892278.1, forward strand.
TTGGAGTGAAATTGAACACGCTTTTTTTCTATAATTTTCTTCAATGTCAAAATTAGAAGTTTGACAAGTGAAAGCCTTCTTCCGAAATCTAAAGGAAGAATCAGCCCTTTTGATCTTGAGACTTGATACCGAAAGGTTGGTCTCGGCCCTATTTGATTTTGGGCGAGACTTTTTGGAATTTTGTGCCAGGGAACTCAAGGTTTAGACTAATTTCTTATTGATAATTGTCTGCAGTCGTCCCTTGGTCATTTTGGATTTTGTTGCGGTAAGTTTTTGAGATTTTCTTCAGGATTATTAACCTACAACACGTGTTTCGTTTCTTCAATAGGACTGTTCCGAGCAGCTTTTGGAAGTTTAAGACTTCACCTTTGGTCTAGAGGATCCCTCAATTTGAGGTAAGATTATTTCTAATATTTGGGGCTCGATTTGTTTTTTTATACGAACATCGTTATAGGGTCCTACTCTTAGGCTATAGTTGGACAATCCTAGCGCTAGGCTGTAGCTAGACAGTCTTAGGCTATAGTTGGACAGCTCCTAGAAAGAAATTCTAGACTAGATCTAAATTGCCCTTAGTTGGCTTTGGTAGCCTCCCTTCAGCAACCCTCTTGGTAGCACTCTGGTGGAACCACATTGAGTTCTACGTAAAACAGATACCACGTGGATAGAACTCATGACTATGACTCACTTACCATACCATAGTCTATCTACAGTGAGACCGAACCTGTAGATAATATCCCTTCAAAACTTCTGGATTTACACACACCTTTGAAGATAATCAACACTTGTACACATGTAAGTTGCACTTTTTACTATTTGGGCAAATCCTATGTAAATCACTTGATACTAAATCAGGTTCGGTAAGTGCCCCTTAAATAAAATTCTAGAATTTTACCCTGAGGTTTCCCTAACTATAACTTTCACCTTTCTGTGTTTAATTTGCCTGATGGTAAAGTGTAACCCATACTGAATTATTCTTATCTCTCACGAGTGTAAATACCAAAAGGTTTTTAGTCATGTTTATTTAAAATTCATATTTATATATGCATTATTTACATTCATTCTTTTGATAATCAAATATTTATAAATTGGTTCCTGGGGCGATCAAAAGGTCTAATTCTTGCGGCCGTATCAGTGTCAGATTTTAACGAGCCTGAAGTCCCGTTCACCGCAACAAGACTGAATCCGCCCGACGTAGCAGAGCTTGATTTTTTACGATCGTTTTTGGGGATCTTGAGGAGTTTTGAATGCAAAAAGACGCCGAAGCTAAGAAAAGCGTATTGCGCGACAATATCTCACCCCACCTGCTGTTTTCAATCGGTTGTTTGAGAAATATTCGTGTGTTGCTGCCAAGGTTGCGGCTGTTATAAATGAGTCACAAGGATTGCTTTTTGATATGGTTGTCTTCCAGTTGAAGGTGAACTCAGTCCCGGCTATTGGTGAACAAGGTAATTTGTTCCTCTACTCCTGAGGCTAATAATTATTCCGTTGTCTTCACCTTCACGTCATCTGGAATTACCGGTGACTCTAGTAGCCATCATCACTATACAAAGATTCGTGCATCGATGCATCAAATCGATGCATGCATGTGAATATCGGGCTTTAGAGTACCGTTGAGCCTTCCGGGGTCAATTCGTTGTAATATGGGTGGGCTGTGGTAAAATTGCTTCTTATATCCGTGATTTTAAGAAATTCTTCCATCAATTCTGACTGGAACACCTGGTCATCTCTATCACTTGAGATTGATTATAACCTCCCCAGAAGCAGCAGGAGAAAAGACAAAAGACTGTTACCAGTATTAGCTAAGGTACTTGAAAGGAGGCACCGAACTGTACCGATACTTTGATGTCAAATACGCTTAAGATCTCACTTTACATTTAATGACTCTCAGCCCCTAATGGAAAACTTGAAAGGTTGCTCCTATTGTTACCGCTGCAGAAAAAGGAGGCATTTCAACCGTAGTGTAAAGCACAACTGAGCCCTCCGTCTAATGATGCTCAGCTTCAGATTGAGAAGATGCAAGGTGCAATTTTCTGTATAAATGCCTTTCTGGTGTACCGTATAACAACGTAGATGCCTTATCCAGCAGACCATCTCCACATCAAGGAAAGAACTGTATTCGCTTGGAAGAGTTCCTATTGAAGCGGATCAAGAATAGCTTAGAAATTATCAATAACAGCATAACGAACATCATATCATATTTGAGCCCAAAAAAAACCGGCAATGGATCGTCAACAAACTGTGAACAGGTCAGCCGTTCTTCTAGTTCCTCTTACGTAATTTCACGGAAAAAAGAATGACGCAGGCGTGAAGGTGAACCTGCATAGGCAGTGAGGCATCCTCGAGGGCATCCTAGATATGATTTATTTGACAAGCATAGAGATGTTGAGCATAATGTATAGACGGAATGATGAAGATGATTATGACCAAGAACAAGATCGAGTGGAAATTATTGCCGAAGACATGGCGTAGCAGGGAGATGGTGAACTATCAGAGTGGAGGTATAGACATAGAAGAGAAGGTCGTGTATCTGGGCAAAATCAATTCACGACGATCTGATTTGAGGGAGAGACTGTTAAAATGACTTAGCAACGGTGCGCTGCCGCCAGGCCTGGGATAAGAAATGTCTAGGACCTAAGGTTGTTTACGCCTATGAGGAGCGAGACTATTCGTTATTTCGCGTTACTTAGATAAGAAAAAAAAAATTACGTGATTTTAGAGACTTCCCTATTGAGTAGCTTTACATAAAAGCCGCATAACTTAATTTAGTCATCAACCCCCGTTTCGAATACAATCTTGAAATCAATCTCAATCAAGAACAACACTGATAAAAATAAATTATTGGGAGATGTTATCACCTAATAAGCTAACGAGTGAAACTACAGATGGCTTTACATGAGAAGAGCCATTTTCCGATAATTTCAATTTCATCATAAAAAGGACAAACTCTAGTATTAAGGCTTCAGAATTTAAAATCTCCCAAAAACGACTCATTACTAAGTTTTTTTTTGAAGCACTGGAAGTATTGTTAATACATGGAAGTTGGAGGGGGTCACGAGGGACTATCAAAATACCTACATAGAATGAATTTAAATGACGTAGCTATCCAAAATGAGATACATATACACTATAGATTCAAGACCAAAAGCCGCATAAATTGTTTTATTTTTACGTTACAAAATCGGAAAGTAGTGTTTTGCACTCGGTTTTGCAGATCGAGCCGTGGGCGAGTACATAGTTCCTTCGTTATTGTAACAGTTATAGAAAAAAAAGCTATTTCGAATTCTTATTAGTTATTACCTAACATTTGAATTTTCATATGCATTTGAATATGAATTATGTGAACTCTCCCAATGCAACACAAAAATAATTTACCACGAAGATCAACAAAGAGCCTGCTCGTTAGTACATAATTATTAGCGAACTATATTTAATTTGGCCACATGTTTATTATTCAATAGGTACTAATTAATGCCCTATTTCCCTTGTTGCAATGAGTTATATAATTGATTGTGTTAAATAGTAGTAGCGTAGTATTGGCAAATGTTCTACTTGTAGAAGGTTCTTGCTTGGCAATATCGCGAATGACATTTTTGTTGAAAATTTCATGAGCGAAATTACCAGGAATTAACAATCTTGAATAAAACCAGGAGAATAATTCTGCCTTAAAATTGTTTTCTTGAGAGGTATTCGGTTTGCGACTGAAAAACAATCATGTTGGTTTTGTCTACATAATCTTTTTTTCCTTGAGTGGTATTCGGCATGACTATTTCACGACATAGTGGATGACAAAAACGGTTGACACTTGTCAGAAGGACACCAGAAAGTTTATATCAATGACATCTTAACACAGATAGACACCGCATCTCATTCATAAACTGATGTTTGTTGTGATGACAAGACCACCCAAGGGACAGGAGAAGTGAGCAGCTCGAGAAGGGGTCATAGTGGGAATGCATCAGAGGTGTGAACAACCCGCCTTTCTCTCTGCCTCTAACTCATAATATGATACAGGAATGATGAGCTCGTTGACATGCCCATTGAATTATGCAGCGCGTGTTCCGCCTGTTTCGCAAAACCGGTGTTGCCAGTAGTATTTTGTTTACTGTAATGTCTATCTCTCTTAATATGTCATTAGTTTATATTTTGTTTTTATCTATCAAAATTTTCCCGCTGAAAAACTAACATATTGGTTTTGTCCAAGTAGAAAAAACAGGCCGTTACTATGACATTTTGTGTAAAAAATTCTAGTAAAATAGTCCAATACATTTGGAAGATTGAAATTATTAGGTCGTTTACCTTCTTTAATTAGCATTTAAAATGAATCTGCTTTATTCGTTTATAAATTAAAATATTCTATTGAAAGAAGCGCGTACATTTAATTAACTTATCTCTTCCTGTTTCCGTTTTTATTGAAAAATAAATTACGTTGTTGCTAATTAGACCGTCAAACTGAATTTTGCACAACGAAATCATTGGCTCGCCCCTCGTGTTTGGCAATTAGTGTGGTTTAATTTATTAGACTTGGTCAAACCTGATTTGCTGATTGGTACAATAATATAAAGCAATCACACAAAATTGAATACAACTATTTGAAAATTAGTTTTCTAATTTTCTAGATGATTAAGAGAAGTATGAAGGTATATCCTAAGAATAGAGTTTCTTCATATGCCTAGCTTCATTATTTCAAATTCATTGATTAATTGATTTGAAAGGTGAGCCTCTACATGTAATACGTAGACATGTGGCACATTGTGCTGGCCCTCTTTTGGTGGAGAAATGTCTTACCTACATCAGGAGCCTAGGTATCTGAGTCTGCTATTGACGAGAGCGTCGCGTTCACAGCCTATATGTTTGGTAACTTCGTGCTTTGCTGTAGAACCTACAGTCCGGCTCATTGCTGAGTCCGGTTTTGTGCAAATGGTGCCCTGGAATGATGTTTGTGCCCTGCAACCTGGTACCCAGACGAGGGTTACATTGTTTAGCACACTGAGTAGTTCCATGATTTCCATATAGTCAAGCGTGAACCTTAGATGTGTTTGCCTCATTAGCCTCTCTGAAGATTTTCCTGAGCACACTTATTTTTTCCTTCTCTAGGAGAACTATCACCTTGTCGTTGGTGAGAGGGCTCAGTAACCTACAGCCAAGGAGCAATGCCGGCGGCAGCACAGCTATAGGCGGTATATGTTTCTAATTTTGAGAAGTGCGTTTGTCAATTAGTATTTGCAATTCTATACCTGCACATATTACAAGTCCTACAACCCAAATACAAGCTAAAAATAGAATGGCAGGCCAGTAAAAAGCTTTGAATATATTCGTGCACTGCAGGTTAAATCAAAGTTTCAAATTGGCTTGTTCCAATCTGCAATCTAGCAGGCAGTTAACATAAAATTCCTATTACATAAGTAAGTATTTATTCATATTAATTAAATACAGATTCATCATAAATCGCGAACCTGTAATTTATCGTCAGTGGTTGATGAACCTTGAAGCGAATAGGCCTTAAGAACTTAGCAAAAAGAATAAAAGTTACATAATAAAGAAAACAAAAGTTGATAATCAAAAGTTCCGCTCCTTCACTTTTATGTCAATATGATATGTCTCTTACGGAACTGTAAAGTTAAAGTTATAAAAAAAACTTGTGGTAGCTTTACTTAGCTGATTTCCCCGGGGTAAGAAAGACGAGACATCATTTCTCCCGACAATGGACTACTGGACAGCCAGTCTGTAAAGCGATATTTTCGAAAAGATTAAGTTACAAACTTAATCTTATAATAGGTCTCGTCAGTTAACCAAAGTTGTGCACCCTTTAGCTTAAACAAATGATGGTATGGGTCAGGTAGGTAGCGATTTTTCAGGTAAATGCATTTTATCGGTAAAAGGGTTTGAATGGATCAATTTGCATTTGCATATGAGTGATATAGGATTTCTAAAAAAGTAGGTCGGAATCATATGAAAATAGTTTGTATACATTTCATAATCTTAAGGCCCTTAACTTATAGCCCCAATAGACATTTAGGTATTTCTCATAGTCAACTATTCCAAACTTCTAATTGCTCATTTCATAATCATAAACAAGTGCTGTATGTAGTAATAGTGCAATTACAAAATGTGCTCTAAAAGTTAGTTCGCAGAAAGTTAATTTAATTAGAACTACGGCACTGATTCGAGAGTCCACTTTAGGGGCCAAACTGTGTCATTATGCCTCTGACCGGGTCGTTATCAAGAACAATCTCCCTGGGGCACTTGACCTCGATGGTGGCCGGCGGTTTTGGCAAGGGTGTAAGTTCCAAAGTTTTCCCCAAAAAAATGACTATGCTTGCGAACCTAGGACATAAATTTGTTGATATAGAAGGGGCATAAGTTAAATGCTTCAGTGGTTAGTTTAAAAGGGGAGGGTATCATTTGGGCTTTGTATTAAATTAATAATAATTGTTAATGAACATAGGCAAATATTAATAGAAAAATGTTTTGAATAAATAAATAACTTGCCAATGCGAACTACTCGTAGCAATGATTTTGAGCACTTGTGACGAACATGCATTCATAATTCGACCAGGAATCTAGGATATTCGTTGTTTACGCTTGAGAGCATGTCGTTTCTGAGAATTTCAGATTCCATAAATATGTTTTTCTAGATAGATCCGGAGTACGATTTCAACTTTGAATAGAGCTCTGTTGAAGGCAGTCTAAATGAAAGTATTGTAGTGAGTTTAAATACGATATTTGTTATGTGTACGTTTCGATAAGTAGATTTTTATATAGAGTCAATTTGTTTAGTAAAACTTTTTACTGTTTGTCAAGTGAGTTTTAGTGATCTTGCAATCCGTGTCAATTTGGTGTCAGAAGAGAGATTATTAGCAAGACAATGAATGGTGCATTAATTTGAGTTAAATAGTCAAATAACTGGCAAGCTAACTAGTAGAAATAATCTGAACTTTTATTGAACTGAAATAGTGACTTTATTGACACCGAAATGCAAGTTCCCATCGGATTTTCTGGAAAATTCTAGAAACTTCTATAAAATTATATTTGGAAACTGTAAGTGGTACAAGTTTAGTGACTCTATTACTGGCTTAGACTTCGAAAAAGCAAGCTCACATGCGGATTTTCCGGAAAATTCTTGAAAGTCATGGAATTCTATTTGGAAACCGAAAGTAATACAAGAATAGTGATAGTGAATAGTTCCGACATCCAAAAACAAATCCAAAAAGTAATTTACTAGAACATTCCACCGTGTTCCAGTCTAGAAATTTTAGACTCACAAATAATATTCGTTTCAAGAAAGATACAGAATATTCTAGGGTAAAAACATGACAGCAAACAGCCAAAATGGACCAAGTTTTCCTAGATACGGAGTATGATTTCGAATATAAATATCGCGTAGTGTATAGATTCAGTCTATAGCAGCTTTGTTAGAGGCAGTCTATAGGAGTGTTGTTGTAGTTTAAGTACAAGACTTATTTGTTTATTTATGGGAAGGCCAATTTACAATAATAGTAAAAAAATAATTCACAATATAGTTTTACAACATACCTAAGCCTAAGCACACAAACAACATTATCCTGATGCATTTACCAAGGTGATAACTATTCATTTGCTGTGAATTTCAAATAGCAGATACAACTTCTTTCAAGAAATATTCAGCAAACAACAGTAGCAATCTCCTTCTAAAGCCAACAATAGAAAGACAACCAAATATGTCAATACTCCGGCTCCTTGAGTTAGCAAACCTGAGCACCCTTGAGATCCGCTCATTCATATCATAATTAGTATTATGGAGCGGTACATAAAACAGGTCAGAACCTCTCACCCTTTTTTCTTCTGCTCTCAAAGAAACAAGACCCAAGAGATCTGGGCAGTCAATTTAGTCAATTAACCCTCTCAAAAGTTTGGAAAAGGTAAGAAAGATCCGCCTGAAGTCTCCTGCTTTGCCAGGTATGAACACTCAAGAAAGCCCTTATCCCGTCATAAGTATACTCATCATGAGCCAAGCCCAATCTATGAGCAGCAACCTTTAGAAATCTATTCTGAACCCTTTCCAGAGCTGCAATGTGAACAGCATATTGGGGTGACCAAACAACTGATGATTATTTCAACATGGATCGCACCATCGCACAGTACAATGTTCGCAATGTACTCACAGACATATCAGTAACCGCCTTTGACACAGTATTACTAATATTGCAATTAAATTACTTCTTGGAGTCAAATTCCACTCCCAAATCTCGAATTCTTGCTACTTCCCCCATTTTCTGTTAATTGTGTAAGGGAATTTCTCTGTTCGGGCTAATCTAGAAAAAGTTATCTTATAAAATTTGGCGATATTGAGGTCTATTTCTTTCGAGCCACACCATTTGTCGAAAGAATCGATATCATCTTGCAGCAGTTGTGAGTCTTCCAACGATGATACCTGACTTTTTTATTTATTTATTCATCTATTTATTGATAATTTGCCATTTACAGAATGATTAATATGCGATAACCTTAAAATTACTATGAGAATTTCATTCATCTGTCAAAACTGGTATTCCAACAATAAATTGACATATTGTTTTGATTGTTGATTTGAACCAATCAGATTGGAATTGCGCGATAATTTGCACTAGTGCAAATTATCAGATAATTGCATAGTAACTGGTGCGAAAACTGGTGTTTTGACATTTTTTGACAAAAAATTAAAATTTTTGATTTATGAAATTCTCTCACTAAATACAACTCGTGCAATGGAAATATATTTATAATTTTCGACAAATTTGCACTCATGCGTTTTTAACTGAATAAGGCACTCGTGCACTACGTGCACTCGTGCTCTTTTTCAACTAAAAATGCATTCAAGCAAATTTTCCAAAAATTATCAATAATTTCCATTGCACTTGTTATATTACTATTGATGCAATTATTTTACATCCGTTTCCTAACAAGCTTACGGAGCAATGGCCTTTATTTATACTTATGGGTTTATTTATATACATGAAATGGGAGAAATTATATAAGCTGGCTTTTTGGCTTAACAGCCGTCGTCATGGTAGAGGAGTAAATAGGGGCTCGACGTCCGTTGGTCCTAGAGTAGGGCCTGGTGGATAACTTTGTATGTAGGTAGGTATTACATTGTCCCACGTGTGTACGTGTCAATGTGATTGGTTATTTCCACTATCCTGTTGTGACAGTAAAAATTATTCTCGTTTTCTCTAGCTGTGTCTTGGAGAGTTGTTGGAGGATGCTGTTGGCGTAGACTCGCTGGTTGGTCCAGTATTGGTCCCAGGTTATTCCCAGGGCTGTCCTCAGTATCTTGAATTCGAGTCCAGCTCCAAACTGAGTAGGCGTACATTATGATAGGTCGGATGTACACCTTGTAGATTATCTGCTTTGTGGTGGCATCTAACCTAGAATTTTTGGAGATAAACGAATATATGCTAATGGCAGCAACGCCAGCTTTTTGTCGCACATTGGTGATGTGAAAGTCAGTTTTCGATCGAGTTTTACTCCCAAGTATGTGACCTCGTCAGTTGCCGTGATGATGGTTCCATTGATCCTTAGAGTGGTTCTATCGGGGGCCATTTTGTGGTTGAAATTGACCAGCTATCTCTTGGACTCGTTGATTTTGAGCTTTCACTTCTGCGTGTATACTGTTATGCTTTCTATATGATTTTGGACTTTGTTGGTCGATATTTCTGGTCTTCTTGAATTTGTTAACGCGGCGTGTGTGGCGATATCGTCTGCGTAGAGGGCTATCTCGGTATCTTCACTCTTGGGGACGTCGTTGATATAGACATTGAATGGTGTTGGAGCGAGGACACTGCCCTGGAGAAGTCCATGGGGGATCTCTCTTATCGGATGCTGAACCTTTAATGATTACTCTGAACGTTCTGTTGGTTAAGTAGTTTGCGAGGACTTTGATGGTTCGTTGGTTGACTTCTGCCCTGTATAGCTTTGCTATCATAGCTTTCCTCCACACTGTGTCATATGCCTTTTCAAGGTCCAGGAGAGCCATTGTAGTCATTAGTTTCCTGTTATTGGAGTCCATTGCATGGTCCACAACTCTTGCGAGTTGAAGTGCAGTTGATCGGCCTGGCCTAAATCCACATTTTTCGGGTATGATTTTATTGTTGTCTTCCAGATGCTCAGTTAACTTTTTGGTAATTATTCTTTCCAGGACTTGTCCCATGGTGTCTGAGGGAAATAGGGCGGTAGTTTTCCGGCTTTCTTGGGTTTTTGTTGGGATTCTGGAAGGAAATAATATTGGCATCCTTTTATTTGGTGGGGAAGTTGTTTATTTTCAGGCAGGCGTTGTAGATGTACGTGCGTTCTACAATGGCTTTCCTGGGGAGGTGTTTTAGATCCTTCATCACAATAAGGAATTTGCAGATTTTTTTTTAATTCTATTATTAAATTTTTCACATTGTAAAAAGTCACTTGCCACATAAATTTTAAATTTCCAACCAATAGTTTTTCTGTAAAAAAATGTGGAAATTCAAAATAACTCTCTTCGCGCCAAACGCCACTCCCTCTCTCTCTTACCCATTGTCAATTGTGTTTTAATTCATTGGTTTATGCGACTATGTCGATCATTGTCATTTTCCATTCACTAAACAAAGATTGCGGTGAGGTCGCCGATCAGAATAAAAACGAGGGGTATCTTTGTTTAGGGAATGGAAAATGACATACAATGGTGGATCCCGCGGTAGAATTCGATGTAAACACAAGCGTCTGACGGCGCACGTATCACGTTGACATAACTTCACTTTTGTTTGTTTACCGTTCCATGACGTCATAACCAACTTGAGAGCGTTTTCGCGCCCTTTGTTATATTCAATATTTGAATAATTAATTATTTATTAGTGGTTCAGTATAAAGAGGATTTGAATATGGAAATACACTTCTAGAGTATTTTGCTTCACTTTAAATACATTTTGCATCAAAATAAAATTTTATGCAACTTCCTCATTCCGTCTCCTCTTAGCAATCTCTCTTGGGCTGGTGGGTGCTTCTGGTTCCAGATCTTCATCTTCTTCTGTTGTTAGGTTCTCGTATAGTTGGTTCACGAGATACTCAGTCCTGGCGTCCGATAGATTGGTGGTTAGTTCACTTGTGGCGATGTTTTGGTCTGCAAGAGCATTTTTTTTCTCCTTGGTGCTGGTTATGGTTCCGGTGGTGTTATTGTGAGTTATTTCCAGTGGTGGGATAATGTTGGGGTTGTCTTTACATCTGAAACTCTTTTCTATATGTTGTTTGTTTCGTTTGGGACCAGTAATCTTTTATTTCAGGTATCGTTCTGATAGGAGTCCAGGGATGCCCTTACCTGTCACATTGAAGTTGGTATTCAATTTTATCCTCTACCCTTCTGGTTCTCTAGAATCTTTTCCTCAGGGCGTTTCTAGTTTTAGTCCCGTCCAGGATGATGACTGGAAGAAGGCTGCATTTTGGTTCCTGTTTGGGGATATAGTCGGCTTTTGCTTGGCTTATAACGTTTGTCAGTTTTGTAATATCCACGTCAATTTCGTCTGTGATGGTAAGGTTTCTGAATATTGACGTATTTCTGTTAATCGTGCATTTGTAGTTGGTCCAGTCAGCGTAGATGTCGTGTAGTTTTGGAGGTTTGAGTCTGGCGTCTTGATTGGTTTCGAACATTACTGGTAGGTGGTCGAATGGCAGCTCTAATATGGTGGTTGCTATGGCGAATATGTCTTTCATTATTGCAATATCCAGAGTGGCGTCTATTCGTGGCGTGGAGCAATCCTGTTGTAGAAATCTGGAGCAACAATCTGGAATGTAGATGTATCCAGGAGTCTCTGGAAGTCTCTTCCTGCTGTATTGTCAACCGGATTGTTCTAGTTAATGTGTTTCGAGTTCAGATCCCCAACCAGGATGTATTTTGGGTGGTCCATAAGTTCCCGAGTTTCCCGCGAGTTGAGAGGAGTGCTTGGTTCTTTGTAGGCCGCAATAACCTTGATGCCTTGGGTGAATATGGCCACTATATCTGCGGTATTGGTTGTTGTTTCCTCGAAATCCAGATTTTCGGCAATATAGATAGCTACTCTGCCGGCTGGATGGCGTGGGGGTTGGTCTGGTTTGTTTCTATATATACATTGGTATCCAGGGATTTTAGGCGGTGTCTTGTTCATGGCTAGTTTGGTTTCGTTTATGGTTACAACGTTTGGTTTGGTTCTCAGGATAATTTCTTTAGTCTCCTGGGTTTTTCCCAGGATGCCATTGATATTGATACCTGACGATAAAGTTTAAAATCACCCGCAAATGACGGAAATGAGCTGTGTGCAATGGAACTACCAACATCGGATACGAACAGATTGAACAGGATTGGCTTACCGTGAGACCTTTGTGGTACGCCAGAAGGGACATTAAAGACACGAGACACAACACCGCGATGCCGAACTGCCTGAGTTCTCCCAACAAGAAACTCAGCAAACCAACTCAGAATTAGACCTCTTACCTCCAAACAACCAATCTTCCTAATGAGCAGGCGAAAGTTGCCCTGTCAAAGACCCTTTAGAAGTTCGAGTATACACAATCAACCTGGAACCCCCTCGCAATGCCGTCCAAAATAAAATTCTGATTAAAAAAAAACAAATTTTTTGATATCGACTTATCCACCGTAAACCTATGCTGTCCCGGATTTAAAACGCACCTACAGTCCCAGCTAAGTTTCCTGCTAGTGAGACAATCCAGCAACTTAGGAGTCTCAGACTGCGTGGAAACCTCTGTAAATTGTGGCCTCTTCTCATAACCCACTCTTAAATATTGGCTTCAAGAAGCTGTACTTTCAATAAACCGGGTAAGAGCCTGTCGACCATGAAAATTGAAGAGATTTGCCAGGGGCATCCCAAGGGTGTACAGGCATTTCTTAATAAAAAAAAAACAACGGAATTCTATCCTGCCCACATGACAACTTATTAGGTGAATTTTTTACTTGTTCTATAAACAGAGTATCCAGAAACGTCATTGACGTTGGAAAATGAGTATTCCGGAGCCTGATTAGTGGTACAACTCGAGTAAACACTAGAAAAGAAGTCTGCAAACAAGTCTACATACAGTCTCTCGATATTACTACAGCCAGTAGAACAGCTCATGTTACAGGGAAGAACAAAGTTATTTCTAGGATTTTTGAAGTGTGGCCAAAATGATCTAAGATTCCCATTGATGTTCTTTCCAGTTTTGAGCAGGTACGTTCTATAAAAAAAGTCCCTCAAATCCTTGCACCTATCCCTCACTTCAAAGAACAAAAAATAGTCCAGATTATCTCCCATTGCTCTAAATTTTTTGTGTCGCTTCGTCTTTTCGTCAAACAATCTACGCAGTTCAGTGTTAAACTACATAGAAAAGTTAGAAGTTCTGAATTTCTTTACTGGAACATGAAAGTTATCCTCTCCCACAATGTTTCATAAAATCATAGAGCAGCCTGCTCAAGGGTCAAAGCATTCATTATACACCAATTAACACGGGTCAAATAATCATTCAATGAAATATAATTGCCATTTTTAAGATTAAAAAATCTCTCCTCATATTGTTCTAAATATGAGACATTATGGATGAATCTCATAGATATTGCTGTGTGGTGAACACTATTGCTCAAAATCATATCAGTGGCTCTGTGAATCTCAACAGTGCCCAAGTTTGAAAACACCAAGTCAACCAAAGCTATTCGTGATAGTGTAGTTTATCTGATGGAAATTGTAATAATTTACAGAGTCTATTAAATCATTAGCCGGAGAATTTCCCGAGAGAATTTGTTGTGTACATTTCGATAAGTGATAAGGGAATTTTTTATTTCTATGAAGTCAATTTGCCGACGCTACTGTAACGACCCAGGCGTTTATTCAGGAATTCCATTTGATTTAAATAAACAAGCATTTTCGTGATGCTAGAGGTTCCTCGAAATATTGAGTTTTGTGTATAAAGAGCGTAGTTTGTCAGTCAGTCCGCTTAAATGAGAAAACTGTTTTATAAAGTTAAATAAAAGAGACAAGTAATTAGTGATTTTTTCAAATCAATTATTTCAAGAATACAACGGTCAACGAAAGAAAAAAAAAACATGGAGAAACTGGAGCTTGGAACTTGTTCGTCAGGAAGTTGGAACTTTCCGCCAAGCAATGGATAATGTTCTTCATTATAGTAGACATAGGCGCAGCCGTATCTGTAATAAATTTCAATATTGCCACAAAGTGAAATGCGAAGCGACATTCACCAGTTAAACATTATTAACAATTAATGTTTAATTTCTTTAATTTGACACTTTCTGTATGAGGAGTGAGGGGAGGAAGAATACAGCAAAAACAGGTGTGAGGTCTGGTGACCATTGGCGTGCTAACGTAGGGAGCCACCATCCATCAGCTCACATTCCTTTGGAGTATCAGATTATAAATGTCGGACTGTATGGGTAGGTACAGTGACTGGAGACTCAGGAGAGACGCCTATATGAGTCTATTTAGAGTATGGACGTTATAGGTCAACACTGTTTTACATTCGACAGTCAGCTTAACTTCCTGAAATCTGGCACTGAGTTTGTACTGCTGAAACCTAAGAATCCAATGTCCATCATCGCTACAGCAGCTGTGAAAATAAACGACACCGAACAAATTATTTGTGGGAAGTTGGAGAAGGATTCTGGGAGCCGCGTTGTACAGTCACACCACACTTAAAATAATAATACATACCTCGTTCAAAATCAAGGCAAAAAAAAAATCATCTAGCGATATTCTATGACAATTTGAGATAATATTGGCAATGTATCTCCTCCACGGAACTTAATGAAGCTCAACAAATCGTTAGTAAGAACAACTATTATATTCTGATCTTTGATTGTACAAATAGTGAGAATGGTAAAACCTACATCGTACATCATTTAATTAATACTTGGAGTGCTCATCCATTCCGTCAACCACCTAGAAGACTTCTAATGACCAAACAACGAGTTGTTGAGGAGTCTTCAAGTCTGAATTAATCGTCAATTTTGCTAGTATATAGCCAAGAAAGGCAGATGAACCAGATTTTGTTTCGATTAGACAAAACTTAACGATGTCACTAAAGGGTCATTCACATCCACTTAACTTAACGTACGGAAAATTATAATTACCTTACGAAACTGAGAAGGTGTGTGCTTACAATGAAGTTAATTTTCTTACGTGTAATCACCAATGACATTGATAATCACAGACAAAGAATGACAGATACCCATTAGCCAGAATTGACTATATCCTTCGAATGAATGACACTAGACTAGATATAGCAAGGTCCATTTCCTGCGAAGCGCACTGGCACTAGATACATCCTGGTTGCCATGGACTATTTCACCAAGTGACCTTATGTTTTCGCCAATTCAAAAGACAATCTTTTTGCAAGGTTTGGAATCCCATTGGCATATAAATACCTCTATTTCTGATGGCATACGGCAGCAGTATATAATATACCAGGAGTTTACCTGCGACAATGCTATTTTGGAAAAGGACTTCGTTTACCCTGTGATTTGTCTCCAGACCGCGGACATAGAAGCCTTAAGACTAAGCTGGAAAAGGTTGCTACACGTCCATGAAATAGTTTAGAGAAAGATCCGAGTTCGCTAGTGACTGAACGAACATAAGGTATGATCTTGAAACAAACTCTGCACGTTTCCCGAAGAATAACAGAGTTTGGATGTATAAACCTCAAAGCAAAAAAAGGTAAATCCCCAAAGCTTACACCAGTATGGGAAGGCTCTTACATGATTATAAAGAGACTCAACGATGTGGTGTATCAAATCCAACGCGGCACCTAAGGAAAAGGTGAAGAAGGTGCATCTTGACATGTTAAAGGCTTTGATCTGATTTGAGAGGGAAGCAGTGTTGCGAAATAACATTGGGCAGAGAAGCCGGCGAAAGCGTTTAGTAACCCGAACGCGAGTACCTATTCGTTAATTTCATTGTGTTATTTAGATTACCAAGATTACGAAAATTTCACAGGAATTACTCGATTGAATGGTTTTTGTATATAGAGAACGTAGTTTTTAGTCCCTTAGTCAGTTTAAATTAGATATTTGTTGTTTATAGATGAGTAAAAGTGCATGATTGATTACCTAATTCTGTAAAGTCAATCAGTTTA
The DNA here is from genome assembly GCA_917834065.1 of Ceutorhynchus assimilis. Lineage (NCBI taxonomy): Eukaryota > Metazoa > Arthropoda > Insecta > Coleoptera > Curculionidae > Ceutorhynchus > Ceutorhynchus assimilis. The sequence continues at coordinate 24,090,597 of OU892278.1, forward strand.
TTGGACCGCGGAATCCGTGAAAATATAAATTTATTATTTTATTGGGAGTGTTTCCGGGGTATATTGAGACAAAAACAAATAAAATCAAAAAAGTAAATTTGATCTTCTTCTTTTTTTTCTTGTGCCCTGTACAAACGCGCACGTTGGCGATCCTTAGTCATATACTTGTGCTATTTGGAGGATGCCATCTTCTGCTTGGCGGAATATTGTGGCGGCATCTCTTATCCCTTATGTTCCAAAGCCGCGAGTGTAGCTTTCTACCCGGGCCTCGTTTACCTTCTATCTTCCCTTGCAAGATCAACTTTGGAATGGAATATCTCGCACCTCTGATAATATGACCAAGATAGGATATCTTTCGTGCCTTAACGATTCCGAGCAGCTCTCTTTGAAGCTATTCTCAACACCTCTTCGTTGGTTTTGCGGGCAGTCCATGGAATGCGAAGAAGCCTGCGAAGGGTTCACATTTCAAACGCCTCTATACGGTTCAGGGTCCTTACTTTTATTGACCATGTCTCTGCACCATATAGGAGGATGGGCCACCCGTAGCATTTGACAACCCGCAGACATAGTTCCATCGGGAGAGTACGGGCAAGCAGAAAATTTTTCAACTTCATAAGTGTGGTCTTAGCCTGTCCAATTCGTATTTTAACTTCCCCATCGCAGTCCCATTTTTGGTTAAGGGTGGCACCCAGATAAACAAAACGCGACACCTGATCCAAGTCTCTTCCGTCAACTCTAATCATAAAGCTTACATGTTGTCGAGTAATAGCCATAACTTTCGTTTTAGATGAGTTGATTGTCAAACTGTTTACCTACTTGGTTCACTCCAGTGGCGCACCCCGGGGGGGGGGGGGGCATCGGGCCAGGCCCCCTCCCCCCAGGCCGCCTCTCCTGACCGGGGCAAAAATTATTTGAAACTACACACATTATTATATGCATCTACGAATCTACGGTATCTACTCATCGACAGCGAAAAAGATCGAATTTGTTTTTTTTTTTTTTTTTACTGAATCCAGGCCCAGGAGGGCCGGAAGGCGGACACAGTTCGATCGTATCGACCACATCTCATCGCAATTGGTCATGATATGGCGCCGGATGGCGGCGCCGGCGCGGCGCGCTGTCGTGCACGGACAACCTCGTCATATTTATTGTGGATTTGCAATATTCGCATCGGATTATCTTTTGTCTTATGCCGTTTAAATAATCTTTCTCTGGTGCATAGAACAAACGCAAAAGTTGAAGAATTGTTGTTTTGTTAGCTTTACGACTACATCAGTAATCGCAACTGCTTGGTTTTTTTTTAATTATTAATATTATTATCGAATTCTCATACCAGACCTACCTATTATTTATTATTCCTGTAACCTGCAACAACAGAAATACGCAAGAAAATTCTACATAATCAGCAAGGTAAGGTTAATTTGTTGGAGAGTTGGCAAACCTAGTACTCTAGTATCGAGATGATTTCAAGTTACGGGGCTGGTTTTCCAGTACTTAGTTGTTATTTTTGCTTACAGGCAACATGGAAAATCGAAAAATTAAGAAAAATAAGGGAAGTTCGAATATCTTACTAAATTTCTTGAATAAAAAAAGGAAGACTACTGAAGAAAGTACAGAAAATGAGGAACAAGGGCAACTGGAACACCCACTTCAGTGAACCCAATGATATAGCAAATTTCGTTTTCGAGTTTATAGAAAGCGATGAAAGGAAACTTGACATAATTTGTAACATTTGGATCCCTAACGAAAATTTTACATTTCCTCTTGATCAGCATTCAACACATAAACGCAAATTTAACCATATTTGGCTAAGCAAATTTTCATGGCTTGCTTATTCAGGAAAGTTAGATGGTGCATTTTGCAAGTATTGTGTCTTTTTTGCAAGTCAGTTTGTTGGACAAACTAGCAGCCAAAGCTTGGGAAATTTGTGCAGAGACCCATATAGAAATTGGAAAAGGGCAATAGAAAAATTTGAATACCATCAATCAACAAACTATCACAAATTTTCTGTTTTAAGGGCAGATAAGCTTCGAGAAAATTTGAATAAGCAGTCGTCCATCAATCAGATTCTGGACTCTTCTTCAGTGGAAATCATTCGAAAGAATCGCCAAAAATTAGTGCCAATAATAAAATCAGTGATATTTTGTGGAAGAACGGGGCTTTCGTTAAGAGGCCACAGGGACTCAGGGACTGACGTAAGCTTATTTGCTGAACCAAATGACAGCTTCGGTCGGAATGAAGGAAACTTCAGAAATTTGCTCAAGTTCAGGATAGATGCAGGTGACCAAAGTTTACTAGAGCATTTGCAAACTGCTTCAGCTAACGCAACTTATATAAGCTGGAATATACAAAACCAGATTATAGATGCCTGTAACGATATTATCACAAAGAAACTTATAGCTGATGTGAACGAAGCAAAAGCTTTCGTTGGTTTGGCGGACGAAACCAGTGATATCTCAAATAAAGAACAGCTAACTCTGTGTGTGAGATATGTAAAGAATGATAATATTTGTGAAAACTTTTTGAGATTTGTACATATAACAAGTACGACAGGCGCTGCTTTAGCTGAAAGCATATTGAAATCATTACAGTCGCTTGGGTTAAATCCCAAGTACCTCTGTGGGCAAGGGTACGATGGCGCAGCGGCTATGTCGGGTCATATTAAAGGCGTGCAAACCTTAATATCTAATAAATTTCCGGCGGCTAAATATGTACACTGTGCATCTCACAATTTGAACCTATGTTTATCTAGTTCATCTGACGTTCCAGAAATTGGCAATTGCTTGGGAATAGTCGAAAAATGCTACACATTTTTTAACACACCAAAAAGAGAACATATCTTCCTTGAAAAAATAGACCAAACTTTACCTGAGAGTAAGCGACATGGACTTAAATAGCTATGTCCAACTCGCTGGGTAGAGAGACATGATTCAGTTTTAATAATGGAAGAACTTTACAAGCCTCTCTGCTCAGCTCTGGAAGAAATTGAAATGTGGACTGACCGAAATACACCCTCTGAAGCTAGCACTTTGCTAACCAGTTTAAAAACACCTAAATTTTTATTATCGTTACTCTGCCTCAAAACAATATATGCTTTTACATTACCTCTTAGCAAAATTCTACAGACGAAGAACTTAGATCTTTTTAGTGCTATTGAATTAGCCGATACTGTTACAAACCAGTTAAAAGCAGTAAGGTCCGATGTTGACGGCCATTTTTCAAATATTTTTAAACAAGCTGATGATTTACTCAAAGAGTACGATGTTGAAATCAAAATACCGAGATTACCTGCACGTCAAACTCATAGGCTAAATGTGCCGTCAAATTCAGCAGAGGATTATTTCAGAGCATCAATTTTCATACCATTTTTAGAGTGTTTAATTTCAAATTTGGATGAGAGGTTTTTAAAACATAGAGATATGATTCGCCAATTCAAAACATTGTTTCCATCGCCAGTTAATGTAGATACAAATATAGATGATTTTCTTAAACTGCACGAATTTTATGCAAATAATGGATTTTTTGAGTCTTTTAGCAATGAAGAGATTTTAAAAGCAGAATTCACTTTATGGAACAAAAAATTTTCCGAAGTTTCTGAGACACTGAATTCTGTTCAACTTTATTCAAAATGCAATGGAGATATATTCCCAAATGTAAAGAAACTTCTCCAGATTTTTATAACTTTGCCAGTCACAACAAGTACCGCGGAAAGATCCTTTTCAAATTTAAAATTTCTAAAATCCTATCTTAGAAGTACAACTGGGCAAGACAGGTTTAATGGCTTAGCTCTATTGTATATTTATCAAGAAATTGAGGTATCTCCCGAAGATGTTTTGAATGAACTGGCAAAGAAAAAAAGGAAATTAAATATCCTAATTTAGTTTTTACGTTAAATGAGAAGAAACATCTTCATTATTTTAGATTTTGATTCTCTGTTCGTTCACATTATTATACTTTACTTTTTCTTATACATAATGTATGTATGTGTATAAATATATACAAAAAAAAAATAATTTTATTTTTTATTTTTACAATTTCAATTCCATTTTTGTATAAAAAAATGTGGCAACATAAGGGCGTGGCACTTTGACACCTCATTTTTTTAAAAGATTTTTAGTCTCAAGCCATAACCTATGTAGGACCCCCCCAAACAAATTTTCTGGGTGCGCCACTGGTTCACTCTGTCTACAAGCTGTTTAGGGTCTTCAGGTGAATGCGCTAGTAGGGCAGTATCCTATCATCTGCATATTTAATATTATTAATCGGAATTCCGTTGACTTTAATTCCTCTATTATCTTCTTGAAAAGCCAGCTCAAATATCTTTTCCACATAAATATTAAATAAAATTGGTGACAGGATGCATCCTTTGGATATACAAAATGTATCAGTAGTGATTTCGTTGTTGATTTTTACCTCGGCAGTCTACTGTAAATAAAGATGTTGAATTATACGCATATCCCTAGAATCTATTCCAATCTCATGCAACCTTGCTAAAAGAAAAACGCGCTTAATAATATCAAAAGCTTTTTGATAGTCTACAAAATAAATATACACATCACATCATCAGAAGCAGTGGCGTATCTAGAGTGTGGGTCTGGGGGGGGTAAACAAAAATCCGATACACGCGCTTACTTACCGGAGGCAGCTTGTCGCAGGCTCCCCGAAAATTTTTTGGGGGCGTCAGGCCCAAATTATTACCTTCCAAAAATCGATGTTGAGAAAACATCGATGTTTTTCTACCAATATTTTCTTAACATCGATATCAGCTTTCGATGTTTTATCGATACCGAAACATCGATGTTATCAGTTGGATGGGCATCCCTAGTTGTTAAATGTGTGGTAGGTAAGGGCCGAATTAATAGTTTTTCCTTGGGTCTTCCTTGAAGGTCGTGAATTAAGAGTGGACACTTGCTACTATGTGACAAGTTAGTCATAGGTATATCAATTCTGAACGTTCAAGGCTTCCTTGAGATCTGAGGATTCTGAGGAAATCTAAAGGAGCAACTATAAATTCGGCCCTAAGGGCCGGTCTCTCAATAGCAAGTCACCCCCAGGTTGAGCATAACTCCATTGAAACTGGACACGTAAGGGCAGGTTTCTCATAGAGAGATATCGGTAAAACAGATAGCGCGTATGGACGGTAATAACGTCAGGAGTTATTTTTTAAAGTAAAGCGCTATCATACTTCCAAATTAAAGTTATCGGAAAACAGTTTAACGTAAAATTTTCCTGTTCGCATCCGTTATTTTATAACCGTAGCCTAACTTGTATCTTGTTGTGATTTGATTTGTGTTGACCTTAAGGTTTAAAGTCAGGCATATAGTTTATTACAGCAACGCGAGATGTCAGTACTGTCGCCCCTATAGTGTGCCCTAACATGAGAGTAAAAAAAAAATAGAAATCTGCATTTGATTAGATTGTGTGATGGAAAGTTTTTTCTTTTTTTTTTGCGGAAATTCGAAGTATTATTCTGTTTTACATAAACAGGGTTGTAGTTTGGACCAACACAAATAATTTTGAACGTTCATCCGTCGGATTTTTGTTTAAACAGTGTAGCTACAGGCGTATTTCCAACTATTCTTTCAGTAGCGAGAAAACTACAAGTTCAAAAAATTTGAAAAAAATATATGTCGCGTAGAATTGCAATAGTAGTTCGTAATAAAAATAACGGGAAACTTCATCTATTCGTTTTGAAATAAATGGTGAAAAACCACTTTTTTTTCAGTTTTTGCAATATATCTCAAAAATGGTGAGTCAAATTTGCTCAAAAAAATTATGGATTAAAGTATCTCAATAACCATAAAACATATATTTTTTTTGGAATTTATGAACACAAGGTTCAGAAAATGGGGGTTGACTTTAAACCTTGAGGGTACAACATCGCTCCCATGCACACGATACAAAATACAGAAATCGATTTTAGACTACAAAAAAAAAACCGCACATCAGAATTTGCTGAAATTTGGCATAAACATTCCTTGATCGATTATCTAGAGAATAGTGCAGTTAGATTTTCCATATTTCGAATTTTTTTTTTGGCCTATATTGTGAAAATGAACTATTTCCCAAAAATAGAAAAATCCACGGTAAAAATCGAAAAAATAAGAGCACTATTCTCTAGATAATCGATCAAAGAATGTTTATGCCAAATTTCAGCAAATTCTGATGTGCCGTTTTTTTTTGTAGTCTAAAACCGATTTTGGAATAAAATTACAGATATTTTTGGCAAATATAGTTCAGGCTTTTTTTCGAAGATGGCGTCACCAGTCAATTCGTGATGTCATAATTAGGCGTTTTCGAAAAACCCGAACCGTTGGAGCAGCAGCTGATGTAGGTTGTTCAGCGTTTCCAAAAAAGCCTATTGACAACAGAACCTCCTTCTCACCTCGTGTATTTGTTTTGTTTTTTATTATTGGTTTATAAAATAATAGGCACACTGTACCATTAGTTTCCATTGAAAATAAATAGAGTATCTATTTTACGTACCTAGGTATACATAAAAAAATTGGATCGTGTTTTGTAGGACAAAATGTCTTTGAAAAAATAAAAAGCTTCAATAATAATTATTAAAATTTATTTACAAAAGGTGGAAAGTGCTAAAATTAGAGTTTTTCCCTTTGTGTTCTTGCATATTTGTGCAATAATAATATCCACCAATGCAGTAGAGCATTCAATTTAGGTATCTGGCGATTTGCATTTCTTTTACTAGCTCTTGGATCTTTTACCAATATCTGAAATTGTGTAAGACTCCTGGTAGGACTATTTTTTTATTATTCCTCCGAGTATTCCTCTATTTGTAAACCCATTCATGTGCCAATTGCTTCCTGAAAATCTCATAAAATGTGTGTTTTTTTTTAAAGATAAAAGTCAAAGTGACATTATGTTGGCAATACAATGTAAAATTGTCAATGCTTTCAAATTTTTATGTAGAAAAGACTTGTGTTGCCAACATAGTTACTAAATTTTTGACTTGGGGAATTATCTTTAAAAAAAAAAAACAGACTAGGTACCTACCACAACTAAACATACCTCAAAAACAAGCTCTACAACAAAACATCACTTTTACAGAGTCGAACAAAATTTGAAGTCATACCAGGCATGGAAATACAAATCCCTCCATAATCTTGCTCAAAAGGGATTACTTGCATTTACATACACCTCGTACATTTCAGCCTGTAAAAAGGCGAGTAAAAAAAACGGTTTATAAATGTATCCATAGTAAGCAAAACATTCCTTTCTAAAAAAAGTGGCATGAACGAAGATAAAATTCCGTTCTCCTTGTGTTAGGTACCTGTAACAAAGAAGGAACCTAAAAATTATATACCTGAAGACAAATCTAAGTTATTTCTTACCTCGTATAAAAATGCCATAAGTTTCTTGCATGGAAGAGAAAAATACATGGCTTTCATAAAACAAATGAGTTGAATGAGAAACTGGAAGAAGGAATAATTTCAGTATAAAATGTTCCAGTTACAATTTCAAGTTATTTCTTACCTCGTATATAAATGCCATAAGTTTCTTGCTTGGAAGAGACAAACACATGGCTTTGATAAAATAAATGAGTCGAATGGGCAACTGGAAAAAAGACTAATTTCACTATAAAATGTTCCAGTTACAATTTCAAGTAATTTCTTACCTCGTATATAAATGCCATAGGTTTCTTGCATGGAAGAGAAAAATACATGGCTTTCATAAAACAAATGAGTTGAATGAGAAACTGGAAGAAAGTATAATTTCAGTATAAAATGTTCCAGTAACAATTTCAACTTATTTCTTACCTCGTATATAAATACCATAAGTTTCTTGCTTGGAAGAGACAAACACATGGCTTTGATAAAATAAATGAGTCGAATGGGCAACTGGAAAAAAGACTAATTTCACTATAAAATGTTCCAGTTACAATTTCAAGTAATTTCTTACCTCGTATATAAATGCCATAAGTTTCTTGCTCACTGCTGTCCCCATCAGCAATGAAATGCAAATATTTTAAACCATGCATCTTGATGCTCTCGCGAAATCCTTCACTAATAATGTCTGCCTCCATAGCCCCGGATGACCCATTCCAATTTTTGAAGCAGAGGTGCTCATGGGGTTCCTCACCTTTTTTCTCTGCCTTTGCGCAAACACAGCAGTATTTATTTCTGACACCAAGAAATAATATTTTGCCAGTGTGCTTTCCAATTATTACAGCCTGAAAAAAGATATGGAACAAATAAGTTTGTTGAACCAAAATAAAGATATAGTCTTTGATACAGATAGTATTATTATTATACAAAAGATTGAAAAAACAAAGTCATTAGATTGATACTCACGACCCCCGAAGCTGCATTATAATTATGACCATACGATCTGTGGCTCCATCCGCCATCTAGATACACAGTGATCCACGGAACTCCGTCCACATCTAGGGCATTGGTGGTCACAGCATTGTCATATTCTTCCTTGCCAGCCTCTTCCATGCTGTCCCAAAGGGTTTTTTTCCAATCGTTGGCAAGTTTCAGTTCCAATTTGTGGTACATTCGATATGACAATGGTGGTATGTTCATGATACTTAGAAATTCGGTCATTGTTTTAAATGTAGTGCCTCCACTAAATGTGGCCCAAATACAGGCATAATTTAATTGAAGCCGGATTTCTTCAGTACCTTTTATATTGCAAATATTACATATAGTGATAACATTTCAGTATAGCTAATATTTACCTTTCTGTGTACGACATTTTGTTTGAAAGTTGCACATATTACAACATAAAACAATGGTGCTGACCAGTCCATTGCGAATTTCTCTGTGCACTTTCACTAGTCCAAGGGTACATCTTTGACTATGTTTGAATTGAAGCTCCATACAAATCTCTGTTACAGACTCCAAATCAACAATTCTGTTCCCTTGGATAACTGTCGAGTCTGGTCGTGGTGTTCTTTCAACTTCTATAATGTGTTCATTGACTCTGAAAACGTGTAAAAAAATAAAAAGATGTACCTAACTTTTTATGAATATTTTATCTTACTCATTATATTCCTCTTGGCTTATAAATGAGAACTCATGAAGCTGTTCATCAGGCAAAATAGACATTGCTGGGTCTTGCTCAGATTGTAGAGGGTTAGCGCCAGAAGTAGATTGATTATTTTCTTCCACGAGGTTGCTAGAATCATATTTATTAAAAATCTAAAAAGATAAGTACTAGTTTATTAGGCTTACATGTCAAGGGGGTCACTGATGCCAGTTGAAATTATTTCGTCCATGATAGGGGTCTCATGCTCATTTTCGTAACACAGTGATTCTCTAAAGAAAATTTGAAACCTGCTTGTAATGTGTGTATTTTTTTCTCATGAATAAATTTTGACACTTACATAATAACGCAGTTGTTCTCTTGGTCTTGGGATACTGGTGATATCATATTAGATAAGAGTGTGTTTGTGTTTTCTTGATCTTGGGTCCTACAAAATTTTAAAAAAAAAAATACTTTTTTGCAATATATAGTTATGTATGTTTTTCCTATTATCAGCTTGCTCGCCTCTTGCACCTACAAAAGCTGCTTATTGGGGGCAACCGAAAAAAGCAATATAATTTCATTGTAGAAAAACAGTTACAAACTGAGTACGTCCAGAAATCGAAGTTGTAATTTACCTCTTTGAACACACTGAAGAACACCTGGCTCTAGAGCTTTCACCACCTGCATTCCTGCTGGCATAGGAATGTTCTCGCAAGACCAATCTGTAATGATGAATAATGTAGATGTAGAATAAATTTATTAGTGTAGGAAATAGAAACCAAAATTTTCAAACACTTTACTGCTCTAGAATTTAGTTTCTTCTTTCTAGTAAAAAAGGAAATCGGTACTTACATTTTTTTTCTAAAAAAACTTTCCCGAAGATGCTGGGCTCTATTGGTTTTTTTAGAAACATAGTAATTTTCTTTCACTTTACCCATTATTTCACAAAAGAAAATCACAAAATATAAAAAATAATTTAGTGAAAATTCCTTATAACTTGTACGTACGATGCACGCAAAAGGCAAGCAAGAAATAATCACAAGAATCGCCTTTTTCACTCTTCCAAGTTTTTCACTGACCTTGGATTATTTGCCATAAAAAAAAATTACCCGGCAAACTAGTTCAAAATAAATTTCATTTATTTATCGCCAAAGTTCTAACGACAATCGAAACAAATAATCGCGCTAATGAGTAAATGGTTTTCTTTGTCTAATACCAAAAAATAGACAAAGACAAACATAGGTCATCAATAGTTGTATTCCTTTCAAGAGCTTGAAGCACTCGAGCTACTCGCTCCGGTGTTCAGTCGCATCCGATTTGCAGGGACAAATGCGTGGTGCAAGAAACACTTTTCGAAAGGAATAAGCGCGTGAAGCCCCGGAGCTGTTCCGGAGCTCCTCCTAGGTGTGAAAGGAATACAACTATTGAGAACCAATGAACTATTTTTTGTCTTATTTCAATTACAGTAGAAGAAAGAAAGAAAGTACTGTATATGCGGCGTCAAAAAACAGTCGAGGCCAATCAAATCTTTGTAAAACCAATTGTTTTGAACTCCTATATCAGTTTTTTCGGATCGAAGAAATTTCTCTACTAATTCAATTCACTACCTACTTACCTACCTATTTTTTACATACATATTTATGAATATCATTAGTTGTATTCCTTTCAAGAGTTTGAAACACTCGAGCTACTCGCTCCGGTGTTCAGTCGCCCCCGATTTGCAGGGAACAGATGCGTGGTGCAACAAACACTTTAGGCGTATTTTAGCGACAGGTAAACATCATACTACACATACTACGATTTATGACGTCATAGTTACCCAAATAACAGGTGGAGTGTATTTGACAAGGGTCTAAGAGAGGACGCCATGATCGTTGTTTATTTGGATTTGTTGAATTTTGCAAAATTTTGCGTTTTCGAGTTTCAATATTATTTCTCCAGTGAAGATTTTCGATAGATTGTGGTATTTTTGAATTTTATGGGAACCCTATGCCAAAAAATAAATAAAATTACACTTTTGTGCACAAGTGAAGATTTTTGTTTTTTTTTTGCAAAAAAACTCACAATAATAAAATCACAGAAAACCATGGCAAAATGAGGAAAAACAATCCTCTATTTATTATGGAAAGAATTGTGTCGGTAATCGTAGCGTAATCAGCTGATATTTTGCCCATATGCTCATTTTTGTGTATTAGAAAAAGATGCACTGACATACTACAACCAGTTACTATCCCTCGTAGGATGGTTACATGTTTACAGCCGAGTTTTATGTTGTGTTTTATGTTGTGACGTCATAGTATGTTAGCCATGATCGCTAAAATGTAGTATCCCAAGTAAATACAACATACTACTGGGTTGAAACTCTCGCTAAAATACGCCTTTTTCGAAAGGAATAAGCGCGTGAAGCCCCGGAGCTGTTCCGGAGCTCCTCCTAGGTGTGAAAGGAATACAACTATTTAGAAGCGTTGCAAAAATCCAAAATAAAAAAAAAAAATGAAAATTTGAAAAATTGGCAAAAAATTATACCTACTTAGTGGAAATATTCCGAAATCAATACAAGGCAATTTCTTCATACATAAAAACCTGTTCTATTCCTAATAAAGTAAAATAGGAAAAATAAGTATATCAAGTTTGGTTGGGCCAGGCGAAATAATAATGGCAATTTCCCGAGCAATTCCCATCAGTCAATCAGTGCGAACTGAGTGAAAAAAGTTGCACTGATTCTGCAAATTGAAATCGCTATTATTTCAAATCTTGGCGCCATCTATATTTTTTTTTTATAACTAAAAATCTAATTTGTATCGTGTGCATGGGAGCGATGTTGCCCCCTTAAGTATATTTATTATTTTTCCCTATTATTTTGTTTATCAAAAAATGTTCTATTTGTTCTTTTTAAGATTTAAAAGTTGACAAAAAGAATGATAATAGAAAATAATATTTTAAAACCATTTTTATTTTTAAAAAATGCATGCATGGGTTGACTTTGGTACATTGAACATCTTGGCTGCTTTTTCATAAGATAAACCCCTACTTCTTGCATCGAGGGCCTTCTGGAGATCTTTTTCACTATATTTAAATTTAGGCTTTGTTGACATAATGGTTCTGAAAAAAAAGAAATCGTGGTTCAAATTCCCTAAGTTTCCTACATATATTTCCAATTTATTAGTAAATGACACCTATAGGGGCCAGTGTTTGACCAAACATATATAATAATTATTTTACAGAGATTATTCCTACTTAAGTGCGGTCAATTACTTTCGTCGTTATGAAGGATGTTTAATAAAACAGAAAAGATACAAACATTTGCATTATGTTTTATATTAGGCTAAAATATTTACAAAACTTGAAGCCTGCTAAAAAACTCAATGTTTGACCTGTTTTTGCCCAATAAATGACCAAAAAAGAACCAGTTATTGACTGAACATTTAAACTGCATGTATCTTATTTATAGAGCATACAATTTCGGTCGAATACTAAAACATTTAAAGGGGAAGATATAATGAAAAAAAAAATGATATTAAATTTTATTCTATTATAAACCCATCTCCAATAGTTGTGAGCTAATAAATCTCATAATTTCTCCAGTATTTGACCGATTGGTCAAACACTAATTTTTATTCAAATTTAGAGCTACCAGTTTTTGACCGGCTGTATTTTGACAAAAAAATAAATTAAAGCGGTATTTTTTTGATATAAACAATAGATAACATTTATTAGAACACCGACAAACAAAAAAAAAAATATAAAAAATGAAAAAAGAGATGAATAATATTACCTTAATTAGGAGAACTTCCTAATTCAAAAATTACACTTCTTAAGACGATGTGCACAGCCTGTGGTAAACTAAACAACAAGTACCACACTCTGGTATGACAAAGCGAAAGTTTTGCATAGTAGGGGGCGGAGAAAAAACTTCAGGCTATTTATGAATAGTTTCATACTCCTTAAGATATTCCTAGAATTCTTATTTTTCACATTTTTTCACGAAAACGGTCAAACACTGGCTGATGGTCAATTACTGGCGTTTTACCCTAGTAGGTATTTTTAATAACCAATTTTTCCTCTTTACAGAACTGAATAAGCAGATTACCCTGTTCGTTTTTCTCACCAAGACCAAAATCACCCTTCACACCACCCACTCTTTCTTTTCCCACTTTCGCATTGAAGTCACCCATTACGATGGCTATTTCTTCAGACTTCAACAAGCTTAAAACTTCATGGACTTGTTCGTAGAGTGCCTCTGGCTTATCTGCTGTGGGGGCGTATACCTGAACAAAATTAAGATTAGTGGGTTTCACATGTACTTGTAAGAGGATGATTCTGTCTGAATAGGCAACAACATTTCGTACGGATTTCTTTATTTTTTCAGTAGGTAATTAGAAATCCTACTCCGTTTAAGTGGGTTTGGTCTGAATTTCTAGAGTAGTGGAAAGTTATTCCCTGCTTATCACACAGTCCACTATTGGGCCATCTACTTTCGCCAATTCCGAGGATGTCGATATTGAGTCGTTGCATTTCCTTTATGTCATTATCAAGTTTGCCAATACCAAAAAGAGATCTCACGTTCCATGTATCTATTCGGTTATTAACCTTCCTCATGTCAAGCCAGGGGTTTTCTTAGCACCCTCTGATGATCGAACATCTGCTCGGGACTGAGGGCCAAACTGTTTTTGTTTCCTGACATAATAAAGTATTTTGGGCAAAAGGACGTCCTGGGGAAAATAATGCGGTAGTTTCCCATTTGCTTTCCGCATCGCAGTACCACAGCCCTCTAGCTGCTTCAGCTTCGCCTGTGGAATTCCAGTGATCGAGTCAATTTCAGGATAATTTCTTTATTGTCACGAGTTGGTAATGGATGATCGCTGCTGCCCTTCATATTGCTAGTTTTGGTCCACCCCGGGTATTTCATTTCTCTGGTACCACCCATATCTGGGAGGCTTTCCCCTATCCGCCACCTGGAAAGGCACCCGATGAGGGACTACCAAACCCGAACACGGGCAGATCATTTAATAAAAAAAGTTTTATCGTTAGCTTATCTACCCTAATAAGAAGTCGAAATAATTAGTTTTGGCTGCGTTTCTCTCCAGTTGGAGAACATAAATTATCTAAAGTACGAAACTTGCTAATAGAGAAGATTGTCTTTATTAATATTGTGAAATTCAAATACAACAATTAATGACAAACTTTTAGCGGACTGTCTGGATACAAGCAACGGGCATCCAAGCCTAGTTACGAATGAAACTTTAGCTAGGGAAAATAATTAATACATAATATATTAGAGAAAAGGACCAGACATTTTCCCATCAAGATTCGTATGTACATAATGCAGGTAGTATTAAAATCTGTTGTGCTTCATTCCTAAAGTATTCATCCGCAACTTACAATGAGACCGGTTCAATGTTGATTGACAGCTACCTCCCTGTTAACACTAAACATCACCGTCAAAAATAAAGGAACCCTCTTAATCGTATAACAACGTTTGTCAGCATGGTGTCAAGATCTTTTATGTTGATATTTTGCTCAAAGTCCGAAACATAATTTCGCATTTTGATATTTAAAGGTGTTGACAATGACATTGTTCTGTGCGCCTCTACTCAGAGAATAATAGTCTGTAAGTTGATACGATTATTGAATACGTTTAACTTTTGAAATAAAATTTGCATTTTCGAATCATTGAATGTGCTTATTTTTTTTATGTAATTTTGTAAGTATTCTTTTTCCTAGTCCCATTGTGTTTTTATATCCTAGGGGCCCTATATTTAAAATATTCATTTATTTATACGTATTTGCATTTCACAATAATTAAAACCTACCATTTTTCATTTTATTCGGGAAAACTATATATTTTTCCAGTTTTATTGTTTTGCGATATTTCATTTATGTTCAATGAATATAGATTAAAAGTTAATATGTAGATAACGCATGTCAAGTATGGGCTTTATTTCAGATACCTCTTGTAGGTACGTATTAAAAAAAAATTCTATACGGAAAAATTCTATAATTCTGTTTTGTGATGATATAATGGTATTGGCCAATTTTTTTTTTGCTGTTGTACGCAACTTTTACAAACTGGAATCCTATATGGTCAGAAATAGTGCAAACTCGAAAATGAAGACTAACCAAATCTCAAAACAAGAATGGAAGAAATATTGGACGAAGTATGGTTCAGGAACAGAAACTCCTGCGTTGGTATATTTCTTGTGAGCATGTTGGTGATTACAATAAATAGTTCTTATTCTATTTTTTATTCTAAAACCGTTATTTGAATAAATAACTTTTACCTATTTTCAAAGCCGATTATAAAACAAAAATTAATATTAATGACAAACCCTTGGAAAAATAATTCATTATTGACCACTGATAAGCTTCTAGTTGATGGATGGGCTCAAGGTAAATCCCAAAAACCTAATCCTCTCATGAATCTTTAAACGACCAATGAGTCGTTTCTCATCGATGAAATGTCCGTTTTAAAACCTTCACGATTATAATCAAACATTTATTATTTACATTCAGGAAAAAGCTACCAATTTATAATGATAATACCTTTTGTTAGGGTCTATTGAAAAATGCCCAGCCCCGTTAGAAAAGATGGACAGGAATTTGTTTAGCCACCAAATTTAGCAGTCTCTGAATAAATTAATGTGTTATTTAGGGATAGCTTTGAATAGCTGATTCGACACGAATGGTGGATAACGTGTGGGCGCGACGAATTTCACGTATTAAATTTAACAACAAAAATTACTTTGGATTAGGATTCAATGGGAAATTTATACTATGTGGGTAAATAAATCCCATGTGTAGAGATAAAAATCATACGAAATTGCGAGTTTTGTGGGATTGGGATACACCATTATAATATAGCTAATATATAGAAGTTTCGAATTCATTATTTGATTCAGGTTATGGCCAATAAATGATTGAAAAAATATATCCCAATGGAACTCAAAAAAGGTTTTAAATTATATGTATATTGCTATAAACCTCTCAAGTTAGGTTGGACAAATTGTGCACAATCTCTGCCTGTGATTAGAAAATTTACAGATTGATTTTTAACTCGCAATTAGTCCAATAAATTCGAAACAAATAGGAGCGAATTCTAGAAGCAACGACGCGCTATAAAACGGAGTCGATAGGGAAAAGTCAGTGATAAATTAGACGCCAGTGTCATTTGAATGCCAATAAGTTGATAATCAGATAATTTGGTGGATCGCCAATCGATAGAAATACGGTGAGTTGTGATTCAATATTGCTTGATTGTAGTTGAAACATGGCGTTGTTATAGTGCTAGTTCCATTGTTTATGTTAATGGCTTGAATGAAAAATTATATATAAATACTTTTTGCATAACTGCTTTTTGGCAAATAAATAGTTTCATGCATAATAACTTTCAACTAAAAGCCCGAGAAGCGGTCTCGGGCTTTTATTAAGTTATTGTGCATTCAACTATTTTCCAAGCAAAGTCATGCTCAAAATATGTTGGATAGCTTAATCATATATTATATCACAAGAGGTTTAAATCTAATCGATTAAACTATCTAACATAATTTGAGCATTATTTTGCTTGGAAAATAGTTAAATGCACAATAAATTAATATTTTTTTAAAAGTTATTGTGCATGAAACTATTTGCCAAAAATCAAAATCATGCAAAAAATATTTGGATATACGGCTGGTCAAACATGGACGTTTATGAAGGCAAAATCAAAAATATAGCTACAATATAAAGAGCAGTAGAAGGTTAGGGTAGGTCAGGTCGAAAATGAGTGGGCCTATTACGGTCCTCTGCTGCGACTCATTGGTCTCTCCAATGAACTATGAAGTCCAGGATAGCGGTTGGAAAGATGTTGTTCAGGTTTCTCAGTGGGACAGTTGCCCCACTTAAGATACAATGCCTCAGTCTGCTACCTGCCAGACATTCGCAAAGCATGTGTGCAGCTGTCTCATTATAGCCTGCACTCAGCATCATCTGCCAGTCCAACCCTGTTCATGTGGTGTTTTAGCCTACAGTGTCCGGTGTAGGAGCGGATTAGGGTTATCAGCTTAGTTCTGCCGAGCTCCAGTATCTTCCAACAGATCGTTGTATCACTGGTTGTTTTATGATTGAATTTGCCTGTGTCATCCCTGGCAGCTATAGCCAATGTTTGTAGGCTTTGCTGCCCGCCCAGGTTTCAATGGTTTGATTTGCCATGTTATGGCCAATGCCCAGCACTGGCTGTGGCCCTGTGAACTTGGTTTCGGTCCCTTCCTCTGACAAGGAGATTCGTCATTTCGCTGCTCTCAAGGCAAGCGTGTCCCAGTATCCAGATTACGGTAACCTTCCTTTCCTTCACTTATTTGCTTAGGGCTTCCTGACAGCTTCAGTCTGTTCTTGAATTACAGTAGGTGGAGCTAAGTGCCTTCAGATCCGCTTGGCTGTCGGAACATATTTTTAAGGTTAAGTGAGTTTGAGGTCGATCCTGCAGCCTCCTCATACTCATTACAATGGATGTACTTCCGCAGATGGTTGCATTTCTCCCTAGACTGATGGATACCCTAGTTTTCGGTTTCGCACCATAAACGCCTGCTCCCACCCCACTGTCTGTCTTCGATTCATCCGTGGACAGACAAAGATCTGCTTTTATTTGGGCATGCTCATTCTGCACCCACTCTTCAGTTCTTGGGAAAGTCACTGTGTAGGGCGCTTGTTGTGAATATTCTTGACATAAGGTCCGTAGGCATTCCCAAACCGCTATGTGTTTTAACAAACTCCAGCAGTTTGGTGCCTTCTACGTTCCCTTTGTCATCTACTGGATCTCTGTTCGTGTGGTATATTCGTAGATTGTTTTTAGGGCCTTCCTTTCCAGATAGATATGAAAAGGGAGAATTTCTAGGAGAAACTCCATGACTGCTGTTGGCGTAGCGCTAAAAGCTCCTGTTTTTGCCAAACAGGCCTGTCTTTGTAGTACGTTGAGCTTGGTTTGGGTAGTACGCTGTTCTCCCTGCTCCTACCAGACTACTGAGCCATATCTTATCATTGGTTTGATGACCAATATATATTTGCTTGATCTCAATTCCCCATGATTTGCCATAGATCCTGCAACAGGTCTATAGTGAGTAGCTAGCTTTCTGTTTTATTTTCGTCAGATGGAAGTTCCAGGTAAGCCTTTCATCTAGAGTAATTCCTAGATATTTGTCTTTATTTGCAAATGGTACCACTACCGCTCGTAGGTTAATACTTTCGCTGCGAATATCAAATGTGATCTTTCCCAAGGAGCTGTCGCACATAGGCGACATCACCACTAGACTCTGAATTTAGATGTCCAGAGCGGATGTCTGCATTGAAAAAAAAATCCGTTATTTCAATACTATTCTAACACACTGACAAAAATTCGTTCACTCTCCACCAATGCTAAATTTGTAGAGAATATACAAAGCAATGCATACATTTGAAGCACATAGGCGACACGCGCACTAGTGTACGTTCGCTCATGTCACCTATGAGCCACATGCGCAGCGAAAATGTTAAGGGATGTCAGATGGTCAAGGTTCCTTTTCCTTGCGAAGGGAACTACAGTTACTACAGTGATTTTGTGAAGATTTATTGACATATCCTCACTCTCGCACCATGCAAGTATTGTGTCTATAATTTCCTGAAAGGTTTCGAAGAGTCTACGTTCCGATTTTTTTTTTTTTTTTTTTTTTTTTTTTTACGGATATGCGCACTCGCAAGGAAATGTCCTATCACGCTCGAGAAGCGGCAAGTGCGCGGAAATGTCGGTGTATGTTGGTCTTGAAACGGTTCAGGTTGTAACCTGCAGGGAAAACCGTCGTAGGGAGTTTATTCCACAGCGATGCTGTTCTCCAGAGATATGAATTCTGATATAATGAGGTTCTTGGTGCCTCTAGTTTGACAGTAAATTCATGGTTACCGTCTGTTTGACGGGTTCGCCTGGTAGGTGCTACTCTCGGTGGAATCATACGTGCCAACTCTTCAGAGCATTTTCCGTGATAGTACCTGTAGAAGAGAGATAAATCGCCCACCGTTCTGCGATGTTCGAGACCATCCAAGTTACGAGTAAGTGCGGGGTCATTGATCAGCTTGATAGCTCGTTTTTGCACGGTATTCAAAAGCATTAAGGTATGTTTGGGTGCTGCACTCCATATATGTGAGCAGTACTCCATAGTTGGTCGAATCTGGGCTTTGTAGAGTGTCAGCAATTGGCTTGGTGTGTACAGATGTCTTGTACGAAATAGCACCCCCAGCTTTTGGGAGGCCCTTTTAGCAATATCTGCCACGTGACTGTGCCAAGACATGTTGGTCTCTGCAATAACCCCCAAGATGTTCAACTGACTCTGTAATGTGACAGCAGTTCCAGATAGCATGATGTTTGGCTCACCGGTGCTGGTCTTTTTTGAAAACAGAGCTGCTTGGGTTTTCTGCGCGTTGAACTCTACAAGGTTTTTGTTACCCCAGTCCTCTATTATCTCCAGGTCGTTATTTATCTGCGATATTTGAGTTAGTCTAAGATGATGGAATTCACGTGCGGAAAGACCTGTGGGTGGTATGAGTGAGGAGACTACATTGCCATCGTCTGCAAAGCAATAAAGTGGATTTACTGTTTTATCTATGAGGTCATTTATGTAAATCAGAAAAAGAGTTGGCGAAAGGATTGCTCCCTGTGGCACACCAGCATTTATTTGGTAAGAGTTGGAGTTCTGGCCATCCAGTGCAACATAAATGGATCTGTCCTTTAGGTAACTGTCAAACCAAGTGCAAAGTTTCGGCGATAATCCCATTGCTTTGAGCTTGTTGAGCAGATTTTCATGCCAAACTTTGTCGAATGCTTTAGATATATCTAAGGCAATTGTTCTTGTTTCACCCCGCAACTCAATCGCTTTTTGCCATAAGTGAGTGACGTATGTAAGTAAATCGCCAGTTGACCTATATTTTCGAAATCCGTATTGCTTATCGTTGATAATTTTGTACTTTTCCAAGTACTTGGTTAGGTGATTGTTCACAACTCTTTCCATTACTTTTGATATCACCGGAAGTAGAGCAATTGGTCTATAGTTTAACGGATCTGTCTTTTTTCCTTTCTTTGGAATGGGTTGTACTGCGGCAGACTTCCATGATGATGGATATACTCCTTGCCTGTAAGACAAATTGAATAATTTTGCGAAAGTTGGGGTGAGTTCGTTGGCGCAATTTTTGAGTACTATTGCGGGAATGCCATCCGGACCCATTGCTTTGTTTGTATCCAGCTTTTTTAGGGATTTTTCCCTAACAATGGCTATGTCGTCCGCATACGCCTGCATGTCGATCTCCCACAATTGGATTATGACCAGCAGGCCTAATGGCCCTGATGTGTGCGTCCAGCACTTTCTCCGGACTTTTCAGAAGGAATGATGTAAGACTTATTGGTCTGAACGATCTAGGTTGATGGTCGGCTCTACATGTCTTGGGTATATACACGGTGTATCAGTTATGAGTACAAATATTTTAACATGAGATAATATGACCCATTTCAAACTAAAACTATCCTATTAACCATTATGGATAAATTGTTAGTATTTTCGGAGTTATCGCAGAATTTGAATTTAGAAAAATGTTAACAACGTGACAAGATTGTACAGATAATATTATCTCTGCCTGGATATAAATGTAAATAAAACTGGTAATAATTTAATAGTTGTTTTTTTTTTGCAAGGAGTTTATTTATTTCCATCTGTTCACGCTTGGTTTGTTATTGGCTTTCAAATAATGTTAATAATAGAATTTTTCTTTTCTTTTTCTCACTTTTCTACTAAAAATGAAAGTGTGCCGTTTTATTAAGTTGGAAATTGCACTCAATGATATTTTTGCACTAAAGATTGAAGAGAAAAATTTAATAATACTTACTCAGCTACTTGCCAAATCCTTATTATGAAAATATTAATTTTTATTAAAAGGTTCTCAAAACACTAAAAATCAACGCTAAAATCAACACGTAGATTTTGTACACTCACACTTCCCGTATCACGCAATCTTTGTGAAACGGGCAGAATGTTCTTTCAGGGGCGCCGTTCTAATGGGAAATCTTTCCCTGTAAATTCTGACGGCTAAATGAGCATTTTGCAACGATTCTGCCTAAACAAGTATCTGCATATTCGAAGTTTGTGAACATTTTATTTTCAAAAAAGAATGAATTACTTGCGTTTCCAATACTTCAACTAACTGACATGTCAAGACAAATCAAGAATAATTTAATCAGTTTAACCCCTATTCTTTTTTGTGCTTTGTTGCCAGATGTTTAGATACCGAATTAGGAGTGAAATTTTCATGTTGTTTTTTCGATTTTATTTTATTGTTGTTGACTAAAAATGCATAATTACTTAATAATTGAATGAACTAAATTTTTTACATATTATGATGATTAAAATTTTCTTTATCTTTCAAATATTTGTCCAAAAATGTCAAAACTTCAAAGGCCTTTTCCTTAAAAATGGTTCAGTTTGGAGGGCCATATTTTCATGTGTTAAATTTTTTTTAGTCAAACCTGATACACCCTGTATACTACCCTTTTCCTTGACCAGCTGGTTGGTATGTGACACCAAGCGAGGCTCGATCTGAATATTCTAATTTATTTAATGGATAAATTAAGCTAAAAAAAACTTAGAGAGGTGAAGCTTATTTAAAAAATAAAAAACAATTTAATCAAGACAAGGGTGATACTAAAACAAAACAAAGACTATCATAAATACCAGCTAAGAAGATGTGAACAACTAAGAAATAAATACCAAAGAACTACAAAAACACAAAATTCTCCAATAGAAATATAGATACTTTGAACAAGATACCGAGCAATTTGCTACAAGGAAAAGAAGAATCCGTAGTACATAATGTCAAAAGGTACCTGAAAACAGAGACCTAGAAGTTTATAAATAAGTGCACTCTATGCTAAAATTAAAATTGTTTTTATTGTTATTGAAAATGTCAATTAAAGGCCTTGGTGCCAGTTCATTGGTTAAGGTCTGTGATAAATGAAAAAAAAAAA
Organism: Ceutorhynchus assimilis; assembly: GCA_917834065.1. Taxonomy (NCBI): domain Eukaryota; kingdom Metazoa; phylum Arthropoda; class Insecta; order Coleoptera; family Curculionidae; genus Ceutorhynchus; species Ceutorhynchus assimilis. The sequence goes on from OU892278.1 coordinate 24,112,600, forward strand.
AAGGTAGCAGGATATCCAGTCCATTTTGGAGTAGAGCCGGAAATTTACCATCCATCCCTGGCAATTTGTGAGGATGGAACGATTTTGTCGCTACTCTTATCGCTTGCGGTTTGATTATTTCATTGACAACCCGCCAGTCATCCCTTCGAGGTCGTTCGACTCGTCCTGCTGCGGGAGATATCAGTGATTTGTCAATTATTTAGCTGCCTGGGAAATGGTTTTCTGCCAACACCTTTAATGTTTCTTTCCTAGAGGTAGTGAAGGTACCGTCAGATCGTTAAATCGATCTCAGGTCCCGTACTGGTTCTCTGCCCAAAGTCAAAGTATGGCCTGAACTGAACCACATAGTGTTTCCATTGACAGATCGCCAATGCCGAATATCCAGGTTCGACCAGGACCCGTTGCAGGACTATCCATTCTTGAGTGTTCAGGCCATGATGCATCCTCAATAAGAAGCACCTCCTCCGGCGTCAGTCTCTCGTCGGACGTATCGTCCGGTAAATACGCCACTCAGATATGAGGTTTTGGGAGGTCCTTTGCTCTGAGGAACCCTACTTTGGATTCTTCCCATAACTGCAGGTGCTCAGACGTCTTCTCCAGCTATCTGAGGCTTTTCTCGTCTGCGCAGGTTATTTGTAGCCATCCAGGCCACATGAGTGCAGCTCTGGAACCTAACCTGCGGATCGTCTTCGTTCATTTTGTTGATGGCCTAGTACTGCCTGCTTTGGGGCACTCAGGTGGACGTGCCTGAAGCACTTGTTAAGGATTACGGGGTGGATTTATCCGACCCTTCCACCCGCAACAATGTCCCGGTACCGTGGCATGTCGGGCCGAGCCTTCTCACACACTGCTCAGGGGTATTACCCGCTAAACTTGCTTGCTAACTCCAGCAGATTCAGAGTTAGATTCACCCCGCTCTTCCTGCTGAATACGTCGGTTGCAGTGCCTGGCTGAATGGGATGATTGTTCCATCCCATGCTGCCCCTGTTTCTCTTCTCGTTGTTTTAATATACAGGGTGTCCCAGCCGAAAGTGAACCATTTTAAATGGTTATAACTTTTAAACCAGGTTTGCTAGCTACCTGAGGTTTGCGCTATTCGATTTCTCTTAGTCTAAAGTTTTTTCCAGTAGGTTGCAAATTTTTTTGAAACTTATACAGGGCAAGTGAAAAAAATCTGTTTTTCAGCATTGAAATTCTCCACTATTTTTAATGGCACACCGTGTATATCACAACGTCAAAAAAAAGAATAATGTTCAAGGTATGCATGTACGAAAAGACATAGTCCCTAAAACTTTAAGTTTTAGCTGTGAAAAATCAAAATCAAAATTTTGGTATTTTTGCAAACGCATATTTACAAAGCTTGGAACTCATGTTTGCCCAATAAAAAGTTAATAAAAACTGCATAAAACTATACAAAATGCTGTATATGTATATGTTAGCGATTCTGTTCCAGGGATTTATGGATCAGTAAATGGGTGACTGACTTGTGTAACATTTCTTGGGGAATTGCTTCAATGACATTACAAATGTTCCGCTTAGGATCTTACAGGCTATTTAAGCAAAGGACCACAGCATCTTTTCTTGACATAACTCCAGAGAAAAAAGTCTGGAACTCTGAAGTCAGGAGAGTAAGGTGTCCATTCTATAGGACCTCCATATTCGTCTTTCCCCAAATGTCATATCTAATGATTCCCTTGCTATTAAAGAATAATGAGGTGGGGGCACGATCCTGCTGGAAATAGATATATATTATCCAAGATACCCTCCTCTCTTAACTGTGGAAAAAAGAACATACCAGTGTATAAAACTTCTGTTATCATCGGTTCATTAATGGAAATGATCTGTATTTTTTCTTAATAGTTGCAGAATAAACTGTTACTTTTGGGGTATCTCTATTTGATGAGTTCCAGAGAAAATACTCTGGAGCTCGAAAAATTTTCTTGGAAATTGTAATTTACCTTAATTGATATCTAACTAGACAGTTAAAAAATTCTTTGTCATAGTGATATCAAGTACCTACAACATGAAGTTGCATGCGTTTGCAAAAATACCAAGATTTCGATTTTAATTTTTTACCTCTAAAACATCAATTTTTAGAGACGATGTCTATTGGTACATGGATACCTTGAACATTCATCTTTTTTTTTTGACGTTCTGATATACAGGGTGTTCCATTAAAAATAGGGGAGAATTTTGATGTTGAAAAACTGATTTTTTTTCACTTGCTCTGTATAAATTTCAAAAAAAATTGCAACCTACTAGTAAAAACTTTAGACCAAGAGAAATTGAATGGCGCAAACCGCAGGTTGCTAGCACACCTGGTTTAAAAGTTATAACTATTTAAAATGGTACACTTTCGGCTGGGACACCCTGTATTTTCCAATGCGGTTTGGTACTTTGTTCCGCTCTTGGGGAGATTGCTGAGGCGTTTCCTTTGTGCGCCTGACAGCTTTTTACATCGGGGGAATTCTCCGTTCCTCTTTTCTGTTTCGTCCTGGGTCCTAATTCTTGAAACAGGGGAGCAGCGTTCCCGGGAGGAAGAGTGTTCCGTCTTTGTTACTTATATTATCACTTGCATATCATTGACAAAGACGGAACACTCGTTCTCCTGGGAACGCTGCTCTCCTGTTTCAAGAATAAGGACCCTGGGATTTTAGCATATCTCTCTCCTGCTCCGAATTGATTGGAGAGGCAATTTGAGCCGATTCTGCGGACTCTACTTCCGTCTCCATTTGTCCCTCTTTCTCAGGTTTGGGGTTATCTCATCCCCTTTATTGTTTTTACTATCTGTTTCCATATTTGGTCCCACGAGTAGCTACGGAAGAAAGGTCCACCACGGCAGAGCCCCGCATGCCGTGGTAAGGCTGGATAATCTGGGATGTGGCCCAGTGTCCCAGAGGCTCCGTTTCGACAACTGATTCCGGGCTCAGCTGCCATTCATCCCTCACCACGGTTTGCTTACCACCTTAGATTAAGCACTGGTGTCTCATTTAGGGTAAGCGCACTACGGAGCTATGATACGTATTTATAGCTTGGATAATAGATGGGAGCTATCATCGATGGTAAGAATTATAACATTGGTTTCAATGTGAACGTGCACATAAAAATTTGTTTTTCGTTGAAAAGTCTGATAGGGTATATGTATAAATATAAACAAAAGGGTTGCAGGGCTTTGCAAATAACCCTACAACGATATAATCTATACCATAACGTTAGTCATCCCAAAGTTATGTGAAATCGACATCCATATTGTATGCAAAGAATTTAAAATAAAAAAGTTAAAGATCATTCCTCAAAAGTAAATATGGCGTCAAACAACTCGAAAAATCAGATTCAACCAGCTGACAAGGGTGGCGCGTAATCATCGACTTGTCTTTAATTTTTCTTAAAATGTATCGAAAATTAGATCGTTCCATTCTCAAATATTGATGAAAACGATCACCAGCATCAGGTTATCTTTTCACATCCTCATGTGGTGATAATCTCCCATTTTTAACCATTTTTGATTAATTGGGTGAGTGTGGTATTCTCTTGGGGGCAAATGCCGCAGAACATACCACTCTGTAACGCACGAACATAAATAATCGTCAACACTGTCCGACATCGCGATCATAAAATGCGAGATGAAGTTGTTTAAAGGCTATAAATTCAGTTTAGTATCACAGCTCCGTTGTGCACACCTACAAGCGCATTTAATTTCAGCTTTGATCTGTCATCCAGGCTACAAGTTTGTATCACAGCTCCATTGTGCACGCACCTTTAGTTTAGCTCTTCCCCCGAAACCTGTTCGGCATGGGTGTTCCTAGCATAAGCTACCGCCGACATAGCTTTCGAGTTCATGGAAGCGCGCAAGCCCCACCGGTTTTTACAAACCCTCGGAATAACCGGAGACGCGTCGATGGGGAAGATCAATGGAAAGTCAAATGCTTAAAATCAAACTAACAAAGCGGAAGAGAAACAGTTGGATCCGTAATAAATAAAATTGGAAGATGTCTCCGCAGAAGCAGCAAGACTAAAATGGAGATTCGCTGGGCATACCTCGAGACGAATAGACCACGATAAATACAATAAACAATAACTATACATTGGAGATCATCATAACAGATCGCCCACGATAGAGAAGCATAGAGGAATGAAAAAACCTAGCGCCAGAGGTGGGCGTTTGGAACTGGTCAGATGAATGAAAAGTGGTCACTGCGAAATAGGCATTTGTAGATTGTAGATTTCTAGGAGAGTCGTTTTGACTGTTACAGCCACTCAGCACTACTATCTTTCCAGATATTTTGTGCCTGACTCTTCATCTTAGTTTGTGTTCAAAAAATTTAGGCTTCTTCTGAAGAAAGCTATTTACTTGTGGGATAGTTCACCTACTTCTTGTCACACGCCTCGCGGCTAATGTGGGTAGGACCTCAGGTTAGGGGTTGCTCTTCAGGCAAACACACAACTACAAAAAGGAGCTTAGACGAAGGTGGTCGCCGTCTTTGGAATTGAATCTGTCATGCGGACCATTAGTATTCGAAAGTAGGCCGCAAGGCGTCTTCACTGGCTTCTTTGGTTCTGCTGAATTCAGAGCGGAAGACCCTGGATATGTTAGCAGAACGACTGCATAATCGGGAACTCTTCTCTATGCCTTTTGACTAGGGTATTTTCCCACTTTTCAAACTGCTATTGTTTTGAGACCTCTAGCCTCCAATTTGAGACCTGGAACGACTTCTTTGGCTCACTGTCCTATACGTATACTCTTGCTCTCATATTCAATAACTCTAAGGCGTGGCCCCTAATTTTTTCATAACTGTCTTCATCTTACTATGTTTTTTAGAAAATTCAACCGTTCCTAGCTTATGGTTGCGGATTTGGAGGACGAACAATATTTCTCGTTTATGTCACGTGTCCTCCTATTTTTGCTGCGAATCCTTGTTTCTATGTCCTATAGAAAGTTTTTTTTTTTCGTGTACCCTACTCAGTTCAGGTAACGACGTATTCACATAAGTGAATATCACTTTTATGAACAACTATCAGTACATTCAAACATCATTCCTAATACAATAGCGACAGTCGATAATTTCATTTAGGCACTTCGATGCTAAATAAAGATGTCACACGCCTCGCGGCTTATGTGGGTAGGACCTTAGGTTAGGGGTTGCTCCTCACATAACTACAAAAAGGAGCTTAACGTATGTCTGCTAATGGGTCCATCACCAAAGGGGCACTACGTAGGTGCGCCACATGATTCTCCCGTTCGGATCTCTATTAACATATACTGGGATGCAACTGGTTGCCGCACGTATAGGTGGCGCTTGCCCTAAGGGCAAGACTCTCTGGGGTAAGGCGACCCTGAAGAGAAGTGTAGCTACTGCTCCTTTAGGTAAGGAGAGAAGGACCCAAATTGGTACCGATACCATGGGCTGCATCGGTTATCATATCCATTTCGTGTAAATATTAGTTTACGCGTTGACCTGCTTAAACTGCTGATTGTCGATGAATCGTGTTCTAATTTTAATGGGTTTTTGATATACAGAGTGGTTTCATTTATAGACCAGTTGACAATACCTCGAAACGAATAGACCACGATGGAATACAATAACTATACATTGGAGATCATCATCACAGATGGCCCACGATAGAGAAGCATAGAGGAATAAACTAGCCCAGCGACAGCAGAGGTGGGCGTTTGGAGCTGATCAGATAAATGAAAAGTGGCCACTGCGAAATAGGCATTTGTAGATTGTAGATTTCTATGAAAGTCGTTTCGACTATTTCAGCCACTCGGCACTACTATCCTTGCAGATATTTTGTGCCTGACTCTTCATCTTAGTTTGTGTCCAAAAAATGTAGGCCTCTTCTGAAGAAAGCTAAAAACTTGGGGGATAGTTCTCCCACTTCTTGGGGTGCTGGCAAAACCTCCTCGGGATACTAAGCTCTCACAGTTGGGCCGGGTATTCCTAAAATATATTATGTTTTGAGGTTTCGCAAAATCTGCAGTTGTCGTCTTCTGCTTTTGCTATTTTCCTGAAGTGATATTTTTACTGAATAGATTCCGGTGCGCAGTCCGATGATCAATCCGATGTCATTTCTTTTCATTGATAGAACCAAGGACCAGATCCTCTCCTACTCTCCACTACTCTCTTTGGAGATGTGGTGATGAACCTATTCGCATGTCGATAATGATTTCTTTTCCCATATGTCCAGTTTATTCGTTCATCTTCAGGCCAATGTAGAGCTCTGGACCATAGTAGAGTATTTCAGTCCCGGCTTTCTCATTGCTACCTGTGCTCCGTAGACCATGCACCCACACCAAGTATGCCTGGTTGTGAATCGCTAGTAATTTTATGGTGAAGGTAAAATGATTCTCCCAATTCTCGCTTGGTGCACTCAAGGTAGATAGAGGATTTTTGCTTCTCCTTCATTCCGTATTAAAAAAAAAAAAACCCTGAATCTTTCGATCATATCTTTTCACTTACAATAAGGTAGTGAAATTATCGACACACTAGCTACTAGGAAGTCAACGAAGGCTCGTTATTCCCTCTCGGAATATTTTAACCGTGAAATACCGAATCAAAATTACAAATGTCCAATTTGCGGATCGATAACTTTGTATGTGTGTGTGGATCGTGGTCTGAACAACCAAGAAACTAAAGTAAACGAGATTTCGTAATAAGCAACAGTAGCGCAAGAACCTGTCTGTTGCTTCGCAGTATTAAGCAAGGAGATGATCGGACAACGTCGTTAAATGATAACTGTAACGCTTAATTAGAGATCTTCAGACCATTGTGTGTAAATTCGAAAATTTACCTGTTTTCTTGGCTTGTCTATCTCATGTTCCTTTATTTTGCAAAATAATACTGTACGGTGAACGTTTGGATTTTTTTTCACTTGTTCTGTTGGCCAATAATTTTTGGCAAAATTTTCAACAAAATATTAAGAATTACTTAAATAAAAACCGTTTCTTGGTAAATCACAAAATCATATTTCATAAATATTTTCAGTAAATTATTTTCTCACATATATTAATGGACCATGAACCACTATAATATAAACCGAAACTCGGTACAGCCAAGAAACTTTGTATATAAACTTTTACAGCCTTATTGTGAAGAAGCTTTATAATCTCGTGTAGTGGCACATGTGAGTGGAATTAAATTTTAGTTTAAGTCTTTCACGATCTTGGCCAAAGAAATATGTTTAAAAATATAATCCTTCGAGCAGGTTGGAAGGTATTAACCATTATCCTACGCCTGCTTTCATGAAATGGTTTCTGGTTTCGACGCAGTAATGAACATTACTGTATTATATTACGGAAATTAACTTTTATGATTTTTTTTTTTTGGCGGTTAACGTAACGAATTTATCGTTTGTTATATCTAAAGGCTGTGCGTATTTCGTAGCATACTTATATAGTAATTTTCTTGCCTGTTGTACAGCCGACAACGTTTATTGAGTGATTAGGGTTTATTCGAAAAGCGATGGCAAAAGCAAACCACATATTAAATCCCAAAGCAATTGGTGTGACATACCCGCATATCATTTTGAGAAAAATAACGCTTTGTAGCAAATCGTATATGCGTGTGCATCGAAAAGTTTTTATGGAAAGTAAGCAATTTTTGGATTAGCGAGAATGCAAATATGCTAAATAGACGTCGGAGTCTCTTTGCTAATGATTTTTGCAAATCTTTTGGATTATGCAACCCGTCCAACCAGTGTCGAAAGTTTCCAAATTTACGTCTTCTGAGATATGCATAGAAATCCACCTGGAAACTCAAGCACAAACGTCTCCAGTAAATTATATTTCTGAAAAGCTTCTTACGGTTTGATTAAAAGAACGGTCACATAGAAATTGTCTTAATCCAGTGCTTAAAAGCTTTGCATTTATTTTAAGTTTACTACGGGATAGCGGTTTCAGCTTACTTTTGCATGAGAGCCATTCATGAAAGATCTACTAACGAGATCTATAATTAATACTGAAACAAAACTACCTTTATTACCTATTTTTACCAGTCATTCTTTGTACAAGTTTTCCAATGTTGATGTCAGTATGTGTTAAACTTCTGTCAAGTTGTCACATTTCTATGGTCACATTATTTCTAATTTTGTAATTACTCTTACTCAATATATTTCTTCATCGATATCCTGCACATCCGTTTTCTTGGCAATTCAGACACTGAGAAGATGGTTCATGTTACAAAACCTTTTATTATAAGAGCTAATCTAAAAAGTACAAATCATTTTTTCTTTATTCAATTTCTAATTGACGTTTTCAATTAAAAGAGATGGACGATAAGTATGAAAACATTCATTTTCCCGCCAACATTTGTTTGCTTGTCAATGTCAATGTGTATTGGGTGTTTAGCAATCCCCTCGTTTTTATTCGAATCGGTGACTTCACCGATGAGTTAGCTATCTTTGTTAGGTGAATGGAAAATGACAATGACCGACATAGAATGGTGGATCCATCGCAGAGTTCCACATGGAGACGGTGGTGGATTATTTTGAAAGCAAACAGCTTCAGCAAACTAAACTTGAACATGGATTACTTTGTATACTTGATAGGCCGTGGATTTCCCTTTCTTTTCCGAGTATCCTTTCTGATTTTGTGTATCCAAATTTTGATAAATGTATGATTTGATGCCTTGATGGAAGTTTATGGAAAGACACGTCCGCCGGTGAATAGGAATTATTTTAATGAATAGGCACTCTACACACAATCACCATTGTTAGCAAAAAACCTTGAAAAAACCGAGGAAATAATAGTTTATTTCAAAAGTCTTGTCTACAAACCACTGTCAACGGCTATCAACCATTGTTTTCATGCTCTTTTGGCATCTGACAGTTTGATGCCAGAGAGAGAGGCTTTTAAATTGAAAAGGTCAATTATTTAAATAAAAACACATATCATAACTAAGGCTATGGTCCGAATATAACCAAACGTTAACCAAAGTAACCGAATCGGTTGACAGGTGGTTACTGAAAATTCCGGTTACTTGAGGAACGCAAACAGGAAATAAAAAATAATTGAGAGAAATTACAGATAAAACCAACAGAACCGCCATTCGATGGCCGGTAACTATCTTGACATTTGGTTAACCAGATTTCAGGAAACCGAGGTCCAAAAGTAACCACTTTTCCAGGAACCAGAGTAATTTGATTACTTTCGGACCGCGAAACCACAACCCTGGTTATATTCGGACCACAGCCTAAGTTTCTCTAAACAAAATCTAGCCAACGCCTTCGTTTTCAAAAAGACCACACGTTTTCAAAATCATTGTCAAACCGTCAAAGTGGCATCTCGGATAGCGTTTTCTTATCGCCTCGCTCCTTGTTCCTAACATTCGGCCATTCCTGCTAGAGTCTGTCCTCAGACTCTTTTAGAGTGGTATCTATAAAATTAAATTAAATTTCAATTTTATTATTATTATTATTTTTTTTTTTGAAAAAAAAATCATGTGCCTCATAGTATGCACAGCTTATAGTCTGGGAGACGACCGCATTTTTTCTACCCCGATCGAGTTATGTGTCCACACTATTATCAATATATAGTATTATGTGCATCTATTAACCTGTATTCCTGCCTGAGAGCAAATGCTGCCGGAAATACCTTTTAACAAATTATTAACAAATTGAAAAAAACGTAACACTACCCCCATCGAGTTATGCCCTAAGTAGGGTATCAGATTGATGGTTTCGATGTCGCCTATCTAAAAAGTCGATCCTGCCTCGTGAGAACTTGCCGGAAAAGGGTGGCAGGACAGCTTATTGGTGCAAGGGCCCGCGGTCTCCGCTTTAACACCTATCAAGCTTTGCACCAAATGTTGTGTCAAATTAAAGGTGTCAATAAGTTGATTTAAGGTCTGTTCGCACAAAAATCACAAACCAGTCAGAGCGAATTTCATTGGTTAGAAACAGTCAGGAAACTAGTTTCAAACAATGAAATTCACTCCTTCTGGTTTGGGATTTCTGTGCGAAGAGACCTTAAATCAACTTATCGACACCTTCAAATTGACACATCATTCACCGCAAAACTTGATAGGTGTCAAAGCTGAGAACGCGGGTCCTTGCCTCAATAAGCTGCCCTGCTACCCTTTTCCGGCAAGTTCTCACGAGGCAAGATCGACTTTTTAGATAGGGGACATCGAGACCTTCAATCTGATACCCTACTTAGGGCATAACTCGATGGGGGTAGTGTTACGTTTTTTTCAATTTGTTAATAATTTGTTAAAAGATATTTCCGGCAGCATTTGCTCTCAGGCAGGAATATGTCCTACACATAATACTATATATTGATAATAGTGTCGACACATAACTCGATCGGGGTAGGAAAAATGCGGTCGTCTCCCTAACTATTAGAAAATCACGTGCCTCATAGTATGCACCATTTTGAAAAAGTATGTGCCTCATAGTATGCGCAGCTAGAAAAATCATGTGCCTCATATTATACACAATTTAGGAAAGTATGTGCCTCATAGTATGCACAGCTTGAAAAATCATGTACCTCATAGTATGCCCAATTTAAGAAAGCAGTGCCTCATAGTATGCACAGTTTGAAAAATCATGTGCCTCATAGTATGCACAATTTTGGAAAGTACGTGCCTCATAGTATGCACAACTTGGAAATCATGTGCCTCATAGTATGCATAGTTTGAAAAATCATGTGCCTCATAGTATGCACAATTTAGGAAAGCATGTGCCTCATAGTATGCACAGTTTGAAAAATCATGTACCTCATAGTATGCACAATTTTGGAAAGTATGTGCTTCATAGTATGCACAACTTGGAAATCATGTGCCTCATAGTATGCGTGGTTTGAAAAATCATGTGCCTCATAGTATGCACAATTTTGGAAAGTATGTGCCTCATAGTATGCACAACTTGGAAATCATGTGCCTCATAGTATGCATAGTTTGAAAAATCATGTGCCTCATAGTATGCACAGTTGTACATGCAAGAGAATTTAATATAGTATGATTGTACTGTTCGCATTGTCCATTAGCTCTGGGCGGAGGTACGGAGTAGAGAATATGTTTAATTCCATAACTTTCACAGAATGTTTTAAATGTATGCAACGTAAATGAGGAGCCTCTATCTGATATTATACGTGTCGATGTACCAAAAATATACATAAGGTCGAGCAGAGTTTTAACTACTGGTTTCACACTTGCCATCCTTTACAGCCTCAATAACGCAAAACTTCGTAAAACGGTCTATTATAACTAAAAGTAAGTAGCTTTTGTTCTTTGTATTCTTTGTAATTTGTGAAAGGTCCCAAGTGGTCTATGTGCATGGTGTGAAAAGGAACAGATATCGTCTCTATCGGGTGTAGAAACCCTTCTTCCTTTCCGCTCGGATTTTTATAGTGAATGCAGGATAAGCAAGACTCAACATATTTCTTGACAAATTATCGAGCCCTTGGAAACCAATAATTCTCATTTATCTTCGTTAAAGTTTTCTCAACCCCAAAATGACCACCCTCATCATGACAAAGTTTACAAATCTGCTATTTACTTGCTCTAGGTACTACCCACAATGATTTGCCATTTTCTTGTTTTCTATACAATTTCTGTTCTTTTACCTCATAATTGTCAAAATACTGTTCCGTTTCTCTATGCTTAACACCATCAATTAATATTCTGCGAATTATAGCTGCTTGATAGTCCTGTATTTGAGCGGCTAAAATCCAATCAGATTCAGTAATGTCAATAACACTCACCTCCAAATATTCACTGATAGGATTTCGACTGAGGGCGTCGACATGTCCCATTTTACTTCCAGCTCTATTTACCACATTAAGATTAAAGTCCTGTATTTGCAACCACCACCTTCCCACTCGTGGTAACAAATCTTTTTTTGAAAATGCACAGCGTTAAGCATTACAGTCCGTAACTATAACAAACTCAATGCCTATTAACACATTGAGTGCCACGGCCATTTTGGGTATGTTTCCCAGAGGGCCACATTTTTTGATATCTTTTGTGTGATTCAACTGTCAAAAGAGGTTTTTGACGTGTCACCCTTATATGGGTGACGTGGTCTGCCAGTTTGTAAGTCGTTCATTTTTTCAGATTATAAGCAGAAAATGTAGAGAATTTTTATTTTCATTTTTTCACTTTCAATTATTGTTTATTTGGTCTCCCATGTTTCAATGCAATACATTCGTAAACATTTTAATTTGCCTAGTTTGTGAGTCGTTTATTTTTTTTTATTATAATTAGAAAGTGAGGAGAATTTTTTTTTTCACTTTTATTTTTTATTTTTTTTGATGATGTTCATGAAAGATCTTTAAGTTTTGCTATTAGAATTATGGTATTTGGCAGTTTTTGAATAAAAATTTATTTCTTTTTCCCACTTTTCCCTTCCATTTTTTTTCAATGCCCGTAGAATATGTAAATTTAAAGATTTCCTAAAACCAAGTATATCACAATGTTTCTCAGGGGGCCACCTTTCAGAATCCCTATTGAAAATACACTGATCGTCGCCTATATTTGTATGACGCTGCCTGGCGCGGAGTTATGCATGCAGGCCATGTCGCCCATATATGTATGACACGGCCCACCGGCAAACATCACTGTCACCCATATATGTATGACGTGGCAACCAATGTGTTAAGTATACTCTAAAGTGCTGTAACGCTAATAGAACCGCAAACGTGTCCAATTCATAGGAATGATAGCGCCGCTATTCTGGGCTTGTTTGTTGTTTGTTTACTGAAATAAGCCACAACAGGAGCTTCATCTTTTATTTGTAATAAAACTGCGCCAAAACCCAAACTGCTAGCGTCAGTATGTAATTCTGTCCTAAGTTTAGGATTAAAAATTGACAACAGTGGTCGAGTGATCAAAACAACCTTAATTTTAGCAACAGCTCCTTTTTTGTTGATCTCCCCAACTAAACGCAACATTCTGTTTAAGCAATCTGGTAAGCAGTTCAATGGTTGAAGCATAATTCTGAACGAAAATATCCCGATAAGCCTAAAAACTGCCTTACTTCTTTGTAGGGTCCTTCATGGCTGCCACAGCTCTTGTTTTCTCTTCACCAGGCTGAACACCGGATTCACTGATTTCTCTTCTTAAATAAGTTATTCTGGACTGCAAAAAGTTACAATTACTCAGTTTAAGAGTAAGATTTCCTTGCCTTAATAAATTTAAAACAATCCTCAACCTAAGTAATGCTTCTTTAATTGTATGAGCCGGAATTATAAGGTCATCCAGATATGCGAAAACAATTTGATTTTAATTTTTGAAATACTGCAGGCGCGTTAGTTAGCCAAAATGCATTCGTGAAAACTCGTAATGCCCTGTTGGTGTAATAAACGCCGTTTTATCAATGGACTCTCCTTCCATTGGTATTTGATAGTATCCTGAAGCTAAGTCCAATGTCCAATGTGAAATACTTATGACCACCTAACATGTCAATCTGTTCATCAATCAAAGGTAGAGGAAATCTTTATTTTACTGTGACAGCATTCAAACGCCCATATTCGATATCTACACATTCTATAATCGCCTGTTTTCTTTTTCACGAATACTGGGCTAGCATATGCTGATTCAGAATTTCTTATAATTCCATTGCATAACAGTTCTGTTAGTAGTTCATCAAGAATTTGTTTCTCATAAATAGCCATTCTGTATGGATTATAAATAATCTACCGGTTCATCGGTATTGCATGTTATTCGCATTTTAACAATATCCGTCTTGCCCAATAGGGATGTTCACAAATTAAAAAAATCCCGTTTAACAATCATCAAAAACTACAAAATTTTTCGAAAATCAGAAAATTCTTTATATAAGAAAAACGGAGACGAAATATTAATATTCGTTTAAACGCACGAAACGCTGTCTGACGTCACAATGCGTAACAAGTTAGCGCGCGCAAGTACTGTGGCGCTACTTTCTACTTGGATCAGCCTTTTGTGACGTTGCTTTTGAGATTTTTGTTGGCAATAAAGAATATTATTATTAATATTACTCTTAATATTATTATAGTTAGGTTTTAATTTAACGAGAGAGTCTGCTTAACGTTTAACAAGTATTTTGCTGGTGCTGCTATCTCCTTCGTGTCGATCTCTGTGTTAGGGTTTATCGTAATTAGGGTAGAAAAGGTACTATGGCTAAAATAGAAGAAGGGTTTCAAAAAGTTGATTCACATAATCTGTCAACTGTGGACGTTAATATGGTATCAGAATTTTTGGTCGTGTCAAGACTCGAATCGAATCTGCCTCAGGTGTAAAAGTAAAACAGACGTATTAGTAGTAGGCATAGCTGAATTTGAACAGTGATATATTCCTAGCTATTTACCTATAACAAATGCGGAAAGTTATACTTTTCCGCACGCAACGGCATTTGAACGAACGACGCGCCAGCGGAATTCCTGCAAGCCGCAAGTTCGGAAAACATACTCTACGCTCGTGTTAGGCACATTTTTTCTACGAGCGTGTGGAATACGCGTCTTCACGTACCGATTTGCGTGCAAAAAGTACCACATTTCCGCACCTCGTAGGAAAACACACACGTATAGGTACCACTTTTTTCGACTCGGTTTAACTCAGTGTTGGTAGATCGGTGTAGTTGAAATTCCCTATACAAACGCCAAAAACTCCCTAGATTGGTATAAAAATCCCTAGTTTCAGAATATATTCGATTTCTAGTATGGGGGAATCCCGAATCCGAACCTGGAAATCATTTAAAACTGTCAACAACTATAAGCACTACAAGTAGATGAATGTAAAATCTGAAAACAACAATTGGACGACATATTTGTTTCGTATCTTTCCTCTATTTGTACGCGTTAGAGAGAGATATTCGATCTATGCAAGCAACCTGCAATAGAGATTATTTCTCTTTTCTCTCTCTAACACGTACTAAGTAGCATAAACGGTGTATTTTCATTATGATATTGTTATTTTTCATAAATAAAAAGCATAATCCGCGTGTTGCTAAATTCATCAAAATGGTGCACCGCCACGGATGCGGTGATTGAAATTCACCAATGCCACAGCTTGTCAAACACTGTTTAATTTAACAACACTGCTTTTTCTACCATTCCACCACGGTGCCTTCACCAGCTGAATTTAGCCACACGCGGAAAATGTATAAAAAATGCTAAATTATTTTCCATTTTGCCCTAAAATAATACGGGAATATAAATTCAAAAAATCCCTAAATCTGGCATAAATTTCCCTTTTTCCCTAATTACTGAAAATTTCCCTAAATCTAGGGAGAAATTCCCTAATATACCATCACTGGTTTAACTTTGTTTGAGTCTCCCATCATTACACAAACACAGATAATTAGAGTGAATGAAGCTTCTTGGGATAAAGCAACAGTCAGCAACACAATAAATTCAATGTGAACAAATCTCGCTAACGCGCCAGCTGATTATTCATTCCGCACAGTGACGTCACAAACGCTACTCTCGCCGCAGGGAGTCGTTTTGCTAGCCTCGCTAATATCGTTTTTTTGTTTTCGATTTATCAGAAAAAAATAAAGGGTTTCTAGATATTTTAAAGCTTAATACGTTTTTTGTGGACCTAAAACCACCACTTTTTATTGCAATTGAAAAATAGTGAACATTCCTATTCTCCAAGAAGATATTCTGTCTCTATACTCAGTTAACAATTTCTGGACAAGATGCTTTTCTTCAATACTCACGTCACCAAAGTTTATCAGGTTCAGACTTAATTGCGTTTTCATCATACTATTCACTTCCAAATTTGAGATATTGTTCAACCAGAATAAATTATTGATCTTGTACATTGAAACTTGTGGTTGATTCAAATAATCATTACCTAAAATTTAAACATGCATTTTCAACTATAAAAGCATTAACTGTTTCAAAAGAATCATCTAAAGTCTGTTTTTTTTTTAAGATAAAAGTCAAAATGACATTATGTTGGCAATACAATGTAAAATTGTCAAAGCTCCCAAATTTTTTATGTAGAAAAGGCTTGTGTTGCCAACCTAGTTACTAAATTTTTGACTTGGCTTGACTTAATAAAAAAACAAACTTTACTTTAACATTTATTGTACCTACCCATCACTACAATTACCCATAAAACTCTTTAAAAATACATCATTTTCCATCAGAATTTTGGAAAGTCTTAATTTTTCAGCAATGGATTTTTTTATTAATGTGTAAGAGTTAAAATCGATTAAACAATCTTGATCCCTTCCTGTTTGGGTTTTGATGATCCTGAATTAGTACTATCGAAAACACTTTTCCTAATTTTATAACTTGACTGCTGATTAGCGAGATCTAAATAATTTGGCAAAAGTCCTACTGAAATTTGCTGCTCGAGCCGATAACTTTAGACATTCATTGTTAATACCTTCAATTCTGAAATCAATAACATTATTGTCACTAATATCCAGATTCATTTTTTCTTGACCTAGCCAATTTTTCAAAACAATAATCTCTCAACTTTTGATTTGGAAGTTCTTCTTTGGAACCACTTGGTGACCTTCCACATTTTCGTTTTTTTATTGGCTTTTTGTCCTTTTTCTTCGGCTCTTTCACACTCGAACTGCTCGATGGTGTGCTCGACCTTTCAGACTTTTTTTGTTCACGATCTCACTTCTGAATTGTTACAAAACCTTTTACTCTAAGAGCTAATCTAAAATTACAAATCTTTTTTTCTATATTCAATTTCTAATTATTTAAACAAAAACACATATCGTAACTAAGTTTCTCTAAGCAAAGTCTAGCCAACGCCTTCCTTCTCAAAAAGACCACACGTTTTCAAAATCTTCGTCAAACCGTCAAAGTGGCATCTCGGATAGCGTTTTCTTTTCGCCTCGCTCCTTGTTCGTAACATTCGATAGAAGAAACACTTTATAGAACGTAGAAGTTCCCAATCCCCACTACATTGGCGCCCAAGGTAGCATTCTTTCAGGAATAGTGTGTTTTTCCATTTTAGACTGTCTTGAAGTGTTTTTCGCGTGAGCTCGACACTATTCTAGTTCAATTTGTGACATTATTAATTGCTGAAGAGACATTATTTCATTTGAACACTGGTAAAATCAGTGTCATTAATGTGTTTTGGTCATTTTATATTTATAGGGTCCAGAAAAAAAAAAAACGAGGAAGAGTTACAATGCCTGGTATAGTCCAACACATACCATTTTAAAGTCACGTGATTTTTCTCTATCCTTGTTGAATACATCTCAAACAGCGGTGATAGTAAAATTGACAAAAAAATTGCTGTCTAATTATTGTTCATAAAATTCTTACCTGAAATAGAATCCGTCACTGTCATGAATTAGTTTGTCAAAGTTATTTTAGAAAATGATACAACGAATAAACACAGCTAATAATTTTGACTATATTAACCTTTTTTCAACTCAAAAATATGCAAATAGAAAACGGGTACCCAATTCAAGTTCAGAATGTATTACAAGGGGCAGCAGAAGCGACAAAAGTGAGTCTCGCAACAATTGCAAGTATTAAAAAATTCTCATCTGATTGGTCAATACTACTTCAGAAACGCGTTTGTAAAATGCTACTGGGAACATATCTTAAAATTCAATAGTCATTAACCAAAGTAGCTTTTTGTAGGTGATATCAATGACATAATCAACGAACATACGTTTTTGCCACCAATATCATGTGACTTTAAAATGGTATTTGTCGGACTATAGTGATCATCCTGGCGGCATTATAGGTTAGCTGGTATACAAAGTGTCAATGTTGGTAATCAGCAGGTAACAGCTCCTGGACAAAACGTAAGTAGGTACAGTAAATTTTTCTGCTTGCAAGCCACGTTTTGATGGTAATACCGACGTTAAAGCGTTTATTGATGCTATCACTGTCTACAAAGACTGCTTAAACATTGAAGATGCTCACGCAATAAAAGGACTATCCATGCTTTTAATTGATTCCGCTGCTACATGGTGGCAAGGCATAACATCTTCAATGGATACATTTATTGTCCACAAGCTGATGAAAATACTGATATTTTTGTTAGTAAATGTAGAGCTCTTCTATCATATTTGGAAGGAGATTCGGCTGTTTCTGAGCATACACAGCTAGATATGGTATATGGGCTTTTGAATATGCACATAAAAGATAATGTTCAACGAGATCAAATTAAAACTTTCAAGGATCTCATAGGAAAACCTAGAGTTGTCAAACAAACTTTATTTGATAATATCGCTAATGCAAAAACTAAGCAAAATATTCAATTCAACGATCCCATTACAGAATTATCGCAAAATTCGAAAGTTTAGTGTTTGTATTGTAGAAAGTTCGGTCATGTTAAAGAAAATTGTAGAAAGTTAGCTTACAAAAATGCTCAGTCTGAAACTGAAAAAAAAATCCCATGAATCTTCTATCAGACTACCTGTTAATTCCAATGCAAACATCTTGAATAGGAATTCTATGCAAAATCTAAGTGTCGCAAATACTTCTAGTTTGATGTGTTATGATTGCAAGAAGCCTGCTTTTATAAAAACTAATTGTTCTAATTGTTTGAAGACTACCGAGATGATATACCTTATATAAAGAAAGAACTGAAAGTCACTCTTGCTGATGGGGAAAGTACTTAAGTTGAAGCCTACTCCTTTGATGTTGAAATAATGCTTCACGATAGAATTCATCATATTTGTGTCATATCTTCTGTGTCAGAACATCATAACAGCAGAACACTTCTTGGCACATATTTTTTGAAACTAGCCAATATAGTGTTGGATATGCCCAATCATTCGTTTTTATGGTGATTCTCCTGATATTAAATAGTCCTTTCTTTCTGATAATGTCGCTATTAATAATCTAGAAACCTCCGATGCGATCAAAATCTCAGAAGATTTTTTTTTTCAATAAAAAGAATAACCTTTCCCATGAACAAAAGGATGTTCTTCAAAAATTACTTCAAACTAATTTACATATTTTTAAGTCTAGTAGTCAGCCTACTCCTTTTGTAGAGCATTCTATTAATCTCATAGATGAAACTCCGACTTCTCTACCTCCGTATCACATTTCTGAACTAAGAGAAGAGCAACTGCTAAAAGAAATTGATTAACTCTTAACCGATGGAACTATAGAAGAGTGCGAGTCTCCATATGCTGTTCCTGTGGTTCTTGTTCCAAAGAAAGATGGTGGCATTGAGTTGACTGTTGATTACCGCAAGTTGAATGCAAAAACAATAGCCGAAAGATACCCCTTGCCTCGTGTTGATGATACATTACATGCTGCAAAGAAAACCCGTTTTATGACAACTTTGGATATAAGACCTGGTTATCATCAAGTATCAGTCAAACAATCTGATCGAGACAGAACTGGTTTCATTTGTCCTTTTGGAACTTTCAGATATACAAGGATGCCATTTGGATTACGAAATGCTCCGTCCACATTTCAAAGACTAATTGATAGATTTCAAGTCCAGAATCAAGATATTAACATATTAGCGTCCCTCGATGATATAATTAATTATTTTATCAAACTAATTTGAAATTTATGTTAGTGATTCACAAAAAGTTTTTGATCGCTTAAAATTATTTGAACTTCAGTTAAACGGTTCGAAATGCAAATTTTCTCGTTCTTCTGTCAATTACCTCGGTCATGTAAGAACTTCTTCTGGTATTGCTCCAAACCCAGATAAAGTTTCTGTTGAAGTTGAAGAACTACTTTCTTTTCTACAAACTTGTTTCTAGTTTCGACTTTTTATAAAAAACTTAGCAGAAATTTCAAAACCTCTTACTTTTATCACTAAAAAAAAAGAAAGTTAATTGGATCTGAAATCTGAAATCGTTTTTAAAGTCTAGCCCTTTTCTTCAGCAAGCTAACCCTAATAAACCATATATTCTCAAGACGGATGCATGTAGCTATGCTATTGGTGCATGTTTACTCCAGGGGGAGGGATCAGAAGAAAGACCTATAGAATACGCCAGTCTTTTATTGACATCAGCTGAGCAAAATTACAGTATAATAGAGCAAGAAGCCCTAGCAGACTTTTGGTCCGTGACTGATAAATTTAGAGGCTATTTAGAATGTGCCAATGTTATTGTCAAAAGTGATCAGCCCTCGAAATGGCTTATGACACTCAAATCACTTTCAGGCAGATTAGCAAGATGGTCTTTAGCTTTGCAATCTTTTGATTTATGTATTGAATATAACCTGGGAAAGATAATGTTGTTGCTGATATGTTATCACGCCCTGCAATTCCTGCAGCAAAAGCCAATCTTGTTATTGTTCATTTACCTAGACAAAAAGCAAATCAGATCAGACGTGAATAAATGAATGACCCAGATCTCGATAAAATAATCTAATGTTTTGAAAACTCTGATAATGGTTCTAATGTTGATTTTAAAAGATGGACTGAGAGTGGCTACATCATGAACTGTAGCGTACTATACCGTTATGTCCCTGAATTAGATGAAGATGAAGCTCGACAAGTAGTAGCAAAATCCCAAGTTCCTCAAATCCTACATCCTCAAATGAACTACATTGGCGAAGTACCACGATTCTCCATTAGCTGGCCATTATGGTGTATAACGTACTTATCAAAGAATTGCAAGTCATTTCTTCTGGCCTGGAATGAGAAGAACCATATCTGATTATGTTAGTAAATGTGTAGACTGCCAAAGTTATAAAGCTACAAATCTTAAACCTGTAAAACAAATACAGACTTCTATTCAAGGACAGCGTTTTGAAACTATCTCTATTGATTTATTGGGTCCATTACCTGAAACGCACGATTATTACAAATGGATTTTCATAGTAGAAGTAGAGGGATACAACTTTTTCCATTGATGGCAGCGTCCGCTAAAAATTGTGCTCGTTGCCTAATGGATGAAGTTATATTTAAATATGGCGTTCCCAGACGCGTTATAAGTGATAATGGTTCCCAGGTTGTAAGTGCAATAATGCAACAAGTTGCATTTTGACCAAATTTTAATTTTTATATACCACTTCAGAACGGAAAAATCGAGATCTAAAGCCTCAGCTTTCTATACTTATTGGTAATGTATACAGGGTGGGCCAATGGAAACTTTCCACCCCGATTTTTTGGATTTGAAATGAAAATCTGGAAAAACGCTCGGACACGTCGATTTTTTATTTGAGGGGGAACTATTTTTCAGTTTTTTTCATCCCCATAGTTTCAACCCCCTAGCTGGGGGGAGAACAACCGCTCAAATTTGAATGGGGGATAGGGGTCGTGTCATACTTCTTTTTAAAGCTCTCATTGATTTCTTCATGACCCTAGAATTTGGGGTTATTATTTTAATCCGTAACAAAATGACAGCTTGTCAAAATCTGGGAAATAGACTATTGTTTTAGTAGGAGTAGAAGCGATACTTACCTTCCTTAATAAAAATACTTACAATGTACGTTTCACGAGTACACATAATTGATAATAATAATAAAACAAGTTTAATTGTAGGTATTTTTATCAAAGGAGGTAAGAAGTATCGCTTTTACTCCTAAAACAATAGTCTATTTCCAAGATTTTGACAAGCTGTCATTTCGTCACGGATAAAAATAATAAGACGAAATTCTAGGGTCATAAAGAACTCGATGAGACCTTCAAAAAGATGTATGACACGACCCCTACCCCCTATTCAAATTTAGGGAGTTGTACTCCCCCCAGCTAGGGGGTTGGAGCTACAGAGATGAAGAAAACTGGAAAATAGTTCCCCCTCAAATCAAAAATCAACGTGTTTCAGCGTTTTTCCAAATTTTCATTTAAAATCCAAAAAATCGGGGTGGAAAGTTTCCATTTGCCCACCCTGTATACAAAATGGAAAGAAAACCTTCCAGCAGTCCGTTTTTCTATAAACACAGTGTATTCTTGAGCTACAGG
This sequence comes from Ceutorhynchus assimilis, assembly GCA_917834065.1. Classification (NCBI taxonomy): domain Eukaryota; kingdom Metazoa; phylum Arthropoda; class Insecta; order Coleoptera; family Curculionidae; genus Ceutorhynchus; species Ceutorhynchus assimilis. The sequence continues at coordinate 24,134,385 of OU892278.1, forward strand.
TTATTCCGCACCTTACCTCTTTTTTGGAAGAGAGTTAAGAACCCCTGATGATGTAAATAGGGATGTTAGAAGCATTGTGGAAAATGATAGTTTTGTGTGTGAAATTACTCCTTACCTGAGATTTTTACCTAGCATTTTTCGTCAAGCCAGAGTTGTAGGGTAAATGCACCAGTGTTTGACCGCTTAAGGATTTTTTAGTATCAGTGTTTGACCGAGCCATATTTTTTTTCTGGTAGATACATATACATTCAAATAAAATAATCAAAAATGTGATCAAACATACATGTTATTCAGTTAAAGTTACTAACCCGAGATATTAAATATACCGTCATAAAGTAGATTTTTTAAAAATTAAAAAGAAAACGGTGTTAGGATATTTAGTCTTTGACCACTTTGATTGAATTAGTTGACCGAAATTATCTTTTTTTGGAAGTAATACTTTGGTATATTTATTATTTTCCCCTATTATTTTTTCTTTTAAAGATTTAAAAGTTGACAAAAAGAATGATTATAGAAAATAATATTTTAAAACCATTTTTATTCTTAAAAAATGCATGCATGGGTTGACGTTGGTACATTGAACATCTTGGCTGCTTTTTCATAAGATAAACCCCTACTTCTTGCATCGAGGGCCTTTTGGAGATCTTTTTCACTATATTTAAATTTAGGCTTTGTTGACATAATGGTTCTGAAAAAAAAGAAATCATGGTTCAAATTCCCTAAGTTTCCTACATTTATTTCCAATTTATTAGTAAATGACCCCTATAGGGGCCAGTGTTTGACCAAACATATATAATATTTATTTTACAGAGATTATTCCTACTTAAGTGCGGTCAATTACTTTCGTCGTTATGAAGGATGTTTAATAAAACAGAAAAGATACAAACATTTGCATTATGTTTTATATTAGGCTAAAATATTTATAAAACTTGAAGCCCTCAATGTTTGACCTGTTTTTGCCCAATAAATGACCAAAAAAGAACCAAACTGAACATTTAAACTGCATGTATCTTATTTATAGAGCATAAAATTTCGGTCAAATACTAAACCATTTGAAGGGGAAGATATAATGAAAAAAAAAATGATATTAAAATTTATTCTATTATAAACCCATCTCCAATAGTTGTGAGCTAATAAATCTCATAATTTCTCCAGTATTTGACCGATTGGTCAAACACTAATTTTTATTCAAATTTAGAGCTACCAGTCTTTGACCGGCTGTATTTTGACAAAAAAATAAATTAAAGCGGTATTTTTTTGATATAAACAATAGATAACATTTATTAGAACACCGACAAACAAAAAAAAATATAAAAATATAAAAAATGAAAAAAGAGATGAATAATATTAACTTAATTAGGTGAACTTCCTAATTCAAAAATTACACTTCTTAAGACGATGTGCACAGCCTGTGGTTGGAGGTTAACTAAACAACAAGTACCACAATCTGGTATGACAAAGCGAAAGTTTTGCATAGTAGGGGGTGGAGAAAAAACTTCAGGCTATTTATGAATAGTTTCATACTCCTTAAGATATTCCTAGAATTCTTATTTTTCACATTTTTTCACGAAAACGGTCAAACACTGGCTGATGGTCAATTGCTGGCGTTTTACCCTACATGAAATTCAACAAGATAAATTTAAGAAATATGCTGATGAATAAGTGATAGTGTTTGAGGACCATGATCACTGCTGTATTTTTATTTATTTATTATTATTTTTTTTTTTTGTTACTCCATTTACGGGACGTTTCATGGAGTAAAGGGGGAGTAATGTCACAGATTACCTAATACAGATGCGAAAGTACGTATACTTGTCGTCGACGATATTCTGTGACGAAGCCGGGCCGCCAGCGCTCCGACGCATAGATAAAGATCGCCCGCTTCAGGACAATTAACGTGGCCAAGTGCGTGAGCATGTTCCAGCCTGTGTGTTTACATATTTTTGTGGGTAGAAAAATAGTATATTATATACCTAGGTAGAGAAGTTGGTCATTATATATACCGAGCGCTTTTATAAACCGAGGCGCAAAGCGCCGAGGTTTATAATGCGTGAGGTATATAATGACTTTCTCTACCGAGGAATATATAGAATTTTTTTTACTACTGCTAGTAGAAAATAAAAAATTTGCTTAAAATCTGTGCTCTAATTTTTTTTTTTGAACGCCCTCTTGAAAGTGCTGCCCTCTATCAACAGCTTATATAACTTCCTATGTACCTACAGAAACCTGTATTTTTTTTCAAATTGACGTATGAAATTGAAATTGAACCAATAGAAACATGACAATATCCTTGCGTCATGACGTCATTTTCATTATTGACCTAGGTATTTTTTCATTATTTTCATTATTAACCTAGGGAGAGAAATTCAATTTTTTCTTAGAAAAATAGATTGAATAATGTCTATTTCTCAGGTTAGTAGTAAAAAAAATATTTTTTTGCTGTTTGTCGACCAATTAAAGAAATAATATTATATTATTGAGCTTCCGCATTTATATAATAAATATGTTCAAAATACATTGATGTGGCATTGGTGCGGCCAGCCTATGTCTATCAAATTAATCTTGAACCACGAATTCGCAACTCTTTCGCATCTGTATGTAAGTAATCTGTGGTAATGTAACAAAATTACCTTTATTACCTGTTTTTACCAGTCATTCTTTGTACAGATTTTTTATGTTGATGTCAGTAATGTGTTAAACTTTTGTCAAGTTGTCACATTATTTCTAATTTTGTAATCACTCTCACTCAATATATTTTTAATCGATATCCTGCCCATCCGTTTTCTTTCTTGATTAGAAGAAACACTGGCCGAGTTCGTTTTTGTCCTCTTTTTCGTCGATTTGCTCCGAAATTTTGACAGGCACGTGATTTGTAAATTAAAACTGTCTTATCCAATCACGTGCCTGTCAAAATTTCGGAGCAAATTGACGAAAAAGATGACAAAAACGAACTCGGCCACTATATAGAACGTAGAGGATCCCAATCCCCACTACAATACCTAATTACACTGTTGTCAAGCCTTCAAAAAGATTCAATCCATCTCCAGAGCCAAAGGTGGAAAATCAGAAACCGAGAGGAATAAGAATGAATTGAAGGGATTTTTTTTTAACTTATCGATATTTTGAATAGTATTAATAGTATCTATACCTACATATTATACCTACAGCCGTTATCAAAACAAGAAAATATTATTTATTAATAGGATATGACCAAACTAAAATAATTCCTATTTAATCTATAAGAAAAATAATTGCTTAATACCGGTATTAAATTACGAACATAAAAATAATTTATGATTTTTCTATCACAAAAATAGGAAGCAAGTCATTGGATTTATGAGACATCCCGAAGTAAATCAGATAAAAATAATATAGAATACTATGTACATATATTCCGCAATATTGTTGATTATGTCCATGAAAGCTGTTGGAAAATATCTTTGGGAAAACACGAGTGTTTAACCAAAGCCCCAACACACTGCTAATAACTCATACTATGACTTGAGATTTTTTTATTTATTTCAAAAATCTTGATTATCTCCATTTTTATCTTCCACGAAGAATTTAATGCCCAAAAGACATAGAAGCTATAACAAACTCCTTAGGAATAAATACTTTTTCCGTTTCGGTAAAGAATAATTGTATCTTAGACTTAACAAAAATATAACTAATTATCTTATAACAAAATTTACAAGATTCCGTACAAAAGAAAATCCGTAATTAAATTTATATTTTTTCTAAAAGCTTATTAAAATTAAAATGACTTCTTTATTCACTTGCCTTTCAACTCTTATAATGATCGTATTATTTTCTATAACGTCGCCTATTCAAAATAATTGGTCGTTAGCTATAGTATCTAGACAATGGTTCATCTTATATATTCTAACAGAAATCCTTTGTAAGCGAGATGATGGTTACTACTTTTCAACAAGAATCATAATGCATTAAAAAAATTCATTAAAATTTTTTTTTTTTTGGCTTGGGGTTACACATGATGATTATGAGTAGACAACAATTTACACGATGTATGGTCCTAAGTAATCATAAAATGTTTATAGTTAATTTTACTATTGGTCTCAATGTGTGGTTATTCTGGTCTAATAAAATGTTAGGTTTTATTGTGAGTGTAAACAGAAATAATTTATATAGGTAGTAAATTTGATGTTGTAGCTTGAATTTTCTTAAAGATGCATTTTTATATTAAATTTACTTCTAGTTCCAAAATAATGATAGTATGACATTCTAAATTAACTAAAACATTATTGAAACTTAAGTACCTATGTAATTATAAATAATGAGAACCAGAAATATGACGGCGAAGTCTATTAAATTATAAATCAGATAAGTCCATAACAAATCAAAATTTCATTTAGTCCTCTGTGAATTTTCCCCTGAAAGTTTCCAACTTTTATTAAATCCAATTACTGATTTACAATTCTAAAAAGTTTCTCGAAACAATTAAATTTTCGATCACATTTTTCCGTCAGTAAAAGTTCTTATTTTATATAAAATTTAACTTAAATTGCTTTGTGAACGAACGCATTACTTATTATTAGTAATTTGTAGAAATTATGAGATTTATTGTCAAAGAAAAAAGATGTTATTACTATTACATAACTTCCGAAAGCAAAAATCGAGTGAGAAATATGGATATTGTACTTGAAACTCATCTAGAATAATATTGACATTATTCCATAAATTATTATTAACTTTTGTAGATAAAACATTAGATAATATTTCAAACTTAATAGATTATATTGTCACGTCATTCTGGTTGTACTAAAAACTCCATTCACTAATAAAAGCAGCTTTCATTGGTCTGGTTAATTAACTCTACAAAATTCGCTAATCACTCATCGCTTTTACTCCTAACTAACCTCCGTTACAAACTACGGTGCTTTACATACATTAAATTCTAGAAATCCCTAGAATCGCGTATATCTAATTATCTATATCTAAATAACGCTATGGAATCCCGGAATACTTAATTGGATTCGTAAATAATCTCGCCAGCTTCTTTGCCTGATACAATTTCAAAATATAATTACTCATGCAACAAAACAATAAAGTCAACAGAAACTTCAATAATATTAACTCGTCAATTCAATCAGTTGATCTTGATAACTCAACATTTGTGCAGACTAATAGATAAATTACGTTGTTACTATAATGCAAGTCATGACAGTAATTTTATTTTTACCAAGATGTCTACCGCTTCATCGCGGGACGATCTTTCGGTACCTATATAGCAACGTTGTCGGCTATTTTTCAATTGCCAAAACATCTATGGTTGGTCTTTTCCTCCAAAAAGACCTTCGGGGCGGGCTTATTCTCTACGAACAGCAACTACATATCAACCAGCAACCGGTCGCAAGTTGCTTTTTTTGCATAGAAAACTCGCGTTTGACAGCGACTTGACAGAGACAATTGCGCAATTCTCTGCGGTCGCAAGTTACAGAATAAGGCTGCGGGGTCGAATGGCATGCAACATTTTATCTTCAAGGAATTGCAATATTTTCTTTTCATCATCATCATAAGCGATCATTCGATACAAAGTATGATTATCTCCTATTCTATTCTTAATCTCGTCGAATGTGCATTTTCTGATGACCATATAAAACAATTCTGAAGCCGCACACTTTGCCACAGTCTTGGTACACCCTGCCTGTGGCAGCATTGTCTCTTCCTCTGTTCTGTTGCTCCTTCCTGCTGTCCCTTTTTTCGGTCTCGTGTCTGCGTCGCTGTTCTTCAAAAGTTTGTGATCCGTCGTGGACTACTGACGCTATGAGGCCCTACCATTTGCCGTCATCTTCCAGTTGTTGGTATCGATGCGGCCCTTTGACAAATTCTTCTCAAGGACATTTTTGTAGCGTTTCCATTGGCCTCCTTGATTTCGTTCTCCCTGACAGTAGAGTAGAAAATCTGTCCTGGAAGAGGTGCTTCAGATATGCGGACTAGGTGACAGTTGCTGTCCAGTGAAGTTGGTGCTTAATGATGAGGGCTTACAGGAAACTTTAAAAGTAAAAGTACTGTCTAAGGCGCCATCTACCTCTAACAACAGAAACCATTGTCATAAGCCATGTTGTTACATTTTAAATGATCGCATGGCGTCAGCTGCGTAAATTGACATTTGCAAGAGGAGTCAAGAAATTTTTAATAATCGATAAAAATCCTAGTTTTGGTGATTATAAACAGATGTTATTTTAAGAGGTAAGTAGTTTAGTTAAATTTATATGCATTTTTATTGGTTTTTAGTATAGTTTGTATTTTTTTGGTTATATTGAAGTGGAGACAGTTTCCCGAAGAATCCTTGATTTTGGGATAACTGGATCCTACCACGGCCCTCATTCTTGAAATAGGGGAGCAGCATTCCAGGAGAACGAGTGTTCCGTCTGTGTTACTTATATTATCATTTGCATATCATTGAGAAAGAGGGAACACTCGTTCTCCTGGGAACGCTGCTCCCCTGTTTCAAGAATAAGGACCCAGTAGAGGTAAATGGGTCCCTGGCGGACCCAGTTACACTTGTGACACTTATCAAGTTTCTATACTTAATTACTTATTCGACATTTGTTATAGAATGCCACGAGTTTATGAAAGAAAGACCACTAGAGGCGCAGATGGTAGTCGATACAGCAGAGCTGAGTTGCAGTGTGCTGTATAGGACATAATGGAGGGTAGGAAAACCATACGGGGAGCTGCAAAATCATACAATATTCCAAGAACTACTATAAAACATTACGTTAGAGGCACTCGAGCAAAAGGTATCGTATCATCTGCTGGTAAATGGTGTGGTAGAGAATTGTCTTTTCCAGTCCAACATGAAAAGCAGTTAATGGATTGTATTAAAACAATGGAGAGATGGGGTATTGGACTATCTCGGCAAGAGGTGCTTGATGTTGTGCAAGTTTACACGCAAAGCAACAACTTGAAAACGAGTTTCAAAAATGGACGGCCCGGTGAAGATTGGTACATATCTTTTGCCCACAAATATAAGCTTTCAATCAAGAAACCGCAGGATGTTGAATACCTACGCATATGTCTTAAGTCAATCCATTTGTGATATATGGATTCTTTGATATACTTACCAAAAATGTTGATGACCTGCAGCTAACACAAAACCCAGGGCAGATTTTCAACTTGGACGAAACATCTTTTTGTCACGACCCCGAAAAAACTAGAGTAGTTGGCGCCGCAGGAGTTCACAGTACCCGTATGATAAACTCCGCTGGAAGAGAAAACACTTCCGTGTTAATTTGCACATCAGCTTATGCAGTGTTCAAGCGTGGATGGATGGAAAGCGATATATTCCTAAACTGGTTCAAAAAATGTTTTCTCGCCAATATTCCTCAAGAACGTCCTATCTTGCTAATATATGACGGACACAGCACCCACGTCAGTCCAGAACTCTGCAAGCTTGCATTGGAAAATGAAGTTACAATAATTGTTAAATTACCGCCACATGCGACACACGTATTACAACCATTGGATGTTGCAATATTTGGTCCCTTTAAAACAGGCTGGGACAAGAACCTGGTCAAATGGCAACGCCAAAACCCGAGAAGGAGGATCCCTAAAGGTGAACTTGTGGAGTTTATACCGAAATTTCAATTGACAACGTAAAGAAAGGATTTAAAACTACTGGTATATACGATGAGTCATGTACTGAAATTGGATTGCACCCGGTAAATCCAGAAGCGGTTAAGCAAACGATTTTTAAGCCAGACGATTTAAAACGGTATCAGTTGAAGAAGAGACAAAACGACGAAATTTTACCAAATAATCAATAACCAATAATTGCAAAACTGAAGATACACTTGGACTCTCCGATGCACTTTCAACCGAAGAAGCTCCTAATACGAATAATCTACATAATTGTTCTGATCTGCCTGTTTTGGAAAAATATCTAGTTAAAGACGCAACAGTGCAACACAAAGATACAGAGAGAGCTTCAACTGAAAATGAAAATGAACCAGAACCAGACATTGTGGAAAATGATATCGTGGAACAGCGAGCTACCGAATATGAGCGTAGACCTTCAACAAGCTCAGACCATCATGTTATTATGGATAAAAAACCGCCAGACCAAGAAGCTAACCTACAAGAAAAATCTTTCGAACACATTTTGTTAGAGTTAGTTCGGGATAATAATAAATCTGCTAAGGAACCACCAAAGAGACGTAAAATGTGTACTGGAGCTAAAATTATTACAACCAAAGAATATATCGCGCAGTTAGAAAAAGAGAAAGAAAACAAAATAAAGGAAGTAAAATCCATTCCAGAAAAAGACAAAATAATTAATAAAATAACGGCTCCATGAGTTCAGTCAACTAGCGTGTCCAAAACACGTAAAAGTAGACGTGCAGTTTCACTGGTATCATCAATCAGCAGCGAAGAATCATAACTCTGAAGAAATCGTAGAATCTGAAGAAGAGGAAGCGACCCCGGTCGGAGATTAGTTGGTGATTATGTTATTGTTAATTTTAATGGAATTTACTATCCAGGTCAAGTTACACCCACTGAAATAAATAACAACAGTATTAGAGTAAAACATATGACAAAATGTTCAAAATTAAATACATGGCGTTGGCCAGAAAAATATGATATTTTTGACAATGAGACCTGCGATATTTTTGAAATAATTACTCCTCCCGTAGTAAAAAATAACAGGAATATGTACAGCTTGATCAAGAGTACTTGGTAATTGCCCACAATTTAAGTTTACTGTGTTCTTAAATAATTTTGAGTCTATTAAACTTTTCACATTTGACTCTTTTTTATTTATTTTAATGTGCTCTTGCCAGTTTAGTTTACATATGCGTATCTCATAAACAGTAAAAGATAGGAAATTTTTTTTTTCCGGTTACTATTACTTTGTGCGAAAAGAGTCCCAGTAACCCCGTATTAATTTGAAGATAAAGCTAAGCTAAAATAACATAGTGGTCCCAGTTACCACAGAATTATAGGGTAACTGGGTCCTCGTACACAGTTTTTGAAAAAATAGTGTTTGAAAAAAAAAATAAAAAAAATATCATTGTAATATGCTGGCAGAACGTTGTCAACAAGATTAGGCTTATGCTAGTCCATAATTTAGCACCTAAATTCACAAACTCTAATTTTTTATTCAACCCTAAACATAAAAAGTTGTAAAACTAGGGCCCATTTACCCCACCTTGCCTTACTCCATTTAACGGGTCAAGTAACCAGTCATATAGTCTGTAGAGTGGTAAAGGCAAGTAAATTTTTCCACTTGCCTCGTGTAAATAGTTCCGGTCAAGTCAAGTAGGTTATGACTTGCATCAAGTAGTGAAGCAAGGCAAGTGAGTTTGCACGGTGGACGAGTAGCTTGACTTGATTGTCACCCCCAATAACAAACACTTTTATCACTTGCTCCTCTACTTGACCGTTTATTTTACCAATGTGAACAAATGAGTCAAGTTAAGCGGGTCAACTAAAACAGGTTTGGTCGTTTTGGATCATGCATTTTTACGTTTGAATTTGATTGATTGTTGAATAAGTGGAGCTATTCTATGTAACAAATAGTAAAATTTCTCAGGAGTCATTCTAAGCATCATCCTGTTTTTTTGAGGATCTTCAAACCTCTTATTCTCTTATCAAATTGAGTAGCCATTCATGACACCGTATCCTCTTCTCAGGATTTCTCCCTTCCTCCAAAACTTTTCTAATTCTTCCAGAAGAAAACTTTTTAGATTGATAAGGCTGGAGACACAATGATAATTACGCGGTACAAGTGACAAGATACAAAATACCAAAAATTCGAAATTTTGTGTCGTGGCGTGGCAAGTAAATTGTATCCTGTATCCATTTATTTTGGGTTATAGTATTGATACACGTGCTATTATATTTTTGCCTCTTGTTATTTGTACCTACCTTGAATTTGTTATTGTATCTTCCTTAGACAATGTCGCACCACAATGCGATTTTCCGCCATGTTGAATCGACTACGTTTATGTGTTGACTATAAGGTAGGAGTTAACAAATGCTTGGTTTCAGCAAATTATCCGATTGGACGTATCGACGGGATCCTGAATAGTTTACTAAATTCTAAATATATTTGTCGTTTAGATCTCTATAAGGCGTATTTACACCTTCGATGAAAGTAGCCTGATTCAAACCATTACTACGCACCGTGGTACATACAAGATACATAATAGAATGTCACTTGGTATTAAAACAATCCCATCTGAATTGAATCGGATTATCGATCAGATTCTAAACGGCTTACCAAAAACACGAGATTCACGAGAGAAGAGTGACAACACAATTAGTGATGAGCGAGACTGGTCTTGGTCTTGCGGTCTTGGTCTTGGTCTTGCACAAAATGCAAGACCAAGACCAAGACCACTAATAAACTGCAAGACCAAGACCAAGACCGAGCAGTGCAAGACTTATGCAAGACCAAGACTTAGCATTGAAAGACTTACGAAAGACCAAGACCGAGCATGCAAGAGTCTTGCGGTCTTGCGTTTTCGTTCCATTTTTTTCTGAAGAGTACTAAAATTTAGTATGTATTTGATATAATTGTTTGTAGTTGAATAGAACATAATCTAACCATTGTCATAGGCTCTGTTACTGGTATTGGCGCCTACCCTTTCCTAAAACTTTGGAGAATATAAAGAATTCCCACAAACACAATTATCAAACATATGTAAATTTCCAATGTAAATCGAATTGGTGTTTAAAAGTAAAAGATTTTTCTGTCTATAAAATTTTTCATTTGCTGAGAAATGCATAAAGCTGATGTACACTTTCTTCATTGAGCAATCATACGTTTGGTTTATTTCTAATCCCAGCTAAGGTAACGGGTCCCCAGTGATATATTATTAAAACAATAGCTGCATGAGATTATCAAGAAAATAGATAAATACATATTTAAACTCAATTATAGATAGGCATAAAAAAATCAAATGAAATGCTCGTTTAAATAAAATGGTTCTTGTGTTAGCGCCGCCCGCAATTAATTGTAAATATCAGTGGCGCACTCATGGGGCGAAGCCCCCCTTCCCTCCCAGGCCGCTATCCAAGCCTGTATTTATACGTATAAGAAAATGTGGCGCAACATCAGGGCATGGCACCCCGACACCTCATTTTTTTGTTTAGATTTTCAGACACAATCCATAACCTACATGTAGGGGCCCTCCAAACATATTCTCTGGGTGCGCCACTGGTAAATACAAATAAAGATGTTTCAATATTACAGGGACAAACTTAAACAAGTGATCCCTCAACTTCCAATGTTTGTTTGAGCATTTTTTACTTGAAAAAATTGCCTGATTCAAGTACTTGCTAAAATTTGCTGCTGTGGTAGAGGTACTCAAAACCGATAGCTTTCGCTTCAAGATAATTAACAGCTAGTGAACGTAACTATAGCCAATTAGACAGAGAGGCTTTAGCCATAATTTTCTCAGTAAATCACTATTACATGTATTTATATGGAAAAAAATTTAAATTGATCACTGAGTGTTGTAGTGCCTACTGCTAGATTATTCACAATTTTTTTTCACCTATATACGAATATACGAACCCGCTCACATAAAAATATTTTTGGGATTATTTCAATTTGGAGGGGTAATAGTCAAGCCGCGTGGTTACCACAATTATGAATTACGTAGTCTCTCTACACTTTAGAGAGTATAACTATAGATTTGTTCCAATCCTGCAGGAAACCGTACAATTTACCGTCATGATTCCGCACAAAACCCGTTTACAAGAATTTTCCACCAGAATGCAAAATTACCAGCGATGACGTATGCCAGACTACTCAGATACTCTTCGTTCCTTTCACATACGAATTTGGACTGCTTATCCCGATCAGCAATTGATCAGAATCAACAATTAACTGACAATTTTCTTAATGAAGAAGTAAATCAAATCTATTATTCAACAATTTTCGACATATCAACGTTAGAACTAAATGCTGAAAGTATCCGAGTCAAGACAGAGAAAGATGAAGTCCTATCTAAAATAAAATCTGATTTATTGACAAATCAATTTTCAGAATTTAATTACCTACTGGAAGATGGAGTACTTTTCAAGGGACAAAGAGTTATAATACCGACCAAACTTCAACCTTTAGTGTTAGCAGAACTGCATAGAACACACATTGGAATTACAAAAATGAAGTAGTTGGCAAGGAAGTATGGTTTTTGGAAAAAAATCGATGGAGATATCGAAACATTGGTTAAATCATGTCATGCGTGTGTCCCAATTCGATCCTCTCCAACCAAAGCTCCATTGCATCACTGGGAGTTACCTGAAAAAACGGGGATCCTATACATATTGACTATGCTGGTCCTTTTCAAGGTTTCAATTTTCTAGAGGTCATAGATGCAAAATCACGATGGGCAGAAGTTAAAATACTCAGGGATGCACCAACATCGACGAAAACGATTGAAGTTTTACAAGATATTTTTTTAACACATGGATTTCCAAAAGTTGGTATCCGATAATGCTACAATTTTTGTGAGTAGTATTTTCAAATCGTACTGTAGAGAATATGGAATTTTTCAAAAACTTATCATACCCGGCCATCCAGCTACTAATGGTCTTGCTGAGCGCAATGTTCAGGTTCTGAAAAATCGATTAAAAGCTATGAAGATAAACCCTGCAGTGGTGGCGCCCAGTCTCTCGTGCCCGAGTTTCATAATCCAATTTATAAAAAGTGTGAGGATTAATTTGTGGTCTTCGCCGTTCCAGTACCTTCCTATAATGTAGTTTACTAGCGAACGTCATAAGTGTTATGTGCTAAATATTTTATTGAGCGGCTTGGTAATAGTTTCGGTTCTGGTGGAGTTGGCGCCACTGCTGGCGATTTGCTGATGGTGGTGTTTTAGAATATTTCCACCTCCGGTAAGTCTGTTGTAAGTTCAGTTTATATGTACAATTATTGTATTTCTTATGAATTTTTACAATTATGAGTTATGAAAAAGATTAACCTCGAGTGCTTATGTTATTGGAGGAAGTAGAGACTGATACCGAGGCAAATTTTGATGATGAGGAGTCTGAAGCAGAGGAAGACAATATTGAGGAATGATCGTGGGAGCAAGATGGTGAAGATAAACCAGAAGCAGAACCAAGTGCATAAATTCCTCGATTTCCTACTTTCATTGGAAAGGATGGATCTGTCTGAAAAAAAAAACATGGTCAAAATTGAAAACTTTATTTGTTTATCACATGCTGTTTTTATGTGTCTCATTTGTAAGCTAATACCCTAATTTTATACGAAATATGTTTTGTAGATTATAGTTAAGAAAAAAAAAGTAGACTCCTAGTCTCTTCCAATTCTTTACTGATATATTCTAATTTCCTTTTTTTATGTTGTTTTATTGTTCACTGTTTATGGACCTTTTGTAATTCTTTCAATTTTTGGCACTCCTAAACAAAAATTATTTTCACATTCAACAATAAAATAGAAGCAAACACTCTCTAAAATGAAAAATAATGGTCCCAGTCCAAATATTTTATCTATTACCAATATTCCATGATTTTTTAAGAATATGGGTCTCTCAGACTTGGCGCCACTACTATTTCTAAAAAAGAGGCGCCACCACTGCAGGGTGAATGAACCTACAAGTATGACGAGAAAAATTCAAGAAATTTTACTAAAGTATCGAGCAACACCTCTTGTTGATGGCATTTCACTAGCTGAAATGTACTTAACCCTTTCGAATCAAACTTGACGCTATTCGACCAATGCCGCATGTGAAAATTCAAGAATAATATCCTTCACCCTGTCAATTAGGCGTAGGAGATAGAATGCAAGTTCGTTTTTTATAAAAATAATAAAATGTCCTGGAAATCTGAAAATATTACACAGAAGTATGGTATTCTTCATTATCCAGTACTTTTAGATGATGAATATTCCCTGAAGCGACATAAAGAACCAGCAGAAGACTTAAAATCAGATTGCAAGAGCGATATTAGGTTGCCATTGAACATACAAGTCAAGCCCAGCCAGTTCCAGTGTGCCACTACCTTACTACGAAGAAAGGCCTCGGAGTCCTCGAAGATCTCAGAGACTGAGAGAAAAACCAAGAAGTTTAAAACATTTTATTTGTTAACATATAGGTATTTTGTTTCTAGGTATTCATAAAATAACATGGCAGACTGTTATATCCTTTTCGTGATACTGTACTTTTATCTTAATATAACATGTGCGAAATTGAGATCGAAAAGGTATATTTAACCGACCGCCGGCCGTTATTTATTCGCCGACCGGTTAAATATGAATAACAGGCCGCCGGCCGTTAAAATAACGGCCGCTGGCCGGGAGAGTGTTTTTTTTTGTCAGATTGAAAAATATTTGCAGTATAACGAAGAATTTAGAACGAAACACGGCCGATAACTGCAAATAACAGCCATGGCTCATTATGATGCTCGGCTATCGACTCGGATGGAACAAAAAATGTAAAACAATAAACATTCTCACAGATCGTTTCACGAGGGTTCATACTTTTGACATCGAACACGTCATAACTTGAAAAAAAAGGGTTGTCGTAGAGTAATTTATATGACACATTCAATTTTTTCGACAAATTAAAATGAATGACCTCTGGTTTAAGAACCGACGAACGTTTTTGACGTCATTAATTTGTTTCAGTCAATTTCTATTTGTTAAAAAAGGAAGGCAAAAAGTATGTACCCTCGTGAAACAATGTGTACATAAATAGCTATTATATTCCTAAGTACAAAAGGAATCACTTCTGAGTCAAGTGTTGACGACAATAAAGTTCAAAATTATAGACCGTTTGAAGATAAAAATTATTATCTGCAAAATTTCAACTTTATTCTACTCTACTGTTAGACACAGGCCACTTTGGTTGTTCCTATAGTTTCAATATATAATATAGGCAATGAAAAGGGGTAATCTCAAGAAAGTCATGGTTTAGTGCGATTGGACTTGGACTTTCGACTCTTTCTTGTCAAACTATTGTTTTCAAGGATTCACAGTTTGAATTGCTCAACATTATCAAAGCTGCGTCTCCATTATACACACACCGCCAAAATTAGGGGAACGGAAAAAACTTACACCAAGTTTGACATCAATTTTCTGTTGAACGCTCCGCTCGATTTCGATGAATTTTTCACAGATTGTAGCTTGAACCTTCACGAATGCATCTGACGTATTACCGTTATTGAATGATTCATCTTTATATCATATACAGGGATGGAGAGAAAGTCAGTAAGTTTTAAAGTTTTTTGAGACAGCCTATGGAGTAAACCACTGGAAATTCAGAACAGTTGCCCACACCAAATTGTTGCCTGATCTTTTCCGAACATTTTCAATTTTTATTCACTCTGATATTTTCAATATTATTGAAAATACAGAGTTTCGAAGAAAAGGTGGATATTGAACTTAATTTTCTCCACGTCGACATACGAATTGTACATATATTAAAATGTGTCGTTTTCCAACTTCAAGTCGTGTGTGTGAATGTTTACTTCAAGTTAAATATTGCTAGCAGTTTTACCTCTTACCAATAATTTATTGTGAAAAAAAATGCTCACAAATATGCAGGGGGATCAGAAAGTACCTTTCATGATTTCCATTTGGTGGAATCTTATTTATCTAAACCAAACTCTCTAAACTCTCCCTTCACACTTAACCAAGGCTTAGGAGTTCTCCTAAATTGGAGAACTCCTTCAACAGACCTCGCCTCATCGGTAGGATATTGACGAATTTAATCTTATTTGAACAGGAAAAATTACGTTTACGAATACAATTTTGTTTCGGTCGTTGGTTATTATCAAGTCAAAGTTAAGCGAAAGTCAACATTTTTATTTAATTTTAATTGATAAAACTCCAAAATGGGTGATATGATTCCTACTGATGTAGCGAGGGCTGTAGCGTTGATTGAAAATGGTAGATTTTACATTGATGTTGCTGACATGTTAGGAAAATCAAAATCCACGATCTATCATAATGTAAGACATTGGAGGCAAACGGGAGAGTATGTGAGGAGACGAGGCCAAAATAGAAAACGGCCAGAGGGCCAGAGACGACAGATTTATTGTTTTGCAAACATTACGGAATAGGCGTAGAATAATACCACAAATAAAAAACGAATTAGAAGAAGTACGTGGAAGGAGGACAAGTCATCGAACTATCGGCAAAAGGCTCGAAGAAATTGGTTGGTTACAGTTGTTAATGGCGCTTTAAATGCAGACGGATACATACGAGACGTTGTGCAACAGCATGTCGTACCATTCGCCCCCAATATCGGAGAAAACTTCCTGCTCACGTAGCGTGCCGCGTCTCCAACTTTTCGAATACTGTCGGAATAAGAGCAATGGATTGGCCTGCAAGACTATTAACGCCGCAATGGCCCCCCTTCAAATTAGATTTTTAGTTCTAAAAAAAATTATAGATGGCGCCAAGATGAAAGCATTTGAAATATTAAATAGCGATTTCAATTTGCAGAATCAGTGCAAATTTTTTCACTCGCACTTCGCACTGATTGACTAATGGGAATTGCTCGGGAAATTGCCATTATTATTTCGCCTGGCCCAACCAAACTTGATATACTTATTTTTCCTATTTTATTTTATTAGGAATAGAACAGGTTTTTATGTATGAAGAAATTGCCTTGTATTGATTTCGGAATATTTCCACTAAGTAGGTATAATCTTTTGCCTATTTTGGATATGAAAAACATTTAATTATTATTATGATCGTTTTCCCAATTTTTCAAATTTTCATTTTTTTTTTTTTATTTTGGATTTTTGCAACGCTTCTAAATGATATTCATAAATATGTATGTAAAAAATAGGTAGGTAAGTAGGTAGTGAATTGAATTAGTAGAGAAATTTCTTCGATCCGAACAAACTGATATAGGAGTTCAAAACAATTGGTTTTATAAAGATTTGATTGGCCTCGACTGTTTTTTGACGCCGCATATACAGTACTTTCTTTCTTTCTTCTACTGTAATTGAAATAAGACAAAAAATATTTCATCGGTTCTCAATGATGACCTATGTTTATCTTTGTCTATTTTTTGGTATAAGACAAAGAAAACCCTTAACTCACTTGCGCGATTGTTTGTTTCGATTGTCGTTAGAACTTTGGCGATAAATAAATGAAATTTATTTTGAACTAATTATTTAGTTTGCCGGGTAATTTTTTTTTACGGCAAAGAATCCAAGGTCAGTGAAAAACTTGGAAGAGTGAAAAAGGCGATTCTTGTGATTATTTCTTGCTTGCCTTTTGCGTGCATCGTACGTACAAGTTATAAGGAATTTTCACTAAATTATTTTTTATATTTTGTGATTTTCTTTTGTGAAATAATGGGTAAAGTGAAAGAAAATTACTATGTTCCTAAAAAAAACCAATAGAGCCTAGCATCTTCGGGAATGTTTTTTTAGAAAAAAAATGTATGTACCGATTTCCTTTTTTACTAGAAAGAAGAAACTAAATTCTAGAGACGGTAAAGTGTTTGAAAATTTTGGTTTCTATTTCCTACACTAATAAATTTATTCTACATCTACATTATTCATCATTACAGATTGGTCTTGCGAGAACATTTCTATGCCAGCAGGAATGCAGGTGGTGAAAGCTCTAGAGCCAGGTCTTCTTCAGTGGGTTCAAAGAGGTAAATTACAACTTCGATTTCTGGACGTATTCAGTTTGTAACTGTTTTTCTACAATGAAATTATATTGCTTTTTTCGGTTGCCCCCAATAAGCAGCTTTTGTAGGTGCAAGAGGCGAGCAAGCTGATAATAGGAAAAACATACATAACTATATATTGCAAAAAAGTTTTTTTTTTTTTAAATTTTGTAGGACCCAAGATCAAGAAAACACAAACACACTCTTATCTAATATGATATCACCAGTATCCCAAGACCAACAGAACAACTGCGTTATTATGTAAGTGTCAAAATGTATTCATGAGAAAAAATACACACATTACAAGCAGGTTTCAAATTTTCTTTAGAGAATCACTGTGTTACGAAAATGAGCATGAGACCCCTATCATGGACGAAATAATTCCAACTGGCATCAGTGACCCCCTTGACATGTAAGCCTAATAAACTAATACTTATCTTTTTAGATTTTTAATAAATATGATTCTAGCAACCTCGTGGAAGAAAATAATCAATCTACTTCTGGCGCTAACCCTCTACAATCTGAGCAAGACCCAGCAATGTCTATCTCGCCTGATGAACAGCTTCATGAGTTCTCATTTATAAGCCAAGAGGAATATAATGAGTAAGATAAAATATTCATAAAAAGTTAGGTACATCTTTTTATTTTTTTACACGTTTTCAGAGTCAATGAACACATTATAGAAGTTGAAAGAACACCACGACCAGACTCGACAGTTATCCAAGGGAACAGAATTGTTGATTTGGAGTATGTAACAGAGATTTTTATGGAGCTTTAATTCAAACATAGTCCTTGGACTATTGAAAGTGCACAGAGAAATTCGCAATGGACTTGTCAGCACCATTGTTTTTTGTTGTAATATGTGCAACTTTCAAACAAAATATCGTACACAGAAAGGTAAATATTAGCTATACTGAAATATTATCCCTATATGTAATCTGTGCAATATAAAAGGTACTGAAGAAATCCGGCTTCGATTAAATTATGCCTGTGTTTGGGCCACATTTAGTGGAGGCACTACATTTAAAACAATGACCGAATTTCTAAGTATCATGAACATACCACCATTGTCATATCGAATGTACCACAAATTGGAACTGAAACTTGCCAACGATTGGAAAAAAACCCTTTGGGGCAGCATGGAAGAGGCTGGCAAGGAAGAATATGACAATGCTGTGGCCACCAATGCCGTAGATGTGGACGGAGTTCCGTGGATCACTGTGTATCTAGATGGCGGATGGAACCACAGATCGTATGGTCATAATTATAATGCAGCTTCGGGGGTCGTGAGTATCAATCTAATGACTTTGTTTTTTCAATCTTTTGTATAATAATAATACTATCTGTATCAAAGACTATATCTTTATTTTGGTTCAACAAACTTATTTGTTCCATATCTTTTTTCAGGCTGTAATAATTGGAAAGCACACTGGCAAAATATTATTTCTTGGTGTCAGAAATAAATACTGCTGTGTTTGCGCAAAGGAAGAGAAAAAAGGTGAGGAACCCCATGAGCACCTTTGCTTCAAAAATTGGAAGGGGTCATCCGAGGCTATGGAGGCAGACATTATTAGTGAAGGATTTCGCGAGAGCATCAAGATGCATGGTTTAAAATATTTGCATTTCATTGCTGATGGGGACAGCAGTGTACATGCAAAAATTCAGCAAACCGTTCCTTATGGAAATGAAGTGAGGAAAATAGCTTGCAAAAACCATATTATCAAAAACTATGGAACTGCGCTATACAAATTAAAAAACGGTACCACCATTGCTGCTGCTGGTCGAAAATATTTGACGGTGAATGCCATAAAGGATCTTGAAAATATAGCTACAAAAGCTATATATATCAACGCACATGGAGATGTCGATAATTTAAAAACTGATTTGGAAAATGGGCCTTATCATGTTTTTGGAAATCACCTCACATGTAGTCCTTTATATTGTCAATGTATTGGGGATTTCAGCAATAAAGTGGCAGAAATGGAGATTGCTGGCATTTTCAATCGGATAACAACCGTGCTTCAGCGAATTGTGGTAAGCCAGGGCCACAAACTGATTGATAATGAAACAAACAATCGAGCTGAGATGTTTATGTCCTTGCTTTGCAAATTTAACGCAGGCAAACGGTTGAACACCATCCAAAAAGGCTCCTTGCAAACAAGAGCCTATTTGTCTGGACTTCGGTACAATAAAGGTGCAGATTGGCAAAGCTCAACTTGGCTGGACTCGAGGCCAACGGTGCTAGGTACTGCCTTTCAATCGTTTGTGAGAAAATGCAAAAAGCGACATGAATATGACAGTGCACGTAGAGCGCAGATTCCAGGAAATCCTAAAAAAAAAAACCTCCTAACAAGAAAGTTTCAAAAGAAGCAGCAGGATATGGGCCAAATGCCGCACAAGCTTCTATCACAGAGGAAGAGTTTCAGTCTGAGAAAAGTAGGCTTTTGAATAGACTGAAAGTATGTTTATCTCCAGGTGTATCTGTAATTATTATTCTAAGTAATTTTTGTTTTTAGGTACAGCATCCAATTTTGGTGAAGTCTTCCGAAGAAGGCAATCCACTGCTCCTGACAAGTTGGTTAAAATGATTATAAATCCCACCAATATCAGAACTGTCGCCATGGACTATGGCAAAGTCCAAGAAGCTGTGGCGCGGGAAAGATTTGCCAAGGAGAGGCAGGCTACAGTTCGGGAGTGTGGACTGTTTATTGATCCCACTTATAATTTATCTTGCTGCAACCCCTGATGGTAAGTTGAAATAATGTTACGTTGCTTTGTATGTGTATGCACATACATATTTATTTGACTAATACATAATTTTTCTTAGCACTGGTGAATTTGAATGGTATTATGGAGATTAAATGCTTACACAAGGTCCACAAATCTGGCAAAACTTTGGAAGAGGCAGTTTTAACAGTTAGGACTTTGTGTGTGGAAAAGTATGTCTCAGAAACAGGAAGAGAACAACTGAAATTGAAAAGAAAACACCACTATTATTACCAAGTACGTAATCATTGCAATATAAGCTTTTTATTGGCCAATTTTTGAGTATGCCTTTTTCAGGTCCAGGGACAACTCAACACCTGCAAAAAAGATATTTGCTTTTTTTGTGGTTTATATAAATGATGAGCAACCCTTGTATGTTGATGCCATCCTACGGGATGAACAGTTTTGGAATGAGAAAATGTTACCAAAACTGACCAACTTTTACCAGAAACATATGATTCCAGAATTGGTGAAAAATTACTCTTCCAAATAATATTAATCATTTATATATTATAAGGTAGAGAAATACCCTATTTCTAAATTAGGTATTTTCTAAATTACTATTTTTTTTGTAGTTCCCTGTTGACTTTATTTTTTCTCCGTTTGCCTAATTTATTTTACCAAAATCCTGTGCAAGGAACTCATTCCATGAGGTAAAAGAAATTAAATTGTGACTGACTGGAACATTTTATAGTGAAATTATAGTTTCTTCCAGTTTCCCATTCAACTCATTTGTTTTATGAAAGCCATGTATTTTTCTCTTCCATGCAAGAAATTTATGGCATTTATAACGAGGTAAGAAATAACTTGAAATTGCAACTGGGACATTTTATAGTGAATTTTTTATTTTTTTACTAGTTTCCCATTTGACTCATTTATTTTATCAAAGCCATGTGTTTGTCTCTTCCAAGCAAGAAACTTATGGCATTTATATACGAGGTAAGAAATTACTTGAAATTGTAACTGGAACATTTTATAGTGAAATTATTCATTCTTCCAGTTTCTCATTCAACTCATTTGTTTTATGAAAGCCATGTATTTTTCTCTTCCATGCAAGAAACTTATGGCATTTTTATACGAGGTAAGAAATAACTTGAAATTGTAACTGGAACATTTTATACTGAAATTATTCCTTCTTCCAGTTTCTCATTCAACTCATTTGTTTTATGAAAGCCATGTATTTTTCTCTTCCATGCAAGAAACTTATGGCATTTATATACGAGGTAAGAAATAACTTGAAATTGCAACTGGGACATTTTATAGTGAATTTTTTATTTTTTTACTAGTTTCCCATTTGACTCATTTATTTTATCAAAGCCATGTGTTTGTCTCTTCCAAGCAAGAAACTTATGGCATTTATATATGAGGTAAGCAATAACTTGAAATTGTAACTGGAACATTTTATAGTGAAATTATTCCTTCTTCCAGTTTCCCATTCAACTCATTTGTTTTATGAAAGCCATGTATTTTTCTTTTCCATGAAAGAAACTTATGGCATTTATATACGAGGTAAGAAATAATTTGAAATTGCAACTGAAACATTTTATAGGGAAATTAGTCTTTGTTTCAGTTGCCCATTCGACTCATTTATTTTATCAAAGCCATGTGTTTGTCTCTTCCAAGCAAGAAACTTATGGCATTTATATACGAGGTAAGAAATTACTTGAAATTTTAACTGGAACATTTTATAGCGAAATTAGTCTTTTTTCCAGTTGCCCATTCGACTCATTTATTTTATCAAATCTATGTGTTTGTCTCTTCCAAGCAAGAAACTTATGGCATTTATATACGAGGTAAGCAATAACTTGAAATTGTAACTGGAACATTTTATAGTGAAATTATTCCTTCTTCCAGTTTCTCATTCAACTCATTTGTTTTATGAAAGCCATGTATTTTTCTCTTCCATGCAAGAAACTTATGGCATTTTTATACGAGGTAAGAAATAACTTAGATTTGTCTTCAGGTATATAATTTTTAGGTTCCTTCTTTGTTACAGGTACCTAACACTTACCAGAAAATCAAAAAGGAGAACGGAATTTTATCTTCGTTCATGCCACTTTTTTTAGAAAGGAATGTTTTGCTTACTATGGATACATTTATAATCCGTTTTTTTTACTCGCCTTTTTACAGGCTGAAATGTACGAGGTGTATGTAAATGCAAGTAATCCCTTTTGAGCAAGATTATGGAGGGATTTGTATTTCCATGCCTGGTATGACTTCAAATTTTGTTCGACTCTGTAAAAGTGATGTTTTGTCGTAGAGCTTGTTTTTGTGGTATGTTTAGTTGTGGTAGGTATGAGATTTTCAGGAAGCAATTGGCACATGAATGGACTTACAAATAGAGGAATACTTGGAGGAATAATGAAAAAATAGTCTTACCAGGAGTCTTACACAATTTCAGATATTGGTAAAAGATCCAAGAGCCAGTAAAAGAAATGCAAATCGCCAGAAACCTAAATGGAATGCTCTACTGCATTGGTGGATATTATTATTGCACTAATATGCAAGAACACAAAGGAAAAACTCTAATTTTACCACTTTCCACCTTTTGTAAATAAATTTTAATAATTATTATTGAAGCTTTTTATTTTTTCAAAGACATTTTGCTCTACAAAACACGATCCAATTTTTTTATGTATACCTAGGTACGTAAAATAGCTACTTTATTTATTTTCAATGGAAACTAATGGCACAGCATGCTTTGTTTCTATTATTTTATAGACCAATAATAAAAAACAAAACAAATACACAAGGTGAGAAAGAGGTTCTGTTGTCAATAGGCTTTTTTGGAAACGCTGAACAACCTACATCAGCTGCTGCTCCAACGGTTCGGGGTTTTCGAAAACGCCTAATTATGACATCACGAATTGACTGGTGGCGCCATCTTCGAAAAAAAAGCCTGAACTATATGTGCTAAATTTTCTGGAATTTTATTCCAAAATCGGTTTTAGACTACCTACAAAAAAAAAACGGCACATCAGAATTTGCTGAAATTTGGCATTGATCGATTATCTAGAGAATAATGCTCTTATTTTTTCAATTTTTACCGTGGTTATTTCTATTTTTGGGAAATAGTTCATTTTCACAATATAGGCCAAAAAAAAATTCAAAATATGGAAAATCTAACTGCGCTATTCTCTAGATAATCGATCAAGGAATGTTTGTGCCAAATTTGAACAAATTCTGATGCCGTTTTTTTTTTTGTAGTCTAAAACCGATTACTGTATTTTGTATCGTGTGCATCGGGGCGATGTTGGCGCCTTAAGGTCCAGAATTTTTGCAGTTCGAAATCGCGAACAAGCAGCAGCTGCTCTGGTTTAAATCTGGGACAATCTGCCTCAAGAAATGATTGATGATGTCATCAGAAGCATGAGAGGATTCACTCGTTATTGAAAGATTGAAAGATTAATTTTTTCTGGTCCGCTGTTTTGAATCGTTATTGTTCGTTAAGTTATTGTTATTGTGATTTCTTTTGCCATTGGTTCCCAAGTCTACAAATAAAAAAAAAAAACAAAAACTTCAACTGGATCCTTTTTTTGAGTTGCTGTCAAGGTGAAAATTCATGATTTTACTTGAACAAATAATAATGAATTCAAGAATATTCCACCAAATGTATATCATGAAAGGGATTTTCTGATCCCCCTGTATATTTGTGAGCATTCTTTTCACGATAAATTGATCGGTAAGAGGTTAAACTGCTATTTAACTTGAAGTAAACACTCACGACCTGAATTAGAATACGACACATTTCCATATCCAATTCAATGTCGACGTGGAGAAAATTAAGATTAAGATCAATATCCACCTTTTCTTCGGAACTCTGTATTTTCAATAAAATTGAAAATATCAGAGTGAATAAAAAATTAAAATGTTCGGAAAAGATCAGACTTCAATTTGGTGCTGGCAACTGTTCCGAATTTCCAGTGGTTCACTTCACAGGTTGTCTCAAAAAACTCTCAAAATTACTGACTTTTTTTCCATCCCTGTATATGATGTAAAGACGGATTATTTAATAACGGTAATACGTAAAGGTACGGTTTTGCTGGAGCCGTCAATGGTCGCTGTCGACGGTCGCCATCAAAGGCAACCGTTGAACGCCTTCTTGTCCTGTATTCTTTGGCTAGCCGTCAACAGTCGCTCTGTCGCATCCACGAGCATCTAGTTGTGCATCATGAAGAGAAAACTAGCCCTTTTGCTTTTAGAAGAGAAAGAAGACGACGAAATTATTAATTATTATTTGAAAATGAGAAAAAGACACCCCATGATATTTTCATCACAAGACGTAGCGAAATGCGAATGGTTTTTCAGTTTACTGATTAAAGAACATTTGGAAGGCGATGAGAAGTATCATAGATTGCTCTATGCGAACTGACTGCATTAATAAGTTTTTCATCTTCTATTGTATTATTTATAAACAAAACACCCAATGGCTCTCGACGGCGCGTTCAGACTGGTACCTATATCAAGCAGTTACGCGCTGTCGACAGCGCCGGGTAAATACGACGGTCGCGGTGAGACGCGCTAAAGAAACCATACCCATTGAATCAAATGAATAGCAGTGGGCACCGTCAACGGTGACCGTCGACGGCGGCGTTCAACGGCTCCAGCGAAAACGTACCTTTAGATGTATTCCTGAAGAATCAAACTACAATCTGTGAATAATTCATCGAAATCGAGCGGAAGGTTCAAGAGGAAATTGATGTCAAACTGAGTGTAAATTTTGTCCGTTCCCCTAAGTTTGACAGTATGTGTATTTCTATAGTACTAATTGATTGTTAGTCACATCAAAAAGCTTTCCGTTTTCTCGAATACATTCTGTGTACTATCCAAATTCTCTTCTATCCAATGTTGTTCTTTACTTACTCTTTCCTTATATCCATTATATTGTAGGTATTTGGATTGTCCCACACGTTTGTACAGTATTTACTCTATATGTATATAATATCCCCTCTTTCTGAGTTGGCTCTTTCATTTGGATATCTAATGTCTATTCACCAGGTTCTCAGAACACGTGCAACCTAGTGATGAGCGAGACTGGTCTTGGTCTTGCAGAAAAAGCCAGACAAAGACCAAGACCTCTTATTAGACTGCAAGACCAAGACCGAGCAATGCAAGACCAAGACCTAGTATTGCAAAAGTCACGCAAGACCAAGGCCGATCATGCAAGAGTCGTGCGGTTTTGCGTCTTTGTTCCGTTTTTTCCCAAAGAATAATAAAATTTAGCAATTAATAACTGTTTCTAGTTGAACATATCATATCTATCTAACTATTTATTACCATAAGCTCTGTTACTGGCTCGGTCACTGGTATTGGGGCCTATCCTATCCTATTTAAATTTAGAGAATATAAAGAAATATGAAACACAATTATCAAACATATCTAAATTTCAAAATTTCCAACGAGTCTTCGTGCAAAACCAAGACTGGACACTGCAAGACAAATACCAAGACCAAGACCATTTATTAGACTGCAAGACCAAGACCGCATATGCAAGATCAAGACCAAGACTAATCCGGTCTCATCTTGGTCTTGCATTTGCTCATCACTAGTGCAACCTGCAGATGAGCATCTTTGCGATGTTTCGCCTTGCCAATAGGTCCAAAAACAGAATTATCCCTACTAATTCTTGTGTTCCTTTGGTGAATTACATAATATGAGGGCTATGTTCAAAAAAGAGAATGTTAAAATGTGTCTGAGCAATCATGTTTTAAAGGTATCTCTGGTGTTCGTTCTCTCTACATATTATTCACTTGTTCATACGTAGGTACATGAATTGTGAATGTGTTATCTTCTTTCTAATTCACTCCCATACCAACGGTAAATGCCGAAGGTTGCCGTTGGCTTTCACCACTAACAGCTTAAAATTGATGTGACTTGATCGACAAGGTAGAGAAATGAAGCAGGTCTCGGTAGCTCAGTTGGTAGAGCATTGCACTGGATATACGAGGGTCCTGTTGCCTATTTCTTCCGTGAATGGGACGTTTTTACATCAAAATTGACAATTCAAAATTGAACTTTTTTAGTACGTCGGCAAAGTTCGGTAATTGCGACTTTGAGAAAGAGTCGCCGCTGGCGTTTTGATGCTGTTTGATGATAGGAAATTCATTGTAGATCATTTAAGTTTTGAGTTGAGAGCGAAATATCTGTAGCTTTTAAATGTCGTAGAAGCTTTGTTGGAGCGTTCAATAGTACCTACGTGTTTGGATTTCGGCCGAGTGGGCAATCATTTCCTAAGGTTTCTTCCAGTTTTTGATTGTGACGACTATAAGTTATTATTGTCGCGTCATCTGGTATGTTGATTGACTTTTTCTCACTCAAATTTTTGAGTTCTACGTCTTCTTGCATACATTTTTTGTATGGGTTTTGCGTCTCTTCCGTACTGCTGGGAACTATTTCTCACTTAGTGCGGTCGTACACCAATGAAACATCAAACACGCAACATGCAACGTGCGAGATGAAGTAATTACCGTAGATAGACTTGTGCTGCATATATCTATTGTAAAAACGTACAATGTCTCGGGATCATCGCATACCGGTGCAGTACACAATCTTTAAGCAAAAGGACTCGATGAAAAACTAAGAGAAGCGCCTTTCGAAAACAACAATGATCTTTATACCCATATTAAAAAATGCTTAAAAGACGATGCAAATGAAGCTTTGGGTGTTTATGAAAGAATAATGCAAGGGAAACCCTATTGGTGGGACGAGGACATTGAAAGGGACATTAAAAAAAAAAAAGAGAAATTAATCAAAGATTCTTAACAACAAAGAAACAAGAAGACGATATTTTATTTAAAGAAGCTCAAGCAAAAGTCAGGAGAAAGATCACACAAAAGAAGAATGAATATTGGGAAAGAAGATATACAACAATCCAAACATACCTTGGAGGAAGAAAAAGCACAGAAAGCTGGAAAATATAGTCACTACGTCAAAAGACAGATATAATATCTCCTATTTCATTACAAAAATGGGACAAATTATTAAAGTTTGGAACACAAGCACTATACGAACACCTAGCAAACTTATTATTCCAAAAATGCATCAATACCGGTGAGATTCCAGAAGAATAGAAAGAGTCCTATCTTACCCTAATACATAAAAAGGGTAGTAAAGAAGAATGTGGCAATTACAGGGGCATTGCAGTTACGGGGTCGATAAATAGATTTTACGGTAAAGTACTCAAAGCCAGAATAGAACAAGAATTCGACGTCAACGAAGCCGAAGAACAAGCTGGATTCCGGACAGGAAGATCAACAGCTGATCACCCTTTCTATGTAACACAAATTCTAGAGAAATTGTCAGCCGTTAATATAGAAGTCCACCTATTATTCGTAGTTCTGAAAAAAGCTTACGACATCGTTCTACTGGTTAAACTGTGGGAAGCCCTGGAGACAATGACCTATTAACACAGATAGACAGAACATCCCATTGATAAAATAGCTTTGTTTTGGTTGACTACATGTTTATAGGCCAGGGGGGGTGAGGTGTGAAAGCGGCTAGGAGTAGAGATTCAAATGATTCCCCTAACTCGGCCCCCATTTTACTATCGCATGCTTGGCAACTCTGAAAATGAAACCAGAATCAGTGCTACAAAAGTGTATCTTTATCCTTATATTTTACGTAATTTTAGAAAAAGATGCGGATACACTCACTGCGCACTGATTGACAAATGGAAATTGTCATAAAATACCTGCTCGTCGCATTTTGACATGACAATTGAATAGAAGCCGCTGATTGGTGGAAAGGTGGAATTCGAGGTGGGATTTATTTTTTTGCAGCGTTGCTAATTTTCATTGAAAAATAATCGCTTTCCACGTGTTAGAGAAAGGTAAAAAATAAAACAAGGATTAATAAGTAGTGGGGAGAGATGCGGTTCCTGGCATGTAGTCAACCGATATTATTGTTTATTGTTCCGTCTATCTGTGTTAATAGGTCATTGCCTGGAGACAACAAACATCAGTAAAACGATAACTAAAGCCATTAGGGAAATTTACGAAAACTCTCATTTAAAAATAAAAGATGGAAACACACTCTCCAACGGGTTCTTCATAAACAAATGCTTGAAGCAAGGTTGTTGTGCGTCTCCTATAATTTTCAAAATATTTTTAGAAAAGGCGTTGCTACAATGGAAACGTAAATGTAGCAATATGGGTATCATGCTTAACGACAGCACCATCTATACCCTAAGCTTCGCAGACAATCAAGTGGTAATGGCGCAAAACATTGACGATCTTGAATATATGACCAGATAACTAGTTGAAGAATATAGCAAATGGGGCCTAGAGGTCAACATATCTAAAACCAAATACATGGGCATCGGCGGACCCCAACAAAATCTACCACATAATGTTCTAACTATTGAAGGTTGCGGAAAATACAATTATTTGGGAGTGAAGATGTCAAGTAGTGGAACGCCTGATGAAGTTATTAAAGGTAGAAATGCTCAAGGAAAAAAAGCTATATCTATGCAAAACAGTGTTCTATGGGACAACCATATCTCTAAAACCAATGAACAACGAATATAGTTGTAAAAAGTATTGTCGCCTATGGGAGCGAAGTATGGCATCTAAAGAACCATACGTACTCTCGAAGCGACAGAAATGGATTTCTGAAGGCGTGCTGCAGGAAAATCCAGAGCGGAAAGAATAACTAACAACAGAATTCGAGAAATCATGGGTATAAATAGGACAATCGTTAACGACATAAGAACACAACAGCTAAAATGGTATGGCCACGTACAAAGAATGTCTGATGAGAGACTACCAAAACAGATTCCTAATTGGAAGCCAGCAGAAAGACGGAAGAGGGGAAGACCACGAAAAAGCTGGAGAAAGAGAATAGACAAGGAGATAAGAGTCCGGGGACTGGAAGAGGATCTCTGGATGGATGGAGATCAATGGCGACTGGGCATCGGAAGACGTCGAAGAACGTTTTGAAGCCGATTTGTATGTGTAGGTATTATATTGATGTTATCATGTTTTTGCTATTGCTGTCCATTTTCATGTGTTGATGAAGCTACATTCTCTGTCAATTTAGTCCTGGTGTATAGATAGTTTTGAATTTTCCCAAATATTTGTCGAGAATCTTCTAACAGTCTTCACTAGTTTCACCTGTGATAGTTTATTATATTATATGACATTTAATCAAAGTTTTATGCTTATCATAGTTTCTTTCTCATTTATTTGTTGGCAACACTGCGCCAAAGGCCTAGTTTGTGTGCACATCATCCAACCGAATAAACATTCAGCGAATAATTGATATTTCTTTGTTTAGAGGAACGCACACATCAGAGACAATCGAATTTCAGATCTTTATCGGTAGTACTGTTGATTTTAATCTCATCCGAATCAATCTGCAGGAGACATGCCGCAGACCGAATTCTAGGAACGAGTGGATGGAAAGCGCGAGAATGCTAAGGAGTTTTTTTTTAAGTCAAAAAGGTCATACGAGTTTTTAGGGCAGCACAGCTTGCAGAATCGTGATTTTCGATAATATATACGCCTAATGAAAATGCGAACATGTCAGAGAAACAGACGAATTTATCGAGTTACTTTTGATCTATTGTAATTGAAAAAACTTAGACATGGAAGATAGCGCTATTAATAATTGTACTAATTGCTGCCTAAGGTGTAATAATTGCAAAGCTCCTATAACAGAAACATAATAATGCCTTGAAGATGCAAGATTACTTTTTAAACTTTGAATTAATTAAGGCCAATAAATATACATTCCAGAAACAAATAAGGGGCTTTCGGTAGGCCATATTTCAAATTGATTAAAAGCCATCAGCTCAAATCCCTGAAAGATTCCATTCTTTTTTGTGGGAATAATTGAGTAATTTTTCTCTTTCTAAAGTTTCTCAAAAGCAAAGCCGCTATTTTATTTTGGGATATTGAAATTTTTCTCGTGAAAAAATGCTTTAGGTATAGTTATATGTATATGGTAATAAAATGTGTATTTGTTTTCATTGAACCCTCAAATATGCATTAGATATGTTTTTGGCATAGGTATATTTTTCAATGAAAAATTCCGATTTACACAGCATTTTTCAGTGATATACGAATCACAAAAAAAAATTTAAAAAAAGTTAGAAAATGTTTAAAAAAATTAGAAAGTTAATCAATATTTCTTATACATATTCTTATTAGTAATCAAATTTTTGTTTATTAGTCAAATTTAACCCTCCGGACACACACTGGGGTCTACCGGACCCCAGCTAAAGTTTGAAAGCGTGACAAATTACGAAACTTCTAGCGATGGTTTCAAGACTCCATGTAAATTTAGTTTATGTCCGTCACTACCTAAACCCCAAACGGCAGGATCAAGCATTTATTAGTTTATGCCTGACAAGCATGTTTAGTAGGTCGCGGGGTCAAATATACCCCAGTGTGCGTTGCGCGTAACTTATTTGTGCATATACTTTTTGTATGTATCGAATAATTTTAGATTGTCAAAAAGTTGTCAAACTGTCCAGCAGCTTTTTATATTATCTTTCCTCAATTTTCCACCCTAGAATAGTTAATTTCAGTAGTTAATATATATTTTCCACCAAGAATAGAATCCCTGCCCCAATTATCATAGAAAAAAGAAAAAATTCCATGGAAATTTGCCCTCCGGCTCTCGGAACGGAGGCCCCCGTCCCAGCATCCCCAAATAGAACACAAGGAACTTTGAATAGTGAGTCCCCATTTCCGAAAAAAGTCAGTGTTACTGAACTGAAAGCCATTAAAAGCAAGAACACTTCCATTTCCCTGTTCAAAACTCGTAAGTGCCGTGATAAATTTCATAAAATGCAACAAGAACTTTCCACTAATAAATCCACCTCATCCAAAACCAAAAAATCTTCCGACTCTCAGCATAAATCAGCCATGTCATCACTACAGAAACTCATTGATGACAAAGACTGCGACATCAAAATTTTGAGAGCGGAGCTGGAAAACGGTAAAGCTCAATTGATCGAAAGGGATCAATGCATTGCGGAATACATTAATAAAATTGATACACAAAGCATGACCATTCAAGACATTACTCACAAATACAATACCATCGAAAATCAAATTCAAAATCTTACTGTAAACTTCACATTAAAGACTCAACAGACAAATGACCAGACTTCAAGCCCCCCTCGAAAAAATAAAAAAACTAAATTCAGTAAACTTAATTCATCCTCATCAGAGGAAAGTGATGCTGAGGGTCCAGTTCTGATGGAGGTTAACGACATTCAAATTCATCATGACCCTTCTCCATTCGATATTTCACAATAATTATCCAAAAGACCAAAGGAAAACAAGACTGACTTTCCAATATTAAATTCAAAAAACAGTACAATAACAATAATCCATTATATATGCCAGAAAATGACAAGACATTACGAACTACAAAATCTAATACAATAAACATTCAGAAACAGACAGAGCCAGAAACTACAGAACGAATCCCCCCGATAATAATTAGAGACCCGAAACACTGGACAGAAATTTACAAAATTCTACGTGACAATAATATTGACTTCACATCTAGGAACAATAAATTAGGAATTGCAGTGATTCCTAAGACTACAGACGATCACAGAAAGACGACAAAAACTCTAAACAATGCCAAAATTCCCTACCATACATACTTTCTCAAAGAAGAAATTAAATTAAATATTATTATTAGTGGACTCAACAAAAACATACCTCTAACTCACATTGAACAGGACCTAATTGACAAAGGATTTACATCAACTGAGATGGAATGGTTTAAATCCGGAAAATACAGAAACAACCCGACAGAACTTCTGAAAATTTTACTACCACAAGACGAAACTCATATTTACAAATTGACAAAAATACTATACATGGACGTGACTATAGATTCACAAAGACAGACCAGCAGTAGAGAGATACCTCAATGCCACAACTGCCAGCATTTCAGACACACCCTCCGAAATTGTCATGCCAATCCTAGGTGTCATAAATGTGGTGAAAGTCATTATTACAGAGACTGTAGGAAAGACATAGCAATTCCGGCTACATGCTCCAATTGTAGTGGTAGTCATCCTGCAAACTACAGGAACTGCCCTGAAAACCTAATAATAAAAGACAAATAACTCACCAACCTCAACCTCAATAATCACAATCACAACCACAAACTAGACAACCAACGACGTTCACTAGCAAACCCATTATCCCGACAATATCATATGCATCTGCTACTTTACATATGCCGAAAACAGCCCAGAAATCAGTTTCAGGGCTGCAATCACAGAGCAACCAAAACTCCCTTCATCTCTTACTATTACAAGACCCGACAGAGATTGACAAAAGACTTGAGTCTCTCATAGACAAATTGAATAATAAATTACAGACTAATCCATTACTAAAAACCTTATTACAAAATTAATGACTAACATTACTAATGCTATCAAAGACTAATACATTATTAGTTGGAATGCAAACAGTTTATACCCAAAAAGACAAGAATTTTCTGAATACCTAATTGACAATAACATTGACGTAGTATTAGTACAAGAGACATGGTTAAAAGCACAAACTAATCTAAAAATTCCAAACTATAATATTTATAGACAAGACAGACAAAACAGACGAGGAGGAGGTACAGCCATCTTCATTAAAAAACATATACCACATTCGGAAATTAACTTACACTGACCCTAGAATTGAAATTACTGCAGTCAAAATTAATCATATAGACGGAGACCTAACCCTAATGTCAGCATATAAAGCCCCAAACGAAACATTATTAGAAACAGACCTTGACAAAATTTTTACTACAAGACATCCTATAATAGTAGGAGGTGACTTAAATAGCAAAAGCATAACATGGGGCTGTAAAGCCACTAACATAGCTGGTATTAAATTAAGAGATTATGCTGCGAAACATGACATCACAATACTTGCACCATTAGAACCTACTCACTTTCATGATAACTTACCTGACATACTTGACAGATTCATTATTCAAAATTGTACGCAAATTATAACAGTGGACAATATTCATGATCTGGCCTCCTCCGACCATACACCAATATCATTAACAATTTCAAATTTTCAAAAACCTGATGAACAATACTCACTTAAAATAACTAATTGAAATAATTTCAGACTTAAACTACAAGAACAAAATTTACAGATTGAACCACCAACTAACAGAGAACAAATAGATGAAGCAATTAATCAAATATCAGAACAAATACATACTGTACTTGACAATGTAACAATTACAGTACAAACTAGACAAAAAAATTGTTTTGCATTACCTATAGACATAAAATCGAAAATAAAATTGAGAAATCAAATCAAAAGACGAGCTAAACTAACTAAAGACCCTAACATAAACAAACAAGCAAACAAACTAACAAAAGAAATAAATAGCGACATTACTGACTACAAAAACACAAAATGGGAAACTTTTTTAACATCACTCAATGAAAACGACCACATTAACAATTTATGGAGAACTGAAAAAGCTTTGATTAACAAAAACAACAAATGAGATTTTCCTCCAATTCACTGTGCCCATCGAGGCATTGTATATGAGGATAAACAGAAAGCTGAAGCTTTTGCAGATCCTCTGGAGTTGCAATTTTCAGAAAATAGATTTCTTAACTATGACTCAGATACGGAAACATTATTAGAACGTACTCACTCAAAATTAAGCAGACAAAATTCCTTAGACAGACATGAAGAATTACTAATTACATCAAAAGACGTAGAAGACATTATCAACTCATTGAAAACAAAATTGCACCAGGACTAGACAAAATTACAAATAAAATTTTAAAAAAACTACCAATGGAAACAATAGAACAAATTACTAACATATTTCAATCATGTCTAAACCTAGGTTATTTTCCAAAAATTTCGAAGACAGCAAAAATTATATTACTTCCTAAACCAGGAAAAAGTGAAAAAATTCCCCAAAATTGAAGACCCATAAGTCTATTATCACATCTAGGCAAAATTTTAGAAAAAGCTTTTTTATTTAAATTAAATGTGATAGTGGATGAAATGGCAATAATTCCGGATGAAAAATTTGGGTTTAGACATGAACATTCAACTGACATGCAATTAGCCAGACTTCATCAAGACATAACAGACGGACAACAGAAGATATTCAACCGGCATAGTCACATTAGATGTTGAAAAAGCTTTCGACAAGGTGTGGCATGCTGGTTTAATATACAAGTTACATGTTAAATACAAAATACCTACGTACTATACAATATTTATCAAAAACTATTTAAAGGGGGTGTGCGCCAAAAATTAAAGTTTTAGTGTAAAAAAATCTAAGAATAACTGTTCAAACCTCGTTATTCTACGATAAACCATCGCTGAGATATACCGCTTTAAAGTGTGGACGACGCTCTCGTGACGTCACGAGAACTTCGTCCAGCCGCGCTCCGCATTGTTAATTTGATTGTTCCCGGCACGCCCGAGTGGTTTTTGTTTAGATTATTGCAGGTAACACATGAAAAACATATGTAAATTTAATTAACTCCACTATCTCGTGCGTCGCTTGAGCTTTCGTGACGTCATAGAATGAGATGCGGTACCTTCATAGAGCCATATCTGCGGTATTATTTGTCATAGAGGGGTGCGGATTTCACTGGTATTCTTAGATTTTTTTTCTCTTTTTTTTTTAGATGAAGTTGTTTTTTTGGCGCACACCCCCTTTAAAGGACAGGAAATTCACTACATTATTAAACAACACACAATCGACGATCCGAGAGATAGAAGCAGGAGTTCCACAAGGTTCGCCATTATCCCCTGTTTTATATAGCATATACACAGCAGATATACCTATTAACAACAGGACTAAACTTTTATTATTTGCAGACGACACATATATTTACTCTACTTACAAACTCCCGACCACAATACATTCAACGTTACACAGACATTTAGACGAAATTCAAGAGTGAGCTGAATCCTGGAAAATCAAAATTAATAGTGAAAAAACCAATGCAATTCTAATATCTCGACGAAGACCGTTTCCCATAATATCTTGGAATACAATTTGACAATAAACTAAATTATAATTTTCATATTTCTTCAAAATTAATTGACCTTTTGTTTGGACGCCATATTGCAGTGCGCGAACATAGTTGTCAAAAGTTAAAAAAAAAATACTAGCTTTACTGTCAACATTGAAAACAAAAGTTACTGAAAGCGATTTCCATTTGTCGAACCAGTGCAAAAAAATGTATCCTTATCCTTACATGTTACATGCTTTTAGAAAAAGATGCGGATACACTCAGTGCGCACTGATTGACAAATGGAAAACGCCATGAATATATTACATTTAAAATTTAAATTTGCCGCCTATTACGAATGTTTTTGAAAAGAAAAGCCATTAAATTTAGCTTGTATTGGGCAGAATAGAAATAATAAAATATCTACCTATTTACTTTCATCAATCAGAGAGAGAATGTAAACAAACAAAAAGGATAACGAGGATCAATCATTTAGTTACTTTTGTTTTTAATGTTGACAGCCCGCTGGTAATTTTTGTTTTCTTCTTGTGGCAACTATGTTCGCGCACCGCAATATGGCGTCCAAACAAAAGGTCAATTCAATGCAAAGTTGCACTGACAGCACTAAATCCTTTAATACATTTGAAAAGCAAACTAAATTTGAAAAACAAGACTTTACTATACAAACAAATAATTAGACCAAAATTACTATATGGCTCTTCGACTTTCTACAATACTAATAAGACTAACTTAAAAAAATTACAAACATTTCAAAATAAGATCCTCAGAAGAATGACTAACGCACCCTGGTTCATACGCAACACAGACATACATAAAGACTTAGAAATGGAAACAATACAACAATTCATGATAAAAAAAAACATACTAAATTCAAAGAAAAAGTTGACAATTCACGAAACAAAATCATTATAAATACATTCAACATAGACAGACTGAGAAACAAAACTTAGAAAAATGTTTTTGAAACTTTGCAAAATGCCAAAGTCCAAAAAATACCGCTAGATGTAAAAAATTTCTTTCAAGCCAGAATCTTCAGGAATAGTCCCAAGTATTGAAGCTGCGTTACCACGTTGAATTGCAATACTAATCTGTTGAGTAATGTAACAGCGAGCATTTTTGTTGTTTATTAATTTGGCTATTTTATTTATAAGAGATTTTGCTTCTTCACCCCAGGGGCCCAGCGTCTCAACACTGAATGGTACGACGATGTACCCACTGGCTTCAAGCTCTTCATATTTTTTTGTTTTTTGCATTTCACCACCACGTGCAGCTTCTCCAGATTTTTGCCAAATAAGATGCTGCAAAAGTATCCGTGGCGTGGCGTGGCGTCCCATATCAAAGATTTACCTCTGCACCAAGGAAATAAGGAGAGCCCATCAACACGCTTCCCATCTCCGAGACATAATCCAGGAGGTTCCAGCCCTGAGGGAATACCCGCAGATGCCAGAGCCCTTTTAATAATATTGTTGATTAGCCCATGACGAGACAAACGACCGGCACTTTTGTAGCAGCTTAACGCGTGATGATTAGTATTGCAATTCAACGTGGTAACGCAGCTTTAATACTTGGGACCATTCCTGAAGATTCTGGCTTGAAAGAATTTTTTTACATCTAGCGGTATTTTTTGGGCTATGGCCTTTTTTTTATATATTATTATATTTTATATAGTATTATAGTATTGTTTTAGATTAATTATTATTATAGGTTGTTTATATTAAATTGTATTGTTCTTATATTATATAACAAGAACAAAAAAAAAAAAAATTAAAACTTTCATTATCACCTTAGGTATACTAATTTAAGTTAGATTAGGTTAGAATAATTTAGTTTAAGTTAGGCTAAGATTCTTATTATTGTATAAAATTTTCATTAATTATTTAAATTCACTAGGGAGTAAGCTAACACTTTAGGGAGAACTCCATAACATACTCAGAAGAGAGAAGAGAGAATAATTTCATAAGTACCAATTTTTCTTTGTTTTTATTTATGTTATTTTTTTGATAAGAGAATTTATTAGATTTTATTCAAGAATATCTGTTTTCGTTGATAGAAAGTTATTTTTCCACTAAAGCATTTTTATTTATTTTTTTGTATGGGTACAGTTGGCCAAACATAAAACTGGTACAGGCAATATATATTGTTCAAATTTGCCTAGTGTGAGTCAGGCTTAACAACAAAAAGTCTGTTCTGAAAAGCTTAGGTCAGACAGTTTTTGTCAATGTCAAAGCTGAACAAAAGTAAATGCAACATGTTTTTATGTTATGATTGGTTTAAATATGACACTGAAATGACTCTTTTTGTCATTGGTGAGGTGATAAAAAAGGTCGATTTACACAATACAACACAATAGAAAAATGCGTACCAGTTTTATGATTGGCCAAGTGTACAGTGTAATAGAATATTTATTTGTTTTTTAGTACAAAAATATTAATTTTAAAAGTGTTGAGTTTTGCTTTTTGAACAAATAAATATCTATTAATATCCTAAACGTGTATTTTTTTTGTGTGTTAAGAACCAGCAATAAATGCTTGGGGTATCATACACCCCAGTGTGTTTTTCACCTACATAATTGTGTAAGGTATGTCGCGTTGTTCTTGTTATTCCACAGTACTAGGCCGGGAAAGTGATCTTCGTACTATTCATCGATTCTCCAGGGAGCAGTGAAAATACCAGAATATTGAGTTTTGTGGCTTGTCAACGGAGCGAAACAGTTGACATTTTCATTCCCACACCACTTTAGTATAAAATGATTATTAAAGTTCGTCGATTTTAATCTGCTACTCCAAAGAAATGTGAGCTGATGGCTCCCTACAATAGAACGCCAATGGTTACCTGACGTCACACCTGTTTTTGCGTGGTTTTTGCCATATATGCTTCACCCCCTCACTCCTCATAGGGAAAGTGTCAGATTCAAAACGACGGACAATATGTAGTAGCATTTATCAACTTTTGTTATTTTTTATAATAAACAATAATATACCTATTGCCTTGTAGGTATAGGTTTTTTACGTTATATTTAGGATGACGTCATAGAACAAAAAAAGACAATGTTATCAATGCCTATTTTTTTTCTTATAATTTATCAGAATGTCACGTGACAGTAAACCTATCTATTTTACCAAACAAAGAGGTAATAATACGGAAACTTCATTAGATAAAAAAAGACACAGAACGCTCATTGCGCAAGACAAGGCAAAATGTACCAAATTTTGTTAAACTTACGTATGGCAATCCGTCCTCCTTATTTGCACGGGATAAAAAGAAAAGAAGAAAAACCGCGTGTTGTGCAACGTACTTATGAATGAAAATTTCAAACTACTTTTGAGTGTCACTTGTCAAGCTATGTCAAGTTGAATATCAACCGTACTTGTATTTTTGTCAGACCACGAGCAATGAACAAGGACAAGGAAATGCCCAGCGTGAAAAACGAACACTTCACACCTGTACCAGTTAGCTAATAAAAAGACTTGCCTCATGTTGCGCGCGCATACCAGGTAAAAATAGATAGGTCTTTTCTGTCAAACGACACGGAAAATAGGTAATTTACTTACATGCCTCACAGCAGAAGAAGCAGAAATGGTCGCGTTCCTGCTGGAAATACGTTATTAAGTATACTACCCTTTCCTGAGGCCGACTCCGACAAACCTGCTGGCATTTTCTGAGTAAGTTTACGCTACGAAGTTCTTGAAAGAACTTTTTTCTAACTGTAACGTATTTTTGGCACTTAGGGGCTGATTCTGTAACTTATAACGACGTCGTTAATGAGCGACAATCGTTACTGAACGACATTAGTATTCTGTATCGAACGATAATCGTTACTGAACGACTTTACTTATTCTATATCGAACGACAGTCGTTAAGAAGTGACAGTTTTCATCGTTTGTTAGCGGCACCTCTCAGGCAGTCGTTCAAAGTTTTTGTTTAATTGTGAGTGATCATTAAAAACAATAAAGTGTGAAATAATATAAAATATCGACGATAGAGCGTTAGTTGCATGGCATGTTGGATGAATTACAAATAGGGTCGTCAAAACCATAAATAATTTACCTAACCCTTACTGGAACTTTTTTATCCGTTTTTTCAGAGAGCAAGGAAGAAATGCGTTCCGCCGGTTGAGAGATAATAGTAATCCTTTTAAATTGCCCGAGAACGTTTCTAAGATGATGTACCGGCTAAATGTTGAGGCGGCTAAAGACTTTTTTCAGGAAATATTACCGCACATTGATACTGGAGTGAGAAACACCAGAACACCACCTGTAGTTAGATTCTTCTTAGCGCTTCACTTCTTAGCTCATGGCAGCTACCAAAAATCTGTGGGTGAAAACACGTTTAAGGGATCATCGCAGGCTAACGTTAACCGGTGCTTGCATGAAGTGGTTAATGCTATGGTTAACCATATGGCTAACACATAGGTACATCCAATTTCCCAAAAATTTTCAACAAATAGCAGAAGTTACAAACGGATACTATCGCAAGTTTCATGTTCCTGGCATCATCGGATGTATTGGTTATTCCCACATAAAAATAGTTCCATCACGTGGTGAAGACCTTGGATATCTACTGAACGTATTCATGAATCCGAAGAACTTTTACAGCATAAACTGTCAAATAATTTGCGATTCTAATTGTGAAATATTAGCCATAAATGCCCAGTTTCCAGGGAGCGTTCACGACGCAGCTATTTGGAGGATGAGTAATCCAAGAAGATTTATGCATCAGAGATTTCTTCATGGCAGCCATGGAACATAGTTACTCGGAGACTCGGGATACCCCGTTTTGCCCTATTTGTTAACTCCCATCGTTCGTGCTGCACCTAATACACCTGAAGGTAGATATACTCAGCGACACCGACAAATCTGCAATTGCATAGAACGAACTAATGGGTTATTGAAGGGGGTCTGGAGGTGCCTATATCCTGATAGAGTTCTTCATTACCATTCAGCTTTCATTGCACGAATAGTTTATGCCTGTGCAATTCTACACAACATTATAGGGGACAGAAATATATTGGTTCCTGAAGATATCAATATACAGGAGAACAGTGATGATGAGCATCTTGATCAAAATGAAATTGACGATGCACAGCTAGTGAATGGGGAACATGATTTCGCAAATGATATTTTCGTGCCTTCGCTTTGGTTTGACTTTTCCAATCGCTGAAAATCTTGAATCCACCATTATTTTCATTAAAAAAAGGTAATACGACTTGGACAGGATAAGGCGCACTTGTCGCTTCTCGAGCGTGATAGGACATTTCCTTGCGAGTGCGCATATCCGTAAAAAAAAAAAAAAAAAAAAAGGCAGATAACTTACCCTTTTCTATCCCGCTACAGTCCTGATAGGACCCTCCAAAGCATTTAATTGTTCAGTTTAGCCCGAGTATTTCGAATCGGATCAGGTTCGGAACCATCGAATTGATTCTCGCGGAAACATTTGTTAGTGCCTAGCTCGTCAAGATACATTTGATATTGATCCCGAGTTGTTCTAGCCGATATACCTTTAGCTTTCTCACCTTCGATACTCATTATAATAATTTCTAATTTTATTTATAATAATTTTGCGCAGTTCGGCAGTAAATATCTAAAAACTAATCTGAAAAGAGCGGCAAATCCTGACCGAAAACTGACAGTTACAACTAAATGAAGTTAGCTTATGCTAAATCAGCACTACCAACCTTCGTAAAATCACACGATATTTGTCGTTACGATTTGTCACTTAAGTTGAACGTAACGATTCGGTTACGGAATACGATTTCCGAAAATATCGTTCACATCAAAGTCGTTACCACAACGATGTCGTCAAGTAACGACAAGTTACAGAATCAGCCCCTAAATTAGGATTATACAGAATAGTTAATAATAAATTATCAAGACGACTGACAGCTAAAAATAACGAAATGAATCGACACGCATTATTTGAAAATGTTTATATAAATCATGCAACGTCGCGCGCCGTTGTCAACCAAAAACATCTGAAATTACCCTACTTTAAATGCGTTGAAAAGTACTTTTGGTTTTGTTAGGTTGGCAGCAGAAATTTACTAAATGTGACGTCATCCTAAATATAGCGTAAAAAGCCTATAGTAATTTAATATTTTTAGATTGTTTTTCAAGCATCTTTTTGTTTATTATTCAATATTATAGCAATTATATGTTATTATCCATATCCTGCTATCCATAAGGGCCTGGATTATTCAATTCCTCTTTCGTGAAATGTTCAATTTATTTACCTAATATGGTTCTTTTCAAGGATAAAGGAATTGAGTAATCGGAATTTAATCTAAATACTTAATTAATAATAAAACGTAATGCATTTTCAAATTATTTTTCGACATTTCAATTCTTTAGATATACTTAATTAACTAGTTAATCCTTTAGATTGTTACGTTATTATGCGTATGAAAACTTTTTTAATACATTCGATACCGATCAAAATTCTTGGAGATTATCGACTTATGTATAATGCGTAAATGTTTTTAAGGATATAAATGATATAAAAATAATTTATTATATCAATTGAATAATGTCTGTATGTTTAAGGTGTATGCACAAGGCTTCCTGATTTTTTTGGGTATTACAGCTCACTGAAAATTTTCTTTCAGAATTAGAATAACATCTGAAAGCGTACCATTCAACATCCTGAAAGAAAATTGCCATTGGGTTGTGGTGTACTTTATACAAGTAGAAACGATGATTTATGAGGATTAGACAGTAAATATACAGGTTGGCTCATCGAAAAAAGTCCAGCGCGTTTAACGGCTTTGAAAGTAAAAATTTGAAAAAACCCTTGGATCCGTAAAGTTTTATTTTCAGGGGGACACGTTTCACTATTAATTTCATCCCTGTGACCTCAACCCCCTAGCGGGGGCGGCACTGCCCTTTTTTTTCAATGGGGAGGTGTATGTTGTGATACATCTTTACAGGTCATTAAATTCTTTTCAAAATACCGCTTCTTTTTTTTTAATTTGAGCTACGCGCCGTCTAGAAATTGCGTTTTAAAAAATGTAATTTTATTGACTAAGTACCTCAAGTAGTTACCTAGTACTTTACTTGTTATTTTATTGAATGTTGATAATGTCCGCCACTCTTGCATGTTTTCAACGCCACCTCCTGGACTATAAGAGTAGTAGCCGCCCCCGCTAGGAGGTTGAGGTTATAGGGATGAAATTGATAAGGAAACGGGTCCCCCTGAAAACAATAGTTTACGGGTCCGAGAGTTTTTTTTTTTCAATTTTCACGTACGAAGCCGTAAACCTTGCTGTATATAGTTCATATTTAAGTATAATTAGAATAGTCGATGCTTATAGCGCCCTGATATATTATTGACGATTATACCGGGTGTCTACGAGATCAGTTTCGCGCTGGCATTTGATGAGTTTTTTTTCGATGGCAAAGATGGGTAATTTTGGTAACTTCCGGTTTGACCGGAAATGGTCCTAACTCCGTAATTTGGAATGGCATCCCAATAATTTTTTCACATTTTTGGTATCTGCGGATCATGATGTGTACGAAAACGTCAAATTTGAAAATTTTTGAAGAAATTTCAGAGCTCTGGATGAAAATTTATTTTTGAACAGGAAGTGACGGAGCGGTCTTAAAATTGTTATTTTCAACCAACACAATCGTGGAAAAATGCGAATATCAAGTTATTATCCTATGTTAGTTCTCCAAAGGCTTCCAAAGCTGAAAAAATTACATTCTACGTGATAACTCAATGAAATCAGTGAAATCACCCGACTTTCATAACAAATGTTTTTTACCTTTTTCAAAATAAAACCAACTATGCATTAAAACTTTTTATCCGTGCCAGTTTTTAATTATTTTTCCAATATTTTTACTATGCATTACTATAACTGATAAAACTACTTATAAATAAACCCCTGTATTCAAACTTTGTATTTACAAATTCCCGAGATGTCAAACAATGACAAATAAACATATCTTGCCTTTTGCCCACAGATCTTGTCAATGGCTTGTCAAGAAAAAAAAAACACCAGCTCCTTTTGAATACATACAGGGGTTCATTTATAAGTAGCTTTAACATTTATAGTAGTGCATTATAAAAATAATAAGAAAATAATTAAAAACTAACATGAATGAAAAGTTTCAATGCATAGTTGGTTTTATTTTGAAAAAGGTAAAAAACTCTTGTTGTGAAAGTTGGGTGATTTCACCGATTTTATTGAGTTATCACGCAAAATGTGATTTTTTCAATTCTGGATGCCTTTGGAGAGCAAGCAAAGGATAACATCTTGGCACTCGCATTTTTCTACGATTGTGTGGGTTGAAAATAACATTTTTAGGACCGGTCCGTCACTTTCTGTTCAAAAATAAATTTTCTTCCAGAGTTCTAAAATGTCTTAAAAAATGTTCAAATTT
The DNA here is from genome assembly GCA_917834065.1 of Ceutorhynchus assimilis. Classification (NCBI taxonomy): domain Eukaryota; kingdom Metazoa; phylum Arthropoda; class Insecta; order Coleoptera; family Curculionidae; genus Ceutorhynchus; species Ceutorhynchus assimilis. The sequence continues at coordinate 24,178,151 of OU892278.1, forward strand.
GACGTTTTCGTACACATCATGATCCGTAGATACCAAAAATGCGAAAAAATTATTGGGATGCTATTCAAAATTACGGAGTTAGGACCATTTCCGGTCAAACCGGAAGTTACCAAACATTGACACACATGTCAAAAGATAACATTTCTCAAACCTATACTCCATACCAAAAATCTTTGCCATCGAGAAAAAAACCAGCAAATGACAGTGCGAAACTGATCTCGTAGACACCCGGTATGTAGCGAGAGATAGGCCAAGGCAGGTAGTGACACTCCAATTCAATTTCCCAACGTTTCGTTGTTTATTACAACCTTAGTTACAACTCTATCATGGATCTGAAAATGGAGAAAAAAATTTCCAATAATCTTTCTCCTACAATGTAGGAAAAGGAACGTGTTTCACAAGCACATAGTCAACAATTTAAAATGTGTCTATTCTTTACAAATAGATCAACATCCATTGACTAATAAGATTGAGGCAATAGGATGCAAGTTTAGGATCTCTGTATTGAATGTGGAAATTAAGATTACATTATGGAAGCTTGGACTGCCTGAGGAACAGTTTAGTACTATTACTGCAAGAGCTAAACAGTTGGTGAACGCTTGTGTCCCTGTCTCTGGTCTCGCCATCAAAGCCATCTGAAGATTTGTTTTGATAACCTATCAGATTGGGTATTTTATCCTTAAAGACTCTGCCATAAAAGAATTCTAATGGGGTTTTTCCGGTTAAAGAGTGGGTCGTACTATTGTACCGATATCATTAGATAATCAATGAGATCTTTCTTCCAATCTTTTTTTAACCTGGGAGTACACGCGTGCCGGTCAGAAGGACCGATCATTAATAAAATCTGTAATTACGCCGTTGGTACAAGGGTGACAATTTTGTCCATCCATCAGGAATGCCTGATGCAGGTTTTCCACTACCCATTGACCCAAAAGATATTTTGGTTTTTGGTTGAAAAAGGGTTCGTTGTTTTCATAGTCGGTGCTTTTGACTAGGCGCGTGAACCTGAGTATCTGAAATATTTGTGTTCAAAATTGGCATTTTCTGATATTGGGAGTACTTTTGGCTGTCGATAATACGGTAACTGTACTGCATAATATAATTCCCTTTGTAATAATTATGAATTCTAGGAATTATAGTGCTTGTACACTTTTTTCGCAGAGACGGTCCCAAACGTATCCTGAACGCTAAGGCATGACTTACGCAGGTAATATTTGAAAGTTTCATGTCTGTATTGATTAGTAAACTTACGTAGGTCATGCCTTAGCGTTCAGGATACGTTTGGGATCGTTTCCGCGAAAAAAACTAATAATTCATATAAACTTTTGGGCAGTCGGTCGATTTGACCGAACGCGTGTAACGACGTAAGTTTTTGGCGCGTGTAATACCGGGTTAAAGCATAACTGCTCTATAATTCTTTTCAATAGGGCCATGTTCTGTCTTTCCACTTCCCCATTCTGTTGTGGCCAGTAGGGGATTGTATGTTTCAAAACAATTCCAGATTCCTTACAAAAACTATGGAAAGACAACAAATTATCTCAGTTGACATCCAAATATTTTGTATATCGACTTTGTGTGTGATGTTATTAATCATAGGTGTCCCATTTTACAATTCACTAATGCATTTTATGTTCTATAATGGCTACTTTAACATCCCTGTAACTGGTAAGTGAGAAAAAACAATTATATTAATTAAAATCGTGGTTCTTGATGATGATTCTTGATATTTCTATTTCTATGGGTCAAAATATTTGAATAAATTATCAACGCATAGACACCTATTGCTTCGGTTCTCATGTATTCTCTGTACTGTAATTTTACGTTAATTTTATTTGTTTATCTTGATGTAATTGATGATGCTCTTGATTCAATCATTTTTTATTGTATTTTTATTTTTTTTTCTATTTATTTTTTTGTTGTGTAATTTCGTTTAATCTTTTCAATGTTTTTATCGATGTATTTTTTCTCCATTTACAGACCCTTGATAAAGTTTTAATAAACAACGAAACGTTGAGAAATTGAATTGGAGTTTCACTACCTGCCTTGCCCTATATATTTTTTCTAATTTTGACATTTAAAGTGACACTTTTCAAAACTCGTTGACGTTATCAAATGTCTTACTTTTCATCACCGTTACGAAAAGTAAAATTTTTCGCAACTGGTGATGGAAAGTAAATTTCACCATCAGTTGCGAAAAATACAGAAATAAAATTTGTGATAATTTTAACGCTAAACTACTTGAAGTATTGTTATTATATTCTTCGTAGGTACATATGGAAATTTAATTTGACCATGAACTAAATTTGACATAGGGCCAAATCATATTTGCTTTTTGACTTCTTAGGAATAATTTATTGTAGATAAAGCAGATTGAGCCGACTCCTCAATGTCACTCGGTACGTCGCTTCCTGAATTGATGGACATTAGAATCTAATAATAATTATTCTGTTACTCTATAAAGTTGGAGTGGTTTATATAAGAACAATATTAATTAAATCTTTTTACTTTTTCAAAAATTAGAGACGCAGACTTGACACCTCTATACTTGACTTGACACTATTGCTTCTGTAGCAACGAAAAACGAAATACTTAACAAATAAACATCTCTGAACTCACCTGACGCTTGACAATTAGACATAATCATTCGAAGTATCTTTTTTATATTTTTAACTTGAATTAAACAGGATCACATGGTCAAAATTAGAAAAAATATTGTATGAAACACGTTGAGAAACACTATTTTTCGTAACTCTCTTCCGCAGAAATCAGTTCGTTACGAAAAATAGTGCTTTTCCCAACTGGTTGCACAAATAACTATTTTAGCTGTTCTGGCTCGCACTAGAGATATACTGTTTTATTATCAATAGATTTTAGCTGGTTTATTAGGTATCTACTCAAGCTGGTTTACTTTAATGAGTATAATAGTGTAATGACTTAGGTACAAAACGGTTCTTGAAAAAATAGCATTAAGATGGACATTTTGTTTCTTGATCATTGACAGCTAGGATATCTTTGAATTATACACTCCAAAATTTTAAATGCAGAAATTCTCAAATCTGTAGACGCTTGATAATGTTTGATGTCAACGTTTGTTTTGCTAGTCCCTATCAGTGAATAAGTATGGTTTTCATCAGACTTTGTTAACATATACGCCTATAATATTTTATTTCATACCACGGTGGGAAGTGTATCATTAAGTCCAGAATGACTAACAGCCTCCTCACATCTCTCATCCATAAATTCAGCAAGTTCAGTAAAAAAAGTTTGAACTGGAAGACCCAAGTGATAAAAAGTATGGCTATCTCAACGCTGGTCTATGGCCAAAGGGTGCTACTGTAAACCATTTTTTAAATATTCAACGCCGAGGCGGATTTCCGCCGAATCGGGTAAATCACCAGCATCCACTGCCAGTGGAAGATGAGTATTCAAACTGGCACAGTTTAATGTGAGATGCACCGAACATGGAGAAGCTTGATCTTGGCAGCTATTTTGCGCAGAAAAGAGGACCACAGAGGTGGGAGGTTCATCAATACACTTAAAGAAATCCTTAACCGCTCGACATTTGGATCATATACCTAACATGGCCAAGTATTGAAACATTTGTCCAAACTAAATCCATAATTGCCATGGCCATCAAAATAACCAAATACTCCGAATCAAGTAACCTCTTTATACCGAAACCAGAGGGCACGTCAGTTTGAGTTTCGTAAGAAGAAGAGCACCGGACAAGGCATCCAAAGTTTAATATCGTACGCGTGTCAGGTCAGCTCAGTACTGCTTCGCGACCTTAGTGAGATATTTGACTAGGTCGGCCACAGCCTTTCTATGGAAAACAGTAAGCGCACACAGATAGTGACAATAGCTGAGGGGTTGTCAGCGATGAGAAGTGTAACTGTCGGAGTGCTACAGGGCTCTATTCTTGGCCCATTTTTGTGGATCTATGCCAACGAGCTACCATTGAGTGACCAGGCAACCAGTTTTACTCTCTTTGCTGATGATACAACAGGTGCTGAGAGGGATGGCTCTATGAACGAGAGTTAGGAAGGACTGCTGCGGTCACAGAGAATGACAAGTGGTTCCCGGCTAACAGACTGTTTCATACGAGAATTTCATAAGAGAGCTTGGGGAGGTGAATGATGGCACAGATGGATTGAAGTTTTTGGGGGTTTGGCTGGATCCAACTCTCAAGTGCGTTTGCCACGTAGAGAGTGTATGTAGCCGACTAAGAAGCAGTGTATTTGCTCTAAGAGGCTTAGACAACAGCGTGTCTACCGCTATTTTGAACATCCTATTTTGACCTTTTTAATACAGTTGCCTGGTATGGGACCATGCAATCCAATGGTGTTTGCTCTGCAACGGAGGGCGTTGCGGGTTTTAGCAGGATTGGGATACAGAAATGACTGCAGGGCTGCATTCGTTGACTTGCATCCTTCAAATTAGATTCTCGAAACCCCTTGTTTACATGAAGTCTAATCCTCATAACTACAAAACATAGAGTAGTGTGCATGAGCATATGATACCTGAAATAAAGAAAACTGTATAGTGCAATATCGCTAAAGCATTATCAAGATGGTCGTATCTGGTGGTAAATTTTTTTAACATGCTACCGGGGTGTGTGAGGAAGCTGCCTGTGGAACAATATAGGAATGCTTGTAAAGCGTTGTTGATAAGAAGAGCGTTCTATCTGTGACTAAATGTCGGGTAGATGTGGTTTTTGTCTTCAGTGCATGTAATAATTTTTTTCTATATTACCTTGTGACGAATATTTATTTTCGATTTTTATTGTGTTTTTTGTAACAGTTGTTATTCTTAGGGAAAATTGTTCTACTTTTAACATGTAGTTCCAAAGTTTCCAATTATGTTGCATCAATATGAACTTTTAAGTTGTTATGTGAAATTTTGTAGTAGATACCTACTTATTTTATTGCGTTATTTTTTATGTTCAAAATTCGTAATTCATTCATTATATTTACTGACTTGTTTAAACACTCTTGTATAATACCTTGATAATTTGATTAGCTGAGGCGCGGAGTATCAAAGTTAACTATAATTTCGAGAGAAATATTTCCAATGAGTTTATTTATTAATAAATTTCTTACTTAAAGATTTTAGCCGAGATATGGCGGGTAGCCATCCTTAACTGATTAATCTGTATAGGCGGTAATGACGCTCTCCGTAATAGCAAAAAAACAACAAATTATTCTGACAAAAAATTATTTAATCGAAAAAAAAAATTCATGTTTTAGATAATATCCAGACACCTTTCAATATTGAATTATTGGGATGGATTAAAACCTAATAACCAATAAATCCTAATGGATAAAAAAAAACTTTAAAAAATGAATAAAAAGGAAGATCGAGCATATTCTCATTAGTATTGAGTTCAGCATTTCAAAAAATGCAGGTGATTCCTCTCGTCTTAGCTACACTTAGCTTGGCTTTCGGTAAGCTATAACCTCTTCAAGCAACAATCTCTAGACACTTTTATTTGGAATTTCTTTTACGTAACAAAACTAATTTTTCCTGAATAATATTAATCACGTTTACTTGCCTATTTCTAAGTTTTAATTTTCTCAGGAATTACCACTTACAGATATAAGAGAACCCAAGAGTAGATAGTGCAACTTTCAATAAAATGTGTTTGAAATTTTCATGCATTTTACTAGAACTTATAGGTTCAACAAACCCAAGTATTATATTTAAAAATGCTTTACAGTCTACAGTCTCGAACAAATTTTTAAATTTTCATCAGTTTTTTATTTCCTTCCCCCTAAACCTATAATTTTTTCTTTAGCTGCACCCAGCGTAGACCAGCGAGAAGAATACCCCTTTCACCCAACAATTGGAGGCAGAATTGTAGGAGGCGTAGTTGCCAACATCAAGGATTTGCCATGGCAAGTAGCTCTTCTCCGTAACGGTGGTCAAATTTGCGGTGGTATTCTTATTGGCCGCAGAGTCGTATTGACTGCTGCCCACTGCGTTGCCCCAAGTATTATATCTTCAGTTTCTCAACTCAATATTCGCTCTGGATCCAATCGCCATAACTCCGGTGGTTTGCGTGTGGCCGTCAGCCAAATCATAATCCACCCTCAATATCAAGATTGCAGGGGCTGTGCTCCTGATTACGACATTGCAGTCCTCCATCTTGCAGCTGACGCTATTAGTGACGGAGTCCCAGCTGCTGCGATAGCTATGCATGACTCTAACGCCAGAATACCTGCCGGTACTACTGCTACAACTTCCGGATGGGGAGCGACAAGTGAAGGTGGCTCAGGATCAGTCCAACTTAGACGCGTTGATGTGCCGATTGTCGCCCAAACAACCTGTCGTAATGTCTATGGAAGTATTATCTCTACTAGAACAATCTGCGCTGGGCTTACTGAAGGCGGTAGAGATTCGTGTCAGGGAGACTCTGGTGGACCATTGGTGGTTAATGGTAAATTAGCTGGAATTGTATCATTCGGAGGTGGTTGTGCACGACCTGGAGTTCCTGGAGTATATGCCAGTGTTCCTGGTTACAGGGCTTGGATAAGAACCAATGCAGGAATTTAAATTTTTAAAAATGGTTATAATAAATTTTTGAATGATAATACGTTGTGGCTTTATTAAAAATGCAACTACCTACCACGGCTTCAAATAAATATTTTGAACTCGAGTAATTTTTACTCCCAAGAGTTCAAAGAATCTTCAACCAGTCAAAATATTCTTGACAAAACAAACCAAGTGACATTGAGTACCGCTTGACTACGAGTGGTACCTGAAAAATTTAAACGCAGCTCATTCTATACTATACCTATTTATTCATATAGAAAATAAATATTTCAACGCTACGATAGTACCAAGATATGATCGCGACATTCTTATTTGGTTTTCAAATTAAAAAGAAAAAAAATCTTATAAAAAAAATATATAAATAATAATGGAAAAATAGGTGAATAAGCATTTGATTAGTGCCAATATTTCATCGTCTATGTAATGAGAAAATTGCCGGATAGGCAATCTCCCAATCCAAGAAATAATGTTTTTATTCAAATTCAAAGATAGCCATCTTATAGTCAATTTATAATTTTCCCAAATAGCGAAGGTAAGGTTGGAAAATTCAAATGTATTATTTAGGGAGGTTTATCAGGCCATCGATCTATGGAAAGAGAATTTCAATATTGTTCACCAATAAGGTCCTACTTAGAGCGGTTAGATCAACCGTTTGTTGAGTCCTTGTAAGTTTCAATGTCAATAGGATATTGTTTTTGTATGTCACAATCTGAGGTTATTGTTGGTGGATCTAACCACCATCGATTCATCCAGCTGCACTTGATGGAAAAACAGAAATCAGATCAATCAATCACTTTTGGTAGCGCATTGCAGTTCAAAATGACCAATTCAATTTGGCAGTGAGAGAAAATTTTCCCAAGCAGTTTTGGTAGCTTCAGCAAACCATTTTCAAGAGCCGACCGGCTCTGAGCCTATATGGTCTTATTAAAATAAAGCTAAAAGCAAAGAGTATTAAATCGAGATAATAGGATAGGTAAAATAGGCTTATCTGTATAATTTATTCCAGCATCAAAAGATATATTTTTATTGAGGTGTGAAATCCAAAATAAGTCGGGTAGTATTATTTAATTGATATAATTGAATCTACTTGTATTTGGTTTTATACATCGCAGCTTAAGCTTAAAGTTATTTGATGTTTAGAGATTAATTCGAAATTGTTAGTTTTCTCAGAACCAGACAAGAACTTGGAAGATATGAGTTTCTGCCCAGAAACCATTGGCTGCTGAATATCTTCAAATAGGAAGGTTCGACATTTTTCGTAGGCATTTCTTTCATTTTAACTGAAATCGAGAGATTTTGTTATTAAAAAACCATGAAAAAAAGTTTCAGCGTAAAATATTAATATTTACGTCTGTTACGTGGAGCTTAAAATCATCGATCGGCGCCAAGCCAGAAAATGTACCTGTATGTGAGACTAGGCCGCGTGACGTCAGTAGCCAGATACGCCACGTAAATTCGTTTTCTCTCCGTATAGGCCTTTACGGAAACGCTGATCCGATTAATCGGATCACCAACGTAATTTGTCTTTTTTCAATCGTGTTCATTGGAGAAAAATGAAAATAGTTTGTGATCAGGTTAATCGGATCAGCGTTTCCGTAAAGGCCCATATGGAGAGTAAACAAATTTACGTGACGTATCTTGGCAAGACATAATACATGACACACCCCTTATTACAGAAAAAAGGTAATAAGAAAAAAGCTAAACCTAAGATCATTAACATAACAAAAATGATAACATTTAAACACACACAAGTTCAGTTTTTCAGGAATATCAGAGGATATTATTTCCTATAGAGTCTACAGCAAAATCAACTTTTGGTGATGTCTCTAATGAAGGCTGTCTAGAATGCTTGACTTTCAGGAACTACCGGATCAAGGACCTTATAGTTACTGTAACTATCTTCCGGTTGTCTTGCTTCAATTTGTCTTAAGGGTCTAAGGTGAATGCGGTTTCTTCTATATTCAGCACCTTGCTCAGTTCGAACATGAAGTCATTATGGTCTGCTTGAGAAATGATTACAGCTGGTTTCCAGTCACGAATACCACGTTGACTCAAGACTTTTTCATTTAGATGTAAATCAGGCAGTTTTTTCGCATGTTGGTCATGGTGCAATTTCTGTTGTTTTTGCCGGTACTCCAATTTTTTCTTAATGCCTTTTGTCGGAAATTTGGGTTTAGGAGACTACGTGTAACTGGAAACGTGGTCTCATTTTTCTGCCCATTAGGAGCTCACATGGAGCAGGTAAGTCTTGCTTAGAAGTTGCGTTATAATCCAAAACAGCTAAGAAGGGGTCCTGCTTAGAGTTTAAATCTTTTACTAAAAGACTCTTTTTGGATTGACCGCTCAACCATTCCATTGCTTTGAGAGCACTCTGGACAGCAATCTGGACTCCGTTGTCAGAGAATATTTCCAGAGGTAAGCCATTTATTGCAAATACATTTTTCAATGAAAAAATGGTTGTTGCAGCTGTTTTATTTGGGATTTTGTTGACTATTATGAATTTACTAAAGTAGTCACATATTAAGAAAATCGATACCCTTGTGAGATTTAAAATCAATGCCCACTTTTTCCCATGGTAATTTTGGAACTTTATGTGGGATCAAGGGCTCTTTTTGATTACTGCGAGAATATTCCTGAACAAATCTGGCAACTCTGAACTTTATCTTTTATGGCTTTAGTGATTACCGGCCGCGATTTTCTATGGTATACCATGTAGAGAGCATCGAGTCTACAAACTCCGCCTCCAAGACTGGTCCAGCTTTGGTTCAGTATTGAAAATGTCTGTAATACGGTATAGAATGTAGTTAGAATGCGCGTCAAATGCGGTATACTTCTAAGTTGGGTTCTCAGAAACGAGACATTCAGCAAAATCAGATGAAATGGAGTGAGACAGCACGACAACGCCGAAAGTATCCAGGTATTCTAGAACCCATGATTCTTATACAATCAAAGCAATATAGGTGAGCAGAGTACGTTAAAGATTTATTCAAGCAAATTACAACCTGAGGTAAAAACAGAAACTTTGGAATTCAAAAGTTGTCCAGAATATAAGGCTCTAATTAGATGCAAATGATGGGGAGTGATTTTGCAGAAGAAGTTAAGAGTTTTGTGGAAAAGCTTAGTGCCGATAAATAGGGTGTTCATTTTAAAACTTACCACCCCTATTATCTCGGAGGAGAAAAATTTTCCAAAAAATCCCTGAAACACTTCAACTATAATTTGAAGGGGGAGGAGTTTTTATGCAAAATTCACCTCCCCCCTTTCAACCTCCCAGCCCCCAGAGCCACCCAATAGAAAATCTTAAATGGGAAGGGGGGTCAAATAATACATCATTTTGAAGGGTTTCTAATTCCATACATTTTGGTAAAGTCTGCTTTTTTTTAAAGATAATTCCCCAAGTCAAAAATTTAGGAACTATGTTGGCAACACAAGCCTTTTCTACATAAAAAATTTGAAAGCATTGACAATTTTACAATGTATTGCCAACATAATGTCATTTTGACTTTCATCTTTAAAAAAAAAACACACTTTACTAAATTTCAATCCCTGAGTTCAACTGTTTTGGAATTATTGACAGTTGAAAATTGACTTTTTTGTAACTTTGACAGGCTGTAAAACCTGAACGGTTATTTTCCGGCGGTTTCATGTTTTTTATTGCCTGAGTTTTATTATTATTCATAAAAACCCCACTTCCACTTATTATGTGTCCAAGAAATTAAACTGATTTCTGACAAAATTTTGATTTTTCTAAATTTAAAGTTAGTCCACTTTTTGCTATTTTAGTTAGAACATTGTCTAAATTTTGAATGTGTTCTGCCAATGAAAAACCAGAATACGAGAAGAACGAGCATATCATCAAAATAATTTATAACCCTAATAACAAAAGTCTCGTAAAGGAAACGTTGAAAAGTTTCGGGTGCCGAACAAATACCGTATGGTAAACCAACATAACGGTTCCTGCCCCAAGGCGTAGCTATCGTGCACATTCTGGAACTATCATAGTCTAATGGTATTTGTAAAAAGGCTTGAGAAGCATCAAGTAAATTAAAATACTTTGCGTTATGAAGATCACCAAACAGAGACACAATAGTAGGAATATGAAAGTTCTCGCCTTTTATGTACACGTTCACCATTAGACTTTGTCACTATGACAATTGGGTGCAGCCAGTTTGTTAGTTCAGTGATGGGTACTATAAGTTTTCGCTTACCATTTCATGCAGCTTTTGTTTTACCTTATCCTTGACCACTCAAGGATAAGGTAAAACAAGTGGAATCTTGCGTGAAGCACATACTTTAGACTCAAAATTGTCTGTTAATGTTATTTTATAGTTTTTGTTAACTTTTCCAATTCCACTGAAAATACTGCTATGTTTGTCAAGAATTTTTTTCAAATTTCCTAGTTTGAATACTTCATTCGGGGAGGTAATTGGTAATTTCACAATTGTTATTCACAATTTTCAAAAGTTTGGTACCCTCCAACCCTAGGATAGAAGAAGCTGATTGCCCACTGTTTAAGAGCAAATTTATTTGGCCCAAAATATCTATCTTGTGTCCCGTATATGACAGCAAAACAGATGAAGTCTTTAAAATGTCACTGAATTTTATTTTTAACATCTTAAAGTTTTTGTAAATTAAAATGTTAACTTGACTTCCAGTATCAATTTTTAGGCTTATTTGACACTGTTGAATGGTTGAAGTTTCAAACTATTCCACTGCATTTACATTATGGTTTATTACATTGTCTTTTTCATGCCCTGATCCACACTTGGAACACATTATTTTGATCCCAGGTGTTAATGATTTGTTTGTTATATTGACCTTCACATATTCCTGACCCTTGCTTATACTTCCTGAATTTCACAGCGTAGACAGCTTGATCTTGATCCTGAGAAGTTACTTGTTGAGTATCTACACTAGCCTCCATTGACCGACAAATCTTCATTGCGTCAGCAAGTTTTAAATCAGATTCCTGCAAAAGTCTTTCCTGGATTCTGCTATTTTTAATACCCAAAACAAGTCTATTTCGAATCAACACATCAGTTTCCTTGACTTCACAAGTTGAAGCAAGCTGTCTCAGGGCTGTGACAAATTGGTCTACAGTCTCTGTTTGTTGTTGGTCCCTTCTAAAGAACTTAAAAGTATTCGTAGACAAGGTTTTCAACCGAATGTGAAGTTAAATCACCTGAGAAGCTGAATTCATTGGGTGCCCTACTGTCCGCTGTTAGTGCGGTCGTGAAATTTTGCGTAGATGTCCTGACACTTGCACAGATGTCCTAGATGAAATAATCAAACTACAATAATGATAATCTCAAACTTAAAAAAAAAAAAATATAACCCTTTAAAAACAAAAATTTTATCAAAACCTGGCCTCTTCCTGATAGTCCCTATCACTGAAACCGCATTTCCTCCATGGATAGCTAGGCTTACCTTCTGTTAATTTTTTTTTTTTGAAAACTTAGTTGGAATTAATTAACTCAAATCTAAAATGAATTTACGAGCTTCCTCTCCCCAAGGACCAAAAGTCTCCACCGCAAAGAGAAGAAAAACAAATCGGTCTTTAAGTTCTGAATATTTATATTTTTCAATTTCAGCTAGTCGAGCAGCCATACCTGCCTTTTTACATGTTTGTTTTAAGTGAGAATCTGCTAATGTATGCGTGCAAGTAGCATCCAAAATTACCTGCTTCCCACCTTTCAATGGAAACCAAGTAATACCATCTGCCCGCTCATCATCATTCCGGCAATTATTTGGAGGCTCCAAAACAGCAGGAAATTCTGCTGATTTTGAAGCACATCCAATGATATTCAATTCCCTAGGTCTAGACAACCTACCAGCGCTTTAAGAACAGCTGATGTCCGATATTTCGCCGCAAGTGCAGATATGCTCTTCATAGACAGGTAAGCCAAGTCTTAAAGCGATGGAAATATGAAAGGAGGAGTTATCTAAAAGTTTTTCCAAATTAACCAAAGGTAATGCACTTAACCAGCTATTGCTCTCATTTGGTTGAAGAGCTATGAGACAAGCTCTATCTCTCTCATTGTTATTAGAAGTTAATATATTATTAAGAAGAACCTGGCAAACTTCGTTATCAAATCCTTTTTGACAAGATGGCAATTGCTTTCTGAAATCTGTTATTTTACATAATAATTTCCATGATTAAAGTGCTGTTTACTCATCTAAATTACTAGTCAAAAATGGATTGAGGTAAAATTGATTGCAAAATATTAGAACAATTTGTATTTGATCCCAAAAATGAAGAAAAACAAAGGGGAAAAGCATCTCTTATACCCAACCACCTAGCTTTACAGGTAAATTACTTTGAAGCCAAGCATTACCTTCTATCATTGACGTCATTGTAGACATACAAAACACCTCAAAACTCATTAGTATAATACACGAACTTTATTTTGCTGATGAGAATAGGTAAACTTTTGTTAATTTGTATATTTTTAATGAAATTAGTAGGTTTTACGTTAAACTGGAGAAGTGATACAGCACATTAATGGCTGTTTGCATCGACTATTTTAAGGGAGGTTTAACGATAATCAACGCTTAAAGTGATATATTCACACGTACAAATGTCGCTTTAAACGTTGATTATCGTTAAACCTCCCTTGAAATGGTCGGTGCAAAACTGCAAACGGCCATAAGTCACTTAATAGCTTTGTTCCAACACAACAGGAAACCGTAAAATGTACCGTCACGATTCTGCGAAAGGCCTAAAATTTGTGCGTAGAATCCAAAATTCGTATACAGAGTGGTTTTCAAACCGTTCATGGGACGGTTTTTGAACAGACTTAATACATTTAACTCACCCCCTGTTCTGAATCATCGTCTTCAACTTATTTATTATAAACCGAAATTTTGGATACTCTATTATCATAGCTATAATAGTGTAAACAAAATGTTCACTTTTAATCAAAAATTTTATTGCTCCTATAAGTGTACGGATATTCCATAAGAGAAAAGAGATTAATACTGTCAGCTAATAAATCTCCTGGATATAAATAATCTGATACATACATTAAAGATACACTATAAAATGGCAAATTTGCGCAGCTTCGACAGTTTCGCTTTAATAGTAACAGAAATGAAAATAACCGCCTTAATATTGGCCACCCTTGGCTTGGCCTATGGTGAGTTATAGTTATAAGTTCGGTTATAAGGTACCTGTTGTTATTTCCTTAAACTTTTCCAAACCAACCAGTTATGATTATAATTTTTTCATTTCAATTTTCTATTGAATAGTATATATTTTTCATTAAAAAAAATTGGAAGTGGAAAGCGATTAGGTGAAACGCTTTCAATTCAACTCTCATACAGGCTGTCTAAAATACCATGGGCTACCATTGGTAGGTATATCGGAAAAGGTAAGACATTCGAAAGCGGTTTAATTGGAAAAAAAGTAGCGATTTTCGAAAGTTATTAAAAATATATTTTCGTTATTGCCTAATTTCTATTAGTTTCCGAGATACAGGAAGATTTGTAAAAAAAAAACTAAAACTGTTTTTTTCACAAATCTACAGGGTGATTTGTGAAAAAGCAGCTCGGAAACTAATAGAAATTTGGCAACAACGAAAATATATTTTAATAACCTTCGAAAATGGCAACTTTCCTCTAATTTAACCTCCCTCATATCTCTTACCGTTTCCAATATAGCAATGGCCGCGCTCGGTATTTTAGGCACCCAGTATGGCACAATGGCGTTTTTTGATTTGATAAGAAAAACTTTCGCAAAGGAAAAACTTTTAGAAAAATCTATGATCTATGAATAATTGTGATTTTTTCTGTGTGTTTGTTGTACTTGGAAGGTATAGGAATATTCTAATTCCAACAGGGCATCTATCCATGATGACTATTATCTAACATGAGAGATCTACGTTTTGACAATTACAATTATCATATTGTTAGAAAGATTTTTTCAGGTAATGACCAACGTGAATACAGAGACACTACGGTCCCTGTTTGGGAATCGGCCCACTGAGCAGTGGACTCAGGCTTCCCGTGCCAATACAGGGACCGTAGTGTCTCTGTATTCACGTTGGTCATTACCTGAAAAAAATCTTTCTAACAATTTCCATTGCCAACGAAAGCTCAGACCAATCAGTGTAGTTCAACGCCGGTAGGGGTATTTGCCCTCGGAGTAGTTGTTTCTGACTGGTCAACGAAGTTCAATTATCATATTACCGAAATTAAGTCTGCCTGTCTATTTTTATTCTGATGAAGTTACTAAACTAATTACATCCTCTGAAGACCACATTTTGCAGCTGTTTCTCCTGTAAATTAGCTCAATATTTCGGCAATAAACTCCAGAGAAAGTTGATAGTCTTCCAAATTTCCACTGTTTGTAAATTATTCCATGACTTACAGATTCCCCAGGTAGAACGTATGTTACAACCTATTAAACAACTTTAATGGCTACAAACCATTTTATCAATATTTTCCTGCGTACTCGAAGTCTGCTTCTACTTCCATCTGATTTTCATTCCTCTAGATTCTAGAACCATGAATTTGCATTGGATTTCTGGCAGAAAAATCCAACAATCTTTCTTGCACTCTACTAAATTTTTCCCGCCAAAGTAGGTACATCAAAAATGTTTCAATTGAATCAATTGGAAAAATCAGTCTGGTTTTGTGTACAGTATTGCGAACACCCTGTAAAATGTTATCACATTTTCATGCAAACTGCGATTTTTTGAGAAAATATTAAATATTTCAAAAAAGGTTGAGTTTTGGTATGGGTAATTCTTAACAAAAAATATGGACGATTCATCAATGTACTAAAATATAGGGCGTTCCATGCAAAATAACAAATTTCTGTCGCATACTTAATTCATGGAGCGTCCTGTATATTCAAAAATATTTTTAACTAATGCAACTTGGATTATCAAAAAACTTCGTAATTTTTTTTTTTTTTTTTTCTTGCATCACCCTGTAAGGAGATATCGTCGGATATCGCACTAAGTGGACACCCTGTGTATTGTGCATCATTCCAATTACATTCTAGAAAAAACATAAACCTAATCAATTATCAACATATGAGAATAAACAGAGAAGTTGCAGGCCAAAAATCTTCTCCAATAAGTCTTTCAGCCAAATTGTAGATCCCTCATAAATATAACGTTAACTCTGTTTCAATAGTTAGGTATTTAATAAAGGTACTTAGTTTTGTGATGATAAAACATAACATTTTTAAATTATAATTTTTTTCATTATTGGAGCTTAGTAACAAATTGTTAATATTTTCAGCTGCGCCCAGTGTAGACCAGCCTAAAGTCGAAGTACCGTATCCCTTCCATCCCAGAACTGGTGGTAGAATTGTTGGCGGAGTAGTTGCCAGCATCAAGGACTTGCCGTGGCAAGTAGCTCTTCTCCGTAACGGTGCCCTAATTTGTGGTGGTGCCATCATTGGCCCCAAAGTTGTCTTGACCGCTGCTCACTGTGTCGTACCAAGTGTCATTCCTAGCGTTTCTCAACTTAACATCCGTGCCGGATCCAATCTTCATAACTCCGGCGGATTACGTGTAGCTGTAAGCCAAATCATCATCCATCCTTTATACAAAGATTGCCTCACCTGCGCTCCTGACTACGATATTGCTGTACTCCATCTTGCTTCCAATATTATTACCCACGGTACTCCAACTGATGCTATACGTATGTATGAATCCAACGCTATGTTTCATGCTGGTACTACTGCTACTGTTTCTGGATGGGGAGCAACACGCGAGAATGGTTCAGGATCCGTCCAACTTAGACGTGTAGATGTACCAGTTGTTACCAAAGCCAACTGCCGTGCTACGTATGGTAGTATTATTACCGAGAGAACTATTTGCGCTGGTACTGCTGCTGGTGGTAAAGACGCTTGCCAAGGAGATTCTGGTGGTCCATTTGTCATCAATAATAAATTAGCTGGTGTGGTATCCTTTGGCAGCGGCTGTGCTAGACCTGGAGTACCTGGTGTATATTCTAGCATTCCTGGGTACAGAGCCTGGATTAGAAGCAATGCTGGAATTTAAACTTTAAAATAATATAAGGCATTTTTGCATCTATTCTTGTTTTATTTGATATTTTCCTTGGTTGAAATTTGCTCAAATAAATGGATAAATCTTGGAGACATAAATCAATATTCTAAACATCAACACGATTAAAAATAAATATAATTTGTGCAAATGTTCATGTTTTCATAATTCACAATATTTTCCATAATTAGTTATTTTTTACATTTTTAGAAAATTAGTGCAGGTAAGCCTGCTCCCAAATGTATAGTTGCGATAAAAAAAAAGTAGTACAAGAAAAATCGACAAAATCTCCTGGTCTATTATACATTAATTTAATTCATAACCAAAAATGAAATATTTTTGGCATTTTTCGACAAGTTTTTAACCTAGAAAGCTTCAGATGACATTACTTTGGAATTTTTCCACCCGTTTTTAACCTAGAATATGTCTTTGCCTGTCAAAATTTTGTATGTTACACCGGGAGCTCAAATTGGGGTTAATAATTTTGGTACTACTTTTTTTTGATCGCAACTGTACATGAATGATTTTATTGAATTTTTGGTCAGTGTCCATGCCTTCCATGGTGACAAAATCTCTCAGCAACTAACACATCATGGAATGCAAACAGACCTCGCTGTGTTATGGGCAGGTACACTTCTTCAACATTGAAAATGTTGCTGTTATTATAGTATGGGGACACAAATCGCGAGAAAGTACATGCTACATTTGCCAAACTTTAATCACATAAGCTTTGCATTTAACTTCATTATTTCCAATGTTTCCCCGATTGCATCTTTGCGAAGGACTACGAATTTTTTCCTATAACTCCGAGAGCTCTTCCATCGAGAGCTTCAGGATCTGACCTTTGTGATCTAACTCCCAAGTCGAACACCCCAGCATTGAATACCTCGATTTCCGAACTGACAAACAAATTATACGGACAGGAAGCTCCCCGAGTGGGCTAATAGAATGTTCGCACCAGACCAAAGTTATTGAAAAGGTCACCAAGCCCAACACAACCAGCCTCAGAGGTATTGAAATAAACATTGGAGCCCCCTGATATCACCTATTCGTTCATGGGACCTAAGCTTGTAAGTATGTGTATGTATACAGGGCGACACTTTAAAAACTCACAATGGCTATCTCAGAAACCAAAAAAAAAATATAAAAAATTGCTGAAAACAATTTCTATAGTAGAGAGGGGGAAACAAAATTATATAATAACTAACTTGTTGTTCACGCTTCCCTTTTTTGTTTCAGTTCCATTGTATTTGAAAGTAGGATTATTTTTTGTTAGAAAATGTATTTTATTTTTATTTGATTTATTTATTTGGCAACAATGCATTATGTATAGGGAGAAAGATGTATTCTGGCAACACCGCTACCACCAGTCTCGAAGGGCGACGCGCAAGTTAAGCACGCGGTCGCATTTTCTTTATTTTTGTACCCAATTTATGTAGTAATAAATGCATAATTAAAACCAGAAGTAAGCGTTCGTTTTTTTGGTTAGCATCAGCACAAACATTTATGGTCCTTCGACGCCGAATTACACGACATTCTGGGTACAAAAAGTGGTGAAAAATCAGTTGAAAAATCAAGCAAACATCAAAATCAACGTGTTCAGCCGGTGCAATCAGCCAGCAGAGTGGTTACCGGTCAAACGCGAGTGGAGTCGAGACGCGAGAACAATCATTTCATGTGGGCGACTGTAGTACAATCACTCTGCAGCGTAGTGAGCGTACATAGCGCCGCCGATTCTTATTCAAGTGCGAGAAAACAGACTTGGGCGACTGTAATCTCCGAATACATCAAGCAGGAAAAAAGTCAGCTGGACGTCATCATCATCAACAGGCTATCAGGTGCGTGCGTTCCATTGTTCCATTTTCATAATTTATTTCTCGATATTTCCGTATTGTTTCAACTGCATAAGTACCCAAATAGCTTTGAGCGAATTCGTACAAAAATTTATAGGTAAATACTTTGTCAATTTCAATTTAACTCAACATGGAAGCTGCTAAGCGTAAAAGAGCCAGCATTAAAGCCAAGCTTACAGTATTTTCTAAATTTTTAAAAACAATAACTGACAAAATAGCACTAAATTCAGCTATTGATGAAGTAGAGGTTATACAAGTAGAAGAGCGCAAAAATTATGCAGAAAATTTGATTGTAGAATTTGACGAGTTGCAAAATGAAATAGAGTCTTTAGCAGCAGACGCTGATTTGGAAAAGGAATATGAGGACAGGGAAAAGTTTTATTCATCTTTTTATAGTCAAATTTCTGTAGCAAAGCATTTAATAAAAACGTATGCAGTTAGTGACAATGCATCTTCTCAAGGTGGTAATAGTAATGCAAGCTCAAAAGCACTTCAGGGCTTGGGCATTGAATTGAAACCCATTGAACTCCCTAAATTTGACGGTTCATATGATAATTGGTTAGAATTCGCAGATTTATTTGAGTCTTTGGTTAATAAAAATGACAATTTGGACAATATTAGGCGATTTCACTATTTAAGAAGCTCTCTGGAAAGAGGCGCTGCGCAGGTAATTAATTCATTGGAGTTCACAGCCAACAATTATGAGGCGGCTTGGAAATTAATTCGAGAACGTTATGACAACAAACGATTACTTATTTCAAATCATGTCAATGCTTTGTTCAATTTAGAGCCAATAAACAAGGAATCTTCCGAGAAATTGAGATACTTACTTGACATTTTTCTTAAACATTTATATGCATTGAAGCAGTTAGGGCTACCTACTGACAATTGGGATATTTTACTGATTCATATGATTTCTAACAAGCTTGATACACATACATTGAGGGCTTGGGAAAATACAAAGGCAAATAATGTTGTTCCCACTTTCGATGAATTCAAATCATTTATAAGGGCTAGGGCGGACTTGTTGGAGACATTAGAGGTTAAACAAACAGAGAAAAAACATTATAATAGCGCAAATTCAAAACCTCAAAATCATAAAAATTCATATTCTACGGGAACTCGCGGTTTTCATGTAGATTTAGGGCCACGCAACTGTCCAATATGCAATAAAAATCATAGTATTTATCACTGCCAAGATTTCATGAAACTCTCACCTAAGGAAAAGTTTGACAAAAGTAGAGAAGCCCACATTTGCACAAACTGTCTTAGGCCTGGGCATTTTTATAGGCAATGCACTCAGGGCCAATGTAAAAAATGTAATTCAAAGCACCATTCTTTACTTCATCCCGAAAAGGCCAATGATAAGTCACAGCTGAACGAAAATGTTAACAATAGTTTTCTAGCACATCACTCGGAAAATAGCTCCAGTGATATTGTTCCATCAACTCCATCAGAGTCAGAGTCTAAAGGCCAAGATCAACTTTCATTTTCAAATTTTGGCAGTGGTAATCAGGTCATCCTATCAACAGTATTATTAAACGTTCTGGATAAGAACAACAAATTGCATATTGCACGAGCTCTTTTAGATTGCGGGTCGCAAAGTTCATTCATATCCAATGAATTTTGTGAAAAAGTTGGTATTGGCAAAGCGAAGGTACACTTGGCAGTCAATGGCATCAATCACACGTCATCTATCATCAATCACAAATGCACTGTAATTATAAAATCAACTATAAATAATTTTCAAGCAAATCTAACGTGTCTTGTGGTACCAGAAATTACAGGAAATATACCTGCGGTTGACATCGAAATTAGAGATTTAAAAATTCCTGAGAGATTAAAATTAGCAGACAATTCATTTTATAAAGCTAGAAAGGTTGACCTACTCATAGGAAGCGATTTGTTTTGGAACATTTTATTGCCAGGGAAATTCAATTTAGGAAAGAACCAACCTTTCATGCAAAATACGTTGTTCGGGTGGATCATTGCGGGTACATGCTTTTCAGGAATTCCCCATAAAACAAATGCCAATGTTCGATGCAATCTAGTCACAAATGTGGACATTCAAAATCAATTATCCAAATTTTGGGAATTAGAGGAAGTTTCAGGGCCAAAATTAATTATGTCCAAGGAAGAAATAGCGTGTGAAGAGCATTTTGACAAAACAGTACAACGCGATTCTACGGGTAGGTTTATAGTATCACTGTCATTTACCGATTCTATAAATAAACTAGGGGATTCATTTCAGCAAGCAAAGAATAGATTTTTTAATTTGGAGCGTAAGTTGGAACGTAATGATCAGCTTAGGACACTTTATGTAGACTTTATCGAGGAATATTTACGTTTGGGGCATATGAAAAGTTTAGGCATCGCGGATGACATAGCAAGACATTTTTCGGAAAATAAAGATATTTATTATTTCATGCCACATCATGGCGTTTTGAAGGAAAACGCGATAACCACTAAGCTGCGAGTCGTTTTTGATTGTAGCGCCACGACAAGCACAGGTGTTTCATTAAATGCTATTCAAAGGGCTGGGCCAACTTTGCAAAGCGATCTTTTTTCGATTTTGCTGCGTTTCCGAATGCATTCATACGTTATTAGTGCTGACATAGAAAAGATGTACCGCCAAGTACTTGTCCAACCTGAACAACGGAAATTGCAGTGCATTTTGTGGCGAGCTAATTCACATGATCCTTTGGAAGTTTTTGAATTGCAGACAGTAACGTATGGCATGAAATGTTCTTCATATTTAGCTATAAAATGTTTGTTTACATTAGGCCAACAACATGAGTCAATAAATAAAAAAATTGGTAGTGTCATTCAAAGGGATTTTTATGTAGATGACCTTTTAACAGGTTTTGATTCAGAGATTGAAGCGCGTGATGCATGCCTAGAAATTTCACAGGTTCTGAAAGATGGCGGATTTCCTTTGAGAAAATTCTATTCGAACGCGCCTTATGTTTTGGACAAAATTGACAAAAACTCAGATTCCGCATCTATTTTAGAATTTGGAGAAAATGAAAACGCAAAAACTCTAGGACTCGCTTGGTCTCCACATCAGGATATTTTGCTTTATAGCATAAATTATCCATCTCCACTAGAAAGAATATCAAAGCGTCTCATGCTCTCAGAAATTTCACAGATCTTTGATCCGCTTGGATTGCTCAGCCCTTGTGTCATTAATGCCAAAGTTATTTTGCAAAAACTATGGTTAGAGCGCCTCTCATGGGATGATCAACTTCCAATACATTTGCAAAGGGCATATACGCGAATAAGAAATCAGTTAGTAATTCTAAATGATCTTAAAATCCCCCGTCATGTAAGGTGTCAAAATGCAGCTCTAACTGAAATCCATGGGTTTTGCGACGCGTCAGAGACTGCCTATGGTGCTTGCATATATGTGAAATCAATGGACAGTAATGGCAGCACTTTCATAGATTTGCTTTGTGCTAAAAGCAAGGTTGCGCCATTGAAGCCTGTCACATTGCCGCGTTTGGAGCTATGCGGCGCCGTAGTGTTGGCGCGGTTGGTTAATAAAGTTGTAGGTTCGATAAATATTAAGTTTGATGCTTGTTTTCTATGGTCAGATTCATCAGTTGTTTTATGCTGGATCAAAACGCAGGCTAACACTTTGAAAACATTTGTAAGCAACAGAGTGGCGGAGATTCAAGAAAATACATCATTTGCACAGTGGCGCCACATAAGAAGCAAGGATAATCCTGCTGATTTATTATCCAGAGGCATCGAAGCAGAGAAAATGATTGACAACACTTTATGGTGGCAGGGACCCTCATGGCTTTCAGAAACACAAGAAAATTGGCCTGTACTACGTGTAACGGTTACGAATCCTTGTGAGCATAAGAGACAGATCGTACTAGCTCATACTGGTACTGATAAAGTCAAATCATATCTAAAAACTTTGTCCGATTTTCAAATTTTCTAAGATTAAAAAGGTGCATAGCATACGTATTTCGCTTTGCGAAAATGTGCAAAACACACACAAGGATAGTTGGCCCCTTGTCTGCCGTAGAAATAGAAAACGCATTTTTTCATATATTAAAAGAATCTCAAAAGGAGACATTCACGACAGAAATCAAACAATTAAGTTCAGACAAACTATTAGATAAATCCAGTAAAATTTTCAAACTAAACCCATTTCTTGACAATCAGGGATTATTAAGGGTTGGTGGTCGAATTGAAAATTCCGAGTTTCCATATAATAAAAAGCATCCAGTTGTCCTGGCATCCGAGCATTATGTCACTAAGCTCATTTTTCAACATTTACATAAAAAACTAATGCATGCTGGGCCTCAGCTTCTCTTAGCCTCAATAAGAGAGTTTTGTTGGCCCTTATCGGGTCGAAACTTGGCCAGGAGAATTGTTCATAGATGCGTCATATGTTTTAGACAAAAACCCAAATTAATTCATCCTATTATGGGCAATTTACCTGCGCAGCGACTGACTCCAGGTTCTCCATTTGATTACACTGGAGTCGATTACGCTGGCCCATATTTAATTAGGGATAGAAAGGGCCGCGGCGGCAAATTGACTAAATGTTATGTGTGTCTCTTTGTATGCCTCGGCGTGAAAGCCGTCCATATAGAATGTGTTACCGAATTGTCCAAAGACTCATTTTTATTAGCATTTAAAAGATTTATGGCACGAAGGGGTAGACCCAAGCAGATTTTTTCAGACAATGGAACGAATTTCACTGCGGCAAGCTCTGAAATAAAGGCATTTCAAAATTTACTTGCATCTAGTACACCTGAATTAGTAGATTCATTGTCAAATGACAACATTGTCTGGAATTTTTCACCTCCATATTCTCCACATTTTGGGGGTATTTGGGAGGCTGGGGTGAAAACGATGAAGCATCACCTTCGGAGAGTTTTAGGAAATGCTCATCTTACATATGAGGAGTTTATTTCGGTGCTTGTGCAAGTTGAAGGAATAATTAATTCCCGACCATTATATCCATTATCCTCAGACCCTAATGACTACTCACCATTAACCCCAGCGCACTTTTTAACTGGCAAACCATTAGTTTCAACTCCAGAACCACTTCTTCTACAAACACCTGTGAATCGTCTTACTAGATATCAGCTTGTCCAGCAGTTGTCGCAGCATATGTGGAGTCGTTGGAGCAAGGAGTATATTTCTGAACTCCAAACCAGAAACAAATGGCCTTCCACAAGTGGAACAATAATCGAGAACACTATGGTCTTGATTAAAGATGACAATTTGCCGCCTTTGAGATGGAAGCTTGGTCGAGTTGTAGAAGCAATCCGAGGCAAAGATGGTCATGCCAGAGTATTTAAAATTCAGACATCCAATGGACTGATTACTCGTTCGTTTGCAAAAGTGTGTCCTCTACCAGCCGAAGAATAATGACTATTGAATTTAATATTTGTTTTTTGTTTTTTTTTTGGCACGACTTGCCAAGGCTGGGGGCATGTTCACGCTTCCCTTTTTTGTTTCAGTTCCATTGTATTTGAAAGTAGGATTATTTTTTGTTAGAAAATGTATTTTATTTTTATTTGATTTATTTATTTGGCAACAATGCATTATGTATAGGGAGAAAGATGTATTCTGGCAACACCGCTACCACCAGTCTCGAAGGGCGACGCGCAAGTTAAGCACGCGGTCGCATTTTCTTTATTTTTGTACCCAATTTATGTAGTAATAAATGCATAATTAAAACCAGAAGTGTGCGTTCGTTTTTTTGGTTAGCATCAGCACAAACACTTGTTTTCACTCACTCCCTCAACCCCTAGCCACCCCAACTAAATAATCTCAAATAGCAACCCCCTACTTGTGATACCTTATCTGAAAGCTCTTTAAACGCTTTTCAATGGTACCCTACAAGCTAGGATTCTATGTGATGGTTTTTGGTTTATTGGGTAAATAAAACTTCATTTATTTAAATTAAAATTGTATTTTTTTCGACTTGCCATTTTTTTCAGGTTCCCAAAACAACGAATAAATAAAAAATAATACAAGCCTAAAATGTTTAGGCCTCAAGATTAATGCTACGATAGTAAAAAAATGTTTTCAAATGTTTATTAAATTAATAGTCAAAAATTCAATTCACATTTCAATGGTTTTATTTTGAAAATTATGGACAATTATTACATAGAATCCTAGCTTGTAGGGTACCATTGAAAAGCATTTTCTAAGAGCTTTCAGATAAGGTATCACAAGTAGGGGGATGTCATTTAAGAATATTAAGTTGGGGTGGCTGGGGGTGAGTGAAAACAGTTTAGTTATTACATAATTTTGTTTCCCCCTCCCTACTATAGAAATTGTTTTCAGCGATTTTTTTTTTTTTTTTTTTGTTTCTGAGATATAGCCATTGTGAGTTTTTAAAGTGTCACCCATAATCTATTCACAATCTGGAGTCCAAAGGTAAAGGTAGATTTATCACCTTTCAGTTGATAGTTGATACGGATTTTATTATGTTCATTACCTGCATAAGTTGGTAACACTTTGGGAGGTTACGCATGTGACATATTTTGATGAAAAACTGAAAAAAAGCAGAGCGGGACTGAAGCATATTTTTATATTTTGAACAAAAAATATGTGATCGAGAGGTTCTCAGTAGACATGGCCAAGTTCTTAGATTACCTTGACAATGGTATGTCAATATAATCCTATTGAGATGGCATGGGGGTTTACTAAGAGCTTTTACAACAAAAACATAACTTCATCGATAAACAGAGTTGTAAGTTTATGGAACTTGCCTTGTATGCCTATACTCCAGACATGTGGCAAAATTCTGTGAGGCATTGTGAAACTTTGATACACGATGACTGGAAGAAATTAATGGGAAACACTAGCTTCGAAAACATTCCTTCTATTATCATTCGCTTCAATGAGTCAGATTCTAATTCCGAAAGCTTGATAGATTCTGATTGTGATGTAGAAATTATGGAAGTTGAAAATAGTTGAAGCTAGAATTTGACATTTTAATCCTCAGGCTCGATTGAGATCATCATCATTGTCATTCAGCCTCTAGCTGCGTCCAGGTGTTTCCACAAAGCATGCTGCAAAAGCAATGTCAAACACAACATTTTTCATAGACACATACCATAGATAATACCTACACAGCCTAATAAGTTGAAAAATCGCGGGCGAAGCCGTGAAGGGTAATGCTAGTTATTTATAAAAATATTATTATTTGAGAAATAGTACACAAAATATAACTTATACATATGCTGCATTCTTAAAAAAACAATAATTCCAAGTCCTGGGATAGTGATCCAAATTGGTCTACATACAACTAAAACAAATAAACCGCAGCATCTCTTGCTTGGTTAGGCTTCAGGCATTTCAAAAAACATCACTCAGGTAATAATATGACACACTTTTTTGAAAAAACACTGTGATGTGAGGCCAATTGAACATTTTTCGTATGATGGCCTTATTAGGAACATGTTAAATTGATTAAAAAAAAATCTGTAACTAGAGGTGTCTCTTCTCCGTCTTCACAGAATCTGCAGGGGCCACCTTTTTCTAACCCCAACTTCTGTAGGTGTTTCCTAGGTCTGCAAGGTCCCGAGAGAAACCCGGTTAGAGTCTTGAGACTGTTCTTTTTGGTTGAAGTTGCCCAATAGATCTTTAACCTGTCGTAGTCCTGGCTGTTCTAGTCATTGTTTGTTCCTAAGCCGGTTCTCTTTTTTTTTTAGGATTGTTTGGAGGTGCGCATTTCCTACGCCGCAAAATGGTTCTGGCCCAGTGAAGGGAGTAGATGCTTTCTTTCTTGTGAGTCTGTCTGCGCATTCGTTGCCCTCGTCACCTATATCCTATGTGTCCGGGCACCCAGAGGAGGGTTACTTTGTTTTGTTTTCCCAGCTCATTTAGTTTCTATAGACATTCCCACACTGTCTTAGAATTGATGAACGGGGATCTGAATGCTTTGATAGCTGCTTGGCCGTCAGACATTATTACAATCTCTCATTTCCGATAGCTTCTGTTCAGGTTGCACTGCACGCATTTTCCAATCGCACGAAGTTCCGCTTGAAATATGCTTGGGGATTTACCAATCGGCTCCGACTATTTGGTCTGTGGCCCGAATACTCTGGCTCCAGTTCCCTCAGCAGTTTTGGAACCGTCTGTGTACCATTTGATGGTGTTTGCTTTAAGGGATTGGATAGATTCCATGTTCCATCTGTTTTTTATACTTAGTTCGATGGAAAGGTTTTTCTCGAAACTGAATTTCTCAATAATCACGTCTTTTGGTAGTTCCATAAGGTGTGCACAGTTTGGGAGAGGAAAAGTTCTGCCAAGGTGCGTTTTCCTTTGTAGACCTATCTTCTCCAGTCTAAGAGTGATGTGGGGTCTAGATTGATTTTTAGTGCCGCGGTTGGGCATGATCTCATTGCTCCTGTTATACAGAGACACGCGAGTCTTTGCAATTTTCCTAGGGTTTTCCTAGCTGTTACTAACTGGGTTCGAATACCAGGCTATCGCTCCGTACGTGACGATAGGTCTCACTATCATGGTATATGGTATACATCCATCTTAGGATGTATACAATGTTTTTGCAGACCATGAGTGCCGAGATTGCTTTATTTTTTGTGTTCTTTACATGTTGGTTCCAGAGAAGTTTAGAATCTAGGCTTATTTTTAGGAATTTAACCAGTTGGGTACTGGTTGTGGTTAAGGTGGTCAAACCAATCTCAAGGTTCAAATTCACAATCGCCTTGAGTAAAAACCCTAAAGAAAAACTGTTATGCACGCTGTAATTGTAACTTAACCTTAGCCAAGGCTAGGCACGTTGAAATGAACCACAAGAAAATGAATGTATCTTTAATGTAACTTAGTCAATCATTGATAGTTGATTTACTAGGTAAAACAATAGCTCTTGTAAATTATTTAAATAATTTGTGTATAAAAAGCAGATATATTTGAAAGGAAAGAAAATGTGGTTCAAGTTTGCAAAGAAAACTTGCTGTTATTAGGTTATGTCTCACCGGTTGGAATAGGTTTTATTTGCTTCGAAAATACTCTGGATTAGTCTGGATCGAGGTCTGGATTCGAAATCCTGGAGTGAGTGAGGTGGTTTTTACTCTACTCCTTAGGGCAGCTTTTCACTAATGATCAAATAGAGGAAGTGAAAATCCTTTCTGGGAAAAAACGTGCAAAGCAAAACTTACCGAAATGGTTTTTAAAAATCCGAAATTATCGGCGAAATTATGGCACTTTACGAAAACGTAACGCAACGTAAGGCAACTCAATGTACCATAAATTCAATTAGTGAGAAAATTAGGTCCAAAATCCCCTTCAGGGCGAAGACAAAAATTAAATTCTTCAAGAGAGACCCTTTTCTCGGAACAACCAAATCGTAAAAGGAAGATTCACCACAAGTAATTAAATACCTGTCCTAGATTTGAAGAATATCTAGAGATAAGGCAAAGTATCGACAAATGTCAAAAAGAATTCAAGGAGAATTTTAACTACCGAGAATTACCCGCAATTATATAATTTGAGAAAAATGACAACAGCTGACGACTAATGATAACAACAACAAGTAATTAACCAGTAGAACAATCATAATTTGAAGAATACGACATTGAATAAGCAATTCGTGTTGCGGAACGTAAACGCTTACAAAGGAATCGATGATCCCAAAAACATTACTAATTGAAAGGCCAATTGACAAACATGAATGACATTTCTGCCATCAGCTGGCACATAAATCATGAGTGACATGACTTAAGTGTCACTATAGAATAGAGAGCAGCCCGGTGCTTATGGAACCGGATTCCGGAACTAAATCTAGTACTGAGTTCAGCAACCGAACAGAGTACGAGTAGCATGCAGTACACACTTCGTGAACGGACCACTATTTGGAAAACCTGAACCAAGCAAGAATAAGAAATATTTGATTTATTTACATGAAAATGAAAATGGAATTAAAATATTGATTAAAATCGAGGAAAATCATAAGTCGTCAACAAAAACTACTCACAGGTGAAAATGAAATTTAAACAATAAAGAAAAATTTACAGGATCTGCAAATACTGTAATTATTGCTGAATTTTTATGTAAACAAAGCCTAATGAAATCAGGGAAAAATTGAATATATATAGGAATTTTGAATAGAAAACTAAAAATAGGTGTGAAATAGTTAAAGGCAATTCTCGCACGTTACACGATGCTCGAAAAATTAGCTGTAAGAAGCTAAATTTGAAAGCGCCCCGCTACCGATAATTTTTTTATGGAAGAAATTGTCCGACTAGACAAAAAGAATACAGACAAGCTGTAAAAGGTAAGGTAATCACACATTTCTTTAGGCTTGGGCCTGCGGACTAATAGTGTATGTAGTGTTTTCTCTTCGCTATCATAGAATCTCATCTTGGCAGTGTATAGCTTCCTATACTTGAACACAGTTGGTCAACAAAGGATATTTGTACTCGATTTAAAATCGATCCACTTCTCGTGTAGTCAGGATGAATATACCTAACCTAGATGGAAAAATAATTCAAAAAGGAAAGACGGAAAGCTGATATCACAAAATTCAAAATCCGATTGAAAGTGTCGCAGAGTATAATTTAAATTTCACGTTTTTAGAACGCATTAAAAAATTAATATTCCGTGCTTCCTTCGTTGGATTAATGCAACATGTTATAATTATTGGGGTGTGATAGGATTCACAATAAGGGCATAAATACAATAAGCTATGATAAATGAGCCTAGATTAGCTCGCGTATTATGAATTTGTTTTTTGATTGTAACGCATTAGTGACTAGCCATATTTTCTGTTTATGTTGATAGTTGTAAGGATCATGTGTAAATAAACTTGGATTTAAATAATGAAACAGTGTGGCAAAATTTGAATATAAAAACCAAATGCTATTTCAAAAAATCTCTCTTTGCCAGTCATGTTTGCGGAAAATAAATTTCCTAAACTGGAACGGTGTCATTTTGAAGTATTGCCCAGGTTAACGGGCAAATGAACCGCGAAACTAAGAGACGTTGCCGTGCATGCAGAGCCAAAGGTTTCAAAGTGAAACGGAGATCAGCCGGCTGATGAAAGTAATTTTTTAAGGGTAAGAAAAGAGCCACTCAGAAACACCGTTCTAGGAGTTCTTTAAATAATGAAAGTCACGTTTTTGAAATATTATTACAATGTTACGCTAGAAAATCGCAACCAACAAAGTTGTTTTAAAATAGGGATTTTATTTTTAAAATAGAGATTTTATTATTTTTTGAAATTGGTTTTACAAACAAAAACTCGTTGTCGACAGCTAAAGTGCATTATACCTTGAACGTCAATCAAAGGGTTGATATAGAAGAATTAATTATAAAACATTATTCACAAAATTATTCTGGGAAAGTTTCTATGGGCAGCTTGTCCATATACTTATCAATTATATCGGATATTCAAATTATGGGTCACAATAGATCTTAGAGGTCGCAGTAGTGACTTCTACGCAGCGATGATGCCACCTCCAGAACTTCTATCAATCTACCCAGTTTTGCTTTTGATTCTATAACCAAGAGGTGTGCGAAATTTGAATATAGGTGTACAGAACTGAGCAAAATTACACAATCATGGTTAGAAGAAGTCTATGTTGAAATGTTCATTAATAAATTGTTACGGGTGGGAAACGTCATCTCATTTGAAAATGCTAGTGGTTTCTCACAGATTAGTGTGCAAAAGTTATTTTAATTTGTGCAAAATTGTGTAAAACGTTTGCAAAATTCTAAGATGTCACCTATGTCATAATTAGAATATTACGAGGGGCAAACAAACTGGACTCACCCACACCTTCTTGTGTTTATATGTAGTATGAAATGGAATGATATCGGTATACAGCTTATTTTTATTGTGAGAAAAATAATCAATAGGCATTCTGACATAATAATTAAGAATCAATAAATTTGGTCTTCATGAAGAAAACTAAAAATAAAACGACACAACATAAAAATTTCATCAATGTAGATACCTCTGCTCGTTCCCCAGAAAAAAGAAAAATAATACCGATTTTCGGTAAAAATTTATGGCATCGTCAAGTTTGTAATATTTATCGTCGCACGGGTAGGATGGCTCTTTAAAACCCTCGTTAGAACCAAAATTATGAATCCACTCGACGTCATGTCCCATATTTTTTAATAAACCGCTTAAAAATTATTGGCGGTAAATCCTTTTTAATAGAGATATAAATTAAGCACATCCAAGCGTTAAGTCCGTTAAAAGTGTAAGTAACAAAAACTTTTATCCCACAGAGGTTTTGTCCGTAATAACGCCGGTGGACTTTTAACGTAACATTTCAACCATTTTGTTAATACATTTTTGATAAATGGCCTTCTACGATCTATTTAATGGAAAAAGTTCTTTTATCAGGATCATGTTATCGAATTTCATAAAATTGCATTGCAGAAATGCTTTTTTGCATACGGATTCGAATAAAAAATAATATAGGAACTTTAAGTTTTTATATAATAGTACATTAAAATACAAGATTCATAAGACGTCATTTTATATAAAATTTATAAAATGTCTTATGAAACGAATATTTTATACTATTTTTTCTATTTTGGTATTGTTTAATTAAAAAAACAAATTTTTCTTGGAAATTTTATTCTCATATTTCCAGATTTCATAGTTTAGGTTGGTAACACTACATGCCAAATATAGAAATCTTCTATTATAAAATAGCGAATGTCAGTTTGATGGCCATCAGTCAGTCAGTGTCACCAACCTCCGATAAGTAAAAAAGGAGTGTCACAAAGAGCTTCTTTTCGAAACTACTTTTAGTGTCGAAAAGACTTCGATATGACACCAAAATAGAAAATAGTTATTTATGCAACAAGTGTGTAAAGTGAACCTTTTTTCACGAATGTGAATTTTGACGCATGAGCCGAAGGCGAGTGCGACAATCACATGAGTGAAAAAAGGTGCTTTACGCACGTATTGCATACAAAATTTTTTCTACTACCAATCAAATATGTATAAAAAAATTAATTTAGACAAATTCTTCACGCACTAGTGCGTAAAGTATTTTCATTTTACGCACTAGTGCGTGAAGTAATTTACCAGAAAAATAGTAATTTGACAGGTCGACATCTGTCATTGACATTACTTTACGCACTAGTGTGTGAAGTGAACTACTTCACGCATTAGTGCGTGAAGAGAAATTTTACGTCTTCTGAATAGTGCGTAAAGTGAGTACTTTACGCACGGTAGTAGAAAAATGTAGTAGGTGGTAGACGCTTTTTACTCATTGGGCGTCGACCGGTGAGATACCACCATGCCAGAATTGAGTAGCGCAAAGTGGTATCACCACGTTCCGCTACTGCGCTGGCAGTCCGGTTCCAACAATGAGTAACAGATAGCATGATGGCGCCTCTAGGATCAAAATATTCCGGAGGTAAAATACCCAACCACTCGGATCTCCGGGCGTCGGGTGATCCTGGGGGTCCTTCATGCAAAGATATAAAGACAAGATCAAAAACTCAACTCAGAATTGATTTTAGCAATATAAGAGGAATAAGTACAAATATGAATTCAGTTCACCAACATCTTGAAGAACAAAGACCTGACATCCTTGTTCTCACTGAAACTAAAATCAGTTCTGCAACAACTATTGTGAACTATCTTTATCCCGGCTATGACCTACATCACCGATTTCGACATAATTTTGGGATCTGTGTGTACATTAAAAATTACCTTTCATGTCATCGAGAGGAGAAGCTAGAACCAGCGAACCTTGATATCATATGGCTAAAATTCACCTCAAAGTCATCGACCAAGTTTATCTGCTGCCTCTACCGACCGCCAAGTAACACCGATTACCAAAACTTTTTCGCGACATTATCCGAAAGCTGTGATAGTATACAGTCAAATTATCCACAGGCGGAAATTGTCTTTTTAGGC
This sequence comes from Ceutorhynchus assimilis, assembly GCA_917834065.1. Classification (NCBI taxonomy): domain Eukaryota; kingdom Metazoa; phylum Arthropoda; class Insecta; order Coleoptera; family Curculionidae; genus Ceutorhynchus; species Ceutorhynchus assimilis. The sequence continues at coordinate 24,210,463 of OU892278.1, forward strand.
GATTTCAACGTCCACAATATACCCTGGCTGAAACACCACAACAAAACAGATAACGAAGGCAGAGAAGCAGAAGCTTTTGCCATAAGTTGTGGTCTAACGCAGCTTGTCGATGAACCTACCCGTATCTCAGAAAGGGGCGAATTTGCAGCGCTTTTAGACTTGTTCCTAACCACCAATCCTGACTCGTACACAATTCAAGTAGATGCTCCACTTGGTTCGTCCGATCATAAACTTATAATAACAAAGTGCGAAATGCTCATCCCACCAAGCCTACAACCACTTCCTCGTAAAATGTGGCACTATAAATCGGCAAAATGGAATGACCTAAAACAGTATTACCTGGATTTTCCATGGCAAGAGGTTTGCTTTAAAACAGCTGATCCCACTATTTGCTGTAATGAAATAACACAAGTAATCTTATCTGGAATGGACGCATATATCCCACATACAACTAAACGTAGAGCTAATGCAAAACCTTGGTTCAACAGCCAGTGTCAAACGGCTGTACAGAAAAAACACAGAGCATATAACCTTTGGAAACGACAACAAACCGCTCAAAACCACACAGAATTTATAGAAGCCAGAAATAGTTGCAAAATTACTATTGACTCCGCTAAAGAAACATACAATCAAAGAATAAAAAACAGGTTGCTGAATTGTCCAAGTAGTTCTAGGTCTTTTTGGTCTCTTGCAAAAGCTGTTGGATCTAACTTCACCAAGTCATCCATACCACCACTTACAGATAAAAATAATCACTTAGCCACAACATCAGAGGAAAAAGCCAATATGCTTGCCCAAATGTTTTCCTCCAACTCCAACCTAACAGTGCCAAACGGAAAAACTCCACCGTTCATTGAAAGGGTTTCCCATAGTATGCCAGAGGTACCCTTTTGTCACAGAGAAATACGAAAATCCCTAAAAAAGCTGGATACAAACAAAGCAATGGGTCCGGATGGCATTCCCGCAATAGTACTCAAAAATTGCGCCAACGAACTCACCCCAACTTTCGCAAAATTATTCAATTTGTCTTACAGGCAAGGAGTATATCCATCATCATGGAAGTCTGCCGCAGTACAACCCATTCCAAAGAAAGGAAAAAAGACAGATCCGTTAAACTATAGACCAATTGCTCTACTTCCGGTGATATCAAAAGTAATGGAAAGAGGTGTGAACAATCACCTAACCAAGTACTGGAAAAGTACAAAATTATCAACGATAAGCAATACGGATTTCGAAAATATAGGTCAACTGGCGATTTACTTACATACGTCACTCACTTATGGCAAAAAGCGATTGAGTTGCGGGGTGAAACAAGAACAATTGCCTTAGCATTCGACAAAGTTTGGCATGAAAATCTGCTCAACAAGCTCAAAGCAATGGGATTATCGCCGAAACTTTGCACTTGGTTTGAAAGTTACCTAAAGGACAGATCCATTTATGTTGCACTGGATGGCCAGAACTCCAACTCTTACCAAATAAATGCTGGTGTGCCACAGGGAGCAATCCTTTCGCCAACTCTTTTCCTGATTTACATAAATGACCTCATAGATAAAACAGTAAATACACTTTATTGCTTTGCAGACGATGGCAATGTAGTCTCCTCACTCATACCACCCACAGGTCTTTCCGCACGTGAATTCCATCATCTTAGACTAACTCAAATATCGCAGATAAATAACGACCTGGAGATAATAGAGGACTGGGGTAACAAAAACCTTGTACAGTTCAACGCGCAGAAAACCCAAGCAGCTCTGTTTTCAAAAAAGACCAGCACCGGTGAGCCAAACATCATGCTATCTGGAAGTGCTGTCACATTACAGAGTCAGTTGAACATCTTGGGGGTTACTGCAGAGACCAACATGTCTTGGCACAGTCACGTGGCAGATATTGCTAAAAGGGCCTCCCAAAAGCTGGGGGTGCTATTTCGTACAAGACATCTGTACACACCAAGCCAATTGCTGACACTCTACAAAGCCCAGATTCAACCAACTATGGAGTACTGCTCACATATATGGAGTGCAGCACCCAAACATACCTTAATGCTTTTGAATACCGTGCAAAAACGAGCTATCAAGCTGATCAATGAGCACTTACTCGTAACTTGGATGGTCTCGAACATCGCAGATCTGTGGGCGATTTATCTCTCTTCTACAGGTACTATCACGGAAAATGCTCTGAAGAGTTGGCACGTATGATTCCACCGAGAGTAGCACCTACCAGGCGAACCCGTCAAACAGACGGTAACCATGAATTTACTGTCAAACTAGAGGCACCAAGAACCTCATTATATCAGAATTCATATCTCTGGAGAACAGCATCGCTGTGGAATAAACTCCCTGCGACGGTTTTCCCTGCAGGTTACAACCTGAACCGTTTCAAGACCAACATACACCGACATTTCCGCGCACTTACCGCTTCTCGAGCGTGATAGGACATTTCCTTGCGAGTGCGCATATCCGTAAAAAAAAAAAAAAAAAAAAAAAAAAAAAAAAATATCTTTTTTTTTTTCGTTTCTTATAATTGTGATAAGAACTGCTGAGGAAATCAGGTGTACAAATAAGAGGAAATTAGGGGAAATGATGCGAAATCATAGGGAAATCACAGGAAATAAGGGAGAATCGGAGAAAAGTTTGAGATTCTGCGCCTGCGTAAACGCATATTAGAACAGATTTATTGATTTGAGGTTATGTACCTATGTCTTGAGTCTGGAAATTCGTAAATAAAAATTCCAAACCACGTGACTTCACACGATAGAGAGACCCCGAGATTTTTGTTCTAAAACTCGTTCAAGAATTATTTTTGACTTTTTGATTCAATTGGAAATGTTAATATGGTAGGTTTATTTCATTAGATTTGGCGAAATCAATGAGTTTTCTTTTTAAATTTCTCGTCAAATTTTTAAGTTCTAAGATAGGAAAATGCGTATGCAATGTGCTCGTAAATTTGAAAACCTTGTTTCAAACTCTGTTTTAAAAAAATTCTGATTGTTTTTGTATAATACTTAGGTAGGTACCTATGACGTAGACTACAGAGTATCTCATTATAATTACATAGGCTATCTCATTATAATTATCTGACACCCACCGCCATCTGAGACTTTATCACAGAAAATAAATATAAAAGTGTTACTTAGTTTTCTGTTTTTCTCCTGAAAATGTTCGAAAATGTAAATTCATCGTAAATGTCAAACTGTGTATAAGTCGGTACTTAGTTGAACCAAAATTAAATCCGTTGCACGTCAGCAATGGCAACAACATTTATGTAGGTAGGTACCTATATTAACAATCTCTACTTCTTACTTCCGAAAAAGAATTTTCTGTTTTATTTTTCATATGTACATATAGGTACTCAATTTTTAAAACAACATTATCATTTCATTAACCGTATCTTCTTTGAATAATATACCAATGTATGGAAAAGAGTTTGACCTATGCGTGTTCTGTAGAAATATGTCTATCATTTAGGAAATCATATTATCTATCGTATAATATGTAGTAGGTACCTTCCTGTTAATAATTAGTTTAGAGTTGAAACCACAGTTTAAGTCAGTCTGATGAAACTAGACTAATGTGCTATTTTTGTAATAAAATATGGTGATAATATAGTAAAAATTGGTTTGACTTTTTTCCAACCAAAAATATAAATAAGTATCAACTAACATTTAACTCCGCTATACCAGTGCCAAGCCTGGGGTCTCATGATCAAGAGATGAGAAAGGACGGAAGATCGGGGAGTAAAACCTCGTTAGAAAACCTGGGTTCAGCTGGCTCCGGATGATAGCTCCCAGTAAGAGCCTCCGGTCAGGGATACGGGAAAGCTACTGCCCTGTAGCTGAATTTTGGGTCAACAAAGGCTAGAGGAAGAGAATCTCGACGAAAACTAACCGTCATCAAGGTTGGGAGTTAAGGCGTCAAGCTAGTCACTTGTCACTTGAAAAAACGTCAATGGACTACAAAGCCGAACACTCCAGCTCGGACCTTCGAACAGGAATCATGGAAAACGACACAGGCTACGACAACAGATAATGAACATTGGTACTGGAATGTACAGAGTCTCAGAGGAACGATAGGAGACGTAATCCAGGAAGAGGAAATATATAACTTGAGAATGGATATATGGCCATATGACCCACAAAATTTGTCGGACAATATTATTAGTCCAAGAACCGGGGATCTGAAAAGAGAGTTTACCTCAACATAATTAGAAGTTAACATTTTTTGGGGGGATCGGTTAATTTTCGTGTGCTTAATAACATATTAAGTTTGCGACCTTGTACTTCCATAGGGTTTTTAGTTAGGGGTGGTTTTTAGAGGTAATTTGCGGTTTATGGAGAACGCTGCTCAAAGGGATGGTCCAATAGCAAAAAGTTCCCAATGATTGTTGTAGCTGAAGTTTTTTGCTATAAAAAACTCAGCGACAGTACCCTTCTATCTTCTATATTTTTTTTTCTGCAGCGTCTTGAATACTAGCATGTTTTTATTCAAGGTCACTGAATCAACGTTTCACCTGTTTATACGAATTTGATGCAACAGCGGCCAAATGCATTATCCGATTTCAATTTTTCAAATACCACATTATTGCTAATGAAATGCACTCTCCAATGCTTTTTTGTTCCAGTTTTTTGCTTGAAAATTAAGCGAGCACGGACTTGCCTAATGTACGAGTAAGTTGTAAATTGCATTGCAATTGCAACTACCCCTTTCTTGCATTCACTGTAATTTCTAAACGGGGCCAAATATTTGGTGACAGTTTTCGACAATCGGCAGCCCATTTATTCCTCTCATATTTCCCTAGCGGATTTTTTTTTCGTTAATTACTCAATGACTTATTGGCCTGAACACGTCGCGCGGAATTTTTTAAAAATTAAAAAAAAAAAAAAAAAAAATTGTCGCAAGCGCTGAAATTTGGTACGATGGCTTTTTTGATTGTTCTCATGAATATACTGTAATTCTAATTGTTGCAGCAGTCATGTGAAGCAATTAAAATTGCAGTATATTCATAAAAACAATAAATAAAGCCATCATACCAAATTTCAGCGCTGTGCGACAATTTTAATTTTTTTGACTTTTTGAAAAATTCCGCGCGACCTGTTCAGGCCAATAAGTAATTGAGTAATTAACGAAAAAAAAATCCGCTAGGGAAATATGAGAGGAATAAATGGGCTGCCAATTGTCGAAAACTGTCACCAAATATTTGGCCCCGTTTAGAAATTACAGTGAATGCAAGAAAGGGGTAGTTTTCGATGCAATTTACAACTGCCTCGCACATTAGGCAAGTCCGTGCTCGCTTAATTTTCAAGCAAAAAATTCGAACAAAAAAGCATTGGAGAGTGCATTTCATTAGCAATAATGTGGTGTTCGAAAAATTGAAATCGGATTATGCATTTGACCGCTGCTGCATCGAATGCGCGCAAACATTTGAAACGTTGATTCAGTGACCTTGAATAAAAACATGCTAGTATTCAAGACGCTGCAGAAAAAAAACTATAGAAGATAGAAGGGTGCAGTCGCTGAGTTTTTTTATAAGTTTGCTATAAATAACAGCAAAAAACTTCAGCTACAACAATCATTTGAAACTTTTTGCTATTGGACCATCCCTTTGAGCAGCGTTCTCCATAAACCGCAAATTACCCCTAAAAACCACCACTAACTAAAAACCCTATGGAAGTACAAGGTCGCAAACTTAATATGTTATTAAGCACATGAAAATGAACCGATCCCCCCCAAAAAATGTTAACTTATAATTATGTTGAGGTAAACTTCCTTCATTGCTTGGCCCATATTACGAAATGTAATATGTATGCCTCGAGCATTGAGAAATAATCACATCAGTGGTTATCATGTACAAATGTCAAATCACATGTTTTAGCGAGAAAACGCTCCTTCGGCCAGATTGTTAGCAAATAAAAAAGTTGTCGAACTTGAACACGACAACGAAATGAAACTGCTCAAAAGTTACTGGCGAGTAAAAAAGAAAAACGCTTCTTATGGGGGATCTCGAACTATAAATGCAATTTTAAAGCTAAAACGGTTTAATGAGAAAAAAAAAAAAACTCGAATGAGTCATCAAATAATAATTGGATATTATCGATTCACGTTTCCCAATAATAATAGGCCCCAATAAAATGTAGTTTAAATAAATAAGGCACATACCAATTGACTAAAAGGAATGATGAATGAATTAGGTAATAGGGTAGTGGACAATTTTTTGAAATATTTTTATTATTAATCTCCATAACAAAATAAATAATAGTTGATGATTCTTTGATTTTAGAAAACAAAAATATGCCTAAAAAAAATAAACAAATTTGTACTTATTTTAAACGCTATAATTTACCGCCCGGAAATTACGTCATAGCTGTTATGTCTTATAGGTTCAAGGCATTCCGACATTAATAAGAGTGGGCGAGAGCGCGGTCTGTGCGTCCTTATATTTTACATGCTTCTAGAAAAACATGCAGATAAGCTCAGTGCGGCAGACGCTAATATATCTCTCTTTTTTGCACTAATGAGTAAGTGTGTGTCGGATATAGGACGAAGGTTTGATTCATTTCATACTCAAATACAACAGCTATGACGTAGAATCAAGGCGCGAAATATTTTCGTTTAAATAGTGCGTCCCAAAACTCTACTTTTACAATCGTTTTAAACAAAGTTAGCATTTTTTTCTGAATTTTTTTTCAATAGGAATATTTTTCATTTACTCCATAGATGAACAATAGCTCATCGGTTTCATTGAAATTTTACCTTGTCCACTACCCTATTGTGGACTTAAATGTTATAACTAAATTCAGTCACAGTAGAACACTGTTCAAAACAAAATTGATTATACTAAAAAAGTTAAAGTATTCACACAATTCGATTGCATCTGTTCAATTTCTTCCTGGTACCTATCCATCATCCGGAGTCTGGATCACCTGAGGTTACGCCACGTCAGCAGTCTAAAACTTTCCTGGGAATAACATGTTGAGTGGAATTTGAGTTGTTTTATTTTGAATTGAAAACGCAATGAACATTATAAGACCAATGCCCTGAACCTAATGTTCATACAACTTCTACAGTAATACCTACGATGAGTATGGAGGTTTCTGGGTCACCTTCAAAATGCAGGACAATATTTAGTTGTCAGATAATTGATTGTCTTAGAGTTGAAGATACGCGCCTGTAATTGCAGTTTTCAATTGAAAGAGATGGACGATAGTATGAAAACATCCATTTTCCTTTCCCGCCAATATTTGCTTGCTTGTCAATGTCAATGGGTATAGGGCACAGAACATATCACCTCTAGAAAAGTATCTGCAATGGTATGTACCGGTTATGAATTACAGCGCCATCGTTGAATGAAAACCCAACTAATCGAGCATTCTTGACAAAAAGGCAAATCTATTTTTTCCCTATATTTTTATTATTTTTAAATAATTTTTAATGCTCAACTGCATTTGGCTTGCTGACTCCTTTTAGTTCTTTTCGCCAAAATTTCTTGAAAACTATGACTGGCAGGAAGTTTCCAATGTCGAATATAGTGCAAAGAGAGTTAGTAAGTTAGCAAGCGACACGCAGCTATAGGTAGATCGCAAAGTAAATACGAATAATAAATACAAATACGAACGAAACGAAACAAACGAACAAATACAAAAAATACGAACAAAAATTTTTTTTCAACAAAAAATTTTTGAATTTTCACTTTAACGCGCGTAGGGACCGTGGGGTACAACAACACAATTTAAAAATTCAAATTTTGACTTTTGAAATGACAAAATAAATGACAAAACCAACCAACACAAATCACTGTCCACACCACAGATACCTGTAAATTTCTCTTATCTCCCGACAGTGTCGCCATCGTTGATTGAAAACCTAACTAAAAACCTTCGTCGCGATTCTCCCATTTGAGATATTTTTCTATAGGTGATAATATGTTCTGTGGTATAGGGTGTTTAGATGATGTAGATGCCAAACATGGCAATGCCAATGTCATTTAGTCCAGAATGTGACAAAATAGGGCTATGGTCCGAATATAACTAAACATTAACCAAAGTAACCGAATCGGTTGACAGATGGTTACTGAAAATTCTGGTTACTTGGGGAACGCGAATATGGAATAAAAAATAATTGACAGAAATTACAAATAAAACCAACAGAACCGACATCCGATAGCCTTCAACTATTTTGACATTTGGTTAACCAGATTTCAGGAAACCAAGGTCCAAAAGTAACCATTTTTCCAGGAACCAGAATAAATTGATTACTTTTGGACCGCGAAACCACAACCCTGGTTATATTCAGACCACAGCCCCTAAGTAATTTTTCATTGATTTTTACCAGTAACCTAAATGTAAACAACACGGTGTGTGACCTGAATTTCCATATTGAGTTTCGTTTTCGGTCATGGGATTGCCTAATTGGAAAAAAATGTGTGGAAATTCTTCACTTTTTATGCAGAACTTCCCTATAGAGAGGGCGGAGGATTATTTTGAAAGCAAAGTGCTTCCGCAAACTAAACATGAACGTGGATTACTTTGTATACTTGATGGGCCGTGAATTCCCTTTCTTTTGCGAGTATCCTTTCTGATTTTATGTATCCAAATTCAGGAATTGATGGAAACTTATGGAAAGACACGTCCGCCGGTGTATAGGAATTATTTTTACGAAAAGGCACACTACACACAATCACCATTGTCAGGAAAAAACCTCGAAAAAATATAGGAAATAATAGTTTCCAGTTTTCACGCGTATAAAAGTCTTGTCAACAAACCACTGTCATCGGCTGTCAACTATTGTTTTCATACTTTTCAACTTTTCTGTCTGACGCCAGAGAGAGACCTTTTAAATTAAAAATGTCAATTCTGAAACGGAGACTACTCCAGAGGCATGTCCATATATTTCGTTAGAATCGTTTCCATCCAATCCAAACACAAAATAAAATAGAGGCTCTGTTAAAAAAAAATAATAATAACAAGGTGATATGTTAAAATATTATTGAAAAAACCAAAGATCGCTTTACAAGAAATATTTCTATGAAACCACCCTGGCACACACCATAGAGAAATATGATAAACCAAGGTGAGAGTTACCGATTCTGTGGTGCGACACTGGCATCGCGATGACGTCATTATAGTCTTGTTATTTTTGAAGGTAGAAATCTAGCCCAGTGTTTTTCCGCAGTCGACAGAAAAAAAAATGCGGGAAAACGCTGGCCTGGAAACAAAAATAAATAATGAAAAAATTTCCATGAAGCAATCTATATATTTTGATCATTGGCAATTAACAAAAAAAAAAAAATTATAACAAAAAAAAAGCAAAAACTGCCAAAACATCTCACTAATAATAGGTTAGTATTTAATAATTACTATTATTTATGCATGAACTCAACGATTTTCACATTGTAAATCTTACCAGAATCATGTATTTTTAATAAACTAATTAATTTTAGGTTCACTCATTTTTGTCAGTTTTGAAAAAAGAAAATGTCATTTTATAGGTTGGAAATCGCAATGTACAATAAATAAAGAACCCTGTGTCCTCTCTTCCTTTATTATCACAAATGTTGAAAAGAGACAGATATAAGAATGGAAGACTATGTCAGAATTGTCATATAGTTCCAAGCTATACTAGCGCCACCATGTGCTACAAGAAATATGTTGTCACTTGGCGCCAATGAACTATAACCAAAAACTGGAATGCTAACACATAAGAACAAACGTGAAGCCTAGTGCAGCTGCTGCGGAGGGGATACCTGTTTTTGTCGCACTCATTATGTTAAATGGCGAAAATTGCTTCCAACAAGTATTCCAATTGATGAAACCTGTGAAGGGAAATATGACAAAACTTTCGAAAACGTCATATGTCAGCGAGCAACAGAAAAAAACAACATTCCCCTTTGTGGCATCTGTCTTTCATGGCTACATTTTTTTGGCAGATATGGCAATGTATGCGCATTCCAGTTTTTGGCTATAGTTCATTGCTTGGCGCATATGAATCGGTAACTCTTGCCTTGGTTTAGTATATTTCTCTATGGCACACACTGCCTCCTATAATTCATATTTGCCCTCTTGCTGGTTAATGATTACCTATATTATTATCGTAAAATAATTATTCTGTCAATTTTGTAATGCTGATTTCTATTTTTGCCAATGTGATAAAAGTTAACTTTTTGTCTCGAAGTTAAACAGTATTTAATTACCGACTGTTAACAAGGTCTTCGTCGAACTCTTGACAACTACTTATCCGGGCATGACCCGCATCCCCCGGGATTTTCATAGACGTGTTCGCAGCTTTCCGGGGGCTTTCTTTTTTGTACGGCGAAAGCAATTTTAATTGAAGCGTCGTAGTCGATTAGGGTTTTCTTGAAATATTTTTCAAACGTATAGGTAGTAACGTCCTATATGTCCACTATAAGTACTTTGCCAGATCAGTTTCTTGACTCAACGGATTTCATTTAACCTCACAAAAATCGGAAATTATTATTTTAACATTGTTATGTATCTCTATTTCTCTATCGATACTTACTTTGGAAGTGCTGCTTTGCTGTTTCCTTGTGACTGTGAATTGTTTTTGGATCTGGATCGGTTTACAACTGATGTAAATAAAAGCAAATTCGGTATCCTTGGCTTCTGTGTTTTACCCTAAGCCACAGCGGTAGCATCTGAGGCGAAAAAGTTTTTTTTCAGCATTGTGCAAGATTTTACTGAAGTAAACTGCACACTTGAATGATATTCAAGAAAAAAAAATTTGTTCATTTTTCTTCATCTGGACTAATTGACGTTATCCGAATAACGGTGAACGTGAACGATCAAAAATTAACAAATTTTTTGTTAGCTATAATATCTCTCTTTTCTCTGTCCTTCATTTGTAATACATTTTTTTATCAGATGATAGATCAAATTCCAAATAATCCAGGACATACTCTAAGATCAATATGCTAAAAGGTAAAGTATGATGGCCCGTATATACAGCATGTAAAATTATTAGATATTATACATAACTAAAACATGAACAAACTTGTATGTTAATCATTGGTAATAATATATTTATATAGGAAAATTCAACAGATAATTTGGTGGCTCGCTATTTGAAATTATCCATGTAGGTATTATTTTAATATGTGCGTTTTCTCTCATCCATCTCCTATATCCGGGAATGCAAGCATATACACTAGGAATTCAAGGTCTAGTATAGCCAGATCCAAAGGAAACTAAGCCAGCCAATTTTTCGTCGACTATAAATGGACCACCAGTCTCCTTGGCAAGAGTCCGACCCCCTTGTTTGTACCTACCCCGCACAAACTGTTCTTCCGCTTATGAGTGACGGGATTCATGGTTTCAAACAATAGGCACTAGTACGATACGTAATTGAGTAGAACCAGCTCCTTCTGAGGTAAACCCTAACCAGAATCACTAGCCATGTTACCAACGCGGAATTTTTCAAATTCTTCGTGTAACAGAATAGGGAATGAAGGTTTACAACAAAACAGTACACCACAAGCAATCTTGATATTCCACCACACTTGTGTAACGAAGATCCAACACGAACGCTTAATTGATAAACGTGAGGAATGACTCTGGTGACGACACAGTGAGCAGCTGTCAGTACAGTTCTACGGTCAACTACGACTCCTCTCCAAATTTGAGCACCATTACGAAGCACAGGTACCTGACAGGAAACCGAATGAATATCGATAGGGTCCCTACCAACAATTCTTCCTTAAATAAAGAAATGGAAAGAGATAGGTTCGCCTCGGGTGGAGTTAGTGCTTGGAACAGCTGAAAATATATTGTGTATTAAACAAGTTACACAAAAAACATCCTCGATGATTGGTGTACTCATAATGTCAAGATCAATGTACTGATTATGTTGCATTACACTTGAGATAGATTATCTCGATGTGGGGTGTAGCAGTTTCCAGTGTCAATTTCAGAAGGATACGGGGATCTTGGTGTATACCGACTAGCTCAACTTTTAGATCTGAAAAAATGTGCATATATTTACGACCCACACTATAAGAGCTTATTACCATATATCACTAGTGATTTAATATATTGAATCACTACTGATATAATGAGCTCACTCATTTTTATTGAAAAATGGCGCTTTTTGAGATTCATCAAAGGTTTCACGGAGAGGGGTAATTAGTCCTCTCCCCTACCCTCCGCTTATTCCCTTTTTTTTTTCCCAGAATCCGGAGAAATATCGAAAATATTATGTTAAATAGGTACCTATATCATTGATAACAAACAAATTATTTTTGTCGAATTGAGTTACCATTACCTTCCAAAGCCCATTTTCCCACTTCCCCTAGGGTCCATTCACCCCCAGAGCCCACTTAGAGAGTGCCGCTACCAGGCGCGGCTCGTGAGTTTTTTTACAGGTGGGTCAAATTAAGAGGAACAGCGCCGCAAGCTAAAATAGCGCCTTAGGCGAAACATTTTTGGCACTTAACTAAATTTTCTGGCTTTAGTAGGAATTTAAATTTGAATATTTGAATTTCGCGCTCATTTATGGTCATTTTGAAATTCGACAAATGATGACGTAGATGTTGGGTAATATCCTTGCTAGATGTTGGGTAATATCCTTGCCAGATGTTGGGTAATATCCTTGCCAGATGTTGGGTAATATCCTTGCTCCTAATTTCAGGATTTCCAGGTTATGTCTTATGTCTACGTCAAGTAGAAAACAACAGGTTAGAAACCTTTTTAGAATTCATGCAATAAGTTAGTAAATATTTAAATAATAAAGAAAATACAACAACAATTTAGTTAATTAGACCCATCCCTACATTTTAAATAGAAAAAAAAAACTTACTTTGGGTGGGTCTAATGTTTATTATTTAAGTCGACTGAGTCCCAAATTTAGACACGTTTGAACAAACAAATCAATTCTCCTATCCTTCTGATGAGCAAAGTGGTCAATGACTAGTTCATTGAAGTTCCCAATTTTTTTGATGAATGCCTTCTCAATACTGAGCATAGCCAATGCACTCAGCCTTGACTGCTCTTTCGTGGTTTGGCATAAATCAAGCTTTGCTTTTGGACGACCACTTTTCTTTAATTCCAAAAGTCAATCCCCCACTGGAAATTATAGTAGATTATACCACGAGTCAATAATGATAGCTATTATTCCCGAGGTATATTTACGAACTGAGCCGCGTTAGCGGCGAGGGAGTAACATTCCGAGGGAATAATAGCCATTATTGCGAGTAGTATACACTACTTTATTTACGACAAATTGATTTATTTGAAATTTTCTTTCCAAAAACTCTCTTTGTTCATCCATCTCAATACAAATACACAAGCACTACGCGTTTGACACTGACACTGAATTTGTTCTATACTGTTTCCATGGTACTACCTACTTACTTATTTAATTCGAAAAATTTTGTGATTGGTGTGCAAGCGGGATTAATGACCATTAATCCCTGCGGGAATAATAGATGTCATTAAACTGCCAAAATCACAAATATAATACTTACATTATATGTCAGTCGTAAATAAAAGATATTATTTCCTGAACAAGGGAACCCATTTTTGTAAAGCGATTAAAGAAAGATTCAGGACAGATTACTCAAAAAATTAAATCAAAACAAAAACAATGTGCAGTATGACAATTCAGTAATTGTTTTAAGAAAAATAACTCTGGACACCCCAACACTCTAGGACTTATGTTTTTCATCATTCTTCGATAAACGCGATTGAAAAACGACAATAAAATCGTCGAATTCTGAGCGCTCTTGTTCCATTCCGATAAATACCCATATCGATCGATCGAGGATCTGGCGCCATTGCCGGCCGTCGACGTGATGAAACATATGGAAGCAAATGTGCCTCTTTATCTTACTCATTTACGCCCGTTATGTCTCTCTCTCTCTGATTCCTATTGCATTCGCCTATGATCATTTCAAAGCTATAAGCCCAATTTTGAATACGGCCGAGCGCAGCTAGGCCTGTATTTGTAATTTTAAAAGGCAGGTACCCAATATGCGCAAAATAATTCGATTTCTGTATTCTGTTGAGCGTGATATTGGTTAATTTAAAACGTAATATTCAAGATGTTTAATTGATAATTTATTGTTTGATTTTTTGGTGGGTCATTGACCGAATGACCTTACAGCGGAGCCGCGCCTGGCCGCTACTATTGTTATGGATATTGCCCACTATCTGAAGATGTTCCATTACCTCCAACTCATCAGTTTTTGGGGATCATCAAAGAACAAACTGAAATTGCAAACACCTTGATAGCTTCTTTTATGGTGATGAAGAATATGAGGTATCATTCAACTATACATCTGTGCGAAGTGCAATGTACGTAAACCGCCCACAATTAAATTGCTTGCCATCTTCGTGTGGATTTACCAAAATATCGTCCTCGTTATTGCTGACACTGACATAATGGTGTTAGATTTGTTTCACTCGGCTACTCTTCATCAAAATGGTGTAACTGCAGGAACTCTGAGTGCACTCTCTGGAGTTGGTGATTCCACGCGACTTTCACGTGTTCATGAAGATTTTAACCAAGAAATTGGCCAAAACTTATGCTCTTTGCTTCCAGCCATCCACATACTATCTGGGTCAGATTATACGAGTGAGTATGGCACCGAAAAAGCAGCCCTTCAAAGTGCATCCACGACATATCTGGAACACTATGGCGTCTAATCTGAATGGGCTGACATAGAACAAAGCCTCATATCTGTAGAAATATACTGGGTGAAGTTACTACGGAAAGGATCGTCATGTGAATCTTTAGATGAACTTAGATTGTATGCATGCAAAAAATATAGATATTCGAGATTTGCCGCACACAAGCAGAAGTGCCAAGGGGCATTTGTGTCATGTCAATTTAGATTTGCCGTAACATATAATGGATTGGTGTCAGAAAATACCCGATTCATTTTGTTGGGACATGTAGGTACCTACCTAATTGCTTAAAATTTTCCAAATCCTTCGGTATATATTCGTAGAAAAAAGGAAGTGGACTGTTGCTCCTTCTACAAGTGCGGTAGTAAGGAATTAGGTTCAACCTGTAAGCATCCTTTTTAAGGTGGTAGATGTCCACCCAAGCTCGAAAAACTTACTGACACGCAAACTTTCCCACAGGACTACAGTCAGGTGCTCGATTAATTCTAGGTGGATGATAATTTTCTAAGCTGAAATCCTTAAACCACCAGAGTTGTGTAACGAGGATTCACAACACGAACGCCTAATTGAGAAACGTGATGAATGATTCTGGGAGCAACACAGTGAGCAGCTGACAGTACAGTTCTACGGTCAACTACGATTCATCTGCAAATTTGAGCACCATTACGGAGCACCATGTTCCTGACAGGGAACCAAATGAATATTAATAGGGACCCTACCAACAATCCTTCCTTAAATAAAGAAATGAATAGAGATAGGTTCGCCTCGGGTCGGGTGGAGTTAGTGCCTGGAAAAGCTGAAAATACAATATATTGTATATAAAAAAGTGATGTAATGAGCTCAATACATCACTAGTCATTTAATATATTAAATCACTACTGATTTAATGAGCTCATTACGTAACTTATTTTTATTTAAAAACGGCGCTTTTTAAAATTCATTTATCAGAAAGTATTATAAATATAATATAATAAATTAGAACCATTTCGAATACATTAAAAAAGTAAATCTAGATCATACATAAAATGTTGTATGTCACAATTACGGTAACGCTCATTAGCACAGCACGCGTATGGTTACCACGACTCGGTCTATGACCTCGTCTTTGCAATATTCCCCACTCGTTACTCTGATGAAGCTTATACCGAACTAGTAATGTAAATAACTTTTATAAAATACTGAATAAAACACAAAAATGTAATGCAAGTTATATTAAAAGTCCCTATGTTATTACACACAGTTGCATACGTCGGCAGTATTTCATTATAAATGAGCCGCGCGGAACTCTCTGCTCATTCTTCTGTTTTTAGATTTCACTATAGCATAAAAATCAAAATTCTTTTGTTTTCGGGCTTTTGCCGCAGCAATTAGAATCTAGTATTTTTTGTTGTAACTTCTTAGTTTTTAATAAAATAAATAGTAGTGGATGAAAATCGTAAGGTTTAGGACAAAAATCAAACTCCTGGATTAAAAATTCGCCGACGTTTTGGCCTTATATTAGGCCTTCTCTAGGGCTGAAAGAATAATACCTACACATTAGTATTTCCTATCTGTGACTTGAAACACCGACTACAGTAATAATTTAAAAAAAAAAAATTGTCACAACCTGTTTTGTCGTGACTGGGGACCTGGGATCAGTCCAAAATGAAAACCAAATGTAAAATAACAATGCCTATTTATTACTCACAAAATAAAATAAATAATAATAAAATAAGGGAAAGTATCATGAATAATTTTAATAACTTAAAATGATGAGTTTACAAATTAACAAATGACTTACGGCTGGAAATCCATCTTTCTGTAACGTTAACTTGAACTTTTTTCGCACGCAATAACCCGGCTCAAGCTTTGTTATCTGCTTCAGCTTTAAGACCCAACTGAGTAGGAAAATCGAGTTATCGATCCAAGTCGATTTCCTATTGTCAGCAAGAAATTATTGATTCCTCAAACTTGGGTCGTTGCACCAAGTTTTTTGCTGATATGCTGATGCATTTACTTATTCATTGCAATGCCAGTATTGTTCAATATTGGTAATAATCGTTTATCCTGTTGTACAGGAAACTAAATTAGAACAATACGACATGTCAATGAACTTTCGAATTATTATATTATTATTATTATAATGAGAATTTCATACATCTGTCAAAACTGGTATTCCAACAATAAATTATTGACATGTTTTGATTGTTGATTTGAACCAATCAGATTGTAATTACGCGATAATTTGCACTAGTGCAAATTATCAGATAATTGCATACTAACTGGTGCGAAAACTGGTGTTTTGACATTTTTTGACAAAAAATTTAAATTTTTGATTTATGAAATTCTCTCATTAAATACAACTCGTGCAATGGAAATATATTTATAATTTTCGACAAATTTGCACTCATGCGTTTTTAACTGAAAAAGGCACTCGTGCTCTTTTTCAACTAAAAATGCATTCGGGCAAATTTCCCAAAAATTATCAATAATTTCCATTGCAATAGTTATATTACTATTGATAATATTTTTAATATTATAATAGGTGTTATTCTTTGGCTTGACATTTCCCCCGCGCTACAGAAAGCTGGACCCCAGCCCAGCTGAAAAGAAATAGATAAATAAAAATTTGAAACATTAAAAAAAAAAATATATAAAAAATGAACATTTTAAACATTTCAAAGCAAGAAGAGAGAAATTGAGTAAAAAAAAATTGAATCTTTACAAAAAGAAAAAAAAATAGCTTATACATAAAAATAAAAAAATATTTATTTGATGTCCCTAAGTATACATTTCCCTATAATAAAATAATAACCTAACCAACGAAAACTAACTTTCAACCACTTGACGAATGATAATATTAATAAAATGGATACCTATTGAAAACGAAAATAAATTAAAATTTGCTGAAATTTGAAAACCATCATCCCATGGTACGCTGCATTTTGGATTAACTGTACGGTGATATTCGATGCGACAGGCTGTTAATTATATCGGTGAACTTGTGGACAGAGTGAGTGACGTCGATGACGTCGAGATCAAGTTGTACTTGTACTCGACTGGTTCGCGAATTCGACTAGGCTGACGTCGCGACGCAGGATTTGTTGATGTTATCGCATCTTCCCCTTGTTAACGGCGGCGTGGCTTTTTTAGACACAACAATTAGAAAAGGAGAAAGTTGCAAAAATTCAACATTCAACATTCAAAAAACAAAAACAAAATAAATATAAGAAACAATAAAAGTTCAAATAAATATTAAAATCTTTAAAAAAAAACACCAAAACAAAACAGTTAATTAAACTACAGGTAACAAATTATGAAAAGCCCAATGGTTATTCTAGATCTGAACACTTTAATATAAGGCCTAATATAAGGCCGAAACGTCGGCGAATTTTTAACCCAGGAGTTTGATTTTTGTCCTAAACCTCACGATTTTCATCCACTACTCCTAAACCAAGGACGGGAATATCTAAACCAAAATAAATAGTTTTTAAAAACAAGATTTACTGAACGAAGAATATAATTGGCGCAGTCGAAGCAGATCTTTAGAGTGCTAAAGTCCTGAGATTGAATTTTCGAAAAAAAAGTTTGGTCCAGTTCGTTCCACAAAAGAAGCAAGAAGAACCAACGTACAAAGTTAAAGTGATACAGTTTCAAGCATTGTGCCTCTAAAATCAAAATGTTCCTGGCAACCTTCATCAACATCATCATCATAGGAATTTCCAGTAACGCCTATACGTTAACTTCAATAAGAAATCTTATTTTACCGATTTCGAAAGGAACCACTTACATCACAACACAACATATAACACTGCATGTCATCACATTATTGGAAACAGTATTTAAACTGTCGATATAACTTCAAAGAATTTAAACAATACTCTAAATATAACCAAATGGTCTATTGAAGACGAAATTGCCACTTGATCACAAGTGAATGTCGAAACTAGTCAATACATTAAAGAAATTTGTGAAAAAATTCTCACACGAACGAAACAAACGTGGACTATTTAATTTCATGGGTACAGCACAAAACTAGCTGTATGGAACATTTGACGCAACTGACGGTGATAGATATGATTCTTACATTCAAACATCAAATGAGAATCTGAAAACTATCAATAAAAATCTAAAAGATCAAACAAACGTACTTAAACAAGTAACGAAAACATTTCACGATCAATTTTCAAATATCTAAAATAATCAGATAAGATTAAAAATATTTCGACGGATAATCAAAATATTCAAACTATCTTAATGATGAATCTAATTTTAGAAAATATTAATATGCACAGTAGTAAATTACGCGAGTTAATTAACCACATACAAAACGCAATCAGTTTTGAACACGCAAACATAATGCATTACACAATCCTGCTGCACTGCAGCATAATGAATTGAACTTGATCTTGAAAAACATACCCACGAGTCAACAAATACCGTTTGACAACGTAATTAAATACTAGGAGACGAAGTCCTCTCATGTAATAATTCAAAAGGAACTAATTATATTTACTATATTCACACCAATAATTAGTCCTAAACCTTTTATATTGAATAAACTATTTCCTATACCCATCCAAAATTATACAATTAGTGTCAAGTTTCCTTTCCTGTTACTTACCACAGACACGTTGAGGAAAACCACCTATTTAAAATATTATTTCTTCGAATCTTAAATTCTTATAACGTCTACTATAGAAAAGCAAGTGGTGAATGTTGCATCCATGTATGCCCTGTCAGGTAGGGGCGAACGTAGATGCCGCGCCACACAAAAAGCGTACCCAAAGGGTAGGTAGAGAGAAAATGAGACTAAGAAGAAGGTTGTCTGTCATTGTTCATTATTCAATTTTTATATTTTGTATTAAACTGACTGTTCAATCCAATTTGTGATTAGTTTGTGTGTCATAAGGAGCAGTCACATGTCAGTTGAATAAAGGTAGTTTGTTTTTGAGAGTTCAATTTATACAAGTATTATTTTTTAATTTTTATGTTTTTTTGGTTGTTTATAACATTTTTTATAACATGTGCATTGTTCATGTATTTAACAAAAATCATGCTGTAAACAACGCAAATAGAGAGTAAATTAAAACCTAAGAAATTATGTACTGTCTTTTGTGCTGTGATTTTGATTTTTGGTATTCAGAACGTGCATTAGGACCTTGTTGAATCCACTAACATTTTCTTACCCTGACGAGCGAATATCCTGGCAAACAAATTGGAAAATCAATCTAAAGATATTGGCTCAAAATAAAAACTATAGCTGAGTAGCCTCCCGTACGGGACCTTAGTACCTGCTGGCGAAACTGGCTAACTAACCAAAAATTTTCAGTATTGAATATAGGTAGTAATGATTAAATGTCGTGTGTGTAATTGAAACTTTAGCACAAGAACAGGGGCGGTACCTAATTTAAACTTTTATGACTCACAATTAAAATATTATTAAAATGACACAGTATGTTTTGATTTTTGAGTAATGTTAGATAATAAGGTTTCTCTGCCGTGCTCTTTTCCCTCGTGAGTTCCAGGTCGAGAACGGTACGATTTTCTAATAATAAATTAGACGTTCCACAAATTTTTCATTTATTTTACATATCATAACTTCTTTTAAATTTCCCTAATTTTGCTATGTAGGGCGCATGTCCAGTAAGTAGAACTGAGTAAGTTTCCACAACGTAGGTCCTATTTGTTTTTCATTTCGTTTTTCAGAAGATTTGTTAAAAGAAGAGGTAATAAAAATTCAAACCGTTCAATCTTGCTGAACGATCCCGGGTATGTTATACTATAACGAATTACAATGCTCTACAAAAATGTCCAAATATTGAAGACATTTATTTTTGCAAAATGGAACTATTGAATTAAGATGAGCCCTGAGTTCACGATATTGTGCCTAGTGAATGACAATTAGTCCCATTCACGAAAATTCAATACGACGAATCAACAATTGAAAAAATACCCAATAATCCTTCCATTGGTTATTCCAAAACGACATGTGACAGCAATGCTGCAATGTGACCAGAAGAAATAATTTCCAGTCCAATCGTAATTTCCAAAGAAGAATGTTCAATGACAATTAACAATCGAACATTTTTGGAAGACACGCATGAGAACTTCAACCTAGAACTCGAACTACCCATCATCGACATTCCTGAACTTCCAAAGAATACCACAACTGTAAGACTAAAAGAAGTTTACCATGAAGCTCTTCAATCAGCGATTAAAGAAGCAAATAAATTAAGGACTGACCCATTAAAAGAGTTTGAAACCAGTTATGTGTCAACCTGTATTATAATCATAGTATTAAGTTCTATTTTTATAACAAGCCGCGCGGAGCTCTCTGCACATTCTTTTGTTTTTAGATTTCACAATAGCAATTAGAATCAAGATTCTTCTGTTTTCGATTTTTCCGCAGCAATTTAGAGTCTAGTATTTTTTGTTGTAACTTCTTAGGTTTTAATAAAATAAATAGTTTTTAAACACAAGATTTACTGAACAAAAAATATAATTTGCACAAATTATGTTTACTAACAACGTACGCAATTATACCTAATCCTAATACTAGATCTTGTAACAATATGTATCAATGCAATGTAAATAAATACTAACAAAGGTTTAAATTAATAATCCCATTTCACAGGCTTCCAATACTTTTAACAATTTGCCAAGTGCAATAAAATATCATAGTTTTGAAAAAGTTTTGGAGATGTTAAAAATTAATCTAGAAAATAAGACGGTTCAGGGTAGATATATTATTTGTTCAGCGTTGTTAATGTTAACTTTAACTAGCCTCGCCTAAAGCACTGTTTAGAGACTTTATGTTATATTCCAAGATGTATAAGTAAAATACTGCTGTTGATTGATGTGTTTTTATTAATTATTGTAAAATAACCATCATCAAACTGGGTCTTGGTCAGGTAAATATAAAAGCTAAAAACCCAACAATTTGGGCTTGTAATTTCATTTCACCCTTATACAAACTCCTACTTTATTGTGCAATAAATTTGGTCGATTTTCTAATAAAAATCCGACAAACAAAATTAAAACTCGACTCTTTATCTTTTAATTAAAACCGTTCTTTATCTGGGTAACTTAAGGCGGAAAAAAAACCACTGGCCATTGCGTTCAATGGAGGGTGCGATTAGGTAAGTTAAATAATTTGCTGTTAAATTCCCCCCTTTCTTTGAATTCCTTTGTTTAAAAACAAGATGTTGACGGGGGTAGTAGGCAATTATTCTGTATTAACAATAATACAATTTCACGTTTAAGGCTAAACCTTTTTTTATCTTTCAGTAAATCACTTCTATAAATTTTGTTTTCCATTCTGAAACTTTTCTTTTCAAACGTTTTTTATTTTGTCGTTCAGGCAATGAAAATGAAGCTTGTTCCATGGAAAGTTTGAAAAAGTAGTTGATTCGTTTTGAAGAGGATTATTGTGTGAATAATCCGTTAAGTAAGAACACACTTGAATCGATTTCTGATTAAAACATGTTCTTTTATGAGAACAATGAATTTTTATGAAAATATACCTACCTAGATCAAATATAAAAGAATCCATATTTTTTTCATATTTACTCCCAAAACTAAAATTTCATTAAAATTATCCTTTGTGAAAAATATTATTAGTATCTATTTGAAACAGATAATTTCCGCTTGAATAATTTTAATTATTTTTTAGATCAAAGCGAGAGCTCTTCATCAGAAACACCCTTGCCAGTTTGAGAAATTAAAAACCCTTATTCAATTTTTTGCAATCAGAATTATGAAAAATCGAGAGAGCTCTTGTTTTGGGTCAATTCTTTTGAAGCGAGCGCAAAGTGATTTTATTATTTTATGAAAGGCAGTTCCTTTCCAGTTACACTTTGCTCCAAACTACTTTGTGTTTGGACTAACAGGGTATCGATCATTCGCAGTTCGCTTGCAGGCATATCTATGCGCTATGAAGGGAAATTCAAATAAAAGGAATTCTACAATAGGTAAGCGATAATGAACTGTCTATATAACTTTTATATATTCACAGCAAATGTGTCTTTCCCACGATTTTTTTTTTATTTGCTTATCTGGAAATCAAAATTAAACCCAGAAATATTTTTTTAGGATTTTTTTGGTACCGGGAAAGGCCTTAAATTTTTATTTGAAATTCAAAATTTTTATAATGGTGACGTCACGCACCTAGATTTTCTATTGGCTGTTTTCTTCCAGTGTTGCCATGCGGTTGTCGATTTCACGAAATTTCCCTACGCGTTGTGTTCCCAAACTGACATATCGATAAGGATTCGATAAACTATAGATCATCTCATCTTTATCAATTTAACCTCATTTTTGAAATGTAAACGAAGTGTAATTTTATTTTATTTACTTGAAAATATATAGCTGGGATTCAATTAAATAATTTTCATTTCCAAAAACCCATTTAGCTGAATTTCGGTTTTTATTGGGGCGTCTCCTCATTTGGTCCCAAACACAAAATGTACCTAACCAATTTTTAATTTACCCATGTTGCTTGGCCCTGAGAGTTTAACCGTGGTCGGTGGATGACTGATTAGGTACTTCACATAATTATCAATAGTAATATCACTAGTGCAATGGAAATTATTGATAATTTTTGGGCAATTTGCCCGAACGCATTTTTAGTTGAAAAAGAGCATGAGTGCACGTAGTGCCTTTTTCAAAGTATTAGGTAATCCTGAAATATCGAGTGGTATTCAAAAGGTTATACAACGAACTAAACTTCAATACTTCATTAATTTTTATTATTATTAATGCCAAATGAACAATAATATTGCCACCAAGCGCGATAATCCCAAAAGGCTTATCACTTATTAAGCCTCTCGTGTCTTATGGGAAAAATGTACAGTGAGTTGTATAATCACATAAAATATCTCTATTCTAGTTACAAAATTCAAATGAATCTAGATCATATTCATTGTATGTGCCTACAACCTAATACGGGTGAAATTTTCGTTTTTGGGGCCCAATGAAGTTCTATCTATCAACACAATCTTTACATTCTCAGCTCAGAAAGAATGCTTCATCTAATATGACTCTTATTTGCTCTTATGTACCAGTAGGTACAATGTTTGCTTTCTCTCTTCAGTTGTACAACTAACAGCATTGACCATATTTTGTGTTTTTGCTAATCCAAAAACAAAAATAAACCTTAGTAGTAGTAGGTACCTAACCTACTTTGGACAATCTATGAGTTATTAGGCTTGTTTGTTGCTTATTATATTTATGTTCAGATAAATCTACAAATTCTATTATCTCTAAAAGGCAGTTTTGGTAAAAAATAACACAAAATAAATCTCGCTTCTTCAATTTATTATTTCAGTACTGAAGTAGATTGCGTTGGAAATTAAATATTCCGACACCGTTTCCATGATCACTTGGGGTAAATTTGCAGAATCGGCTTTCTCGAATTCCTGTTCCACAACTTCCAATTTTAAACTTGCACAACACTGTTACGTGTCTAGTTTTCAGTCACTCAAGTTAGGAGATTGTTCGACATATTTTTGCTGCCTTTGGTCTTTTACTACTCTGTCCTTGCCTGATTTTGCCTAGCACTGAAAAAAGGGAACTATGTATTAGTATAAAATCTTGAATATATATTTCACATAACAGTTACAATAATTATTCTCCATGAAGATATCCATAGCTTCTGGGGATCTCTAAAAATAAGATTGATTTTAATTAAGATAATATCGTATAAAGCAAAATAATTACCAATTTTTTTTCGAGTTTTTACTATTTTGTTCTCTGTTCTGTGTTCTGTTCTGTAGGAATCAGGTAAATCAGCATTTGTTTTCCCTATTTTTGCAGAGGCTTCCATTGTGCAACTTTGAAAACATCAGGTTTCCAGCCTAACATAATAAGAAAATTTAGATAGGATTAGAATAGGAAAATGTAAACAAATATTAGTAGGGTTAGGAAATTGTTCAGACAATGAACTTAAGTCAACTGTGGCACCAAAATTTGAATATTGAGTATTGAATGTGCAATATGCATTAATGCAAACTGTCCGAAAATAAACGAAAAATGGCCTAGAATTTGTGTAACCAGAAATTCTCCTGTTGGAAGAATTTTTCTTTTTTTAGGATCACGCAGAACAGAAGCCACGTTATAGCTTTCTTCTGAGGCATTTTGGCCAATTTGAGTGAATATTTGGGAAGTAATTGAGTCTTAAACGGTGGCTATTAATCTTATAATATAGCACCACAGCAAGTATTTGCTAATTTAACAAGATTTTAGTACGTAAAAACCCAAATTCTGGAAAATAAGTTTGATTCGTGTCACGTGTTGAGTGTCGAAAAGGCCAACCCACATTGGTAAGTCCCTATTATTCATCATTTTATTTTGTATTCTGATCCCTGTTAGAGTTTTATGTCCCCAAAAACGTAATTAATTACAGTACTTACCTCAATTCTTGTTGAAATCGAGTCTTCTGGTGTGAACTCTCTCTTTTAGGCCTTTTATATTGGGTAACGGTACATCCCTTTCTGCTGTTGCTGTCGTAAGATGCACAAAGACACCTGATTTCTGAATTGCTGGTGCTCAATCCTGGACCTGATAGATACTACAATCTACCTCACCTACAAGTCGAGACGTACAGGCACACGAATTTGCCTCTTAGGCCTTTCATTCACATTCAGGCTCGGGCGTCTACTCGTCTCGCTAAAGGATTTATTTAGCCTACCACTACTATCTTCACCTAAGTAATCACTTGTCTTATTTGCTAACATTTTATTTTTGTTGGTTTTAACTTCACAGGCACTTTCACTTTCTGACAATTCATTTTTGTTTAAAGGGTCACTATCAGAGGGGTTTGGTCAAAATTTGGTGAATCAGATCTAAACGAAGGGACATATATGCCATCTTGCACAATTTTTGATTTTTCGTTTTCGATATCATCCGGAAGCACATTATCCAAAACCATGACAATCTTACTGGCCTCAGAACTTAAATGACTGCTTACAATTTGGTTAATGTGCCTTTTCCACACAAAACCTTCTTTTAAAGTTTTACAAAGATAAACTCTATCACCTAAAACCTCATCAATTCTAGCCTCTACCCAACTCTTCTTATTTGGGTTTCTGAAGTCCCTACATAAAACTTTATCTCCTTCTTTATAAGTTTGATTTCTCTTACCAGGATAATTTTTATTATGATTATTGTTTATTCTTCCCTCAGTAAGTAAATCAAACCTATTTCGTACCTTATGCTTGAAAACTGAGCTGTTAGGTGTGACACCAGTAGTAATGTGCACCGAATTTCTATAATGCAACAGAAATCGATTCATTACAGTCTCAAATGAAGCATTACTATTGGCGTCATCCTGAAAAGCCTTCAAAATATGTGTTTTCAAATTCTTAACTGCATTCTCCGCTATACCGTTGGTTGCTGGGTGATACGGAGGCGAAGTTTGATGCTTTATTCCATTTAAATTTAGAAACCTAGAAAACTCTTCAGCACAAAACTGTGGTCCATTGTCTGTAACGATAACGCTAGGTAGACCAAAACGTGAAAAACATTCCTTAAATTTTTCAATGGTATTTTGGGCATCCGTACTTTTCATGACAAAAGTCAGGCCACTTAGAATATGTATCTATGATAATTAAAATCATTTTTCCCTTGATTGGACATTGGACCCAATAAGTCAGGATGACCTCTTTCGTAGAAAAAATTCGATTTAACACAAGACATTAAGATTGATTTATTTGGTTCAGATCGAGAATTAGTCTACATTCAGCCACTATCTGCTCTATATCTCTATCAAGAGAGGGCCACCAGAAATATGATCTAGCATTAGCTTTCATTTTACCTATACCCTCATGTGTACTATGTAATTCAGATAAAAGTTGAGGTCTTAATTTAACAGAAATCACTACCCGATAACCCCACAAAATAATTTCATTATCGATAGATTACTCCGACTTTCTCATAAAATATGACTTCAACAACTCGTTTTCATTGTGATCTGGAAATCCATGCCTTATAAAATTAAAGACCTGACCTAATACTGGATCCCGCCTAATTTCCGATCTTATTCTATAGGTATCAATGGCCTTGACTGTTTCCAAAAAATTTAAATAATCATATTCCTCCTGAGTGTCAACACGAGCCTCAGGACAGGGTAATGGCAACCTGCTCAAGGCATCCGCCTTTGAATTTTCCTTTCCTTGAATATAACGTATTGTATAATCGAAACCGCTCAAATAGCGACCACCTTTGAAGACGCCCTGCTGCCATTTTAGGCAAGGATTTATTCTCACCAAACAACGTTTGCAACGATTTGTGATCCGTCACGATTTCAAATTTTCGACCAGCCAAATATTCGTAAAATTTTGTGACAGCCCAAAAAATACTCAGTGCCTCTTTTTGTACCATACTATAATTTCTCTCCGTTTTTGATAATACCCTTGATGCAAAACTAACAGGTCTTTCTAATTAATCCATCCGGCATCACATGTAGAAGAACCGCGCCTATACCATATTCGCTACTATCACAAGCCAACCGTAATGGCCTGCTTTGATCAAAATGTATAAGTATACAATCAGATGTAATAAATTTTTTTGCAAATCCAAAGGATTCCTCACATTTTTCAGACCATTAAAAAGAATTGTCTTTTTCCAATAAACTGTATAACGGTTTCAAATGTCCGGCCAAATTAGCGATAAATTTCGAATAGTAATTCAACATACCAACAAACGCCCGCACCTCTGTCCTATTCTTTGGTCGTGGAGTCTTTACAATTGCCTCAATTTTCTTATCATCTTTTTCCAAACCTTGTGCCGAAATATTATGACCCAAATAAGAAATCTTATCTTCGAAGAAAACACATTTTTTGAATTTAACCTAAAACCTGCTTTATCTAACCTACTTAAAACTTCTGTCAAATTTTGTAAATGTTCAGCTTCAGTCTTCTCAGTAACGACAATATCGTCCAAATAATTCACCGTACCTTTACAACCCTGCAAAACCTTCTCCACAATACGCTGGAAAATGCTACATGCTGGCGTAGTACCATAAGGTAGCCTCTTTACTTTGTAGAGACCGTATGGAGTGCTCCAAGCTAACAGTTCCGAAGTTGCGTCCTCGGGAATTAATTGATTGTAGGCATTTGAGAAATCCAATTTAGTGAAATGTTGGCCACCCTGCAAGGCCACAAAAATATTGTCAATACGAGGCAAAGGGTAATTGACATCTTTTAAAAATTTGTTCATAGTGACTTTATAATTTGCACATAATCTAATATCTACCCCATTAGCCTTCACAACTGGTACAAGAGAGGTAGGTACCAAAAGTAGAATTAGAAACTTTCTCTATACAACCTTCTTTTTCTAATCGCTCTAACTCCTTCCGAACTTTTTCTTTAAAAGCATAAGGTATAGGTGCTGGCTTTCTGAAGACCGGTGCAACCTTTTCATTTAGTTCTATTTTAATTTTTTCGTACTTGTATGTACCTAACTCATTTTTAAATAAGTTCGAGCATTGTTTTAAAATACCCTGTAATTTGGAATCCCTATCAGGGCTTATCTGGGAAACATTTTCAACTTAACAAATATTTTCTCCCTTTTGAAAAACTTCTCCCCTCTCATTTAATGAAAGTAAAAACTTTTTAAAAATATCTTAACCAATTAAAGCTTTTGTAGCTCCTTCTACAACCAAAAAAACACACTTCTTTGTCAATTTGCCTATAGTAAAGTTGACTTCAATTTGACCCCTGGGTGCAACCACCGGACCATGATATACTTTTATCATAATATCAGTAGGTCTAATTTCTACATTGGAGCAGAGTTTTTTATAAATACTGGAAGGTAAACATGACAAACCTGCCCCCGTATCAATTTCAAACGAGACTTGTATGTCATTTATAAAAGCATCAACAGTTAACGGAGGAACATACCTACTTGGTATATTGAAAATATCTACACTTAAAAACTCAACATTTTCTTCGCTTTCTGAATAACATTCCTGGTCTACACAATTATTTTTGTCTACCTGTGACTTACAGGCTTTAGCTATATGCCCTTTTTTTACATTTAGAACATGTGTACATTTTAAATTTACAATTTCTAAAATTATGATTGTCTTCACCACATGCAAAACACAAATTAAATTTCTCGCTTACCCCTTCCCTCTGTTGTTTCCACTTATCATGCGATCTAGAATTGTTCGACACCACAGAACTGCTTCTTTGACTTGAACTGTCCGAACTACTACAGAACTTCTTACCACCCCACTGTCAAGGTATACAAGCAGTGATGGCTATCTTGCCTCATTCAATGCAGCCTCCTTGGCAAGTGCGATCTCCACCATGTCTTTTAAACCCTTTGAAGGGCTTTCTTATTGTTCCCAACTGCAGGGAATTTTCCCTTTTTAGGGAATTTTGGCACCCAAAAGGGAAAAGGGATTTTTTTTATAAAATCGTCGAAATGAGGGAATTTCTGAGAAATAGAAGTTTGGCATCGATGAAGATAGAAGTTGTGTTCAGCACGGATTTGGAGTGGAGTAAGCAATGTCACTCTACCTACGCCGAAAAGCAATACTCGAACGCCTGGAGTGGGTACGGAGTTACGCGGAGCGCGCGGAGTGACATAGTCGAACGCAGCAAGATTCGGTTTCGGGGGTTCCCGGTTGTATTTATTTTAGTGCTGATGCTTAATTTTTGCAATTTGTTTGTAATCCGTTTAATCATCCAAACGACTCAATTTTTTGTTTTATTACATACACAATAGAAAGAAGATATTTTTGGTTTTGATATAGGTAAAGTCATTTGGAATTTACTTAGATGTACAGGTAAGGCTTTTTCGAAAACACCGATCCGACTAACCCGATCACCAACTGTTTGTTTTTTATCTTTCTTTAATGAACACGATTGAAAAAATACAAACTAGGTACATCAGCTGGTGATCCGGTTAATCGGATCAGTGTTTCCGAAAAGGCCTATTGGCAACATTGAAAGCAGGGAATTTTAACTCTAAAATATATAAAATAGGGAATTTTTGGGATCCATCTAGGGAATTATTAATCTGAGAGGTTGGGAACGCTGGGCTTTCTTCACAAAGCCGATCCAAAATGGGTCCTGGTTTCAACCCAACCACAAACTTGTCCAAAACTCTAGGTTTTAATAATGCACTAAAATTCGCACTCTGACGCTGTCTTCTTAACTTTTACAAACCATTCATTAATAGTTTCCTCTTTTTGTCTGAGATAATCAAATTGGATACGTTTTCTGTACACTGAAATTTTCGGCTTAAAATGACCTGCTAATAAATCAGTCAATTCCCTAAAACTTTTTGTCGATGGTTTTTCAGGATGACATACATTTCTCAATATCACATAAACTTCTTCCGATATTCTTGTCATGAGCACTGAAACTTTTCTTCCGTCTTCCACTCTATTTGCCAGGAAAAACTGTTCAAGTCTTTCGGAGAAAATTTCCCAATCATCTCCTACTTTGAAAATTGCTAAATCTGCAATATAACCAGTATTTACTACGGCCACATTGGCAGTAATTTCATTTGAAGTATCCATGGTGAAATGAGAACAAAATACCTACATATACCTACTAATAAGCCGACAATGTTCACAAAATCGCGAATTTAGAAAAAAAAAAAAACTGAAATTTCAACACATATCAGAACCAATTCCGAAAATATTGTGTTGCCTTCATTGACTTTTCATCCTCGTCGCCAAATTATTATAACTTGGAATAAATAAAACAAGATAATTTAAATATGAACTGGACAACTTGTTATTTATTTTCCAACTAAAAACCTAACCTCTTTTTTTTGGCTTTTTCACTCTCCAGTGTTGCCACTGCAACTATTACTAAAGCTAAAGATACTACACTTATCATATTATTTTGATTTCCTGGAACATTCCAAGTAGTCGAAATTAGT
This sequence comes from Ceutorhynchus assimilis, assembly GCA_917834065.1. NCBI lineage: Eukaryota > Metazoa > Arthropoda > Insecta > Coleoptera > Curculionidae > Ceutorhynchus > Ceutorhynchus assimilis. The sequence goes on from OU892278.1 coordinate 24,240,971, forward strand.
GTAAACACACGTCGAACACTCACAATTCTCAATTAGTGGATCTGTACACCAGGTTTAAATAGATCTATTCACGAGGGTATTTTGAGTATTTTGGTATTGATTTAATGAATGAATCGTACTTAATTATCACCCTTCACTTATTTGAACTCAATGAATGTAACTAGGAAATTAATTATAACTTTTGATCACCACAATAAGCCAAAATGTAAGGTAAGGTTTGGGAACTTTAAGACTGTTTTTCGTATTTCTGCGTAGGTAGATATTTAGTTTTTCTGGCTTTATTTACATTATTTACTGATTTGGGCCAGTGATTATTTTTATTTAAATTTAAATTATTGAAATATAAATATTGACGTACCCTTTTATCAGGGCCGTACTAATGTTAATTAAGTATTGAATTTAATAATAAGAGAGTTATTTGAATTTCAGGCTATTATTTTGTTATTTTGTATTGGAAGTTTTAGGTCGGTGCAGTATTATTTGGCATCAGAGATTTCCTGTTTTCAGATCATCAGGGACTCCGTTTAACTGTAGGGCACTAAAACAGGTGGCGCTCATCTCTGATTTTAGTTACTCACACCCCTCTCCGCAGTGAGAGCTAGTCGGCCGCCCTGAAAACGGAGGTACGCTTTCTGTTTTTTTTTTGAACTGCCACCCCCCACATAGGTAACTCATCCACCCCTAGTTACCCCTGCCTATTTATCTCTTTCCCCTTTTATATAGTTTTATTAAACCAGTATTATTAGGGTTTTGTTGAAAGAACATAACAACACAAACACAGTGTCTTCACTGCCTTTGTGTAGTCTTCACTCTTTGAAGACTTTAATAAACAGCACAAAACGAAAATGTTTTATTTACAAAAGTACCCTTTTTTAAGGCCTTTTTTAGTTCCAGATTTTGGGAAATTAATGGTAAAATCTGCCAGTGCTCAGGTACACAAAAGCCGGTATGATATAGGACAGCACTCGGGTATAGGTTGTAGGTTAGAATTAATTACAAACAAAGAACAAACAATAGCACAAGTCATGTGTCATGTCTTTTTGCTATTTGGAACGTTTGCGGAAAGAAAGCTATTATATATATAACGAAAATGGCTTCCTCATTTTCAAGTCTCTCTAAAACGAGAAAACCCGTTCCGTGACTTGAAGATCGCTCGAACGTTTCAAGAACACTTTGGATGACTTAAACTGTAGCTATTCAATACATACAAATAAAACTAAATCACAATAGCTGATCGACTTACTGTCTCATCAACCGTTGGATTCCCTCTCGCTTTGACGGCGCGAGCTCCACTTCATTTCTTTTATAATTTTTGACTAGGAATCTTCGACAAAAGATCCGTAGATTGCCGTTGTCCAGAATTCTTCCCTTGTAATCGGATATAAAGGTGTCGATTAAATACGACATTCGGGTTTAGGGACCATCTTTATTGATTCAAGACCTGAGAAGCTGATACTTTGTATGTACTTAGTAGGTCATCCCTGGGTGCCTCCATCATGAGTCCTTACCACTGTATGGACTCATGATGGAGCCAGATTGTGCATCATGGCCGTTCAAAAAGTGCGAAAGGCGTTTCTACGGGGTATCTCTGTTATTTTCAGTCTTACACGGGATTGACACATCGCACTTGGGGGGTCATGCATGGGAACCTTCTGTGCGGAGTAGCCAAATATTGCACAAATTCCACATATGTAAAAAACGTAAATTTAGTAACGTCACACTCCTGATAGTTTATAACAATAGATCTCTTCGAATATTTAAAGTCAGGAGAGGGACTTTATAGGAAGACATGGGAAAAGAAAAAAAGGTCAGTTAATTTAATCTTAAAAGGAGGATGAAGACTTGATCCTTAATAAAGGAACAGTTTGAATTTGTTATGTCCGAGCGACAATAATATGAATATGAGTGAGAATTACATAGTGACAACGTAAAGTGCCGCTTATGAAGCTTTTTTCTTCTGTCAGTATCAGCTCCAAGCACTATATTGTAATATAATATAAATATAAAAGTGAATTTTTGTTGGTTTCAATCGCATAAATTATGTAGGCACCTATTTCTGTTATAAATAGAAAATCATATTCTAGTACCTCTACTGACACATCATTTGTTACTTCACACAAATATTAATTTCAAACGAAGATACCTTGTTACGATTGAAAAATATACTTAAAATGTTTCCTTTAAAAGCTGTCCTGCTTGGTTCAGCTTCAAACTCGATATTTTCCGATACAGAGTCTGTCTCAACATTAAATATAAATCTACAAGTCATAATTTTAGGGGAGCGATTGGTAGAAGGCAATTTTTGACGTTAGTGAATTAGTAACCATGAGTATTCGTAACTAGAGAAGTTACTGGACATAATGACAAAATGAACCATGCCTGCCAATTATTACTATTTAAAAATTAATTTAACATGAAGTAGGTACCAACATAATTTTATTTTGAATTTTAGATTTGATTTTGAAAAAGACTGAGGGCAGCCTGTCCAATTTACAAGCAAGACGGAGTGCCAAATAAAAGTGGATAACATAATATAGAAGGTCCTCTATAATGTATAGTGGTTGGGATTAATTATTCAATAAAAATCTAAGAAATTTAAAAAAAAATAGACAATTCAAAGCAGTTAGAGAATGTAGCACATGTTTAAGTGTTTTCAAAGAAAAATTACCAGAACATATTTTTTTAATCTACATAAAACCGGAATCAACCCTAAGTGGTCAAGTTTGTTTAGATGTATTCAACAAGAGCCACTATACATATACAACAAGGGCCGGAAATAATACAACATATTTCGCAGTTGGCCACCACCAAAAAAAAGTTTTAAAAAAATCGAAGCTCAAACAAAGAAAGGAACTTTATAAGAGGTGTGTGTGTGAAGGCTATAACAGTCACGACAATGAGCCTGTCTTTCAATTTCAATTAGAATGGTCTCAACAACTACACGGTTGCCCGCTTGTCTAAATATTGTGTGCGAATGACACTCATTTAAGATCCCCTGGTATACATTTGAATACGACTCTGTAGTGATTAAAAGCCGATCTTTTGTTTGAGGTGTTGAGGATTTGCGAACTCGGCTGGATCTTTTCAGCCTCCTGCTGCTTTCACTTTCACGCCCTCCTCATAATTATCAAGGGGTGTGATTTTGCCTACTCAATATGTTTCCTTATCATATAGTTAGATGGGGTGTCAATTTCTTAGGTGTAAGCAAAATGAAGACTAAGCAACAATAGCCCTTAACCTGTTAAACATTTTAACATTAGGAGAAAAAACTATGCATGAAAAAAGATTTAATTCTATGGAAAATTTGTAAATGTAAGCATTCTACAGTAGCAGTTAAATTTATCCATGAAACTCAGGGCAAGCTTTTTTTGATAGAATTAAACTGTTCAAGTAATTAGGTATCCGTTAATAGCTCACATCCATCAATTTTGTGAATTTAATTAAAAGTAAAGAAAAGCGTGATATATAACAGGAAACACAAAAGCTACCTAAACAAGTGTTAGAAATTTACAGTCCAGTATTAAAGGGACAAACATAAAACCACTTCTTTACTCCAAATTAGGGCTATTTAACTTTTAATTAAAACAGTCATTTCATCGTGTTGTTAAAACGTTTAAATTTATAGTCTATTTGTTCGATGCCCTGTGATTAGTCACTAAAATAATGTGACGTTAATTGGTCTCCTTTTAAAGAAATTTCTTTGTTTCAACAAAGAGTTTGAAATGACAGGGCAATAATTTTCCCCTACACAAGAAAATCGTCTTTTTAGTGTTCTTCGAGTTTTCCGAATAAGACTTTCTAAGGAGTTTTAATTACACTGTCTTAGGATCTATTATGAAATTACAGGTACGGAATACGTCTTTGTATGTAATTGGCTTATTTCAATTTGTTTGGTTTCGTTGGTTCCAAGCTCCAACTATATTCAAAAAAGATTAAGTTATTAATATCATTCTTGTTTAAGTCTTCTGACAACTAAGACACTGTTTAATTAATCTCGGTTTTTGCCAATTATAGAGCATGTGCTTTTATTAGTTGATATTGGTCTTATCTAGTGCTTCCCCTAGTTTGTCAGATAGTGTCAAATGCTTTTTCTAGATCCACAAATAGTATTTTTTTTTATATTGGTCTTATTACAACAGGCAAAGTCCCTAGTACCTATGCGGTACTATGTGCGGAAGAAATTAAGTGATGATAATCCTCCGTTTGAACGCGTCAAAGTTGTAATCGTTAAGGAAATGAAGTAGGAGGTAGGGACTCAGAAATTCTCGGGGTTGCCAACTTCACTAATGGCGCTTAAAACACTTTTCCAAGCTGGAATAAGGCTGGCCAGATCGTCAGAACATCTCCCATGGCGATCACTTGAACAGTGTTTGTTCTTGGGAGTCGCAGCCTCCCACAATACCAACACGCATCCGCCTCCTGCTTTCCAATCTTCTTGAGGTAAGTTTCAAAAACGCCATATCCCGTGAGCGCCTGTGTCACGTATTAGTTCAGGATACCCCACTTCCCATCTGTCCATGCGCTAATCTCTCTAAGGAAGTCTAACGAAGTTTTGTGCCCATCCGTTGTAGCTGTTCCATCGCTCTTGCCACTTTTGCTACCGCTCTCCTTCCTTTCCGTTTATATACACGTACTCTCGTTCGTCCAGTACCAGATCGATAGAGTGGATATCTCCACCGTCACAGTGGCGGCTGTTCTGTTAGCATCCACTATGGCAATCGCCAATCTAACATTTACACCGCTGAGGTTCTTATATTAAGTGCCCGGCTCCAAGTCCGCGCGGCGTAGAGTACTGCAGATAGCACCGTGCTTAAGGTACGGTTTGTTAGGATAGTACGCGACCATTACGCGACGCACAACTGACAACGTAAACGTCGTCATTGGTTCAGGTATGACGTACACCCGTTTTCTGACGCTGACGCCGACGTCAGGTAACCGGTGTACGTCATACCTGAACCAATGACGACGTTTACGTTGTCAGTTGTGCGTCGCGTACTATCCTAACAAACCGTACCTTTACTATCAGTTTTCTTCAATCTGTTGTTATTCTGCTCGTTTTGGGCATTGTTCTTGCCAGAATGTGTGAAATCTTTACAGCTTTTTCTGCAATCTTTATTACGTCATTCTCAGATCCTTATCCATTTGAACTCCGAGGTATTTTGCACTTTCCGTCATTTCCATCTCCGTACGTCTTGTGTGCATGTGCAGCCACCCTTACGCCCATTTCACCAGTTTTTCTCTGATTTGCTTGACTGCCCACTGAGACTTGTCCTTTAGAATGTCTCTGGTCTTAGTTGTTACTATGATGGCTAGGTCGTCTTCGTATGTAACTAGATCTACTCCCTTTTCTGTATTTATTTCGAGTATTTGATCATAGAAGAGATTCCATAGTGTCGGTCCCAGCATGTCATAGAAACCACTTTCCCCCTCGGAGTCATTATTCGTCTGCTTGAGAGATAAGACATGATTATGTTTACCAAATATTTGCTTATGCCTCCCATTTCCATCGCTTGGTAAAGGCATTCTCCACATCCATTAGGATAATTAGGATAAACAAGCAGATCTCCCTATTTCACTCATCCGCAAACTTTTGGACCCTCGCGATTGCATCCATCATCCACCTTCGTTTTCTGAATCCATATTGGTCTGTATGTAACAGCTCCTTTTCATCCATTTCCAACTGTATTCTGTCTCTGATGAGCATCTCTAACACTCTTTCAGTCACGTTTATGAGGCAGAGTGGTGTTTGTGTGGTTTTGAAGGTGGCTTTGAAGGTTCTTCAATAAGCACCAGCCTAGCCATTTTCCATATATCCGGGAAATTACCTGCTAATAGACATCTGTTATATACTTCCAAAAAGGAATTTACGATTACAATAGTTGTTATCATGTCTGGTCCCGGTGCCTTTTTAACGTTAATGTTTGCGATTACTTGCTAGTTCGTCTTTGCCGAACACCGGTGTGTTTTCTTCCGTCAACATGTTATTTTCTGTCCATATTATTGGATCGTGCATCCGGAAAAGTTTTCCTATCTGCTTTTCATAGGTGTCCTCTCCTAGATCTATTCTCTTCTTGAGTTTCAATTTGATTGCGACTATCGGTATACCTTTCCCCAAACATTTTCCTACAATTCTTCGCATAGCTCAACCCATTTCTAACTCTTGCTTCTTCTTATTGCCCTTTTTAGTTCGTGTTTTGCATTTTTGTATTCTACCAATGTATTCTTCACTTCCTCCTGTTCCGCTCTTCCAGTCCTTGCCCTTGCTAGGCGTCTTCTCAGTTGGTTGGTCATTCCACCAGTATTCCGGATATCTCCTGTTTTTGCTACTTTTGTCCTAACATGTTTGCCACTTATTTTCACCATCCAAACGGACCTTGATTCACTCGAACAGTCCAAAAATCGATTACGCACTTGTTGGTTGTGTAGCCTTGTTGGGTATACGGTTGTGTTATGTATTTAAAATAGATTTTAGTTAAGTGTATAGTTAGGCAAGTCCGGATCTGTTTGACAATGTTTTTTAACCCGTTGACATTTATGAACTTTTGAAGTAGAAAGTTAGTCTAGTTGTTCATGCATTAACAAGAGAAAATCGTTTGTATTATTATTATTATTATTATTATTCTGTTTCCTAGTGACAATATAGTTTGCATAAAAAAAGCAGCAGCAAAGTCTGAACCATAGAGAAATATAATAGTAGTAAGCTACGAGAGACGTTTGTTTAATGTAATAATCTGGAAGTGTGTTTGTGCACATACCCGTAGCGTATTTCGCATAGTGTGGCAGATTATGGAACTCACTACTTTGATCGTTTCTGACAACTCGGTTTAATTTGTCTTTGTCAGCAACTTGCCCGAAAATGTTCTATCTTTTTTCAACATATACAAAATAAAAAAATTGACAAATGATTGAATCCAAAGACCATCAATCAAAAACTGAATGCTCACAATCATAACGTAAAATTTCTTCTATTATTTATATTAGAGAAATGAGAAAACATTCTGTGATCATAAATATTAATTAATTAGACAAAACCGACACCAATAATAGTGTGTTTTCGAATTTGCGATGATGCGAGATGCAGTAAAAAAGTAAACACAAAGCTTATAATACAAACATTTTTAGTTACTGTATATTTATAAAATTGGAATAAAAAAATAAGTTTGTTTGAAGATATCTCAATTTTTGTAGTGTTTAATTACCTGCTTGACCCCCTTAAGGAATCTCATTGCATCTAATTTGGATTTTTTAAAAATAAGTTCTGTTATCGTTCTAAACAGTTGCTCGGTAAATTTTAGCAAGTTTTTTCAGCAAATGTTTTGCTTTGCAATTAACTGTTTTGAGCGTTTACAGTACTTTATCTATATATATAAAACACAGTTGTGTTGGTGTGTGAGCACATATAACTCGAGAATGGCTGGACTGATTTTTATGATTTTTGCTATATTGGATTTGTCCATCCTAACATAATAAATCGAAAAAATCCAAAAACAAGAACAAAACAAAAATATTATCTATTTTACTTATTTATGAAAAAAACTAACTAAGCCCGCATACGGCGCCATCTCTTATAACCGATACCAAGTTTACCGTCACATTTTCATTGCAAACCATGTGGATTTTATTGTCACACACTTTGCACAAAAACAATTTGAGGAAAGCACTTTATTTTTATTTGTTCTTCACAGTAAAAATGTCCAAAAATAAATAGAATGACAATGTATTTTATTTTGTTGTTGGTTCGTTCATTCCGAAAGAGCGCGAACTGGTCTCCCTGTCATTTCTTGACGCTTGACCATTAACGTTCTGTGGTTAATTTCCGTTTCTCCTCTTAGGCATCCCTTGACAGCCGTGTTCCGTGCCGACTGTTCGGAGTGCTCCGTCCGGCTGGTGTCGAGTGGCTGAGAGCCAGGTTATGAGTCCGCCACAACCATTTTGTATACGGCGCCATATATGATAGGTACCTAGAACGAAGCTCGCCGTTGCGCGGTAATTTCATTGCAGATACAGTAGAACAGAATACTGCTAAGGAACTGGAGCTATTCCGAACAGAACTATTCCACTATTCCGATCAGATAAAGTGGTGCAGAAAGAGTAGATCAGATAGAATAGTGCAGATACAGTAGAAGATGGAGTATTGCAGTGCATGCAGTGCAGATAAAATGAAACAGTGCTGCGCTGGAGATTTTTTTTGTTTTCTTTAAATTTTTTAAACATTCCTGTGCCTGAGTTTATTTATTTGGTGGTACACTTTATAAGAATAATGCCCACAAGATGCCTAAAAAGGGATGATGTAAAATTTTAATTTTAGGTGACTTCTGATCCAGAGAGTAAAAATTAATTTTCTTCAACCAAAGCCAAATTCACCATCGAAAAAAACTGAATTTAATTCAGTTAATAGATACGTTAACACAATATTCAATAGGTATTTAATAATTCAGAAGAGGTACGAAGTTCGCCAGGTCAGCTAGTTTTTAATAAATCTTAATAATTTAATTATTCAAAAAAGCCGCCTTTTCACTGTCGGTAAAGAAGGAACCTGCATTCAAACAATGTTCACTCTTTTATTGCTGTCCGTAGCCACCAAGGGCGCTAACGTCCACATTGTGCCAGTTAAGTACAGGGGAATGACTTCTCTCGTAGTTTACTACTATTAAATTTCTCTATGGTCTGAACAAAGAGTTTGACTGATTCTATTTTAAAACATTACAGGTTGTAATCATATTTCTGGTAGCTGTAAAGCAGGATCGAGTTTGTTCGCATTGGTTTCTACACAAAGCACGATATGTTGTGTTCTTTGCAACACTGCTTGTTAAGCTAGGGTTTTCCGGCACGGAATGTTTTATTGGAGTATGGAATTCCATCCCATACCTAGAGAAATTATTTCAGAAACATTTTGTGCAGCCTCGGAGAAATCTTTGGCTTTTTAAAGCAAACCTCGGACCACGGAAAGGTCGAGATTGAGAGTTTTTGGCCATCAAAGTCTGCAGCTCCATAACGTCACAACCGGTATTGGAGAAAAGGCTGAGGGCATAACAAACGAACTTCAAGCGGAAATCAATTTGTGGTCTGATTTGCCCACAGGAGGAAACACATCGGTCTTGTAGGGATAGGGATTAGTGGTAAGGAACAAATTGAGTAAATTGGCCTCATGAGAAACGGAACTGGAAACATATGTGGGCTCTTCTACCAACTGGGTTAGGCCGTGTGAAATGATAAATGCTCCAGCAATCCTTCCAGCATGGGTTGTTTTGTTCAAGAGCTTAAGCCACTCTGAGTTATAAACATTAAAGTCTCCCAAGAATATAATTTCGGAGTTCGGATCGGTCTTCTGGATAGAATCAAATGAATTTGCCAGATTTTCGGGTAGAAGTTCATAACTGAAGTTGCTAGGTGGAAGATACACAATAAAGAAGTAATTGCAACAAGCATGAACACTCTGCCTGGCACGAGCAGTGAATTGTTCGTGTATGTTGAATGCTCGACTGGGAGGGATCGTGTTGTATTATATTCGGCACGGACGCGATTCTCGTTCACAGCGCAGTGTAGCATGTACGGAACGCTCGGACGGGGCTCGGTGTCCACTCTGCGGAACGTGCTCGGCTCGGGCCCGTCACGGTGTAACATGAATCATCCTTAACCTTCCAGCGAGCGCGCTGTCATAAAATTTACGACAAATGCGCATTATCGCTTCCCCCACTTTTGCCACTTAGTCGCACGCATCGAGCTTTGAGCTATTCTAGGGTCAGTGTCTCTCTAAACCACAGACGTTATTGGGTGTTCTAAGAAGTTTTTGTAACTTAGTGATATTTGGGAGTTTCCGTAGAGCGTACATTTCACGACATGCGCCTTAGTGTAAGTAGGTATATTACGTATCCTACTTTTTTCTATTTTTTTTTTTTCGTTTATGTCGTTTCTTTTATAGCTAAATATATGTTTTTCTTTTACACGTGTTCCATTATAGCTCGTAGGCCGCTTACACAAAAGGAAGTAGGAGAAGTTGATGAAGATTTATATGATGAGCCAGAGCAAGATGGTGATACTTACATTCCATGTGAGAGTTGTTTTATTCAAGAAAGTCAAATATATGTTTTCAAAAGTGCTGTCATTGTCGTTTTCAATAACCTTTCATCAATTCCCCAGTATTTATGAAAAGAAAACACCTCGAAAACACCATTTACATGGAGAAAAAATGATGACGTAAAATTTACGACAAGCGCCGGCTCAAGTGAAATGACACAGCGCGCCCGCTGGAAGGTTAAATCGTTTATTACTAATTTGTCGTCAGATTCTGACAGAACGAAAATTTGGCTTCTCTGCTGTAGCCGTGCGATAGCATTGAGCTGTTAAGGCTAACGCTACACTTTTCCAATCCGCCCCTGTACTTTCATTACTTGGCAGATTGTCATTAAAATTATGATTACTTTGGTTATCACTGGTATTAGGCACAGAAGTAATATTGACCCCATCACCTGCAGAGGCTGTCAGTGTGGGTGTCGAAATCCTCCCGGGGCCTTCAGGATCGCCAGCTACTGCACCATAGACGAGCGGAGATATGGAAACAGCGTTGTCGGCTGAAAAACGCGCTAGCGTACCGGTAGCTGTGGTATTGAGTGCCGTTCCATTTATTTGCGCTTGTTGCTGCATAAAGGTCCTGATGATTACTTTGGTTATCACTGGTATTAGGCACAGAAGTAATATTGACCCCATCACCTGCAGAGGCTGTCAGTATCGGAGTCGAAATCCTCCTGGGGCCTTCAGAATCGCCAGCTACTGCACCATAGACGAGCGAAGGTATGGAAACAGCGTTGTCAGCTGAAACACGCGCTAGTGTACCGGTAGCTGTGGTGTTGAGTGCCGTTTCATTTATTTGCGCTTGTTGCTGCATAAAGGCCGTGAGCAGGATTTTCTGTTAACGCACCATCTCCTGTAAATCCTGTATTTCTGAATTTTGAGCAGGTGGTACTGTGGAAGCCATGGGTACGATCCCATGCTGGTTGTGAGCCTCCCCCTCGGAATGTTCCGAGGGCGCGGTCGTTGTTCGATATCTCGGTAAATCTGACCTGTGAATGATTTTCACCAGCAATAAATAGTTTTAAACGAACTGAATCTTTTTCAAACAAAATAACATGTACATGTCATGAAAACTATGGGTACCTCAAAATTACGTAAACTTTGTTATTACCTACACTTTACTGAAAACAGGCCTATTAAAAACAAAATAATAAATTAATAAAACAACATTTCCACTCAAATTTCCACATTTGCCTGTCATTCAAGCAGCGCATCCTAGTCACGGCATCAAAAATCTGTAGTATAACATACCCGGGTTCGTTCAGCAAGATTGAATGGTGAATTTTTATTAACTTTTAAACAACAAATCTTCTGCGAAATCAAAAACAAATAGGACCTACGTCGTGGAAACTTACTCAATTTTAGTTACTGGACATGCGCCCGACATAGCAAAATTAGGGAAATTTAAGAGAAGCTGTAGTATGTAAACGAAACGAAAAATTTGTGAAACGTCTACTTCATTATTAAAGTAAATCGTAACGTTCTCGACCTTGAATTCTCGAGGAGAAAGAGAAGGCAGAGAAACCCTCGATCGAACATTCCTCAAAAATCAAAACACACTGTGCCATTTTTATGATAATTGTGAGTCAATAATCAATAATTTAAGTGAATTATTCAAAAATTCAATGAAAGCTTAAATTAGGTACCATCATTTGTCTTCGTGCTAAAATTTTAATTCCACACACAACATTCAATCAACACTACCTATATTCAATGCTGAAGAGTTTTTGGTTAGTTAGCCAGTTTGCCAGCAGGTACTGAGGTCCCATACAGAATGCTACCCAGCTATAGTTGTTATTTTGAGCCAATATCTCTTTCCTTCTGTTCGGTAGTATATTCGCTCGTCAGGGTAGGAAAATGTTAGTACATTCAACAAGGCCCTAATGCCCACATAACAGTGAAAGAACATTCATATTCTCAGAATATTCCCTGAAAGTGCTTTTTGGAATGTTCTTTTAGGAATGTTTAATGAATATTCTAAGATTGTTTCGATTGAAATATTCATTTTTGAACGTTCTATTTATGTACTAGGAATGTTGCTTCTATGCACCTATCTGAAAGATTGTGCTAAGAACCTACTTTATATAACATTATTTGAATATTGTCATACGAACATTATTATAATGTACCCTAAAAAATGTTCTTCAAACTAATATCTCTATCAAGCATTAAGAATATACCTACCAAGTTGTGTTGAGAAGTTTATGTGGGTAGGTAACCATGATAAGAATATTTTCATATTGTTCACCTGATAATTATCTAAAGTACCTACTCAAAAATCTCAATTAAACAATTAAACAATATTTCTCTATCTAGAATCTACTGAGAATATTATAGGTATATTCTTTTTCTTTTACTTTGTAGGACTTCCAAGAGAGGGAGCCACGCGCTATTAAAGATCTACATCTTGCCTTGCGTTTGAATCACCTTGGAACCTGTTTCTCTCAGTTGGCGCGTGCTTACTGCGACGAGAGCATAACAAGCTCGAAACCACTTCTGTTTTCCAGAGAAGTTTTCCAACAACTCTTTCACTGCCTTTAATATAAAAGGACTGAAAGGAGCATTATTTGGAAGCGAAAATTAACATTCCAAGTATATCCCTAGAATCAAACATGAATGTTATGTCTAGGATGCATATTGAGAATGATATATGTAGATATATTCTGAGAATATTTCAAGCACATTGGTATAATATTTGTTACGTTTTTTTTAAAGGAATCTATTTATGTATTTATGGGGGACTCATTCAAATACTAGGCTGGAATTATTTTCCATGTTCATGCAAGTGGTGGCCTCTTTTGATGGTTCCTTGAAAGATCATTATTTATTTCTAGGTACGATTTTGCAAATTGTCGCAGTTTTGTTGGAATTCGTTTTTTTGCCCCAAGGTGTCGGCAGTGGTTCCGATGGTACCTATTTAAATTATTAGTTTTTTTTTGGGTTCTAAGTACCGAACAGAAAAAGGTCGGTCAGAAGTCATTTGGTCGCGTGGACTGTATCGTCACAAATTAAACCACATTTTTGGTTTCCAGTTTTGGGAAAGTGAGATACTTTTTTTTGGCAGTAAATTTATTTGGTTTTGCTCCTGAGTGAGTTAGTTATCGGTGAAATTTACCGCTATCGGCTTATTTGCCGGATTTATTCCGCCTTCCACTTTGACCTCTGAGGTAAGCCCAAACGTGTTTTTTTATTTGTAACTAACACAAGATTCCTTCTGTAGAACATTTCTCGTCTGGAAGTATTATAGCTTTCCAGCTATAGAGGAAATAAACTACTTCAAAGCCACACAACAACCACGTAAGTCAAACTTTTTGACCCCAACGAATTTTCTAGAAATAACTATTTCCCTTCCTCCGATCTTGTAGGGCTTCTCTTCCTATTTGGATGTTAGTGTAGTCCTACCAATCAACCACCATTAAATAGACAATTCGATCGGCATTCAAAGAGAAAGAAAACCTATTGGATTCGATTTGGAACTGGATGTCCTGACAGATAGCTTCCATTCTCGGATTTGTAACACAACACGTGTTCCAGCTAAGTACCTAACTCATAGAGAAATTTTAATAAGGGATGAAGAGCAATCTTTCTATATCAACTTGGTGGAAAAGCAGATAGATTATTTTTATTTTCAAATATTAAATTATTTCATAAAGTTTCAAACAAAAGGTGGCCTGTGGGCCTTATAATAAATTTTAGGCAATTCATTAAATAATTTTTATTCGTATAAAAGACCGTGTAAACCGGTTGTGATCACAACTGGGATTGGCCAATATTTTTAGGTTTTATAAATTTATTAATTACTACTAAACAGAATCATCTATTATTACTTAAATTAAATATTCAGGGAGTTTTGTTTCACAAGAATTGTCTGTTTGTCTAATTAGGGTTTTGGGGTAGTACTGAAAACCAGTAAGCTCTCTGGCTCAAGCTGCGTCGAGCCAGTGGCGCTCGAACTCACACCGGACTAGCTAGGCATTATTTGCTACACCCCGCTGACCCCAAACCTGTTATTAAAGAAACATAATTAATAAACTAAATCGATATATATAATATATATATATATATATATTTTTTATTATCCTGATTTGATTAACTTTTCTTCAATATATAAATTAGCGTGTAGCAAATTTTGGCGCCCAACTTAAGGGCTGCTTTCCACCAAGGGTAGTTTAATTTAATGGTAGGTTTTTGTTTAAAAGAATTTTTTTTGGCAACTACTATTTGCGTTGCTTAACTATACTTGCAATAATAAATGCTTGCCATCCTATTTTTTTTGCTATTTTGGGATTAACATAAATTTAAAGGTAAAATATTTCATTGAATGCATATAATATTATATTTTAGTCACTTTTCTCAAATTTATTCGAATTTTATTGACTATAGGATTTGCAGGTTTTTTTTTGTCCTTCTAAGGTGAATTTTATTGTGTTGACCTATTTGAATATCGATGAGTGATTTTCTTTATTATGTAGGTTCAAGGTGCTAATGTTGGTTTGGTTTTTTTTTGTAAGTAAGTTTTTACTGGGTGGATCGATTAATTTCGGTTCGGTTATTTAACTTTTTTTGAATTGCCAAAATAGGATTTTTTTTTTCTTTTCCCTGTCTCTAAGTGGATGGGAGTAGGTGCATTTTCGGGAAAATTTTGTTGGAGAAATTGGCAGTTTTTTTTGGACTGTTTTTCCCGTTTATGTTTTTTTCCAAGGTTGTATTGGTAGGGTTTTGTTTTGATTTCTTTTCTTGCTTTTCTCTGGTATTTTTTTTTCATATTACTAGATATTGTTTTTGTCACGTTATCAAGTTCTGATTTTTTTTTTTTTTTTTGAATATTTTTTCGATTTAAGAGTTAATATGGCTCCGCCACAGTACGAAGTGAATAGATTGAGTTCTGATGAGCTGACGTATGAATTGGCGGTCAGAGGAGTTACTGATCAGACGACGGTTGAGCCTATGAGGCAAACTTTGCGAAATCTTTTGAGATTGGAAAGAAGGGGAACTCCAATTGATTACCCCGATCACCCGTACGAGTTTGCGGCCGATTGTACTGCGTTAATTGCAAAAATTGCGGAATTGAATAGGCTGTTAACAGATTTTGACGGTTCGGATGACAATAAACATAAGAAGTTGGTGTCTAAAGGGGCTTTTACATTAGGTCGAATAAATCGTAGTAAGCCTACATCTGCAGCTGAAAAAGCGGTTAGATCTAATCACCTCGTTACCGTTCTAAATATAAACTCTGAGGTTGCAAAAAAGGTTAGGGCATTTAGGCGTATGGAACTTAGTCAGGAACACTCGGTCACTTTTGGTTCAGGCTCTTCCTCAACTGACGAATCTGAAGAGGAAATTTTTAGTTCCACGGTACAGGGTAGCACGAACAACCCGCCAAGACCAAAGACAGTGCCAGTTTCCCAGTGGAATCTGAAATTTTCGGGCCAAAGTAATTCGATGTCTCTTAGTAGTTTTCTGGAGAGAGTAGATGAATTAAAAATGGCTCGTAACGTTTCTGAAGATGAACTTTTCCGATCTGGCATAGATCTTTTCCAGGGTCGCGCATATATTTGGTACTTGTCGGCGCGTAAAAAGGCACAAGATTGGCGATCGTTAGTAGTCTTACTTAGGAAACAATTTCAGCCACGGGATTACAACGACAAGCTTTTCGAAGAAATAAAGAATCGAACTATGGGTCCTAATGAATCCATAGGGATATATATCGCGGTTATGGAGAATTTATTCAGTAGGTTATCAGTAAAACTCTCGGAAAAGTCTCGTCTTAAAATTGTAATGAATAACATAACTCCATTTTATCAAACCCAACTAGCGCTAACTAATATAGATACAATAGAGGAATTGTTAGATTTTTGTCAAAGATTAGAAGCGTGCAAAACATCGGTCGAAGGGTATAAGGTACCTCCTTCTAGGAAAACCGATAGGTTACTGGAACCCGATTTAGCCTATGTAGACGAATACCGCGCGGGTCCATCTAGTTCTTATGCCGACGAAGTTAATACACGAACTGTGATCAAATGCTATAATTGTAAAGTCGCAGGGCACAAGGCATCGGAATGCAAAGAACCTCATCATCGCCGCTGTTTTAAATGCGGTAAACCCAACTTTACTGTGCGCACTTGTCCCTCCTGTAACAATAAATCCATCTCGGGAAACGCGAATGCGAGGCATTAGGTGGTCGACTTAGTGTCTCCTTAAACTCTTTATCGACCGTAGATGCAAATAATAAATTGATATTAGATTATATTTTGACACATGCTCAAGGTGATCAGCGACCATACTTGCGAGTTACAATTTTGGGTTCAGAATTTTTGGGACTACTTGATAGTGGTGCCTCGCGAACGATTTTGGATCGGAACGGTTGGGAAATTTTAAAATCTTTGAACATAACATTGAACCCTTCAACGATATCCTCTTGTACCGTTGCGAACGGCGACCAATGCGAAGTTTTAGGCATGGTTACAGTTCCAATACTTTTAGAAAATAAAGTAATTTTAATGGATATGCTTGTTATTCCAATTTTACCGCACATGCTCATTTTGGGAGCAGATTTTTGGCGTCGAACCGGTATTATTCCAGATCTACGAAATGATAAATGGTCATTCAATGGAAACTGTGACATAGCATCGAATAATTCGAATTCGGGTAGTCTACTGGAGCTGTATTTTCTTAGATAGGGAGGACGGTAGGATAGGATGCACTCATTTAGTTAGTCATAAGATTGTTACGGACGCTGCCCCAATTAAGCAAAGGTATTATCCGGTTTCACCCGTCATACAAAAATGTATAGATTCAGGACTTGATAAAATGATTCAGGAGGGAATAGTGGAACAATCCTCTAGTCCTTGGGCTTCACCCATAATTTTGATTTTAAAGCAAGATAAGAAAACTTATCGATTTTGTGTAGATTATAGAAAATTGAACAAGGTGGTAGAAATCTTCAAACCACTATAATTTGAGACGGAGGGATACTCAATATGTTGTGGGCCAGGAGGTCTATCGTCGGAATTTTGTACTCTCAAATGCCGCAAAATATTATACTGCAAAATTGGCTCCCAAATTTATAGGTCCTTTTGTCATATCGAAAAGAATTTCTCCATATATGAACTAAAGGATAAAGATGGCCGTCCCAGAGGTGCGTGGAACGTTAAGGATCTTAAACCAAATCCTGGAACGGATGATCTCTAGTAGTTGCAGGTTAGCTTTTAGGTTTAGAAAGAATTTCTACGAAATTCTTTTAGAAGTAAGAGGGGGATTTGTTACGTTTTTTTTAAAGGAATCTATTTATGTATTTATGGGGGACTCATTCAAATACTAGGCTGGAATTATTTTCCATGTTCATGCAAGTGGTGGCCTCTTTTGATGGTTCCTTGAAAGATCATTATTTATTTCTAGGTACGATTTTGCAAATTGTCGCAGTTTTGTTGGAATTCGTTTTTTTGCCCCAAGGTGTCGGCAGTGGTTCCGATGGTACCTATTTAAATTATTAGTTTTTTTTTGGGTTCTAAGTACCGAACAGAAAAAGGTCGGTCAGAAGTCATTTGGTCGCGTGGACTGTATCGTCACAAATTAAACCACATTTTTGGTTTCCAGTTTTGGGAAAGTGAGATACTTTTTTTTGGCAGTAAATTTATTTGGTTTTGCTCCTGAGTGAGTTAGTTATCGGTGAAATTTACCGCTATCGGCTTATTTGCCGGATTTATTCCGCCTTCCACTTTGACCTCTGAGGTAAGCCCAAACGTGTTTTTTATTTGTAACTAACACAAGATTCCTTCTGTAGAACATTTCTCGTCTGGAAGTATTATAGCTTTCCAGCTATAGAGGAAATAAACTACTTCAAAGCCACACAACAACCACGTAAGTCAAACTTTTTGACCCCAACGAATTTTCTAGAAATAACTATTTCCCTTCCTCCGATCTTGTAGGGCTTCTCTTCCTATTTGGATGTTAGTGTAGTCCTACCAATCAACCACCATTAAATAGACAATTCGATCGGCATTCAAAGAGAAAGAAAACCTATTGGATTCGATTTGGAACTGGATGTCCTGACAGATAGCTTCCATTCTCGGATTTGTAACACAACACGTGTTCCAGCTAAGTACCTAACTCATAGAGAAATTTTAATAAGGGATGAAGAGCAATCTTTCTATATCAACTTGGTGGAAAAGCAGATAGATTATTTTTATTTTCAAATATTAAATTATTTCATAAAGTTTCAAACAAAAGGTGGCCTGTGGGCCTTATAATAAATTTTAGGCAATTCATTAAATAATTTTTATTCGTATAAAAGACCGTGTAAACCGGTTGTGATCACAACTGGGATTGGCCAATATTTTTAGGTTTTATAAATTTATTAATTACTACTAAACAGAATCATCTATTATTACTTAAATTAAATATTCAGGGAGTTTTGTTTCACAAGAATTGTCTGTTTGTCTAATTAGGGTTTTGGGGTAGTACTGAAAACCAGTAAGCTCTCTGGCTCAAGCTGCGTCGAGCCAGTGGCGCTCGAACTCACACCGGACTAGCTAGGCATTATTTGCTACACCCCGCTGACCCCAAACCTGTTATTAAAGAAACATAATTAATAAACTAAATCGATATATATAATATATATATATATATATATATATATATATATATATTTTTTATTATCCTGATTTGATTAACTTTTCTTCAATATATAAATTAGCGTGTAGCATATTTTTTTGAGAACATAACTATAATGTCATAGAAACATTCTTGAATGTGAGAATATATATTTCAAGCATATTTATAGAATCAAACAGGAATAATCTTTTCAGGATGTACTGAGAATCTCATTGGTATATTCTAGGAATATCCTAATGGATTTCCCAGGAAGTTCTTGGGTATTGCAAACAGTATTTCTACAATCTTTTCTCAGAACATTCTCAGGACATTCGCAATGGTTTTGGCGAATATTCTAGGCACATTCCTCCTAAAAAGAGAACATTCCCATTACATTCTAAGAATGCAATTTTGTTATGTGGGTGTATGCTCTGAATAACATTAGGTTTTTTTAATTTACTCTTAATCTGCGTTGCTTACAGCATCTAACGATTTTTGTTAAATACATGAACAATGCACATGTTATAAAAAAATTACAAACAAACAAAAAACATAAAAATGAAAAAGAAAAAATAATAATAATAATAATACTTGTAAACAAAAATAGCATTTAATCAACTGACCTGTGAATACTCCTTACACAAACTAATCACAAAAACACAAGCTCGATTTGACAATCAAGTTTAATACAAATAAAAAAAATTGGATAACCAACAATGGCGGACCCAAACCTCTTTTCTGTCTTCTCTTCAGGTACCGTTCCTTGTGGCGCGCCTACGTTCAACCCCCAACTTCCCAGCGCATCAGACATGGTTGCAACATTCACCTACCTATAGTAGAAGTTTTTTTAAAAAGTTAAGATTCGAAGAAATAATATTTCAAATAAGTGGTTTTCCTCGATACCCTGCTAAACGTATTTGGCACTGGTCGGTGGTTTTCGCATCTGTTTAGGACTCATTTCTTTTATATCGTTGTTAAATAGTTTACCTACGAGCGTGCGGAAAATGCACTTCACCGCACTTATTTGCAAATTAGAAAGTAGTTCGCTTCGCGTCGTTCGGTCAACTGCCGTTGCATGCGGTAAAGTATCACTTTCCGCAATTGTTAGGTAGGTAAATAACTATAATTTTCCATTTCTCCGGTACTTCCTGTCTATCTAGGCATGTTTGGAATAATTTTTGTTTTAAAGTTTATTGCTTCTCTGGTTTTCATGTCTTGTGTCTGTGCTCTTTCTTGTTTGAACTGTGCCCGTTGTTTGTCAGTATTTCTCCGAAATACTCTTCTTCATTCTGGGTGTTGTTGTGGTAATAATATCTTTGGTTTTTGTTGTTCGTTTTTCCCGTATTCTCCAACTTTCTGTGTTTTTTCACTGTCCAGATAAGTATTAATATATATACCGTTTCTTTCCCATGACTCGTTTTTTTTTTCTGAACTATTTTCTTTCTTGTGCTTGTGCTTCTTTACATACATTTTCTCTGTCAACAGTTTCATTTGAATTAAGATACTGTTGGTATTACTTCCTTCGGCCTGCTATGTCTTTCTCGATTTCTTCCTGAATAGTTTCAGCAATGTCTCAGTATTCCTGACGGAAATAATATGATGATTTCCAAATTTTGCTTTTTAGGAGGATATACATTGCGAATATGAAATATGCAAGTCGATATTTTTTCATAAAAAATGATACATGCGCGTTCAAAAATAAAACATTGACTTTCTGCATTTAAAATAATAACTTTCGGTTTGGTGTCAATTTCAACAGTTTTGCGTTAAAAATCTGATGTTACTCTATGCACGCCCCATCATGGGACACCCTGTATATGCATTTATTTTAATTCTCTTTGAGCATTGCTGACAATAATGTGACAAATTCGAAGTCGTCCCTCATAGAAACATATTGATGAGTTGTGGTTCAGGACAGTTTAATTGGCATCGCTAATGCTATCGTATCAAATATCGAATAATCGTTACCGCAATTATTCCTGCCAAAGCCAAAAACAAGTTTTAAATGGGTCGTTGGACAACAATAATAATTCAAATTTAAATTTGATCTATAGGTGAATATCCATTAATATCCCTGGGCTTTATTGCCCAACTCATATGTTTTAATAATTAAATTAAATTCACCAACATTTCAAATTTATTGATCATAAATTATTAGTATGCTATTTGTTTTCAGAAATAAAGCTTTATAATAAAAATAATGCTGTTTTTTAACAATAATTAATAGTGAGTGGTTAATATTAGGTAATAATAGGCACATTATAATAGGTAAATGTTTACATATTTGATAAAATAGAAGACTTGAATGAAAGGAACAAAGTAAAACAAATTCTTCTAATATTTCATTGCAGCCTTGAAAAAGATTCTGACAGAGGAATTTGTTGTTTTACTTCTTCCCTTTCTCACGAAATCTTGATCCTAAAAGGCGAATCGCTTTTGAGAGTGAGATGTACCACAACAGTTGGTAGTCTGGTCTCCAATCAGACTATGACAAATATGCTAAACTAAAGATAGAATGAAGGATAACCAAGACTTAATAATTCTATACATACCTATTGAGTTTATATAAGAAGTTTTGCATGCATTTGAAGCAGAGCTCTGAAATGTAGGTACCTAAGTACAAGTTAGTTAATAAAGTATAAACTTACTGGTCTCTGGAGCAGACTTTAAAATGATTTTTAAAATTTTTCCTAATGTTATACACCATCTATAGAGTTAATGTCTCTAAAAAAAATTACATAATACATACACATAAATTTTTAAAAAGAATTTACTAATTACTTTATTGGCAATGACTACCTACTTAAAAATAAATAAATAATTTCACCCATTATGGGTAGATTTTTGTAAATAATTTCACTTTTCAGGAGTATTGAACATAGACAAATGTATGGCTATAGATTTCCAAATGGCTTTTATTGGCAGTAATAAAACTCCTCATTTGAAAATATAAAGCTAAACAAGCCCCCCTCAGTATCCATGCATCATCCGCAATCGGAAAAATTCCATTTGAACAGACAAAAAAAAATTGAAATATTCCCCGAAGCTACAACGCCAAACTTAATGACCGGACCATTTCGTCATTTCGCGATATTTCACAAAGTCCGTACAAAACTATAAAATACCTTTTTCAATTGCGTTTCTAGTAGCAATAAAGTAAAATTTACTACCAAAAAGTTTAGCAAACTGTGTACGTGCTTTCGCTTGTATTGTTTTTCTCAATCGGCGCGGAGCTTCGGATTGGAATAGATTGTATTTCTAGCATGTTTGCAATTTTATTTTGCAATGGAAACCCTACCAGCACTATTAGTCAAATTTTTCAAGATTTTTTATAATTTTTATTACAGAAGCGTTAATTATATCCAAGCAGATCTTTGATCAACAAAAATCATCATGGAAACCATAGTTTTGTTTTGGAAACAAGTACGTAGGTATCTTAAGTTTAAAAAACAAATCATGTGCAGCGCCGTACCTTTACGTGGTAGAAGTGAAGCTTCTCATAAACTATTCCCCCCATACAACTCTTTAACTTAGCGTATGAGTCGGTGTAAAGACAAAAGGAAACGCGCATCTGTAGTGACGTCATAAGGGTATCGGAGCTTGATAATAATAGTTTATAATCCTTGATTTGTGTCAATCGTTCGTTGGCAATCATTGTCATTGGCTGTCTTTCTCCGTCCCTCTACGTTATATTTTTCTACTCTCTCGTGTAACGAAATTTGCCAAAATGTGGCGCGTCTTTCAAATCACTTTCCATTCTTGTCCAAATATCAGACCGCCGCCAAAGAAGTTTCACTTCAAAAATCACAGCTCAAGCACACTGAACGCACAAATGTATAAATAACCAAAATAATCACAATACACAATGATAATAGTATAAAAAAAGGGAGACGCGCATCTATAGTGACTTCACAATGGTATCGGCGCTTGTCAATAATAGGCAATCCTCTTTACACTTATAATCCTTGGTTTGTGTCAATATCGGCGTTTGTCAATAAAAGACAATCCTCTTTGCACTATAGTTCTTGGTTTGTGTCAGTCAATAGCTGTCTCTTCAAGTTATATATTTCTTCTCTCTCGAGTTTCACTTAAAAAAAAATCATTTGCAGCATCGTACACGTGTCAAGAAGTGAAACTTCTTGAAAACTATCGCGTTTCATACAACTTTTACACTTAGCTTATGAGTCGGGTTAAAGACGAAGGACCAAATCCAAGGGAGACGCGCATCTGTGGTGACGTCGCAAGGGTATCGGCGCTTGACAATAATAGGCAATCCTCTTTGCTTATAATCCTTGGTTTGTGTCAATCATTCGTCGGCTGTCATTTCCAAGATCGTCACACCCCAAATATATGACTGTCTTTCTCCGTCCCTCTACGTTATATCTTTCTCATCTCAGTCCTCCATTGTACGGTCTCCTACTATGTGTTGTTCGAACAAAGATATTACATCTTGTCAGGAGAAGTAATTTCTATCTAGATACTTTTCTATTACAGGCCAAACTTCTTTTGTTGTTTGATGATAATTTCTTCAATTCTATGACAATCCAGGTATTCTTTCGATCTGAACAAACTGATCGAAGTAACTTGAGGTTTGTTCCAAACAATTGTTATCTGGTTTTAGCACGATTTCATTGGCCCTAACTGTTTTTTTAACGCCTCATAAGGCCTGATAACAATCAGTTTGTTCAAATCACAGAATACATATCCTCACGGATAGAAGGCAAACTGCCTAATAAAATTTTGGGGAACAATGCGCCGTCAGGGCGTGGTGGATGCGATCCGAACTATTTATAATAAAGGTTTCTGTAATCAAAATTGAACTACGCTTTCGCATTTCTTTATATAGGTTTGATATGACCAAATACGCAAGTGCAGTCCAATTTAGAACTGATTTTGAACTGAAGTCCAAACAAACCGTTTTCCTCATTATTGAATATTGACGGATTTTTCTTCCGAGTAGAGCAAAAACGGCCAAACTTCTTGTGTTTTGTGTAAAGTCTGATTATTTTTTGAATTAGGGAAACATTTATCTGGATTCAAAATGCACACCAACACCAAGACGAATTTTCATTCAGAACTGTTTTGACATATTTTTTCATTATTGTTTTTTAAACATTAGGTAACAGGTAAACTGAGGTAAACTGCCAAAGTGAACTGTGACATATTTTCTGGTGGCATTTATTCCGCACCTGTAGTTCAATTTCACTCCAGCGTCCCCAAGCGGATGCGATCAGAAGCTTTTTTTTAGGCCCCGCCCTTCATTAAGCTTTTTTTTCTATCCGTGAGGATATGTGTTCTGTGGTTCAAATCGAAAAAATACTTGTAATATGTGTCTAAATTTTCATTCTCAATATGACATCTTGAAAAAAGTCGAATACCATATTCTTCTTGGGCTTAACATGAGCATCTAATGTTCCCAAAATATACAATCTTCTTTTCTACTTGTATTCAATTTGAATCGTATGGAAAATTTCACTTAGCTTCACTACCAGCACCTAAAAACATAATAACATTGCAATCTTGACAATGTAATTTTTTCATTGTTCTCTGCAGCGATCACATATTATCACATACGGCCGTTTGCACCGATGTTTAACGATAATCCACGTTTATAGTGACATTTTTATATGTGAAAATGTCACTTTAAGCGACGATTATCGTTGAACCTCCCTTAAAATGGTCGGAGGAAACGTCCATAAGTAATATTCGAATATTTCCTTTCATTTTATCGATACAACTACTTGATTCTTTGAACCAAAAATTACGTCTAGGCGGTTTAAAATCCATTTTGATATAATTTTTACAAAAAAAAATCAAATAACCGCTACTTCCATGAAGAACTAAATATTCAACGACTCACTTTTATTGACATTCAACAATCTTCATCTCCACAACAAGCAATACGTAATAGGTATCGATTCATAATGCTAAAATTAGTATAACTATTAATATTAATACATAACAATTTATACCGACTTTTTTTTAGTTTAGAAGCTTTGTAAGAATAAGGGTTTTCCTTTTTTTGTTTTACCTGTGGTCCTTCATTTCAATTCTACCTAAATAACACTTTCAGCAATTCAGATATAAAATACCCGCTCCATTAAATGTTTCAAGGTAACTCTAAATATTTAAACCAGGGTTTCCAGAGCTTAAAAAGGCTCAAGTATTTTCGTGCTTTGTTTCGTAAATAAAATGGAAACAAAAAAGGGTCAAACTAGGTGAGTTTTTTATAAGAAGTAAACCTAGCAGCCGTAATTTCACCTGAAAGTATGTCTAGGAATATTGAATTTACTGGGGATACATTTTTTTTCTACACAGATTATTACTTTGTGAAGGCATTATTGAAACATTCCGGACATATGACATGCAGTCAATTTATTAAAATTTTTGTTATTAAAAGCATTTAAATCGTGGTAATACCACCTTCCAAAAACGTTTTTAAGAAATCCAATGATTATTGAAGGGTTTGCTCCATATAGTAATAACGCTTCCAGACTTTTGGTACATGGTAAACACAGTCAGCAGGTTCCGAAGCGATCAGTCGTGTCGAGCCAGATGTGAGAAGTACCAGTAGCAAAGGCTTTTAAAAAATCCGACCTGTGTCATAAGAGGCGTAGTAGCTCTCTAAAAGAACTCACCGACTGCTCGCAAGAGGAGCCACTCAACATGTCTGAAAAAATGGATTCTGACAAAAGCGGTCATTTACAACAGTACACTATGCAAGCTCCAAAAATTCCCTGAAAACGTTGGAAGAATTGAGGAGGTCCTTACGAGTCAGGTAACTGAAAACGGCCGTCTGGGATGCCAATTTGGTCGCCCTATAACCCGCTAGAGCTGCTGACGACATGAGATTCCAAACTCAGATTGAAACAGTGCATACAGATACAAGATCTCCTCAAAAACCTTGTCCAACTAGGCCAGTAGATTGACACCCTTCAGGAGGAGAATCAGATCCTTAAGGCAAAAGTCCATGCCAATGAAATCCTGTATGCTCCAGCTCCCAACAAGAAGCAGTTCAAAATGGAAGTGGACCATCAATACACCCTCCATTCTTGCTATCTAAATTCCCTTAGTACATTCCGAGCCTGACGATTTTCCGGAAATCACACTTGCTGTTGCTAAAAAGCAAAAAGCACCAAGCACCTAGCCCCAAAATCTAGATCAGAACCCAACCTAAACCAAATTTCCCAGAATATATCACAGCCCAACTCAAACCAAAACTTTCGGGACCCACCAGAACATACCTCAACCCAAATTTCCCAGGACCCATCTCAATCCAACTCAAACCAAAATTCCCGAAACCCACCGCAACCGCATATCGGTGAGTTCCAAGAAAATTATCGGCCGTTTGTAGCCATAATAATCAGAAATGTCCAAAAACCCAAACTTTTAATAGACTACCTAAAGCCATTAGGGTACAAATTCAGCGAAACTAAATTCTCCAATAGATCATCGCAACATCAGAAACTACCTGCGGCAGAAGTTTGAATACCACACTTACTTCCTGCCTGAGGACACACTCCAAAACGCCATCATAAAGGGCCTTGATGGAACCCAAAACATATTCGAAATTGAATAGGAGCTTAAAGACATGGGCTTCTCTCATAGGGAACTTCAGAGATGTATTCCTAGTCAAAAGTACGGTCCAAAGACTTACTCGCTCCCATAGAGGCAAGTGACCTCTTTTAAATTTCTCACTTGTGTTACAGGCCAGTCACAATCGAGCCCCAAAAATCTCAAGGCAAAGAAACTTTCCTCAATGCCATAAATGTCACCAATATGGGCATTCTCTGTCGAACTGCAATGCCAAAGCACAATGCCACAAATGCGCGGGCGATCATTTCTTCTCGCAGTGCGCAAAATCCCTGAATACGTAGATTGCGTTGGATCACATCCTGCTATTAACTACCAAAACCGTCCGAAAAGTCCCAACAGTAACTACAGCAGCGAAAAAACCAGTCCCTACCCCTACCAAAACTCATCAGCCCCCCAAAGATTCCCCACTCAGTTCAGAAACCGTGCCCAGTCCTATGCCAGCAAGGCAATAACCAGCCAGAGCCTCGGCTCGCCGTTACTTCAAACCCCCAAAACCACCCTCTGGCCTTCCTGCTGTCCCTCTCGAAATCCGAGCTTGATGCCAAGCTAAACCTACTAACCACCAAAATCAGCAATAATCCTACCCTAAAGCACTAACACAACTTTCCTTCCAATGATTCTAGCCGTTTCCAAGCCCTCTGGCCTTTTAGCTTCCTGGAACGCAAATTCGCTGTTTCCCAAGAGATACGAATTTGCGAATTTTCTTTACGAAAATATCCTCACACCGCCTATCCCATGACAGCAAAGCTCTGGGAGCGCCGGAAAACGTGAAACACCACTATCAGGGTGGACCTTCCTTCCGGGTACTTGAGAATTATCAGCGCATACAGACCCCCAGAAATCACTTATCCGTGGAAGACCTAGACCTATGGTTTCCAGACAGCTCCCTTACTATTGTTGTGGGTGACCTCAACTGCAAGAATAAGGCATGGGGATGTAGAGGTGCCAACAATTCGGGTACTTTACTTCGTTACCATAGCCTAACAAACCAAATCACAATACACGCTCCCAACAAACACCTAGAATTCTTGACATAGTCCTATCCAGAAACGTCCCTCATGTCATTGACACTTCCTACGACATTTGCCCCGATCATGAACCAATCTGCCTCAAGATTGGGGGCCTGTTGCTTAACAACGGCCTCCGTACCCACATCCTAAACAACTTCTCAAAATTCCGAACAAATCTTGAGGAAATCCACTTTCCCCCTCCCGCGCTTCTCACACCCAACGACATCGACCGAACCATAGAAAACTTCTCTCAAGAAATCCACTCCTTCCTGGAAAACACCAACACCACCATAACCACCCGCCAAAACAATCATTTCACCCTCCTCTCATCCAAAAAAGGAACAGACTCAAAAGGCAAGCTTATAGGGCAATCGACCCAATCAAAAAGCTAGAAGCCAATAGACCAATATTATCAAAAGTCGCATCAAAGCAAGAAGAAATGATAATTGGGAAACCGATGACGGTGACATTGATCACGAGGAGGACATCGACAGACGACACAGATAAATCTGTATCTGTTCAAAAACCTCCCAAAAAATGCCCTACAGACTCTCACCAAGCCTGAGAGCTAGCAATAATCTAGTCCTGCTCAAACCAGATGAAGACCGCCTCTTCCCCCAAAACTACGGACTAGGCGGCCGCCAAGGGCCCGGACGCTCAATGGGGCCCGAGATTCACTCTGGAATCAAATATCTTTTGGCAACCTCGCAACCTGAGAGGCTCCACAACACCCGAATTATGCACACTATCGACAACACTGAACACTGTTTCGTAGCTGTTGTGATTCCCAACTCAGGTAGACTCCACCCAATTTAATGTCATGTTGCTGACGAACATCCGTTAAAAGATTAATAGATAATAAATACGAGATGGTCAGTTACCCAGAGAGCAAACAAAGTCTTAGAGACGTCATTTTTAGGTCTGCATTACGCCTGATTGTTAAAGACCAAAAAGAGACGCCGAGAAGACGTTGCTTTGAAGATGTCAATAAGATGTCGTAAATTCATATCTAAAGACAACTATTTGGTACAACAAAGCATTTTTTTATAGTAGGGATTGGAAATGCGTTATGCACGCCTAGGGCAATGGTGTTCGGGCGCCCAGGGCAGTGTGGGACTCTCACCCACTGAAACCCTTCCCCTACTCTTCGCGTTTCTGCCCCCCCCCCCCCTGGAACCACCTTTCAGTATGTCAGGGGAGGTTAGCGGAACTCATCCATTCGTTTTCCTTATCCTTATTGTCTTCGGGGCTCCTCACTCTCTTTTTCCCTGCTCTTTATTATTCTCATTATCCTCTCAATCATCTCGGTTACTGCTCGCCAGTCCTGTCCGCTTCTCATCAAGAGATCTGCAACATTTTCAACTCTAATCTTTGTCCCGCACCTTCCGGCTGTTTCATCCCTTATAGTCACAAATGCCAGGCATTTAAACAGAGAATATTCTGGTGTATCCCGTTCTTCACAGAACCAACATATGTCATCCTCTTGCTTTTTTGTTTTATTGAGGTAGCTCTTGAAGATACCGCGTCCCGTGATCGCCTGGGTCTGGTAGTAGTTTGTGTCGCCCCACTTTCTGTCAGTCCATATCTTGATATCCTTAATGAACGTCTTCATCCATTCAGTGTATCTCGACCACCTTTCTTGTCATTTTTGCATGAGACTTTGGTTGGCTTCTTTGTTTTGTTGTCCGTTCTTGTAGACGTCTACTCTCTCCTGTATTCTGAGATGAAGGGGTGGCAGGCCCGCAATCACTTCGACGGTTTCCGTAGGTACCGTTCTATACGCTGACGAGATCATGATTGCAAGTTTTCTATTTAGTCTAGTTAGCATCTGTGAATAGCATTTGTATCGCAGAGCCAGTTGCCACACAGGAGCAACGTACAAAACTGTCGAGGTAACGGCAAAGGTCATTGTTCGTCTCTTGCATGCCATTGGTTCTCTTGTGTTAAGCATTAGTCTTTATAGCAGGTTCATTATCCAGAAGGCCTTTTCGGATACATACTTTACATGTAGAAGAAAAAGGCATCATCCATTTTTATCCAAGAGACCAAAGGCAAGATGTGCCTTCATGCGTAAGTCTCGATCCAGGGTTACTTCGGGATATTTGACGCTCTCTGAGCTGTTTACTATAGTTTCTTGTATATTTAGTTGAATGTCTTATATTCCTTTTTCCATTTGTGATAAGTATTTCCATTTTGTGTGCGGCAGTTGATATTCCCATATCCCTTAGTGTTTCTGTGATCCGTTTCACCGCGTACAGTGCCTTTTCTTCCAGAAGTTCCACGTTTTTTGCTCTTACGAGGATCGCTAGGTCATCTGCGTAGGCTACCAGTCTAACTCCCTCTTCATGTTCTTGGTTCAGGATTCTGTTATAAAATACATTCCATAACTTCAGACCGAGCACTGAACCCTGGGGCATGCCACACGTCATGTCTATCTCTTCCCCGCAGGGGGTGATAACTGGTCTTTCTGACAGATAGGTACGATCTTATGATTCTGATAAGATACGTGGAAACGTTTCCCTTTCTTAGGGCTTTATCAATTTCGTCCCACACGATGCATTTTCGATATCTAATGAATCATTATGCCTATTTCTCTGTTCTTAAAGCTTTTCCCTTAATCTTCTCTGTTTCCTCCTGTATGATGTTGATGGCATTGATTGTAGTCCTTTTGTAAAAGCAAACTGTTTGCGTGGACAAGGCCGTTTTTTGCATTTCTTCCTCCAGTCTATTTTTGATGATTCGCTATAGCAGCTTACCTACTATATCGATAAAGCAGAGCGGTCTATAGGAGGTTTGGCCTGTAGAATCCTTTTTAGGTTTTTCTATTAACACAAGTCCTGCCCTTTTCCAAAGTTCAGGGAAGTTTCCTTTTCTTAGACATTCGTTTAATACGTGCACTGTTATATCCATGTTCTGTTTAGCCCATGTTTCCCAGATTCCTGGAGTAATTTGATCTGGCCCTGAAGTTTTTTTTATTTCTTGGATTTTTCAATAGCTCTTGCGACTTCTATGTTATTTTCGGGTGTGATTTCATCCTCTCCCTCTACTTTTTCGGTCTTCCACACTATTGGGTTTTTTTTGCGGGAAAAGTTTCCTCACCTGCTGTTTCACCGTTTCCTCCTCTGGTGTCGCTCTCTGTCTCAGTTTCAGTTTGTTTGTCACTAATTGGTAGGCTTTTCCGCACCATCGTCATTGAGTTCCGAGCATAGTTTGTTCCACTTCTCTATTTAAGCTTTTCTTATTTTTCCTTTTAGATCCTGTTTGGCTCTTCTGTGTTCTTTATGTATAGCCTGCATTTCTCCATTAGGGAGCGATCTTATTCTGGCTTTTGTGAATTTCCTCCTTAGACTGACGCATATGACTCTGCTATTTGCAATTTCTTCGTTCCACCAATATACTTGGACTTGCTTGTCAGGATCGTATTTCCTTTTTCCGAAGTGTATTTCGCATTCCCTAGATATCATTTCGATCATTGATTTGGGGGTTATTTCCAGGGTATGTGGTGTTTGTTTACAGCTTTGGGCAAAAGAATCTAGGCTCCCCTTTGTTACACACCATCCGCATTGCTTTGTGCTGTCTGATTTTCGCGTTATTTCTGTTTTGGCTTTTGTTTCAAATCGGAAATTCCATGCCCTCCTCCACTCTCCAGTTGGTTACGCTTCGAGCTAGCTTTTCTGACATAGCAGAGAAGTCGACTATTGAGGTCCCGTTTGTGGAATATTTCCCTCATTTAATATAAAGAGCTCTTCTAGTACCTTTCCCCTTGGATTTGTCTGTTTCGATCCTATTAGAGGTGTTTTGGCATTTAGGTCTTCCCCAATTACTGTTTTTGTTCTGTATTTTCTGGTGACCGTCTCCATGTTCTGTAATCAAGGTAACAAAGTCATCTGTTTGTCCATTGTAAGAGAAGTACCATGATATGACAACACAGGTCGGCAGTTCTGTGTACACGTATCCCTTTTCCTTTGAGCTAGACATTACCGGAATTTTTTTACTAACGTAAATAAAACTGTCAGAATCCTAATCATAAAAGTAAAATTTTGCTCGGTCCTTATTTGGATCTTACCCTACAACTATATGTATATCCTCCTCTTCAATCGTCTTCACTACTAAATCATGTGCATTTGTGCTTCTATTGAGGTTGATCTGGTAGAAATCTTGTCTTGTTCTTGTTTTTATTATATATAGGCATTGTGTGTCCCTTTCATTTTTGCAAACCCTCTCCGAGTGATTTTCATTTCTTTAAAAATATTGCATCTCGCAGTACCCGCTCGGTGACCATTCGTTCCGCACAAGGGGCAGAAGGCCTCTTTTTTGCATTCTATGACGGTTTGTCCTTTATCTCCGCAAGTTGAAGTTCTATCTAGCTCAGTACATTTCCGTGATTCATGCTCGTAGCCCCAGCATCTATTGCACCTTGTTACTTGGAGTCTGCGTTCCAACCTGCATCTTACTAATCCTACTTTTATCTTTCCCATGTTGAGAATCGCTTCTGCGTCCTTTTTATTTCAAGTTAGTAGCTGTCCGCGTATATTCCGCCGATGGCCTAAGCTCACTAAGCTTGTATTCACCTTTGTCTATTTCTTTTAGCGCTTCTTCTATGTCTTCCAGACTTGTAAGGCCGCCCATACCCTTTATATGTATGTTTTTCGTGTCTTCTTGGTCTTCTAGTTTTCAGATCTTATTTTCTCCTTTTTTTTCACTAAGGGTGATCTGGATCTTTTGTCGCATTTCGGTCTCTGTCCAAGGTAATCATTAGTTTTCCCTCTCTCGTGCTTCGAATTCGCTGTATGTGTTTTCTTTTTTCGATTGCTGCGAGTGTTACGTTGACGTTTTTTAGTGTCGGTAGTTTTTTCCCTGAACTATCACTGCATATGTATTCCTCTCCTTCCTCTTCCTCTCATGTGTCTGCTCCTTGGTCAATATAGTTATATTAGTGTCAGCTCCGTGGAAAATAGCTTCTGTCATTTTTCTCAGTACTTCGTCTTTCAGCCCTGTGCATAATGATCCGTTTGTCTCCCTTGTACTCTTCTTCTAGTCGGATTATTTGTTGAAAGACGTTGTCTTCTGAATCATTATAGGTAATTTTAACTATTTTGGTCATTGTAGAATGTCCTGTGGTCCCAGTTCGGATTTGGCATTTCTATTCCAATACTCCAAAATCCTCTCTTATGTCTTGAAGTTGGGAGTAGTTGTCGCTGTGAACTTTTTGAAGACCTTCCTTCATATGCCGATCTGTGGTGGGTACCACTTTTGTATTACTATCCTTATTATTTAAGGAGCTTCCTATCTTAAGTTCCGTGTTTTTGTAGATTTCTTGGGTCCATTTTTTGTCGGCTACGTCTAACCATTCTTGGTAGCTGGCGTCTGGCATTCATAGTCAAACTGCATGATAAAAAACAATCTTCTCATCTCGCACCCCAAATTTATCATTAGCTTCCTAAAATCCAGAAGATTCAGAGTTAGAATCAATAAACACCATTCCAATAAAAGCGGAGGTTTCACAAGGATCCAGGCTTGTCCCCCTCTATATAACCTATTCACATCAGATATCCCCTCAAATCCTCACACTAAAAAAAAAAAAAAAAACACTCTTTGCAGACGATACCTGCCACTGCCACTAACGAAAATCCATGCGACTACAAACTCACCTGGACCAAATTGCTGATCGGGCAAATCTTTGGGCAATCGAAACTCCACCTTAGAAACAATGTCTTAATTCACAAACAAGTAATCAGTAGACCATCACTGCTTCACGGTGCACTAGCTCTTTGCCAAGCCAGCAAAACTCACAAAAGGAAACTCCAGGATTTTCAGAACAAGTTTTTTCACAGGATGGTTGGTGCGCAGTGGTATGTCCACAACGCGAACCTGCACACGGACCTTCGCATGGACTCAATCCAGGAGTTTTTTGTTGGGATACACCCGATTCCATAACAACATCACAAACCACGCCAACTGCATCGTACAAAATATACATATACACACCCCAAGTCCTAGACTAAACAGAATCCACTGCAAGAACCTGTCCGCCCCTCTCCAACAAACTTCCCACCAACTCTCCGCACCCCTCCCTATTCCCCCTCACCCGAATTCAATCACAGAAATCCCAATAAGTAGTTAGTAGATAGGCCACTTACGCTCATTATTGCAAAAGAGCGGCAAACAGGTAGTTGTTTTAGTGAGTAAATATCTCACACTCACTGGTCAAGTAATTGGTTTTTTCTATTTTGGTGTCATATCGAAGTCTTTTCGACACTAAAAGTAGTTTCGAAAAGAAGCTCTTTGTGACACTCCTTTTTTACTTATCAGAGGTTGGTAACACTGGCTGACTGATGGCCATCAAACTGTCATTCGCGATAAAAAATAATAGAATATTTCTATATTTGGCATGTAGTGTTACCATGTTACCAACCTAAATATGAAATCAGGAAATATGAGAATAAAATTTCCAAGAAAAGTTTTTTTTTTTTAAATTAAACAATCCCAAAATAGAAAAAATAGTATAAAATATTCATTTCATAAGACATTTTATCGCACTCGCCCTTTTAGAAAACTCGCCTCCGGCTCGTTTTCTAATATAGGGCTCGTGCGATAAAATGACGTCTTATGAAACTTGTATTTTAATGTACTATTTTAATGTACTATTTTAAGGTTTTAATCATCCATAACCAAATTTAAAAAAAAAACTTTCGGTTTGGATAATCATGCCTTAATATATAATTAAAACCATCTACTGGATTTCTCGATAGATAATCCGCTTTGTTCGTCTAATTACTTTTGCGTACAGGCATGTATCACTTATCACTTTGCGCACTTGTTAGGAAGATAACTATTGCCAGAACAATGTTGTGCCAAAAAAAGATACCTCAAGACCTGCGAGCAGCAGTGGCGGATCCAGGGGGGGGGCGCGGGGGGCGCTCGCCCCCCCTCTCAGAGCCTCAAAAACCACTATTTTTCTATTTTTTTTTTAAAATAATAGATAGAAAAATTTTATAAAAGAATTTTCCAATAAAAGTTCATGGGAAAATTTTCTAATAAAATGCTATAGGAAAATTGTCCAAGCTACACTGTTGTTCAATTTATCGTTTTGTTTTTATTAGATAAATGTCCTATATTTTCATTTGGAATAGGTATTTTTATTTGTTACTAGCTAATGACCCGCTGCGTTGCCAGCGTGAAAATACATTTTGAAATAATACACTTTTTTTCAAATTTTGTTGTTGATTTTCTATTTAATTTTTTTTTTATCCGATAGGTACCAGATTCGCTTGCCAGTGAGTTCAGTGACGCATTTTAAGCACTCCAGAGCTGTTCTAGAGCGCCCCGGGTTGTTTATAGGCGTTCCAGTGTATCAGATGAGTTTCGCGCAACCGAACTTTTTTTTTTCGGGATAAAAAATGGCTTATAGCACTCCCCTCTTTAGCCGAATTCGATTAACCGGATTAGATCGATCTGGTTGAATTTAAGTGAACCACACTGTGTTCGATTGAGGCTGGATCAGTGCACTCTCATCAACAAAAAAATGATATAGATCAGAAGAAGTTCACTTAAATTGAACCCAAATCGATCTAATCTGGGTCAATCGAGTTCAGCTTATATAGGGATACGTGGTATTAAATTCAAGATCGGTCCAGACGTTCTCGAATTCAAAAAATAATAAAGCTACGCCGGTTGAATGGCAAGCCTTTCATACTGTCAAAAAAAAAAGTTGGGCTATGTTGTTATGTAATGTGAATGAGTTTGTTTACAATTAAATTAATAATTAATTCAAAATTAATTTATTTTTTCGAGATGCGTAACCTATCCACACACCTTCCTTAGGATGGCCATAACAATCTACCAAAGTTTCATCGTAATCGGATAAGTGGTGTAGGAGCGCATACCCGGATACCCCGTGAACTTTGATTTTTATATATATAGATTTTCGGTTTTTTGATATGTGCAGGGCTGTCCAATTTGGACACTTTTGATATAAAACGTTAATTTCTGAGCGAGATACAAAAAAATCAACCCCCACTCTGAGGCTCAAATTATATGATATTGTGAACCGTTTTGTGACTAGAGAATCCAGTGACTTTCTCAGTTTTTTTCTATTTATTCCCGAATTCGAGATATTAACCAGAGTCCGATTGTTTTGATGGGACACTGGACACCCTATATATTATAAACTCATTGGATAGCTCTGCTTTTGCTGCTTTCAATGATATAAAGTTCGATAGGTTTATCTGAGGTTTATCTTTTTTGTACGAGTTTTCCCGAGGGGTTAATCACTCCCCGAAATCGTGTCACAAATTCGTCCGAAATCCCCGAGATCTTTCCGAAATCCTACGGAAATCCCCGAAATCCATGAAATCACTCCAAAATCCGCCGAAATCTCTCAGAAATCATTCCGCATACCCAAAAATCCCTTGCAACTGGCCCAAAATTCGATTTCGGGCGTTTTTCAGTTTATACTATATACACTTTCGAAGATACTTATGAGATAAGTAACAGTATAAAATCAAATTGAAATATTTGTGAAATCACCTGAGATTCTCCGAAATCATCCTTCGAAATCACCCAAAATCCTTCGAAATCAACCGAAATCCCTCAAAATCGCTCTAAATCCGAAATCTTGTTACAGTGAATAATCTTTCCTAACTTTGATATGTCGCCATTTCGGCAGGGTAAATAGTAGCAACTTAAAACTTCGGGAATATAATCTTAATGAAAATAGCTACCAAATCACATATCACTCGAACCCTTTTTTTATTTGAAATTTTGGGGTTACCTGTTACTCCAACTTAGGGGTTGACAGGTAGGGGGTGAAAATACCAATAAAATGTGTCCCCCAAAAAACAAAAATTGACGTGGCTGAGCGATTTTTGATTAAACACCTAACACCTGAGAAACTATGGGTGGGAAGTTTTTCGTGCCCCACCCTGTATAGGTTTTTTTATTAAAAAAACGAGACAGATATAAAAAGTACGTCATTGAATTCTGCTTGGAAAAGTACCTCCAGAAATCAATTATTTTCATAAATAAAAAAGTTAGGAAGGTTTCACCTTATCGCTCAAAATTTAGAAACACCCTCTAGCGGCAAAACGGTTTGGGGTATCAAGAGGCGGTTTGCAGTGTTTGCACCAATCAAGATATCATTAAATTTGAGCCTCAGCAGACTGGAGAGTTCATTTTTATGTATCTGGCTCAAAAATTGACGTTTCAGATCAAAAGTCTCTAAGTTGGGCCACCCTGTATCTACATTCTTTAACGTAAAAGTAAAGTAAAAATAAATTTTCAAAAAATCATTGTTGATAATTCTTAGCCTGCGCCCCCCCCTGAAGGAAATCCTGGATCCGCCACTGGCGAGCAGTCTGGTCTTTCAAGTGATGAAGCTACGACGTTTTATTACTCAGAGGCTAGTCGTTCAATGAGAACAATGTTTTTATATTAGCCAATGAATTTGTCGATAAATAATGAATTCACTTATTTACTACTATTCTGCAATATTTTGATATCCTAAATATTTATCATTCAGTGCTGTGCCAAACCTCTAAAATTCTATACAATCTAGTTTATCGTCTCTCTATAAAACTAATTTTCAAAAGCCGGTATATGTATGTAAGGAATATTTTAAACTTTACATGAAAAAGGACGCTGAATATAAAATTGAGTTTATTTGGAAAATTTTTGTAGAGAGCTATTTTATGTCTGAAAATATAGTACAACTTTACCAAACCAAACAATTAAGTTAAGAATGTGAAAACAATACGGAATAATAATTGTTGGAATAAAGCAAAAATGCCTTTTTAGCAAGCTCAATGTACCAATAGCAAATCAATTTAGACATGCACGTGTCGTTTATATGAAACTCCCTTGTATAATACTAGTAGTCTAATATGATACAGATTTTCCCAGCTGTCTATTAAATCGAGTCGCGACACCGCGTGCATGCATGCTTCTGAAAGATAAGACGTTGACGGGCTCAAGAAAGGACATGACACTCCAGACAGGTGACATAACATCTAATTGAAACTGTTCAACTTCAGCAAATTGCTTTTTATCTGGTGCGGCTTTTAACGAAAGTGACGTTGATGAGAAAAAGGGACTGTCATTTTATCTTATTAGTCTAATGCGGACACTCAGCAAAATCGAAAAATATATATTATCTATTTTGCTTCGTCAGGGTTGAATCACTCAAAAAAACTATAGTCAGAGAAACTATATATATTGTCACGCTACAGAGTTTTTATAATTTGCAAAAGGAAATATTTCTCTTGAAAACGGAATAGGTATTTTAAATTTCCATTCAAAGTTCAGTTCAATGTCTTTTCAAAAAACTGCAGGTCGTTTCTTTTTTTTCCAAAAAATTGGTGTTTCTATACAACAGCATACAGACAGCCTTGAAATTTGTAGAAAAGAAAGAAGTCACACCCTTTCATTTGGTAGAAGACATAAAAGAAGAGAGGAAAACCAAGAAATGCTAGAAACAGAGTACAGAATAGAAACAGAAATATATGTGGAGAATGAAATCGATGAAATGGAGGTAAAAATAAGACAGATAACATATCCCAGTTTAGACAAGGACGAGAGTAGAAAAAGGACTTACCTATAAAATTACTTCTGCAGAGAACATGGTATTAAATCCCAATATTAAAGCTAAAATAAAATGCAACCATAATTTTCCGAAAGAATTAGAAAACTGGCAGCAAATGAGTCAGAAAAAAAATGACAAATTTTTAAAGCCAAGAGGTTTAATCTTTACCGAACCAATCCAGTTTATTGACGAAGTGCCTTTTATTTGAATTAGTGACAAAGGATAATCAAAAGGTGAAGATTTTCAAGGGAACAACTATAGGAGATCTGGAGCAGATAAATTTGACTGCTGCGGATGTTAAACGAACCAATCCCGGAAAAATCGTGAGATTCGCGAAAAGTCTCAACCTGGGAATCCAATAGGAGATCTAGAGGACGATGGTCTCCTGCGAATAATGAACCTACCCACATTTTAATTAATACGTTGACTGCCGACCATATTTTTTGAGGCATTCTCGGACGCCGTTAAGTTTTATTCGTTTTGTTTGGTATCCATGTTTAGCGACACAAAAAATAAAAAACGCGTAACCAACTAAAACACGTGCTGGACAAATGCATTTAGAAGGACGCCGGAACTACTGCGACATTCTCTCGCAAGCGCCTACTGAATATTAGACTTACAAATTAAGCATACACAAACTCCGATTGGAGTAGTTGGCGTCGCCGATTGGTGTCAGTAAACTCCGATCGGAGTGGTCGGCAGTCAACGTGTTAAGCGATAAGAAAGATGAAGACATTTTCACCATTAGTGACCATAAAATTGACCACGTGAAAGACCCAATAAAAACAAGCTTACTAACCTCTTACTTGAATATTCGGATGTGTTCTCAAAAACGCCAAAATACATGGGCAAAACGGATTTAGTCGAACATAAAATTGATGTTGGAAACGCCCAACCAAAAAAAAGCAAAGCCTACAGAGTATCACAAAAGGAGAGGGACCTAATAGACCAACAAATAGCAGAAATGTCAAGATATGGAGTTTTAAGACCCAGCCATTCACATTGGGAAAGTCCTGTTCTGTTGGTTAAAAAGAAAACTGGAGAAACATGGTTCTGCATAGACAACAGACGCTTGAACGAAGTCACGAGAAAATCAGCTGACAACATTCCCAACATTGACGACATTCTGATATATTTGGAGTAGGCCAAATACTTTTCCTCAGGTTTTTGGCAAGTACAAATACTACAAATAAATAAAGACTCTAAACCTTACACTGCTTCCCAAGCGCAGGGATGTGGACTCTGGGAATTCGATTATATGAGTTTTGGCTTGTGTAACGTGCCAGCAACTTTTCAGCAATTGGCGGATAAGGTTTTTGAGGGACTGAAATGGAAGGAAGTGTTGATTTATATGGATGACATCATCGTGTTCTCTGAAACATCTCAAAAAGTTGAAAACAATTTTCGATAGGCTACGAGACGCCAAATTAACTCTTAAACCCAAAAAATGTGAATGTCTTAAGGGAAAAATTAACATACTAGGATATTCGATCTCAGAAGATGGAATTCTGCCTGATGAGAATTAACTGGTTGCCATAAAGGAATCTCTAAAACCAAAATCCGTGAAAGATATACATAGTTTTATTGGGGTATGCAATTATTATAGGCAATTTATACAAAATTTTAGCTATATAGCACACCCTCTTCATAATGCTACGGAAAAGGATGCTGGATTCTCGTGGAAAGAAGAACAAGAAGAAGATTTTCAGACACTTAAAGAAAAATTATGTACAGCGCCAGTGGGATGCGAACTAAGAGTAGATGGGAGTATGATTGGTATTGGAGTAGTTCTTATACAAGAAGGGCCTGATGGCCATCCCCGCCCCATCGCATATGCCAGCAGAAGCATGTCAAAATCAGAAAATAATTACACAATTACAGAAATAGAGGGATTAGTAGCTATATGGGCGGTAAAATATCTGCGGCATCTAATTTATGGGAAACCAGTGCGAATAGTAACTGATCATTATGTTGACTCAAGTCTTTGAAAGACCCCACTGAAAGATTAGCTAGATGGTCAAATAAATTATCGGAGTTTGATTACATTATAGTACACAAAAGTGAGGTGAGCTCATAAGGATGCTGACTGTATTAGCAGGCACCCAGTGTTGAAGCCCGAAGATATAGATATAGAGACACAGGCAATAGGAAAATCACAATCAGAAAACCAAAAAATTGCTGAACTAACTGACGCTGTCAGGAATCCCGAAGATGCTTCAATAGGCCTTAGAAGAAGAGCAAAAAAATTTTAGATTGAAAAATAATTTATGGTACAAAATTAACCCCAATAATACCGGTAGAGAGCAGCTATTAGTAATTCCAAGGACTCATGTAGCAGAAATCATCTACAGTCACCATTCAGAACATTTGAGTGGAAACTTAGGTATCATAAAGACGATAAGATCAAAGATCTTTATTACTGGGACAATCTGCTAAAAGATGTTGAAATGTTTATAAAGGGTTGTCCAGATTATCAGACCAGAAAAGGGCAACAGAATCGAAAACCCATCGGAATTTTATAACCGATACCAGTGGGAACTCCATTTGAAAGGATTGGAATTGACTTCCAATTCCCATTCCGCAAAAGCAAAAGTAACAATACGTTTATAGTTGTGATAAGAGATTATGCAACAAGGTGGGCAGAAACGAAAGCCTTACCCAGTGCCCAGTGGAAAGGCAGGGCTAGTATCAAAGTTTATCCTAAACAGTATCATTACTAGACAGGGATCTCCAAAATACATTCTTACTGACAGAGGAAATGTCTTCCAATCGGAACTTGTGACAGAGCTATTAAAAAAAAGATGGGAAATACCAAACAGTTCACGACTGCGTACCATCGAAGCACGAATGGACTCGATGTTCGAAAGGTTCAAGAAGACACTCGCAAACATGCTTTATATGTATACAAACACAAATCAAACAAATTGGGACGAGTACCTTAGCAACGTCACATTCGCTTACAATACAAGTCGCCAGGGCTGGAACTCTGTAACGGATAGAGATCGTTATCCCTATCACTATGGCACTTGCTGTCATCTTCTCTCTTTTCGAAATCAAAAGAGAGGGGACGTGAATAGAGATATTTTCTCTATCTCTATTGACGTCTCCTCTTTATTGATTTCGACGTGAGAGAAGAAGACAGCAAGTGCCATAGCGATAGGGATAACGATCTCTATCCATTACAAAGTTCCAGCCCTGGTCCTTATTCTTGAAACAGGGGAGCAGCGTTCCCAAGAGAACTAGAACGAGTGTTCCGTCTTTCTCAATGATATGCGAATGATAAAGTAAGTAACAAAGACGAAACACTCGTTCTCCTGGGAACGCTGCTTCCCTATTTCAAGAATAAGGACCCTGGATACAACGAAATTCGACCCTTTTATGCTAGTATATGGAAGAAAGCCAATATTACCCTCAGAAGCAAATTTACTTACATCTCCAAATGCCAAAGACAGTGACCAAATAGGGATCCGGCATTAGCAGTAAGGAATGAGGCTGTGGAAAATGTGAATCGTGAACAAAATATAGACAAACTAAAATACTATCAAGAAGAAGATCA
Source organism: Ceutorhynchus assimilis (assembly GCA_917834065.1). NCBI lineage: Eukaryota > Metazoa > Arthropoda > Insecta > Coleoptera > Curculionidae > Ceutorhynchus > Ceutorhynchus assimilis. Next base: position 24,282,375 of record OU892278.1, read on the forward strand.
GGTGAAAGTTTTTACCCCTATAAGGAAAGTGGGCAGGAGTGAAAACCTCCTACTTCGTGGTTTGGACCGTTTTACATAACGAAAAAGGTGTCAGAAGTCGACTACGAAATACAAATGGTAACAAGTAGAAACTCTAGAAAAGATATTGTTCATGTAAGCCGAATTTTACCATACCATGATCCTTGGACACCAGAAGCAATCCCTGATCTTGTGAACACATAGATGTACTATGTGTTATTTATTATTCATATTATAGTAGAAGTAAGTACCACACCCCTGTGACAATGATATTAGCCCGTTAGGCTATTTGAAAAAACCTCATCCCCCTTATCCAAATTGGCAACGCTAAGCTTCGCTATAGGAAGCACACATGAAAAAATGTTTCATGTAGAAGTGACAGCAGGACCTACCAGACACGATAACATATGAAGCAACAATTCCACTAACCTATCGAACTAAATGGACACAAGATGACATCAGCAATATAAAACCGCTTATTTTTACATGCTCCAGTTCCGCCAACGCAGAAGAATGCATGATAATTTACCAATTTAACTAACAACTAACTTACAAAAGCATTCACTAAGGAACTAGAATATCTAGAGGAGAGTTGGAGCATGAACGCGATGAAATCAACCAAGAAGAGTAGAAACAAAAGATCCCATGATTTCATTGGGCCCGGTTTTTCATGGTGTTGTGGCTTTGTGGCACAGGAAAAATTCCACTTGCTAACAGAAAACGAAGAAGCCATAAGAGAACTTCTTGATTCCATTGGAAGAGGACTTTCTGACACCATCAGAATAATAAGCGAAAATTCAAAACATTTTAGGAATACGAAAAATCAATCTCAGAAACATTTGCAGAAACTGAGGATAGAATTAAGTTCATAGAACAAAATACTGCCAGCCTACAACAAAAATTATTCAATTCCTTCCAATCACCAGGAGCCGTTGATATCGTCAACTATCTACAACGAATTTCAAAATTTGGAAAGGACAATTTTGTTAACGAGGATGAGTCGTAGGCATGTAATTAAAACTTCATGTAAACATCACAAGATTCCGCCATCCATTGTTCATCCGGCCGTTCTTAGCAAAGACCTGGAAATTCTGAAAAAAGAAATAAGAAATTCAGCACAAGAGCTAGCCATACCTAATTCGGATGTCTCAAAGTATTTCGAACTCCCAATATTGACAGCAGACTGTTCATTCACAAATTCAAAACTATGTATTCATGTGAAAATTCCAATAATTACGCAAAAACAACACTGGGACCTTTTAGAACTTATTACTGTCCCATTTGCTTGGTCATCAACCAATTTTCTTAGCAGTAGGGACAACCAGCCTCAGGGACAAAAACATTAGAGAAATTTCAGGTGTCGGACTTCACCAGCCCTACCATGACAAACTCTGTTTCATACCTAAATTTTCTGCAGATTCCATTCAGGGACCAGATTGTGCCAGGAAACTCTGTATGAAGGCAGCACGATCGAAAAAATAAGTCAATATTGCCCGATGAGCTGTCAAACAGCAAATTCAATGATCACTTCAGAAATACTTGAGAAAATATACGTTATTTCACACCTCAAACCAAATACTATTCTCACGTGCGAGAAAAAGTCTACCGAGGCTCCCAGTCAATACAAACATCAAGGATCCATCCAAATCCATCTACCCTGTCACTACAAACTTCATTTAGATGGTAAAATAATCATGCAAAAAAGATTTCCTTGTCCTGAACTACCTACAAGTATCCCTAAAACTGTCCATATCATACCCGCCACTAATACAAAATGCACCAAAGTACCAAAACATCACTGAGTGCTTCAACACAAATTGGACACTGCATATCCTCACCTAAACCTAACATCGACTGATAACGCAATAAAAGACCTTTCAAATAACACTGATTCGAAATATAATTTAATTACATGATTTGGTACTTATTATGCAACTCATGGTAGACTTTGGTTACACACTGTTCCTGATTTGAAATACGCTTCTGTCCATATTCCTAGGTTTCCTAATTTTTGGGCAAAACCGCTTAATTGTAACTGCTGGGACCATTCCTTACGTAAATGGAGAAGTTACAGGATCAATCTTGGGATCAACCATAATCCACGATGTTTTATTCGGAATAATAATAATAATAATTTACTTTCGTCTAATAGTTTTCAACTTTTCCTATTTTGCATAGCTTATCTTCTCGTCACTTGTAGGCATTGCCAAAATGTTGTCATGATAACCCTAAAAGAAAACAGAAAAAACGTGACCATATCCCTAAATCCTGTGAGGAAAATATAGAATTAAACACAACCATCCCCCAATCCCAAATAAATTCAACAAAAAGATTCTCACTGAAAATAGCTGACGAGAAAAGTCTAATACCTCTAGCCCCAGGAGAAAATTTTAATTTATCAATTGAATGTCTTTAAATAAGTACTGCTGCACAAAGTAAATAGGCCCAAAAATATTAAAGGTACTTATCCTTAATTATTCTTTTATACCCCCACCAATTGATATATATTGTGGTGTTATTCAAGCCTCAGCAGTGATATCACGTTGGCCAGACAGCTGGTGGATGAATATCATTATAATTACATTAATGCTTCTTCAGTATATAAGAAAAATTTAGACATAAAAAGATACATGTATGTGCACAATACATGCAAAAGTACAAACATTGTACATTTTTAATAAAGGAAAAATAGGGGTCTAATTTTGAAGTTAGAAGTTGAAAGCATACGCAGGCTATCTAACAAAACACTTTAGTGAAAATTATAGTAGATCGGTACCTAATAAGATAATCATGAAATATGGAATATAATGGGAATTATAAAAGTTCTCACATGAATCATGAATCACATGTTGATCAAAGCTCACTAAAAATTGGGGAAATATAGAATTTAATTGAATGGGAATTAATACGAAATCGAGGGACCATTAACTCATATGATTCATATGAAAGCAGGACTCAGAAAGGTCGAATAAATAAGAATAGGTACTTTAAAAAAATTTGTGGGACAATCATTGAGTAATATATATTACTTTACATACTTTTTATCTCACATATGAGATTATATCGCTAAATAATTAACTATATACCTTTTTAGCTCATCTTACTTATTTCAACTTATGGGAAATACAATTTACTAATTAAGGCGCATGAGTTTATATTATATTGGTTCTAGATTTATGTAGTACCTTATAAATTTAGATATTAAGCAGAAAATAATAGGAGATACATACAGTTTCTATTTGTTTCATGTACACACTGTAAAACCTGTTGATTCTGAGATTCTGAAGCCTTGACTCTCCATATACAATGAAAAGTACCAGCATCACCATTACAGTCTCTGGTCACCACATCCAGTAAGGTTCTGTAGAATCTAGCAATGAAGGGCGCAGTATTCCAATTCCAGTATTCTATTCAGCTATATGTCGAAAATTCTAGGGATGCTACTCTACTCACCTATCATGTTGCCCAAAATCCATGAGAATCCGATCAAACTATCAAACCAAGTATCAAACAATCACAAACACCTACATGGAACCCAAACCGATTCAATGGCAAGGCAAACCGAGAAAACGACTCGAACACTGGAACACCTATATCAGCACAGTTAAGCCAGGTACCACAGTACTCGTGGAACACTATTCCCGCACAAAAACAATTTCACAAAGAGTGTTCTCTCAGCATTCAGCAAAATAAAAATTGACGGCTCGCCCTGCAACCGAAAACTGCTAAGCTTGCAACTCAACCTCAACCATGACAGTTTATTTTCATTAAAGGCTGACGCTCACTGGAGAGCAGCGTACGGAAGCGCGGCGTAGAGGACTTTTTAAAATACATTGTTTTAAATGGGAGTATGCCGATCGGTGCGCTTCCGACAAGTGAGCGTACTCCCGTTTAAAACAATGTATCTAAAAAGTCCTCTCCGCCGCGCTGCCATGCGCTGCGCTCCAGTGAGCGACAACCTTAAGACTTAATGTTGAGCATAGTGCGACTCGGAATTGGAACATGTCCTATATTTTGATAGTTTGCAACGTATTTGTAGGGCGCACACATGTTGTTTATACAAATTTTTTACTTGTATTTGTAGCTGCTGAGATACAAGAAATGTGCTATGTGCATCAGCCTTATCTCGTAAGCAGGGATGAATCCAGAGTTTTTTTTTCCCCTTCCTCATTGTAATCACACTAGAAAATAATATGATATTGTCTTCTTCTAAAAACATCTCAAAGGCGACTGTTTCAATATATCAATATCCTCTGAGATCAATACCAACAGCATAACAAAAGTCAGGGACATTGTAGATGAAATGGCGATCAGCTGGCCACATCGCCAGATACGATGACTGCAGATGGACATGAAGAATCCTGGAATAGAGACCAGGGAGACAACAAAAAGCAAGGGACGACCTCAAACACTGGATGAAATTGGATTGACCTATATCCAGGAGTGGATGGATAGGGGTTGACAAAGAAGGGTCGTATTGTGCGCCTTTGATATGGAAGTAAACCTGGAAGACGCAAGTTGCAACCTGCTTCCTGCTTCATGGCAGCCAGTCGCACGTCGCTTGCTACTTTGATGTGATATCCCACTAACAGAATAGCTTCCAGACACAAATCTAAATCCTCTTTTAATAATTTAATCGAAGGGTCAACTAGAGCTCCACAGCAATTTTTTCAATACATAATATCCTCATATTCACTGCGTAAAGCCTAGTTCTCATGGAAAGGAAAATCGCGTTGCGAGTGCGGAATATCGCTTTCCATTCAAGAAGTAATTTTTGCCATTTCACATGAAGCAAGATTCTGGAAGCGGATTTTCAGTTATACTTATTTAGGGTATGTATTTCACATATATTAGTTTAACTTAACAAAAATAGAGCATCTATTGTTAACTACCTTTCTTTTCTGGTTGAATTATTCCTTACTTTTTTGTATGTATATTGAAGGATTTTTTGTATTATAAGATTCCAAAGGCAATCACTAAATTAATTACTTTTTTGTCATATAGCAGAGTACCTACTTTGAAATAAGAGAAATGTTTTTTTTTTTTTTTTGAACAAGAATTTATATCTGCGCTCTCTAAATTTTTCAAAAGGACGTCTTAATTAACAGAAAAGTTTGGATGCGCTTGAGCGTTCCCCTTGTTATAAGCAACATTACTAGAGCGGGTCACATAAATTTTCCTGATACAGTTTGATTTTAATTTACGATTTGTGTAAATAGAAAATTTGAATATCTATTACTTTGGCAATCTAATTAAGGGAACCTGTAGTAAAACGGCCCCTTTATTAGCATATTGAAATGGAATGTGAACGGTGTATTCCCTCGGAGCTGGTTTATCAATAAATTTAAATTATGTGGTTCGGGGGTGTTGAATTTACGAATAACTAAACCCGTTTGAATTTGAATTCAATTTCGCTGATATGAATAACATAAAATATGCTTACCAGTATCAAAATTGACCAAGAAATAATTTGATTACTTTTGTGAAAATTAATTTATATTTTTGCAGCTGTTGCTTTGAAGAAAGCTGTTTTAAAAAGAAATTATTGAAATTTGTTGAATGAATGTTGCAGCAGAGAACATGAAAAGAATAGGATGCAGAATCTTACCGGTTTGGAAAGTCATAGGACATTGTATTCTGAGGGTTGTAGTAGCTCTTTCTGAAGATTGCTTTGAAACATGTTCACCAAACAAAGTAATATCACTCATGACCCCAGGTCATTTTTGAGGTTCATTGATGCTAAATGTGAGAGAAGAGAAGAGAGATGTCTTAAAACGGATTCAAGACGTGTGATACTGGCGCTGATATAAGCCAATCTCTTTGCTGAATTAAGGACGGGACACACCTATCATGCATCCTTCCGATCCGACTGCGATCTTACAATCGGACGAGTGTCTGAGAGGAGAATGGTACTACATTTCAAACAAAGTAGTTCACACCTTTCCGACATGTGCTCCCACCCGACTCCGTTCCTGCACCCGATCGAGCAAATTCGTTTTCCAGCTAAGTGGTCCCATATCTGACGTGTAGCTTGGTTTTTGTTTAGGTTTTTTGTGGTGGCTTGCTAAAATTGGATAAAATGACGGCTATGAGGGATAGGTGTGGAAAACTCTTTCTGTAGATCTTCTTTTCCAAGCTGCATGTACCCAAAATCTGCGTTTTCCGCCGTTCTCTATGAAAAATCTCCGATTTTCTTTATCTTCTCCTAAACAAAGCGCCACCATGGCAATTTTTGAATATGTTGCACACAGAACCTTCCGCGATATTGTTTGAATCAAGCTCAATGGAATCAAGAATGCTAGGCGAGTGCAACGAGCCGGAACCAGAAATCAGAAAGAAGCCGGAAACGAGTATGACATGTGTGATCACCGCATTCCGATCCCGCACCGATCCGATTCTTGAGGAAAAATCGGACCAGAGTCGGATCGGAGGGGTGTATGACAAGTGTGTCCCGGCCTTCATATCAAGTTTTTCTTAAAATTTTGGAAGTTTATACCAAATTGACCACGTTGGATTTCGATAAGGGTCCTGGGCCAGGTGGAATACACCCTAGCCTACTTATAAATTGTAGTTTCATTGTTGCTAGGCCCCGATTTCTTATTTTCACTGACTCACTGAGTACTAGGTATTTATCATCCTGCTGGAAAACCAGTTTTATAGTTCTTATTCATAATTCCACAGGTCCGATTTTGGCCCGAAGTTAAAAACTACAGACTTGTTAGTATCTTAAATTCAATACCCGAACTGTTTGAAAACATTATCACCGAGCATCTTACTGAATCTCTTGGTAGATTGATCATGGATCAGTAGTTTGGGTTTCAGCCAGGAAAGCCCGCTGAACTCAACTCAGTTTCGTATGTTGACTTTCCGTCGGAGACTTTGGAGAGTAAGGGTGAGGTATACTCTGTCTACCTAAACTTTTCCAAGACTATTGACAGAGCCCTTCTTGGGGATTTATTGTCCAAACTTGAGACGGCGTGGGCATAGGCGGACCCTTGTTGAACTGGTTTGGGAATTATCTGCAGGATCGGTGTCGTATCGTAAGGGTTCCCAGCTTCAATTCCAAGGCTATTAGTTAATATCAGGTGTACCTCTTAGCTCACATGTGAGCCTATTGCTTTTCAACTACTGGAATTTTTAAAACGATCTTCTACTGAATTTCAAAATTCATCTCCTCACTATAATGCTCATTTGTGAGTTCACATCTAGAGTAGGTATGCATCTTCAGTCTGGAATCCTTTTTACGCAACTCATGTGAATGCCTTGGAAAGTATTCAACAAATTGCTTGAGTCGTTGTCAGCCAATAATTACCTCAGATTGCGCCACACAAAAACAATATCATATTGACACAATCTAAGATATTTTTTGTACAATTCGTCGCAAAGTCAATACGTCGTAAAGTCAATTCGTCATACACGTCAATTCCTCGTAAAGCCGATTCGTCGTATACGTCAATTCGTCGTAGCATTAATTCGTCGTATTTCAGGTATAATGTTAAAATGTATAAATTTGCACTCTTTCTATTTAATCAGACATTACCAAGCTTACCTATATTAACGACGCATTACCATATTGTCGTATACGTGAATTTCTCGTAGCGTTGATTCGACGTATACGTTAATTCATCCTAAAGTCAATTTGTAGTATACGTCAAATTGTGGTAAAGTAACAATATAGGTAATTCGTTGTAATTATCGGTAACTTTGATAATGTCTGATTAAACAGTAAAAGTGCAAATTTATACATTTTAACATTGTACCTGAAATACGACAAATTAAGAATACGACGAATTGACGTGTTCATAGTTTGCAATTTTAATCAGACATTATCAAACATACCGGTTAGTTTGCAATGTAATGCCTGATTAAAATTGCAAACTAAGCGGGTTATTATCGGTAAGTTTAGTAATGTTTGAAATAACTAGACAGTGTAAATTCATACATTTCAATATTTTTACATAATACCTGAAATACGACGAATTGACGTATACGACGAATAACCTATACGACGAATTGAAGTATACGACGAAATAATGTTACGGCGAATTTTAGGAATACGACGAATTGACTTTACGATGAATTGACGTATACGACGAATTGACTTCACGACGAATTTACGTGTACGACAAATTGGCTTTACGACGAATTGACATATACGACGAAATGACTTTACGTCGAATTGGCGTACGACGAATTGACGTACGACATATTGATTTACGACGAATGACGGTGACCCCTTTTACCCGGCTCTCTTTTATCTTTGTTATCCTCTCAATTATCTCGGTCACTGCTCGCCTGTCCTGTTCGCTTCTCATCAAGAGATCTGCAACATTTTCATCTCTAATCTCTGTCCCGCATTTTCAGGCTATTTCATGCCTTATAAAGTATGTTCTGGTGTATTCTGTTCTCCGCAGAACCAATACATGTCATCCTAATCCCCTTGTTTTCTTTATTTTATCGAGGTAGGTAGCTCTCAAAGATACCATGTCCCGTGGTCGCCTTGGTTAGGTAGTAGTTTGTGTCGCCCCACTTTCTGTCAGTCGATATCTTGATATCCTTGATGAACATCTTCGTCCATTCAGTGTATCTCGACCACCTTTCTTGGCATTTTTGCATGAGTTTTTGGTTGGCGTCTACTTTGTTTTGTTGTCCGTTTTTATAGGCGTCTACTCTCTCCTGTATTTTGAGATCAAGGATTGGCAGGCCCGCAATCACCTCGACGGCTTCGGTAGGTATCCTTCTATATGCTGACGTGATCATGATCGCAAGGAGAGCCAGTTGCCACATAGGAGCAACGTGCAAAACAGCCGAGGTAACGGCAGAGGCCATTGTTCGTCTCTTGGATGCCATTGGTCCTCTTGTGTTGGGCATTAATCAGTACCTATAGCAGGTTTATCATCCAGAAGGCCTTTTCGGATACATACTTTATATGTGCCTTCATGCGTAAGTCTCGGTCCAGGGTCACTCCGAGATATTTGACGGTGCCTGAGCTGTATACTATGGTTCCTTGTATATTTAGTTGATTGTCTCATATTCCTTTCTCCATTTGTGATAAGTATTTCCGTTTTGTGTGCGGCAGTTGATATTCCCATATCCCTTTTCTTCCAGAAGTTCCACGTTTTTTGCTCTTACGAGGATCGCTAGGTCATCTGCGTAGGCAATCAGTCTTACTCCCTTGTCATGTTCTTGGTTCAGGATTCTGTTATAAAATACATTCCATAACTTCGAACCGAGCACGGAACCCTGGGGCACGCCACACGTCATGTCTATCTCTTCCCCGCCGGGGTTGATAATTGTTCTTTCTGACAGATACGATCTTATGACTCCGATAAGATAGGTACGTGGAAACTTTTCCCTTTCTAAAGGGTCTATCAATTTCGTCCCACGGGGCAGAGTGGAATTCATTTTTGATATTTAAAAGAATCATTAGGCCTATTTATCTGTTCTTATAGGCCTTTTCCTTAATCTTCTCTGCTTCCTCCTATATGATGATGATGGCATTGATTGTAGATCTACCTTTTGTAAATCCAAACTGGTTTGCGTGGACAAGACTTTCCTTTTCTAAGACATTCATTTAACACGTGCACTGTTATATCCATGTTCTGTTTAGCCCATGTCTCCCAGATTTCTGGAGTAATTTGATCTGGCCCTGGAGTTTTTTTTTTTCTTGGATTCTTTAATAGCTCTTGCAACTTCTGTGGTATTTTCGGGTGTAATTACATCTTTCCCCTCTACTTCTTTGGTTTTCCACATATCCTCTCCCTTCGACGCTATCAGATTACCCGAGGGCTAGGGGCATCCCTTCTTTTTCCCCCTCCTCAAAAAATAATAGCAAGCATGGATAAGGACAAAGAGTTTACGGTGCAGGGGGGATACCACAGTACCGGTCCAGCAAACTTTTGGCGGTGCAGGCCAGCATCGACCGTTAGCAATCGTCTGCACAGCGCCTATGGTAAGGAACCAGGCTGGGATGCAAGTGGCATCGACTGCAACCAAAAACCTAAATAACTGGGATATTCACTTTGGGCAACGAAACTCTACATTGAGATCGCCACCCCAAAAAGGAGGAGACGACAGAATTAGGAGACTCTACCCCATACAAGACACAATTAGGAATAATGCCAGAAGGTAACCAGCAGGAAATGACCCAGCAGACAAAAAAACATAGAGGACTCAGCTAAAGAAGAAAAAAAGGAAAAGCCTAGATATACCAGCTGAACAGAAATGAAACAAGAAATGAACAAAAGAAAAGTGTGCGGCGAGGCTACAGGAAACGATTGAGAACATAGATAAGATTACTAAGGATCCTGAAAAGCACGTAGAGCAAAACAGGAAAAAAAAAAAACAATTTGAAGAAGTCAATATTAGACTTAAAAAGACAAATACGAGACCATAATGAGACAGAAACAGATCAGAACCCACAGCATGAAGAGGATGATATGATCATCCCCTCGAGGAGTTAACAAGCTACTAAAAATGGTTAGACGTAGCCGACAAAAAATGGGCCGAAGAAATCTACACAAACACGAAACTTGAAATAGGGAGCCCAATAAATAATAAGGATAGTAATACAAAAGTGGTATGGATACCCACCGCAGACAGGCATATGAAGGAAGGTATCCAAAAAGTTTACAGCAACAAGTACCCCCAACTTTAAAACATAAAAGAGGATTTCAAAGTATTGGAACAGAAATACCAAAATTCGAACTGGGGCCACAGGACAGTCTACAATGAGCAAAATCGTTAAAATTACCTATAGAGATTCGCGAGAAACGTCCTCTAACAAATAATCCAACTAAAACAAGAGTGCAAGGAAGACAAACGAATCATGATGCACAGCAGTGATGTGCTAAAAGACGAGGTACAGAGAAAAATGACAGAAGCTATTTTCCACAGAGCTGACACTAAAATAACTATATAAATCAAGGAGCAGACACATGAGAGGAAGAGGAAGGAGAGAAGTATATATGCAGTGATCGTTGAAGGAAAAAACTACCAAGACAATCGCAGGAACCGGAGAAGAACAAAACATACACGGAATTTGAAGCACGAGAGACGCAAACTCCTAATTACCCTCTAGACACAGACCGTAATGCGGCAAACCAGATCCAGAGCATCCTTATAGAGAAAAAAAATGGAGAAAATAAGATATGGAAACTAGAAAACAAAGAAGACAAGGAACGCATATATATGAGGGGTATGGACGGCCTAACAACTCTGGGAGACATAAAAGAAGCGCTAAAAGAAGTAGACATAGGTGAATACAACCTTAGGCCATCGGCGGAATATACGCAGACAGCTGAGACAGCGACTAACTTTAAATAAAAAGGTCGCAGAAGGAGTAGTAAAATACAGGTTGGAACGCAGACTCCAAGTTACAAAACGTAATAGATACTGGGGCTACGAGCATGAATCCCGGAAATGTACTGAGATAGATAGAAGTGAAATGTGCTTCAACTGCGGAGATAATGGACGTACCATCATGAAATGTAAAAAAAGACCTTCTGCCAACTGAACAACTGAAAATCACTTGGAGAGAGATTGCAAGGATGAAAGGGACACACAATGCCCTAATATAATAAAAAAAAGAACAATACAAGACTTCTACAGATAAACCTTAATAGAAGCAGAAATGCACACGATTTACTAGTGAAGACGATTGAAGAGGAGAATATACATATATTTGTAGGACAAGAGCCAAATAAGGTTAGAGCAAAATTTTACTTTTATGATGAGTCTGACGGTTTTATTAACGTAAGTAAACAAATTCCGGTAATGTCTAGCTCAAAGGGAAAGGAATACGTGTACGTCGAACTGCCGACCTGTGTTGTCATATCATGCTACTTCTCACCCAATGGACCAACGGATAACTTTGTTACCCTGATACAGAATATGAAGACGGTCATCAGAAAATACAGAACAAAAACAGTAATTGGAGGGGACCTAAATGCCAACACACCTCTAATAGGGTCGAAACCGACGAATTCAAGGGGAAAGATACTAGAATAGTTCTTTATTCTCAATATCCTGGTCATATTAAATGAGGGAATTACTCCGACATTCTTAAATGCAAACGGGACCTCAATAGTCGACTTCTCTGCTGTCAGAAAGGCTAGCTCGAAGCGTAGCCAACTGGAGAGTGGAGGAGGGCATGGAAAACTACAGAACAACAGGGACCATAACTACATCCGATTTGAAACAGAAGCCAAAACAGAAATATCACGAAAATCAGACAGTATAGAGCAATACGGACGGTGTGTAACAAAGGGGAGCCTAGATTCTCTTGCCCAAAGCTGTAAACAAACAGTACAAAATCTGGAAATAGACCCCAACTCAATGATCTGAATGATATCCAGAGAAGAGAGACGTACACTTCAGAAAAAGGAAAGATGAGCCTGGCAAGCAAGCCCAAGTATGTGGGTGGAACGAAGAAAGCCATATGCGTTAGTGTAAGGAGTAAACTCACGAAAGCCAGAATAAGATCGCAAACAACTGAAGAAATGCAGGCTTTACATGAAGAAAACGCAGAAGAGCATGGGAAAAATAAGAAAAGCTAAAATAGAGAAGTGGAGCAAACTATGCTCGGAACTCAATGACGATGTGTGGGGAAAAGCCTACCAATTAGTGATAAACAAACTGAAACTAGACAGAGAACGACACCAGACGAAAAAACGGTGAAACAGCAGGTAAGAAAACTTTTCACGCAAAAAAAAACCTACTTATATCTGCATTGACTTAATGGGACGGGAGCGGCGGAGGCTTCTAAGCGTCACCCGCCTTCATGTTTCTCAAAGTACTTTTCAAACTTCAGAATGATTTTCAAATCTATACCCACTCAATTAATATTTTCCACAAACACTTCATCTCAATTAATTTTGCATGCAAATCAGCATAACCGACTTAAGGATTCCTACTGGTATTCGCCGACGAAGCAACCACCGTTAATCAAGGGACACAAAATACTCGGCAGTCGGTATCTTAATTAAGAAATTAAAATGCGGGCAATAATTCCAGGGCCATTATAAAATCGGCAGTCGCGTATACTCAAGATTACGGTAATTTTTTCCCCCGTCCTCTGCTGGGTGTTTTAATTAAAACGAAAAATATTAATCGTTAATATTGTGTATTCAGGACACATGCGGAATGAATTTTAAATTAGGAAGTCATTAGCGATTTTTTGTTTAGGATCGCCGGTTTGTTTTTCATGATTGGAATATAGCCACCAATATTAATTATTTAGGGGATACATAAAATCAAATAATTAGTTTTAGGTAGGTATTGGTTATTAATATATATAGTCAGACAATTACATAAGTGGAAATGCTCAGATCTGTCCTTTACACGGCTCCAAATTAATTCATCAGGGACAAATGATGTACTTCTGGGCTACCCTATTTGTATACAAATGTTTGAGAACATGGCGCGAATATTACTACTTAATAAACATGCAACGTTCATATTAATTAAATACACTTAATTTTATTATCGTGCCAGGTGCAGGGCTAAAATAATCTGCTCTACATGTTCAAACTATTTATTATGTTTATGTATTGGGTCGATGAGTTTAGGTTTGAGGCTGGTTTAAAATTAATCATACCGGAGGCAGATAAGATTGGCTAGTTTTTTGAGAGTTATCAGGCTTGCATAAATCTAAAATAGACTATTGGAACAACAGTATCAAGCGGTTGCAGCATATGACTTGAGTGAGCATAACCTTGTGCCATCGCCTATTTTATCAACTCGATGCTATTATGAGAAGAGTGTCCATCGTAGATCAGCAAGATCGATCTAAGGTCTCCAAATTGTTTGACTAAATTCTTGTTGAAATAAATGTGGAAAACCGAAATCTCCATCCATCCTCGTTTGGTTGCAGCATATGACATTGTAGGGTAAGCGGGATCTTGGTTCTTTGGCAGTCCATTCGTCGTACAAATCCTTCCCTTTGAAGTTAATTGAAGGAATTGCTTTTAAGCCTGTGGCACTACATGCACCTAACATCGTTGTATTGTCACGACGGACTGCTGGTGAGTGCCTGTTGAGGCAATTCCGATGAGCCTGATTACTTAGGTTTTCGAAGGATCTGCGCAAAAACTGATCTCATCAAGGTTCCAAATGTGCTCGAGCTTTTCGAGAATGCCCAACTCCAAGAAAGTAGCTTTAAGCAAATCAAGATATTCATGAATAATGAATCTTGGCACTTTCTTCTTGCGATCTCAACGTTCTGTGGTTTCTTTATCGACAGCCGATGTCTCCGTTTAAAGCAAAGGAACCAGTCTCCACCACTCTTGAACCGTGTTTTCAAACTATTCGCTTTAACAAACTCTCCGACCTTTTCTAAGACAGGTCAAATCCCCATTTTTTCATGGTCCTTATCGTGTTTCCAATTATTTCTTCTTGCGCTAATGAAATGTCGGCCATTCGTCCCAAACTTGTACTCTTCATGCCTCGGCTGCCTCTAAGATGATCACTCAAAGTTGATCTTGGTATTTGATATGACAGGCTGGCTCCTTTAATACTGATAGTTCCATTTCGGATAACCTCTAAACAGTGCCGGCCCGAGCCTACTTTCAGGATGGAGCGAGATCCGACTTTGGCGCCCCTAATTCAAATGTGAATCTTCTGCATATGGATTTTGACCATTGTAATACCTAGATGTCTCTAACTATCTTGTCAATTGAAATTTAAAAACATCCATGTTCATTGGTATAAATAAAACCAACTAAGAAGAAGCCACCGCGTGATCTTTTGTCTCACTTCAAATAGGAGGGCCTCTAAAAAATTTGCCTTCTTCGTCAGTGATGACGTCAGGGGCTCTTCTTAGTTGGTTCTAACTATACGGTCTATACCTACTCTTTTCCTTAAGAGTTGATTTAAAGAAGACACACAAATAATGGAAATTTCTACGGTAATATCACTTATCAGCACTCAGGCCCGATATATTGATCTTTACATAAACTTGCTCTTAACTATCTGCAAGATAGATTTATCGACCTATAATCTATTGGTCGGCAAATAACTAGCCGACTAATGGAATTGCCGATAGAGTTTTTGTCCGTCAGATTGCATTAGGTACCTAACAGTTTGTAAGAAGGTGAATAAACCGGCTCTTATAAATATAAAAATCAACCCAGCAAAATACAAAATTGTAGGTGAATCGCTGTTTGCTCATTTTTGCATTTGCAAATTTGTTTATAATCCCCTCATATAACAATTCTGTGCTATATGAGTTTCAATGAACAGCAGGGCTAGATCAGAAAGTATGTTTTCTGCTAGAATTGACTTAAGGTACGTTTTAGTTATGTTAAGTTTGAGTGGTAAGCTTACTTAAGCTCCGTTCACCTTTCGCCACAAGAATGGCTACAAAAATACGGAGAGCTCGAGTCGAGAGCTGTCTAGATATTAGGAAACGTATATTGCCAATTATTAAATGCTAAGTTCTGGAGTACTGAGAGCTTCTTCGACCACAGATTTTTTTTTTCAGGGCCGGTTTATTCATTCTTTTATAAACTGCAATCTGACGAACAAAAACGCAATCTGCAATCCTGTTGATCCGCGTTATCCATCGACCAATAGAATTAGATCGGTGAATTTATCTTGTAGACAGTTAACAGCAAATTCTTCTTGAACATCAAATCAATAAACCGGGCCTTAAAAGTTCTAATCCCGAAATATTGTGATTATGATCATTGATCATGTAGGGGCGACGCCACGCACACGACTTCTGCGCGTCATAAAACAACGTCGCAACAGGTTATTCAAGTAGGATTCACATACTAACTACACGCTTGCTCGCAAGCAGAATCGCAAAGCTCGGCTTTGTCACACAAAAAGCCAAGCGTTTCCACTAAGGCAGGCTTTATGAACTACGGAGAATATGGCCCTTAGAACACCCCGGGAACGCCACGCACTAGATTTCACATGGCACGCCGTCATAACGTGTGACGTTTGTCTGTACGTATAGCTCAACGCTCCGAGTAGCTCCGAGCGTCACATTCCCATACTGAAAAGCGGCTCAGATAGCAGAATATCGAAAAGCGAAGACAGGATTCAAAGCAAAAATATATTTTTCTCTTTTTTTTATCACCAAAGAACGAATCGGAGGCGCCCCCCAAGGTCTGGCGCCTGGAGCGCTCGCTCCGTTCGCCTTATGGTAGGGCCGGCCCTGCCTCTAAAGCAAGTCTTCTTTGATGTAGTTGCTCGCTTTACTTGTTTTTCTTGTGTAACGGAACCAAAAAAGAGATAGTCATTCGTTCGTCTTGAACCAATATGGAGTAGAGCGTCACTTGAGAGACGCACTTATCCTTTAGATCATACAAATTTGGGGTAAGTGCGGCACTAGTAAAAATGTCACTATAAGCGTTGATTATAACGATAATCAACGCAACGTATAACGATACCTCTTTTAACATGGTCGGTGCAAACGAAGATTGAAGTAGACCAAGGCAAGGAAAGAAGTTTAATTTTTACCAGTGTCGAATTAATCTCTTCTCTTCTAATTGTTTCACATAATCATTTAGCTATTATTATCTTACAGAAACACAAAAAAAAAAAACTGGAAATACGACTTATATAAATAAAAATTTTGGAAACCATTGGAGATACAAGATAGACCGAATGGGGGAAAAGTTCCGCAATCAAGTGCCCTCCAATAATCTGTCATCAACTTCTTTGAACCCGGAATAGCAACGGATATACAGGGCAAAAAAAATGTGTTCTATAAAATCTGACGCAGCGAATTCGAGCAACGTAACACCATTGTTTGGCAAGCAATGGCCAACATTTTGAACATTTTCTTAATTGATTTTTTTGTGCAATAAAGATATATATATATTTGAGTTTTTTAATAACTTTGAAAAAAGAATGATTAAAAATCACACGTACTTGAAACGTTAATTTTTTTTAGTGGCCATATATTTGAGTATCTGAAGGTATAAAATATTTGAGAGGCAAACTTGTCCATTCCTGAATTGCCTAGCAAGCATTGATAACACTGAAATATCGAATTTTCTAATGTGATAGGATAGTGGTCGAAAATGTTGACAACTGCGTACAATTAGAGAAAAAAAAAATCCCAAATTTTTCGAAAACTAATCGATTAATTTAAAAAAAAAAAGATTGATAACTGGATCTCCTTTGCTGATCAGGCTTTTTAAGGGGGCAGTCTCAGGGGTAGGGAATGACAGGGGATGAACTTGATATACCAATCTTCTTGACGAGCTTTGGCGAATATTGAAGAAAACTTCAGTTTTCAAGAAATTGAGAGGGAGAAGTTTCAAAATTACCATCCTGTAGCTTGTAGGTATATAATTTTATTATTAAACTAGTGAAAAAATTTGTTTGGTTTTACTTTTACCAAAGATACGTTATATTAAACAATGAAAAAAAAAGTAAGCCTGCATCCCTGGTGGGGATCGAACCCACGACCTTTGGATTAGAAGTCCAACGCGCTATCCTCTGCGCTACAGGGACTTGTGTTTAATTTTAGCGACAAGCCCGTTAGATCGTTTGGTTTAGGTTGGAACAAATTTTAGTGAAACCATGTGAAACTATAAAAACCCAAAAATCTGAGAATAGGTGTCATTGAAATAGGTGCATCAATACACCTGTTTATTTGAAATCACAAAAATTTAAATTGATCTGCCAACAATTTCTGTGAATTTGAGTAAAATTGCTCTATAGAAAAGCTGACAGTTCACTTCACATCGAAATCATTATCTACCTATTATTATTATAATATAATTATAATAATGCCATAACATTGTTACGGGATGATTTTTCCTGGGTTAAAATGAAAGGAAATAAGCGTATTCGCCTCAATGAATAGCATACCTTACCTTCGTCAAGCCACTGTTGTCTTTTCAATAGTTGTGGCCAAACTTTTCATCAAACTTTTCATTTTTCCCAGAATCATTAAGTTAGAGGTTTATTAATGGAATTGATTTTCTGTTAGTAGGGTTAAAATAAATAGACAATTATAGTTATTTATGTATCAAGGGAATTATGCAGGTGTTAATACCCCAGGGCAACGTTTGTGTCCCTCGGGCCTCCGGCCCGAGGGACACCAATTGCCCGTGGGTATTAACTCCTGATAATTCCCGTGGTACATAGATAATTTTATATCCTACTGAATTTACTGTATTCTGTCTATTTTTATAAAGGAATAAGCCATAAATCAAAATTTCTATTTTTTGTCAAAGTGTTACCTATTCAAGGTAAAAGCGAGAGTTATGGAAATCCTTAACTCCCTTGGGAGTTATGATATCCTTAACTCCCTTCCTTAACTCCCTTGGGAGTTATGAAAATCCTTAACTCCCTTGGGAGTTAAGATCCTGTTTATGATTATCCTAACCAAGGTATTATATGGTTTTAATAGTTCAGTAGGATATAAATTTATTAATAAAACAAAATCACAATATTTACACTAGAACAGCTGCTTGTCTGATCGGAGTAGATTGTCTAGATTGACAGCGCTCCAAATAGGGTCAATAACCGGTACTACCCACTGAGCAAGAAACATAGGTACTTGGGATGTTTTGTAACGTTTTTAAAATGAAACTCAATTAACGTTTTTTATGTAACCTAGTAAAGTCATATTTGTTACTTCTTTTCAAAACGTTTTGCATATTCCTGTTTTCATAACATTATTTTGCAATTGTATTGGTTCTGTTGTAAAACCAACGTTCCAATAACGTGAAATAGATGTTTACCCTAGCAACGTTGAGTATTTAACGTTATATGGACAGTATATTTACATTCTTGCTACGTTTCACGTGATGACATGTTTGTGACGTTTTCTGTTCTATTTTTTCGTTTCGTTTCGAAATAAACGTTGCAAATTCGAAACTAACTTATTGTTTGTTAATATAACGTTTTTAATGTTGTTAGGTACAACATGCTTGATACATCCCAAAGGACGTATCACTTTCATTATTTTCGAACAACGCCGCAGATTTGTTTAGATTCAGGTTAGAGGTTAGGTTAGGTCAGGCCTGCTGTGTTTCTGGATTTTTATTAGGTAAAATTGTGTAAAAAATAGGTTATTTTATGCTATAAAAATAATTTTAATTATAGATATCATCCTATGTGTTTCTTGGAGTGTTTTTTTTTTGTGTGGTACTTGGTAGGTAGGTATAGGTAAAGTTTGTTTCGCCAGGGTTTGTACTTGCCACCAGCATTTGCCTTCCTTGTTTAACAAATAAAAATTGACTGAAACAAATCAAAGACGTCAAAAACGTTCGTCGGTTCTTAAACCAGAAGTCATTCATTTTAAATTGTCAAAAAATTGAATGTGTCATATAAATTAATCTACGACAACCCTTTTTTTTTTCAAGTTTCAAGGTCAAGTATGAACTCTGGTGAAACGAACCTTACCTATACCTACATTGTATTGTGCTCCTCTGAAACTGATGTGCTAAACCAAACAGGGCGAGTCTCTGAAGATGGATCTTAAAGTAAGTTTATTTTTTAACAAAAAGTATGTATGATGTATTTGTTATTATTTTAGGTATTAAGGTTGTGCTGGTATCATTCTTACTTTTCAATATAAATACCTATACTTAGGTAGCAGACAGAAATAGGGCCGAATTCTTAAGAAGAGGATTGGCCAATCTTTTCGCCAGTAAATTGTCTATACCTACATTATACATTGTTCGTGGACTGGCCAAAAACATTATTTCAAAATAAGAGATTTGCAAAATCGAGCATATTCTAAAAGGTTTGATTTTGATCTAAAATATTTTTTGATTGATTAATTAGTTTGTTTTTTCTAAGTCCTGACTGGTGAAGAGGTGACGGACAAAGATGGTGACGAGATGGCTTTATTCATTCGAATCAGCGCCTCAAGCAGAAATTCCGAAAAAATTGGTAAATTTTATCCTTTTAAAAGTTAATAAAAAAAATAACGATTCTGTATTATTTGTTTTAGCATCACCAGAGGTCTTCCCGAAATCATATAATTTTTCAATTTATTAAATAAATTAAATAACTATCAATTCTTCGTTTTATTGTATTTTCAACAGTATAGTTTCAAAACAAAAGCGTAACCTATTGATATAATAGAACATCATGGGTTTGTTATAAAAACATCGCAAAAACGAAACTACTATAACATAGTCTCGAAACAAAAACGAAACCTAATAACATAAATATAACGTTGTCATGAGTTTGTTATAAGAACATCCCAAAAACGAAACTGTTACGGTATAGTTACGAGAAAAGAACATTAATTTATAAACGTAACTGCGATTTTGTTATGTTTGAGGACTTATAACGTCACTATTCCATTAAGACGGCGTAACAGATCCTTTTTGAATAACGTAACGTGTAACCTTGAAAACAAAGATGTGACGAAACTGGGATGTTTTTTTGCTAAGTGGGTAACTTAACTTGAATAAGTCCCATGCCCCAACTACCATCAAAATTCCCCAGTACCTTCCACCTTGGAGTTTTGACAGAACCTTTTTAAAGGACATTGCAGGGACAAGCAGAGGTCATTCAGGTCGAGGACTTTCCACGATTAAGTGTTAAGTTGCCAAGTTTCGCTCATAGATCTAGGGTGGCTAATCCGCTATTTTAGCACCCAATCGCCTTGTGCAGATTTTTTTGTGAGTCGAAAAAGAGCAACGTGGTCAATTGTTTGTTCCTAAAGGCCAAAGTAATTTTGGTAAGTGGTTTTTCTTATTAATCTTCTCTGTGTTTCTCTATTTCCTATGTAAAAGCATAGTTTTCTGTTAATTATACGGTCAAATTCCGAATATCGGACAAAACGTACCTATTGCTCCACGCCCTGTCTCATAACGTCCATTTGTTTCAGGCCTTTAATCTTCACCTTTAGATGTTACGCTTTATTCGTCACCTTTTATTCGTCACGCTTAGTCCTTAACTTGAGTAAAGAGTTAAACGTTGAGCGTACTGTGTGTTTCAAGTAGTACCTCCAATCTTCAGCCTCCTCTGGACCATTGGAAGCTTTAGTGACTCCTACCCACATAACAAAATTGCATCCTTAGAATGTATTAAGAATGTTCTTTTTTTAGGAGGAATGTGCCTAGAATGTTCGCCAAAACCATTTCGAATGTCCTGAGAATGTTCTGAGAAAAGATTGTAGAAATACTGTTTGCAATACCCAAGAACTTCCTGAGAAATCCATTAGGATATTCCTAGAATATACTTATGAGATTCTCAGTACATCCTGAAAAGAATATTCTTGTTTGATTCTAAAAATATGCTCAATATGTATAGGTATTCTCACATTCAAAGAATGCTTCTATGACATTATAGTTATGTTCTCAAAAGAATATTATACCAATATGCTTGAAATATTCTTAGAATATATCAACAAATTATCATTCTCAATAGGTATCCTAGACATAACATTCTTGGTTGATTCTAAGGATATACTTGGAATGTTAATTTTCGCTTCCAAATAATGCTCCTTTCAGCCCTTTCATATTAAAGGCAGTGAAAGAGTTATTGGAAAACTTCTCTGGAAAACACAAGTATTTAACCAAAGCTCCGGTTTCGAGCTTGTTATGCTCTCGTCGAAGCACGCCAACTGAGAGAAACAGGTTCCAAGGTGATTCAAACGCGAGGTAAGATGTAGATCTTTAATAGCGCGTGGCTCCCTCTTTTGGAAGTCCTACAAAGCAAAAGGAAAAGAATATACCTATAATATTCTTAGTAGGTTCTGGATAGAGCATTATTGTTTAATTGTTAAATTATGATTTTTGAATAGGTACTTCAGATCATTAGGTGAACAATATGAAAATATTCTTAGCATGGTTACCTACCTACATAAACTTCTCAGCACAACTTGGTAGGTATATTCTTAATACTTGATAGAGATATTAGCCGAAAGAACATTTTTTAGGGTACATTATAATAATGTTCGTATGACAATATTCAAAGATTGTTATATAAAGTAGGTTCTTAGCACAATATTTCAGGTAGGTGCAGAGAAGCAACATTCCTAGTACATAAATAGAACGTTCAAAAATGAATATTTCAATCGAAACAATCTTAGAATATTCATTAAACATTCCTAAAAGAACATTCCAAAAAGCACTTTGAGGGAATATTCTGAGAATATGAATGTTCTTTGACTGTTATGTGGGTAGTTACCGCGATCTTTAGTGCCCAGGGTCAGTTGCTTCTTGTCGCGATCCTGATCCAGTTCCAGGCCATCGGAAATACTGGCAGATATTAATCCCATCCGTAAGGTTCCCCCAAGAGTTTAGGGACTACTCAGGTTTGATAAGTGTGTTGTGTTGTCGTAATATCAAACCTTACCAACCCCTTGTTGGAGTAAATCACCACAACAACGCAGTTCTACAACAATATTAAATTATCCTTCAGATTATGTGTTGTCATTTCAATTTCTAATTAATCCTCTATATTACCTTTTTTTTTATGAAACTTGCCCTTCAGGTTATGTATTGTTAAGTACTTCAATTTTATTAGGTATTTAGGTATCTATACTAACTATATTGTTACATAATATTAAAGCCCTTCAGGTTACGTATTGTTGCTTCAACTTTGATTAATGCTGCACTGAATACAGGTAGATACTTGTACACTGGGGTTAAATGGCCATTTACGAAGGTACGGCATTTAGTGAGCTTGTCCATTAATTATTTATATTTCAGGTATTAATGCTTAATTTATTGTAAATACTATTTTTATATTTTTAGAGTATATAAGGTTAGGTACTCCTAGTTTCTAGGCGATTTCATTTCTTCTTCGAACCTGATCTGGAGTCAGACCTATTCTGTTCTGGTGCTAATTAAAAACCCGTACCTGATTGTAGCAAAGCGTTTCACTTTTGTTTTTCCTTCTTGTTTACGTTTATATTTCAGGTTGTACTGCTATAGTTCCGTAGAAGTTTCCTGCTTTCGTTATATCGGTTGATTCCGTGTACTGCAGGAAAAAAGCAGGTGGCGCTCTATATTTAGTTATTTAATTAACCCACCCCCTCTCCGCATTGGAAGCTAGTCGGCAACCCTTTACACGAAATCACGTTTCTAGATTTCAGCCACCAACCAACTCTCTCTTCTCTTTTTATTTTTTTTTTCTTTTTAGTTAGCCATTAACTTTCCCACCTCCTCAAAATCTTATCATTAACTTCTCCCTTACGTTTTGCGGGTAACAAAGTGGCAGTGCCCGTCCTGTCACGTAATAACATGGCATTTATTGTCATTCAGTACAATATAGAATTTACAATAATTTTATAATTTAACAATAAATACAGAATTTCTCTCCCACAAGAGAAACCTCGCGCGCATAATCAAAGTTTAGGTAGGTACCTACTCATAAGTAGGTATAGGTACCTACATATACCTACATACCTATACTAAACTCAGATAAAACTCAAACCTGATGTAAACAGAAGCACAATATATTATGTGTTGAGGTATCGCCAGAGCCTCACTCAGGCAGGTCCTTGATTTTATTTTACTTTCATTAGGGTTTGTTCCAACCCAGCCGGTCCTGTGCCATAGGTTAAACGCGTTCCAACCGAACCGATCGTTTACCGTAGTTTCGTTGGCGTTCCAACCAAACCTGGGATCGTTCGAGAACTGCTTTTAGCACTGTCATTTCGATCCCGAGTGGAAAGCAAGAACCTCGTAGACTGATCCATGACTGACATGCGTAATTCAATTTTTGTTACCTACCTGTTGTTGTTGTTGTTAAACAACCAATTTCCAATCTAACCTATAAAACTATAAACTATAAAACTGTAGCATCTTTATTTTTTCAAGTGAAAAAAAGTACAAAATTTAATAATAAATATTATAAATAATAAAAAGAGCACAGCAAAAAAGTGAATAGGTAATACCTAATAAAATATAAAAAATGAGTGACGACGAAGAAGACAGTGATTTCTCGGAAATTGAGTCAAGTGAAGACGATTTAGTGCTCCTTGGAGAACATCGACAAAAAAACGAAAATTATTTAGGTAGGTTATAATAAAAAGTTAGTACCTAAATAAATAAGTTATTGAAATCTCAGAGGAACTGTAATTTTGACACTACTCAGAATAAAAAACCAAAATGAAAAGTAATTGTTTTCTAGCTTGCTATAGGAATTTTCATATGTATAGTGAAATTATTTAAACAGTGTATGCACGTGATCAATGACGTCAAAATTATTGCCAATTTCAGTTTGTAAGAAATTAAAATTCGTTTCAAGCTGAGAGCTCATTCTGCTTTTTATTTAACCTTAGTTAAAAAAAGACAGAACACTGTTGGCATTTAACCGAATCGGCCGATAAAATGACATTCAGTTTGGCACTCATGGGTTATGTTGCCAAATATTGCTGCAAATCTGCGGTTACTGATTTTAATAATTTGAAATTATTTCTATTTGTGTATCTATAAAATGCCAAAGTCATTGAATAGTCAGAGTCAGAAACTCGTTGTGTCTCTAATTAGATTCTTTGAACAGGAACGAGATAATGGGGGCCCCCTTTTGCCATTAAATAGCGTTAGAGAGGTGAAGTATATTGATACTATCAAAGTGAGTAGTTTTTTTAGATTGTGTTCATAATACACTATCTATACATATAAAAATCGATGTTTGTTTGCTTTAGTGATAACAAATTTTACTAGACATGGTATGTCAAAGTAAAACGAAAGTTAATAGCGGCACCATTGCGACGTGCTTATGTCATTAATTTTGATCACGTGCATACACTGTTTAATTAATTTCACTATAATTATGTGTTTATTTTGTGTTCAGAAGAAACAGTTCCACGCTATTCCGTTGAAAGTTTTTACGATTGTCAAGGAAAGTTGCAGCTGATATCAGTGATAGATTTCAAAATAGCCCAGTATTTCAACAACCCACCTAGACAATATGGAAATATTTTACCTGAACATCAAGTAAGTACTTGATTATGATTCAAGGTATCTATCAGTTATTATGTATTTTCTTTTGTTTAGATACTTATATTTTTGTGGTATGTAGGTCATCAGGGCTGGCACTCTGTAACAAATAGAGATATTTATTTTCTCTGTCTCTATTGACGTCTCCTTTCTATTGATTTCGACAAGAGAGAAGACAGCCAGTTCCATAGTGATAGGGATAACGATCTCTATCCGTTACAGAGTTCCAGTCCAGACTGCTAGCTTCAGGGATCTGGCCGATCGTTTTGATGTAACCATAAGCTCTATAAATAGAATCATACGTAGTAGTTACCTACCTATTTTTTGAGCAGCTTATCACTCGAAATTATAAAATGGCCAAATGATGTTGAGAAACGTCTAAATGAAGAACATTTTAGAACAAATGGCTGTCCAAATGTCATAGGTGCTTTAGATGGTTGTCACATTAAAATCGATAAGCCTGAGAATGACCCTAGACTCCTACTTAAATCGAAAAGGGTTCTATTCTATTTAAGTAGGTTCAACTTTTGATTACTTTCAAAGCAATTAGTAATTTTAAGATATTAACATTGTTTTTATTTTATCTACACAGATGCAAGCTGTATGTGACCATAATAATCAGTTGATAGATAATTTCATTGAGTATCCGGGTTCTGTACACGACAGTCGGGTATTTAAAAACTCTCCATTGAAAAATAATTTAGAAGAAAAATGTGGACAGTACTTTCTCTTAGGAGACAGCGGATATTCTCTGCAAACAAATTCATTAATACCCTATAAGGACAGGGGGAACCTTACTAGACGGCAAGCAAATTACAATTTAAAACTAGCAAGAAACCGTTACGTGATAGAGCATTGTTTTGGAATTTTGAAACAAAAATTTAGGCAATTCTATCACGTAAAGTTTCGAAACATTCGATTTTTGTGCATTTTACTAGAGCAGCGTGTGCTCTTCACATTATTGCAAGACAAGATGAAATTTTATTGGATTATGAACCAGCGCCCGAAGAGCCCAACAATGAGGAAGATGAAGAAGATGATGGTGATGAAGTAGATGATATTGGAGCACAAGTTGTGAGGAACAGAGTAGCCAATACGTTGCCAATGTAAAACTTTTCATCATACATACCGGGTGTTTTTCAAAACCCGCTCACTCCTATAACTTTTTTATTTTTACAAATGAAATTTGGAGTGTTTATTTATGACCCGGATGTGAATTATTTGACGTATTCAATTATTTTTTATCACTTCCGGTTTGAGTTAGTCCAAAATCCTGTGTTATTGATACTTGTTTTTCTGCAAAGCCTAAAGTTAATAAATTGTATTCATTCAGCGGTATCCCCTTATCCGCATTTATCTTTCCTTTCCTTGAACGCTTATTCCAAACTTATTTTAAAAAGTGTTGGTGATCGGCATTCCTGTTTCTGGTTGCTGTAAAAGAAACCCTTGCAACTTTGACTTTTCCGTTCCTATTGACCTTGTTGACTGACTTTATTATTTCTCTCGGCACTGCTACCTACCCTCCCAGATATTTTGTGAATGACTCGACATCTTAGTTTGTGTCCAAAGAGATTAGGGCATCCGCCATGATTGGGAAGCTACTTTCTTGGTGGATAGTTGTCCCAATTCTTGGGGTGTTGGGAGTAAGGGAAAGCGGGGTAATATCGCGCACCTAAGAGGAAACCCACGTATATTTTTTCATATTAAATGATGGTAACTTGGTAAATATTTCTCACACATCGGTATTTGATGGTATATGGGTTATTAACATAAATTTATGTAAAAGTGCATCAAACAGAATTAACTCATTCAATGAATGGGCCAATGGGCAATATTGCGCAGCCATCGAGGCATTGCCGTGCATTATGTTTGAGATTGAAAAATATTTAGAAAAATAAGTAAGATATAATAAAAAACTAAACATAGCAAAATACCTACCTTAGACCATTGAACACTCCCTCTCTCTCTAGAGACTAATAACGACAATAATGTGCTATGAAATTTGTTTGGTTTCAGAATGAAACCAGGCTTTCTCTCTTGCACTTATGAATATAAAATGTTTATGAAGCAGTCTGCTTATGTTTTGGGCATCAGCTGATCTGCCACAAGAAAGGAGCGAAGACATACGTCTCTCTATGGCTATTGTTGTGGAATATTTACTTATCCATGAATTGAACGATTAAATCCCTTTCGTCGCGATTTGACGATTTTATCCAACCAGAGCATTCCGTATAGTCTGGTTTCCTCGAATCCGCTTTCCTGAGCGGGTCCGCTCCGCAGACCTGTGGCGACTTGTCAGTTTATATCTGTCGAGTTTGATTACAGCGGAATCGCCCAGCTGAACTACAGCGCCCAGATACATTTTTAATTTCAAAACACACACTACGCGCATATGTCGCGGACACAAGAAATCTATTTTCTAATTCTAGCAAACCACTTCGGGCAGAAATCGCTATCCTCGGCGATCGACGGACTTTCCGCTCTCCGCGACCGAATGTTCGAGGAAACCAGGCCTTTAGATGTAACTAGAACAGCTGAACTGGATCTGTGTGTACATTAAAAATGACCTTTCATGTCATCGAGAGGAGAAGCTAGAACCAGCGAACCTTGATATCATATGGCTAAAATTCACCTCAAAGTCATCGACCAAGTTATCTGCTGCCTCTACCGACCGCCATCTAACACCGAGTACCAAAACTTTTTCGCGACATTATCCGAAAGCTGTGATAGTATACAGTCAAACTATCCACAGGCGGAAATTGTCTATTTAGGCGATTTCAACGTCCACAATATACCCTGGCTGAAACACCACAACAAAACAGATAACGAAGGCAGAGAAGCAGAAGCTTTTGCCATAAATTATGGTCTAACGCAGCTTGTCGATGAACCTACCCGTATCTCAGAAAGGGGCGAATTTGCAGCACTTTTAGACTTGTTCCTAACCACAAATCCTGACTCGTACACAATTCAAGTAGATGCTCCACTTGGTTCGTCCGATCATAAACTTATAATAACAAAGTGCGAAATGCTCATCCCACCAAGCCAACAACCACTTCCTCGTAAAATGTGGCACTATAAATCGGCAAAATGGAATGACCTAAAACAGTTTTACCTGGATTTTCCATGGCAAGAGGTTTGCTTTAAAACAGCTGATCCCACTATTTGCTGTAATGAAATAACAAAAGTAATCTTATCTGGAATGGATGCATATATCCCACATACAACTAAACGTAGAGCTAATGCAAAACCTTGGTTCAACA
The DNA here is from genome assembly GCA_917834065.1 of Ceutorhynchus assimilis. Classification (NCBI taxonomy): domain Eukaryota; kingdom Metazoa; phylum Arthropoda; class Insecta; order Coleoptera; family Curculionidae; genus Ceutorhynchus; species Ceutorhynchus assimilis. The sequence continues at coordinate 24,310,531 of OU892278.1, forward strand.
GCCAGTGTCAAACGGCTGTACAGACAAAACACAGAGCATATAACCTTTGGAAACGACAACAAACAGCTCAAAACCACACAGAATTTATAGAAGCCAGAAATAGTTGCAAAATTACTATTGACTCCGCTAAAGAAACATACAATCAAAGAATAAAAAAACAGGTTGCTGAATTGTCCAAGTAGTTCTAGGTCCTTTTGGTCTCTTGCAAAAGCTATTGGATCTAACTTCGCCAAGTCATCCATACCACCACTTACAGATAGAAATAATCACTTAGCCACAACATCAGATGAAAAAGCCAATATGCTGGCCCAAATGTTTTCCTCCAACTCCAACCTAACAGTGCCAAACGGAAAAACTCCACCGTTCATTGAAAGGGTTTCCCATAGTATGCCAGAGGTACCCTTTTGTCACAGAGAAATACGAAAATCCCTTAAAAAGCTAGATACAAACAAAGCAATGGGTCCGGATGGCATTCCCGCAATAGTACTCAAAAATTGCGCCAACGAACTCACCCCAACTTTCGCAAAATTATTCAATTTGTCTTACAGGCAAGGAGTATATCCATTGTTTGGACATTCAAATCTATTTGAACATTCAAATCAAATTTCTTATATCAGACTGTTATATTGAACAAAAGTGTAGCAACATTCTTAAACATGGCAACGCCGTAATAAACCTAGCAACTCAAAAGGATCTGGCAACGCGCAAGAACAGCTGCAGGAAGAACGGCAAGCGACCAATAGCATGGCTCAGCGCGACCAATAGGATCGCTCGGCGCGACCAATAAGAAGAGACGGATTCGAGAGCATGTCACGACATCACGTTGTTATTGTTTGACTAATAATCAATTAAAAATTCGTTTTGTACCGCAATAAATGGTTAATCAATTAAAGTATTAATTCTCGTTAATGTGTTTGGGTTCCCTTTGACCTATAATAAAGGGTGGTCCTTCGAAAGTCCTCAACAGAGGATCATCCATCATCATGGAAGTCTGCCGCAGTACAACCCATTCCAAAGAAAGGAAATAAGACAGATCCGTTAAACTATAAACCAATTGCTCTACTTCCGGTGATATCAAAAGTAATGGAAAGAGTTGTGAACAATCACCTAACCAAGTACTTGGAAAAGTACAAAATTATCAACGATAAGCAATACGGATTTCGAAAATATAGGTCAACTGGCGATTTACTTACATACGTCACTCACTTATGGCAAAAAGCGATTGAGTTGCGGGGTGAAACAAGAACAATTGCCTTAGATATATCTAAAGCATTCGACAAAGTTTGGCATGAAAATCTGCTCAACAAGCTCAAAGCAATGGGATTATCGCCGAAACTTTGCACTTGGTTTGAAATTTACCTAAAGGACAGATCCATTTATGTTGCACTGGATGGCCAGAACTCCAACTCTTACCAAATAAATGCTGGTGTGCCACAGGGAGCAATCCTTTCGCCAACTCTTTTTCTGATTTACATAAATGACCTCATAGATAAAACAGTAAATCCACTTTATTGCTTTGCAGACGATGGCAATGTAGTCTCCTCACTCATACCACCCACAGGTCTTTCCGCACGTGAATTCCATCATCTTAGACTAACTCAAATATCGCAGATAAATAACGACCTGGAGATAATAGAGGACTGGGGTAACAAAAACCTTGTACAGTTCAACGCGCAGAAAACCCAAGCAGCTCTGTTTTCAAAAAAGACCAGCACCGGTGAGCCAAACATCATGCTATCTGGAAGTGCTGTCACATTACAGTCGGTTGAACATCTTGGGGGTTACTGCAGAGACCAACATGTCTTGGCACAGTCACGTGGCAGATATTGCTAAAAGGGCGTCCCAAAAGCTGGGGGTGCTATTTCGTACAAGACATCTGTACACACCAAGCCAATTGCTGACACTCTACAAAGCCCAGATTCGACCAACTATGGAGTACTGCTCACATATATGGAGTGCAGCACCCAAACATACCTTAATGCTTTATAACACCATGCAAAAACGAGCTATCAAGCTGATCAATGACCCCGCACTTACTCGTAACTTGGATGGTCTCGAACATCGCAGATCTGTGGGCGATTTATCTCTCTTCAACAGGTACTGTTACGGGAAATGCTCTGAAGAGTTGGCACGTATGATTCCACCGAGAGTAGCGCCTACCAGGCGAACCCGTCAAACAGACGGTAACCATGAATTTACTGTCAAACTAGAGGCACCAAGAACCTCATTATATCAGAATTCATATTTCTGGAGAACAGCATCGCTGTGGAATAAACTCCCTGCGACGGTTTTCCCTGCAGGTTACAACCTGAACCGTTTCAAGACCAACATACACCGACATTTCCGCGCACTTGCCGCTTCTCGAGCGTGATAGGATATTTCCTTGCGAGTGCGCATATCCGTAAAAAAAAGAAAAAAAAAAAACTGAATCGGTTTACTATTGCTCAGCCCCAGGTTGATCTATTCAAACAAAAAGCGAGAATGATAGGTTGCAATTAATCATATAAGATAGAACAGGTAGATAACCTTGCTCCAAGTGAGTTTGCGGTCCAAGGTGACCCTTAAGCATTGCACGTCATTGGAAAATGTTAACTGTGTTCCGTTAAGGGTGGGTGAATGCAGTTCCATCTTTATTCTTCTCGTAAACGGAACTAAAATGGTTTTGTAGGTCACCTTCGCTCCAGTCTCTATGATGCAGGACAGTTTGCATTCAATTTGTGATTAAGCCTTCGTGCTTACCCTGTTTTGGAGCGACTTTTTAGCCTGGATTCCGTCCATCTTAAAACTGGGATTACTATGTTCCATTTCTGTAGCGCCCTTGTGATGAACGGATGTGAGGTGTTGACATCTATCCCTTATAAGCTCTCTATATTATATTTCTCGAGATCTTGTCGCTTTTCCATTTTCCAAGAAACTACAGTGTTTTTTAACTTCTCCGTTTATCACTCTTATTGGTGCTTTTGCGGGTTTTCAAGTTCGATCGCTCTGCCAATTGCGAAATACTTTTTTCATTGCTGGTGTGTTATATAATGTGATATTGATAACTACTTTTTTTCTACTGACGTTTCATAATAGCAACTTTTCGATTGTCATTTTAGTTTTAAAACGACATTTTTTTTAGCACTCAGTGCGTGAAAGTGATTTTTAAGCACTAGTGCCTAAAAGTGTCATTTATTGATCAGAAATTTGAATTTATGTATTTATTATGGAATTATTAAAAATGCAATGCGCTCTATCACTAAAATTTAAATACGTAACTTAATTATAAAATCCTGAAGGAGGAACTATTTCAGGCATATATCCCAAAAAAAATGATCTACAACTTCAAATAAGTTTTTTACAGGCACTTCAAAACTTGCCAAATTCAAAATTATTAAAACGCGCCAAGTGATGACGCCATTCGAATAATTTCCATTTGATCCACGTCTGGGACCGGCTCGGCTGCGTTACCATCTATAGTAAAAGCCTCGAATGCGCTGTTTACGGTTGTGATTAAATGTAGTGCGACGTAAAAAAATAAATATAACTAGTAGATTATACCACGAGTCAATAATGATAGCTATTAATATTCCCGAGGAATATTTACGAACTGAGCCGCGTCAGCGGCAAGGGAGTAACATTCCCAGGGAATAATAGCCATTATTGCGGGTATTATACATTACTTTATTTACGACAAATTAATTTGTTTGAGATTTTCAATGCACAAATTTCATCCATCGATCCATCTCAATACAAATCCACAATTACTACACGTTTGACGCTGACAATTTTGTTTTGAGAAATAATGACCATTAGTCCCTCTACTCGTTAATATTCCCTGGAGGAATAACATATGCCATTTTACTGTCAAAATCATAAGTATAATACTTACATTATACATTAGTCGTGAATAAAATAGATTTAAATTGTGTTTAAGCATAATTTAAAAAAAAATAAAAATGTTTTAAAATCTTGAATCAACTAATTATTTCAACTACCTATTTTTCATGGTATTTTGCCAACATTTTAGAATTAAATCTATTACAAATTTTCAATGTTGACATTTATTATAAAATGCCAGTAGAAAAAATCTTGTATACAACACGTTACAAAAGGACGCCTTTTATCAAAGAATACGCTCATTTCCTAACTTATTGTATAAATAGCTATACTGATTAATTTTTAATTTCCGGAATCGTCGCGAATTGATTTTTCCAAATCCGTATCGGTATTTTAAATTTATTCCAGTAAGTGCGCTACGGCATGACCTTTTCGTTCTAGCAGTTCCAAAGATAAATAAATAAAATAAAAAATAGATGATGTATTGAAAAAAATTGAATTGCTATTGCTGATGGTGGTACCGTCGAACTTCGAACTCATTACCGCCAGATTGTAGAAGAAAGAAAAGTGTGGCGTAGATAAATTCTATAATTCATTTTTTAATATAATATATTATTTGAAAATATTATTTTCAAATAAGTGGACAAAATTGAAAAATAATTTTCTAGAATTTCTGTTTTATCTGGATAGCTGCAGAACTATTTGGATTTTCTTAAATGTCAAGGTGGCATTTCATTGAACACTAAAATGCGCCGCTTCACCACAATTTAACTTTTAATCTCTTGAGGTTTTCCAGATCCCGATGATACGTCTCGAATTTGTACAATACATGCACCATTTAACATACTTTCCTTTGCTCGGCAAAGAAAGTCCTCCAAAGTGGAGCTCCCAAAACGAGAATATTCAAAGTTTTTTTATGCTTCCTACAGGTCTTTTTATAAATATCTCATAAATAAAACCTTAAACCCGTGTCATGCCTACCTACTTCAGAAATTTATGTTTTATTTTACTGCCGTAATACGTTTCCGAAACGATTTTATACCACCGAACAAGAAAATTAACCATTCTTACACACACTTGTTTTAAGGGCTTTGTCATAAAGGGTGTATTTATATTTTTCGAGTTTATGATGCTGCGCGCGGAGCTCAAATGGCGCCTACACTTTACGACTTTCTAAACAAATACAAGAAGCCGTTGTAAAACACACAAGGAGCTGCTGCTGCTATATTTGTTTGTATAGTGTATTTTATGTGATTTTCATAAATACATACTTATATATACTTATAAGGGGTGTTTACGCTATTGTCGGCCCCAAGGCTGCATTAGGAAAGATATAGGGAAGATCAAAGGTTTTGCGGAAAGTATGCCTATAAACAGGGATTTCTGCTCGATTTAAGCGATATCTTTGTGCAATCAATAAGAATTTGTAAAAGGCAGTGAAAGAAATTTTGTTCGAATCTCCTAGTATTTGTATTTTGAATTGTCCATAGATAAAAAATCAGAAAGTTTGTTTTCAAACTCCGTATTAAAAAAAATGCAGTGCTAAAAGGCTTTTCCACACTTATCTGAGCAGCTTTAATCACATATAAACAGTAAGGCCCGGTTTGTTAATCTTCAAATAAATTTGCTCGTTACTATCTGACAGATAAATTCACCGTTCTAATTCTATTGGTCGGCAGATAACTTGCCGACGTTGCCGACAAATGTGATGACAGATTACGTTTTTATCTATTAGATTGCATACCTGACAGTTTAGCAACGAGTGAATAAACCAGCCCTGAGTCGCATTATCTCTTCAATTACCTACTTAAGGTGGCAACAGTACCCCGCTGGTTCTTTAATTGCCTATCTTTTCAAAAAGGTCTTGCTATGCAGCACAAGTAGCTACAGTCCAACTTTTAAAATCTGATACTCCAAAGGAATGTGAGTTGGTGGCTCCCCACATCGCACGAATCTATTTTTGCTGCATTCTTCCTCCCCTCGCTCCTTATACGGAAAGTGTCAAATCAAAAACGCTAAACTATAACTACCCTACATCTGAAAATAGTCACAGTGCACTTAGCTGTCAAGTGCGTATTGCTAGAAAATCTTAAACTCAAAATGAAGGATGTAGGTAGGTACGGCTACTCAAATTAATGTTATGTGTTTGATGAATTTCTACACTCAAATAACAATCTGGTTGTGATTATTATCGGTAATTTTCATTGCACTCGTTATATTACTCTTGATAATTTATTTTCTAATTTTTAAATAACAATGAAATTAATGCCTGGGTTTTATAATCCCCCGGCATTTTTTATCATTTTTATTTATTTATTTATTTTCCCAACGTGCCATTCAGGCAAACCCCTGGGAACATGTGTCACGTCGTAAATAGCTAAGCGCCGCGCTGTCCCGAAATAACTTACGCCAGAGCCAGAGAACGGTTTCGATTTCGGGATCACATAAAATATTAAAAAATAATTGCAAATTTGATAAACGCGAAGCCTCCCGGCAAAAACATTAATTTTTTTCGGTGGTTGAAGCCAAATGCGAAATTGTGGGCATCAAGATTTTATCGTTGTTTCCATCATTTTGAATTTTTCATTCGGTCAATTCTGGATCTCTTCGTGGGTTTGGTTCAGGTCAAGGGCGAACTATTCACCTTTTTATTTAAAAATGAGCTGAATGATACAATTCATATGATGAAAAATGAAAAATTAGGCTGAGGGCCTCTAAGCTAGTGGAAAAAGAAACGCTGACATACTAGGAAAAATGGTGGGTCTTATTGTGGGGTTAGTAGGTCTCTGGGGAGAGGGAATATATCTTGGGGTCTGGAGTGAGATTGAGTTTCACGTACGAGGAGGTTCAAACTGGCATCCGCTTTTTGGTAGTAATTGGTCAAGAGCTTGGCGACAAATTGCTCTATTGGCGCGTCCATGATGAACTTTAGAACTTTATTTTGAAATCCGAATTTTGCACCTATGATTCGCCGCACTGGTGACCCAGGTCGCCGCCCCATAGGTGATTATTGATATGATCGTCGATTTGTATAAAATGATTTTGTTACTGATTAAAAAAAGGCTATTTTTCTTTGAAGATTAGTTATAGAAAAGCAATTTGTGACTGCTTTGACGATGGCGGTATCATCCGCGAAAAGGAAGAACTAAGTATGGATACTCTTCGGAATGTCGCTGGTGAAAATGTTAAATGGGCGAGTGTGGGAGTCTTGGGAAACTATTATGTTATTGGATTGAAACACGTAGGTATAATTTATAACTTTCAAATAAGTTTAAATAAAGGAAATCGCAATTCTAGAGATCATACATAAAATCTGTTTTTTAGCAATCATTAACCTCACTAATGTCAATCGTCTAAAATCAGCTGCATCTAGAATCAGCTGTTCTCAAACAACTAAGTTATTATGGTGTAAATCAGTGACTACCAACAGATCGTAAATTAAAAAAATAGAAAAACAAATACAACTTTCTTAATTATATGACATCTTTCCCTTTTAAAAATAAAGTTAAAGATGTGTCTCTAATAAGTGACATAATCAATAAATTTTGCTGGTTTTTTAATGGTTCTACCCCTACTGCTTTTACATGGAGATGTCATGTTAGTTAGCTTAACCGCTGGAATATTTTGCTTTGTTTCAGAACTATGTTTCTGATCGACACTGATTTCTGAAGTGTCTAAATCAAGAAAATGTTTCTCAATATGTGAATCGTTTTGAGAATGTTTTGAATGAACAGTATTTCTACGTACTATTTGGCCATTTTCCTTTTCTACCAGATATGACCTAGGTGCATTCTCAACCTTACTTATGATTCTGGCAGGACTCCATGCTTTCCCCTCTTGAAGTAACATTCTCATCATTTTGGAAGTCGTTTCTTGGCATTGTTGACCTATCGTATTAATTTTTGTATATTTTCTTTTATTTTCCAGCTTCACTTTTTACTCTCAAAATCAACTTTTTCTGGAATCATAAGTTTTGTCGTAATTGGTAAGTTCGTCTTTAATCTTCTGCACTGCACTAGCTGAGCTGGAGATTTGCCAATGCCTGATACAGGTGTATTTCTGTATTCAAGTAGTGCTACTTGCAAATCCTCACATTTCCTTAAAATATTCTTTGATGTTTGCACTGCTTTCTCAGCACATCCATTTGAGCGTGGATATCTCGAACTAGAAGTGCTGAATTTGAAGTTCCGTGCTTTGGCAAACTCTCTACACTTTTGTGCACTATATGGCATGTTGTCCGAGACTACTTCCGCTGAAATTCCAATTCTAGAAAATATGGTCTTCAAACAATATATCACAGTATCCGCAGTTTTGTCCTCAACTGGGATTATTTCCAACCACTTCACTATAAATAATAATCTAGTAATACAAGGTAAGATTTCCCATTAAAGTCCATAAAATCACTGGCTACAATTTCAAAAGGCAAATTTGGGAAATCACGCAAAATCATTGGTTGTTTTTTGTAACTGTCAGAAAACTGTTCACAAGTCGTACTTCAAAAGCTTCACTTTAATTCTTTGCAACCTTGGTGAGTGCACTTCTGCAATGCCTTTGTACTGAAGCTTCCAATGGACGATGATCTGAGTCAACTTTAATATGACGACCATAAACGTAGTGATGAAATTTTTGGCAAGCCCATAAAACAGCAAGATATTCCTTTCCAATTTGACTAAATTTGGCTTCAGAAACGATCTCGATGCAAAGCAACAGGTTTATGATTTTGTAACAAGCACCACCCGAAACCAAATTGACTCGCATCAGTTTGAATAACTATTTCAAGATTTTCATCAAAATTAGCCAGAACTGGCTGGGAACTTACCGCATCTTTAATTTTAATAAATGCATCACTTTGCTGTTTAGACCAGGAAAAAACCACATCATTTTTTGAAAGTTGTCTCAATGAGGCTGATATTTCTGACAAGTTAGGAATGTAGCTACGCAAATAATTGATCATGTCCAGAACACTCTGAAGCTCTTTTTTGTTACTTGGCTCCTTCAAATTTTCAATAGCCGCAATTTTTTCTTTGACAGCTCTCATTCCTTCCAAGCCAAAAATATTCCCACAATATTTTACCTTACTGACCCTATATTGAATTTTAATTTCATTGAATTTTACAGCTATTTGCTTAGCTCTATCAAGAACTTAACTTAATATCATGTTGATCCAGTGAGTCTCCAAATACTAACAAATTTAATCATCAAAATAAATCAAACATCCATGCAAATCACCAAAATTCTCTTGATTCAATTTTTGGAAGAACTCTGGAGCACAATTTAAACTCATTGGTAATCTATTAAATTTAAAAGCACCGAAAATTGAACCAAAAGCACATACAGTATCCGCCAATACAAATTATATCATTTATTAATTTGTACAAAAAAGCTTCATAACGATTCTGCAAATCATTGAAAATATTTAATAAGAGTGGTTGCTGAAATTTTTCTGACACTTGTTTCAAACTTGAGCCTTTATTCCTTCCAAATTCGTATGACCAGAAATAGTGCTCTACTAAAAAAACTATTTCTTAATTTAAAAGGTACATAATGACGAAGATTTTAAACTTAACTTAATGTCAACCTCATAACAGTCATAACTGATGTCAAGTAAGCGAAATATGATAAATGCAACTTGCGTGCGCAATTACTCAGAGCTCTAGATTTTGGTACTGTTTATTTTGGCGGATACCGTACATTACTTGTTTCTTCATCAAGCTCTACTGGCCTCTGAGATTTGCTCGCATTTCATCCAGAGTCGGAACAAGAAAAGTCTCTAAAATTTATCATGCTTCTCTACTATTACCAGGTTACTAAACCACTCAGTAGGCCCCTAGCATGGAGAAATAACTCCTTTTTCAACCAATGCGTCTAATGCTTCTTTCAGTCTGCTTTGAACTGCCAAAGGTACTCTGCGGAGTGATCTCGCAACTGGCAAAGCATCCTTTTTAAGTTTCAGTACATATTTTTTCTGAAATTTTCCTTGACCGGTAAAAATATCAGAATTATTTTTGATAAAATCCTCTTTTGAGTCACAAATCACAGCATTTATTGTTGGTAGAATTTTTAAATCTTTTCAAGATTCAAAACTCAAAATTGGTGGCATTTTTGTACCCTCTACTACCAAAAATTTAAGATTTTTAACATTATTTTTGTAACTTCAATCCACATTAATGATACTCAATGGAACAATCTTAAAACCTCCATAAGCTTCTAATACTACTTTTGTTTTTTGTAATTTTACATTTTTCAACTTATCTGCTAAAATCTTGGGTAAAATTATTAACATGAGGTCCAGTATCCACTTTAAAGTTAATATTTTCACCTCCTACCTTGATATTTTCCATCCATTTTTTACCATTTTTTATCTCATTCACACTTATTGACGATACCACATAATCCACAGCCTCACCATCCGACTCACCATCATCAGCTTCTTGAACCTCTCTTATTTGTCTCTATTTCATGCTACCTGATGCAGTTGACAAATTACGACACATAACATCAAAGTAACCATAGCGAGTACGTCTACAACGCTTACCATAAGCACGGCATTGTCTATAAACATGTCTCGTACCAACCTCATCAAAAGTAACTGGGACACAAAAAATGTATTATAATCTCCTGGATTAATTCTACTGTCATTCATTTCGATTCATTTAATGCATAGTTTGACAAATATCTAATATATAAAATTCTCATGTCACAGTTTTAGTTACCTTCGTCCTCCGAAACGGCTTTACCGATTTTTATGAAATTTTATATGTATATTCGGTAGGTCTGAGAATAGGTTTTAAGCTAATTTTTATACCCCTAAGTGATAAGGGTGGTCCACCCCAAATTTTTTAAATTTTTTCTTGCTTCTCACCACTACATAACTCAATTTATTTTTGTTTATTCCATTCAACCGACGTAACAGTATTTCTTATAGCATTTTCGGCTTTACTGCTCCCAGAGCATTCTCTATTTGGGCGGTGACGTCACAGATCTCTGCGGAAGTGCTCCAAGAGCGATTATGATCCAAGCGAGGCACCCTATTTGAAATCAATAGCCAAATGATGTAAAATTTTAATTTTAGGTGATTTCTGATCCAGAGAGTAAACATTAGTTTTCTTCAACCAATGCCAAATTCACCATTGAAAAAAACTGAATTTAATTCATCTACTAGATACGTCAACACAACATTTAATAGGTATTTAATAATTCATAGGCGGTACGAAGTTCGCCGGTTCAGCTAGTTTGACAATAAAATTCATATAATAGAACAAGAGCTAATGTGATGCTGTCCCAGTTACTTTTGGTGACGATGGTACCAAAGCTTTTACAATGAAACTTTTCTTGCTTTTGATTATCACGAGGATTATCATTTCTGCTCTGATTAGGTACATTACTATATTCAATTTTTCTCTGGTACTGACCTTTGGATTTAATGACTTCAACTTTGCTCGTTAACTTATCCTCAACATTCTTCAATTGCTTTTTTGACAGCTCATTAGATCGGCATATTTTTAAAGCATCTTCCAATGTCAGATTTTTTGGTATGAACATTTTTTCTCTGAATTCCTTACTATTTATTCCCATTACTATTCTATCTCTTAGGGCTTTATCTATTTCTCCACCAAATTCACAAGTTTGTGATAGTTTCCTGATGTCCGTGTAAAAATGATCGAAAGACTCACCTTCCTCTTGATTTCTTGTATAAAAAAACGAACCTTTCGAACATTTCATTTTTCTCCGGGATGCAAAATAGCTCAAGCGCATTTAAAACGGTTTGGTAATTACCCTTTTGATCATTCGTCAGCTTCAAGGTATTTATGACTTCTACCCCTTCATCTCCTATCACATCCATCGATATAGCTACCTTGGTTTTTTCTGGTTTTGAGTCTTTCTCCGATGCCAGTAAATAAAATTCCAAATTTTGCTTGAATTTTCGAAAATTCTCAGCAACATTGTCATGAAAGCTCATTGGATTTGGTAGTCGAGCATCCATTTTTGCTACTTTTAGGCAACGTTCTTTCGATTTTAGGCACTTTTAGGCCTATTTTTACTTGAAATACTAACCCACTCTTTCAAGGGTCAATAACCTCTAGATTGTTTTCTAGATTTTTCGCACAAGAGCCTTTTAATTTTAATTTCCACTCCACTGCGCCATGTTATGTTATTGCATTGAAACACGTAGGTATAATTTATAACTTTCAAATAAGTTTGAATAGAGGAAATCACAATTCTAGAGGTCATACATGAAATCTGTTTTTCAGCCAGCACTTAACCTGACTAATGTCAATCTTCTAAAATCAGCTGCATCTAGAATCAGCTGTTGTGACTCAAATGACTCAAACAACTAAGTTATTATGGTGTAAATCAGTGATTACAAACAGATCCTAAATTATAAAAATAGAACAAAGGCCATGCGTGTGGTCTGGTTCAGTGATCCCAATCCAGAAATTAATCCCAGTTCCCAGTTGTTCATAGGGAATAAAATTATTGATTTCAACATGCTCCTTCAAACGTCCCAGAATGACATTTTCAACCACCTCACCAATGTTTGAAAGGAGGCAAATGGGTTTCTAGGAAGAGATGTGTTTTGGGTTTACACTTCTCTTCCTAATTAAAATGATTTTAGCCTCCTTCCACGCAAGGGGAAAGTGGCCGAGCAAGAAAGTAGCATTAGCTATGTGACAAAAAATTGCTTGATGATGATGTTTTCTGGGACGTTTTTAGGGCTTTTTTGATGTTTAATTCTGCAAGGATACGTCCCACCTCGGCGACGGTGACAAGGTGATGGTCAGGGATATAAGGTGTGCCTTCGTAGATGTTTTATGTTGAGTTAGCTGTTTTTTTTTTTTGCAGTCCTAGTATCAACTCGTGCTTCCTTAGCTGAATTTTGATGAAAGTTCCTTCTATGATATTAGAAGGATCTGAATTTGGCAATTCATGAGCTGGAATTCGCTTTGCTACTAGGATTAATGGGGGGACATTGATCCACTGTCTCCCTGTCATTGCGAAAGACTTTGAAGTTGGAAATGTGAATCAATTTTCTGGTCTAAGCAAGGCTTCCTGGACCAGGAGAACATCAACTTTGAAGTTTTCCGCAAATCTTAAGAGCTTGAACTTTTTATGCAATATCTAATTGATATTGATGGTCGCAATTTTAAATGACAGGGTTTCAATATCCCATCAAATTCTTTGATTGCTCTGCTGTTGGACTTTGACGACATCATCTGGGGAAGAAGCTAGACAAACTGGTGCTGCATGTTAAGCATGAACTGTTGAATATTATCCTGCATGGACTTTAACATGGCGGCGAGTGGGTTCAGGTTCCCTTTGTTGAACGCCTGGTTATTTTGACTGTCCCACTGTAAGGTGCTGCCCGACGGAATAGATTGGGCCCTTAGCCTTAATGAGCTTCGCCTTTATGGCCGTTGGAAGCTTTGCGCAACCTGAGAATAGGAAGCAAGGTATTCCTCTCCGTAGTTTGCGCAAGTTGGTTTTTCAGGTCTTTTCATCGGGCAGTCTCCCGTCAATTGGTTTTCTGCGCACAAGACGCATTGGGGTAGAGCAGTGCATTTTAATGATGAGTACTTAAATAGCTGGTATCTGTGGCTTTCCGTGGAACTGTCCCTCGATTTTGCGATTTCAGCTTGTCTGCCATACGTTCAATGTTATTGTTAAGGATCATTTTTTTGTATTTTTGGCAAAACAACAAGGACCAGTGCCATGGGGTTGCCGCTTTTATGAGAGAAACGCCTGATTGATAGTGAACTGGGGACTGAAGCCCTGTTTCACCAAGTCGACCTTCACTTTTTCTGCTAGCCAGAGTCCTGGAACTCTATGTATTACTACGTGGGTTATTTTCCTCTCCTCTGGATAGGCAAAGGAGTTAATTTCTGATATTTGGTCGGTTCGGAAGGCTGGATTTTGATGCCTTCTAAAACGTTTTTTAGCAAGGAAGTTTCTATAATGTGAGATTTTAAATAGGAGGCGACGGTCGTATTTAGCCTTGTCTCTGAGAACACGAGGGTGCACGGTTTCTATTGGTAGGAGAGTTGGTAGAGGTATCTGAGGTGTTATTGGGAGGTTTGGTGGGATCGATAGGGGGTTACATGTTGGTGCTGTCGATTGGTTGGTAACTAAGTGGTGCCAACTGAAATATTTTGCAAAAAAATAATAAAAATACAACTAACAGCGATCATAAAAAATTATAAATAAAATTCAAAATCGAGAAAATAGCATAAAACTCATGTTGCCCATTCCTTCGTCGCTCGTGGCCAAATTTCGAATTCGTGTGGGAATATGTGGCCTTCTGCAACTTGTATTCTAATACAGGGTGTATCAGGTATGAGTACAAATATTTTTATTTGCAATCATATATGTAATCTTGACATTACTGGTTTTTTTAAAAATTTGGAAATGTCACTTTACCTGTGTCACTTCCCTCTTCGATTTCCCTCACCGATTTCCCTATTCGACTTCCCTCACCGATTTCCCTCACTGTAATTTATTTACCTTTGCTGACAACAATGAGAACATGTCAGGTAAAAACGTCAAAACAGTGAATGACACATTTTGGCATGTTTGTTTTATTTTTTAATATTTAAAAAATTAAATGACTAATCATAATTAATGGTGTGCTTGCAAATAAAATAGGATACAAACCTCGGAGGAAAGTTTTCATTTCTGTCTCGAGATTAATAGTCAATCTCGACGCTTCGCGTCTCGATTGACTATATAAATCTCTCGACAGTAATGAAACACTTCCCTACTCGGTATGTAATATACTATTACATGAGACAATATGGCCCATTTCAAGCTGGAACTGTCCTATTAACCATGGGTCCATAGAAAAGTGATTTATATTCTGATATAGAACGCTCACTTCTGTTGTAGTCGCCAAGTGACATTTACGACGGTGCTGCCATAGCGGTGTAGTCATTGAACTAATATTTGGCGGGCCGTTTGAATCTCGGTTTTAAATTAATGGTTTGACAATTCAATTACCTATTTCAAAATAAGGCAGTGCTTCAAAACTAAAATTTTATACATTTTATTTTCATATATTTATGTGAGAATCACTTAATAAATAAAATAATCTATAATCTATTCATAGATTATCTGGCGTATCTGACTCATGAACTGTTTGAAACACTTTCCAATCTGCTTTTTGAAAATGTCCATTTTTCCAGTTAAAAGGCTGTCATATTTGATCAAGTTATTTATAATTCCCTCGAGCATGTATGGAGCATCATAAAGTGACACGATTTCTAGGTTGTTTATCTCCAACAAAACCAAAATTTCTGTTTCTGTGTTGTTTTTGATGTAAATTTCCCTGATCTGTGGCTGCAATTCGCTTTTGACCGATTTATTTTTTGCCTCCTGGTCACACACTGTGGCAACAACTCTTAAACTGGCTGCTTATGACGATGCACTTATCACTTCTTTCACAGTCTTGGAATTCAAAACAATCAACGACGATGCACTCAACAAATTAATTCAGATGACAAGATAATGACATTTGCATTATGATGTTAAATGGACACCTGCATTTTTATGACTGGTTTTTATATACACGATTCTATGTCGGTCATTGTCATTTCTATTCACTAAACAAAGATAGCTAACTCATCGGTGAAGTCAGAGATTAGAATAAAAACGAGGGAGACGTTAAGAAACGGCGATATGGGCGCACAGCGGTGTAGTCACGCACTAAAACAAAAAGTGGAAGGGATGAATCCAGTGAATGTTCTATTTAAGAATTTATAAATCACTATTCTATGCATGGGTCAATTGTTAGTATTTTCGGAGTCATCGCAGAATTTAAATTCAGAAAAATGTTAACAACGTGACAACATCGTACAGGTATTATCTCTGACAGGATATAAATGTGAATAAAGCTGGTTAATTTAAAGGTTTTTTTTTTTTTTTTGCAAGGAGTTTATTTATTTCCATTTGTTTACGTTTTGATTTGTTATTGGCTTTCAAATAATGTAAATAATAACTTTTATCACGTTTCTAGTAAAAATAAAAAATGTGCCATTTTATTAGGTTGTGAATTGCACTCAATGACATCTTTACACAAAACATTCAAGAGAAAAATTAAATAATACTTACTCAGCTACTTGTCAAATCCTCATTATTAAAATATTAATTTTTGTTCAAAGATTCTCAAAACACTCAAATCAACACGCAGATTTTGCACACTCACACTGCCCGTATCACGTAATCTCTGTAAAACGGGCACAATGTTCTTTCATCAGGGACATCAGGTGGGTGCTCTTGGGGAAATCTTTCCCTGTAAATTCTGGCGGCTAAATGGGCATTTTCAAACGATTCTGCCTAAACAAACAAGTACCTATCTGCATATTCGACGTTTGTAAACATTTTATTTTTAAAAAAGTGTGTTTCCAATGCTTCAACTAACTGACATAAGACAAATCAAACGTGTGTGTTGTGCTATGTTGCCAGATGTTTACATACGGATTTACAAGTGAAATTTTCATGTTGTTTTTTTAATTTTTTATTATTGTTGCTGACTAAAAATGCATAATTACTTAAAAATTGAATGAAATAATTTTTTCATATCTGATAAGAATTAAAATATTCTTTATCTCTCAAATATCCCTCAAAAAAATGTCAAAACTTCAAAGGCCTTTTTCTTAAAAATGGTTGAGTTTGGACCCCATCTTGTATAAACTTTTTTTAGTCAAAATGGGTTATATTTTCACGTGTTAAAATTTTTGTAGTCAAACCTGATATACCCTGTATACTATCAATTATTTCGTGCTGCTCAATTTTTAGACAGAAGGAGGCAGTTGAAATTTTCGTTCGGGAGGAAATGTCACTTCCACTAACCTATTTGAATCGTTTTGAAGTTCTATGTCTCGTTTCTTGAACTGTTCCTTCCCCATAGCCATATCTAAACAGCTTTGAATGCTCCAAGTCTGGTGTTTGCTTCTTTCATTTTTTCTTCAGTGGATCTAGATCGGAGTCTGGAGATAGAGTTGTTTTCGCTCTGGCTTTGTTTTCTCCTGCGGGCCAGGGTGGCGTTATCTGGCGGTCGAATGAGCTGGTTGGCGGATGCGGTTGAGTTCGATATGAAAGTTGATTTGTTTGAAGTAGGTATTTGATCTATTTTTTATTATTATACAGGGTGATCCAATTTTTTCACATCCAAAATTTAAATGTAACACCCTGAATGATTTTTTTTTGTTTTATATCTTTTCTTCCTGATTCTAGATGTAGGTATATAGTTTGTTGGGTCTGTGTTATTTAGTTATTTACTTTTTGCGTCAATATTAATTTCCCTTGATCAAAATAGGAGGCCAACGCTATTTCTATACAGGATGGTCAATTTATAACAACAGAACCCTGTACATGTTTGATGTGGATAGATCAAAGGAAATCGCTTGAACTCGAATGGGGTATAACCTATATTGAACTTTGATGTTTTTTTTTTCTTGGTAAGCGCAAGGTAAGTAAGTTTTCTATTAGATCTATGATTATCTGATATGCCTACAAGTTGCGTATTCGAATATTTTATCTATGAAAGTTCATACGCGTCGAAATTTCGTAACGGGATGCTTCGAAAACAAATAATCATAATAATTGTACCAAGTGGTCTATGTGATCATTATATGCATGAGCCAATGTTTCGTTATACAAGATACAAGTGTATCATTATTATGCCGTGCATTGCCTTTTCGCCTGCAGTGAACTTGCCACGCGCAAAAAAAATATAAGCATTAATTATCCTTATTCACTGATAAAAATTATATAGTTCACAGTATAGGCACTGTATGTTGTTTTATTCTAGTTATCATTCGACGATATCCTGGCTTTAACGCATTATTAAAAGGAAATATGTATTTCTGCAGGCTTCCTTACCGCCATAATACCATATATAAATATTTAACCGAGGAGTACGGTTCCATTCACTATTGTCGGGATGGTCGCCATTAATCTTAAGCCGTATTTTCAGCGAGCACCGAACAGATACTTATCGCTTTGGAAACAAAAGAAACTAAATTGAATACCCGAGCCTTTATAATCGTGAGCCGCGTTTTCTTTGGCTGCGTCCGCGACCCTTCCTGTTAAAACTTTTTTTTAACTAGGAACGATTTTTTGCGCCTTTGTTCGCGCGGGTGGCATGTTTGTATGTACTCTTCAATAAATGTTGCTAATAAAAGCCACGGGCGAAATTTTGTGGCATTTTACGCTCAACAAATCAGCTGGTAAAAATTAAGAAAATGTATTTAAAATAAAAGTCCCCCCTTCAGAATTAATCTCTACAATTATTCACAATAACTTTACAGTTTTTTTAGCTCCTGTAACACCTGCAGAGGTAGTAAGTATCCTGCGTTGCATGAGTGACAGCAAAGCAAAGGATGTCTTTGGTCTAAGCAACAAAATCTTGAAACAACTCGCGGACGGACTTGCCCTTCCCCTTTCCATAATTATAAACAGATGCTTTGAGGGTGGGAAATTCCCAAGTAAGTTGAAAACCATTAGGTGGGTAGGTACCTATCTTCAAAAAAGGCGATGGAAATGACCCCGGAATCCATAGACCCATTTCTGTGGTTCCAGCTTTGTCAAAACCAAATGAAATCAGCCTAAACAATCGTCTAACCATATTTCAAGAGGAGAGTAAGCTGCTTTCCAGCCACCAGTTTGGTTTTCGTAAGAAAAAATCTACAGCAGATGCAATTAGAGCCCTGATAGAGCATATGAGTCGGTTATGGCCATCTTCTGTAACCTCTCGAAAGCGTTCGATTGCGTGTCACACCAGATACTACTAAACAAGCTGGGCTACTACGGCATTAGAGGCAACACACTGCATATAATTGAGTCATATTTTTCAGACTGCTGCCAGCTGGTGGATCTTGATGGTAAGAGGTCTTCGTTGCTGCCTGTTGTTGCAGGTGTACCACAGGGATCCATACTACGGACATTACTATTTGTTCTATATGTGAATCCATCTATTTTTCCAGAATTGAAAACAATACAGTACGAAGATGATGCATTTCTCCTTGATCACCATTGCAAGCTGGGCAATGCTTCATCCTGCATGTGTATTGTGTTTCCACCATTAGGAAACTCCACACATGGTTCGCTGATAACAACCTCTGTTTGAACCTTGATAAAACCGAAACCATAACCTTCTCCCTAAAAGAAAGAGATTAGCCCAAGACCCTTAAATTCCTGGGGGTCCAGTTCGAGAGTAGACTAACCTGGAAAACCACATTTTTCAACTATATAAGCATCTTTCCTGAGATGAGTATTGACGTAAAGTTGACATGGATTCCACATGTCAAGAACATATGTGCTAAAGTGGCGTCAGGAGTCTATGCACTCAGAACAATGATGGAGAGTGTTTTCAAGCAAGCAGCACGGGCCATCTTTTTTGCTTGTGTCCAGTCAAAAATATCTTATGGAATTCTGGTCTGGGGACATGCGGCAGAAGCGCAAAGAGTGTTTGCACTTCAGAGGAGGGCGATTCGAATATTGTGTCATAGAACTTATCGAGCGGAGTGTAGGAATGACTTTGTGAAATCAAAGGTATTAACGGTGCCGTCCTTATATGACTATCATTGTCTGATTCATGTGAGGTGTAATGTCAATGACTACCAGACCCATGAGAACATACATCAACATCTCGCCAGGAATAGGGATACCCTGTATAAAAACTACTATAGCATACATAAAATAAAAACGGGAATTTCCTTCTATGGCCCCAAATTCTACAATGTGTTACCAACCTCCATTAGAATGCTAAATTTGAATTGTTTCAAAAATAAAATTAAAAATTATTTAATTAAGAAAGTTTTTTTTAGTATAGAGGAATATATCACCAACAATTTTAATGATTTTGAGAATTGTAACTTATTTATGTTCTGTATTATGTCACAATTATTTAGTTGCTAACATTATTTGTATAACTTCCCGAAAATTGTCGCTACTATATCTCTGACTTGTGTAAACTTTGTGAAGTAATGCACCAATAACTGATTAGTATTATTATTTGCATAGACGAGCATATTACAGATAGCGTCTGCAAATCTTGCATATTTATGTGAAGTTGTCAAAATATTCAATTTAAATTGCAAGGAGTACCTACTTATCTAGATCGTATCAGTCCGCCAATTTGCAGATGAGTTCCAGACGCAACCTCTTCTGCTGTGTTACTATAAAAGGAAAGGGAAGACGTGCAATTCCTGTATCTCTGTATCTTGTTATTGCAAAGCTTCTATAATTTAAGGCCTAAACCATATGTCAGAAAGTTATTTCACTATAAGTTCTACTGAATGCTTACTTTTCTGAATCAATTGTGAAAAATATCTAGGACCAGTTAAGCTCCCAAAGTGAAGGGCTTAATCGACTTGAATGGAAGAAGTCCCGAAGAGGACAACATTTTTCCTATCCTGGTGCAGAGGAATTTCAATATCCTGGAGTAACACCTTCAGAAACTATTTAAATCTTGCCCTACTCTGGGCTATGTGCCTAAAATCTGGAGATAGGGTGCGGCGTCATATTCATACCAAAGGCGAAACCACTAGGAAAAAAAAAAAACTCTGGTCGAACCAACAGTCTAATGTCCTTTCTACTCAAATCTATAGAGAAAATAATAGGTCCATATATCAGGAGCTAAGTTCTAAACAGGAAACCGCTTCATCCAAGACAATTCGTTTGCCCGCAAGTCCACTCCCTTGCCTCCTTACTAACAGGCACTTGGTCCAAGAAATCGCTCTAGCAGCTTCCTTCGATAACACCTCTTAGAAATCCATCAAAAAATCTCTTGAGGATAGGAAGGTTGAAGCTCCCATTACAGGATGTATGGAGACGATACTGATACATGGCTCAGTATCGGCGAATATGAACGGTGCCATTGTTACAATACCCACGAATAATGGCTGACGGCAAAGGTTCCTCTTTTCGCCTCTATTGTGGACGCTAGTAGCAGACAGCATCTTGACCACATTAAGCAAAGCCAGATTCACAGTCTCAAGCTGCGCAGATGACGTGGGGGCAATAATAGATAATCCATAAATACCAGCAAATTCACCTCGGGTCTGTTCACAAAAAGGAAGAAGCTGGATCTGAGAGCACTCATTCTAAAGGGACCACACCTTTTTTTTTGGATTACAAACTTATTTGGAACTGCCACCTGAACAAAATAATCACACGAGCCCACACCAAATATATGGACATGCGGCAAACTCGTAGGAAAACATGGGGGCTAAATCCAAAAACAGTATATTGATCTACCAAACGGTAATCAGCCTCATGATCTTTTGAGATTCGTTAGTTTGGTGGACAGAAACTGAGTAAGCTACTGCTCAGAATAAGAGAGGCTATGACAACCTGTCCCACGGCAGCCTTAGAGAGCCTACTGATACCTCCACTTTACCTTTTCTTGGGAAAAGAGGCAAGAACAGATGCCTACTACAGCAGCACTAAAAAATAATATTATTATAATGTTCCTGCCATTTAATCTGATGGTGGTAGATCTCCGGGCTAAGGAGCTTCACTGAACTTAGACATTGCATTTAAAATATTAGTAAAAGCACCGCCAGTCATGGAAATAGGTACCTAAAACTGCCGCAAGCGGATACGTCATTGTAGTACACCAATGGTGAAGCTAAGGAAACCAGTCGGCTTAAGAATAAATGAACCAAACCTGCTTTCCTCAGCAATGTGAAAAACACTAACATTATTTTGAGTCGAGCTGCTTGATATAAGTACATATGTTCAAGAGTGGTTTAAAAAAAGTCTTCACCTATCAAGTGCACCTCGCAGCCAGCTTAGGAGCTCAAAAAGATCATCAAGCAATCAGCTGTAGGGAACGTCATGTGGATACCAGCACCGTAAGGTAAAGGAAGAGATATAGCAGCGATTGCAGTGAAGAAGTAGATGTTCTCGTAAAGGGAGCAGCAACACTATAACAAGTCTAAGAGCCATTCTTTGAACTAATGAAGAACCTAACAGATGGGAAAAGAACCAAATGCTAACTCATTGGAAATTCACTCGGAGTTTTAAACAGCTAAAAAGCTTGCTATCCATCTCTGAACAACTTATCGACATTCTCACTAGGCATTATCTAGCAAAATATCAGCCAAAAACCATAGGCAGAGCACATAATGCCTCCTGTAAATTTTGTGAACAAGTAACAGAACAGCAAAAGATCTGCATTTTTAATGCCATGCTCAGTTTTGTCACAGGCGAATATACTATCACAGAATTGGACAACTGATTCTAGATTTTACGTTACTCTTCGGGAAAAAGATCTAGCAGAATAGTGCGCGGACACTAGTGTGGACATTATAGTGAACACTGGGACAGTTAGTGTAAGCAGGGACAATCTCCAAAAGAGACTTAAGCGATCGTGTAAATTACCCCAGTGACTGTATACCCGATTGTGACCGTGATAGTGAATTTTCAAGTAAGTTATAGAAAATTCTATTTGGAAACCAAAGGAGATATTGAATTTGTGACTTCACCGACGTATTTGATACATCAATCGTCATTCAGAAAAAAAAGAAATTCGAGGAATTTCGGGAAAATTCTAAAACATTCTATTTAGAAATCAAAGGAGATATCAAATTTATGACTTCACCGACGTGTTTGCTATATCAATCAACGTTTAGAAAAGACATCTCGAGAAAATTTTAGAACAAAAAAAATTCGAGGATAAAGCAAGTTATCCAACCAGCGTGATTGGAACTTCAAGCAAAGACCAGGAAAGATATTTGAAGCAAGTTTGAGGAAAAAAAAAAACGCCTAATACGAAACAACAAGCAAAAATGGAAGAACAAAAACTATCACTTTTGATACGGGTGCTGAAGTTCCTATAATTAGAAGAACATTAGTCAACTCTTGGGCAATCCAACCGCTCACTAGAAACCTGTCACTACGAACAGTCACGGGCAATTCAGCACCAATTCAATGAGAAGCTATGGTTGACCTTACTTTTACCACCTTTAGGCACAGAACATTAGTCGCCGATATAGCAGAGAACATCCTTAAATTTGGTAATGAAGTCCTAATTACACAAGAAGAGTCCTGGCCACAAACCCAGTGAGAATTCCTGGAAGCACATAGAAGATTATTTGCGGAAAATTGGAAACAAATCCTGGGTGATGCGTTGGACTAATACATAATTTTATTGGAGATAAACCAGAAAGATTTCTCGTTGGAAAGACTCTATAGTAAGAAAAAATGGAGACATTATGATAAGAATTGCCAATGTTTCTTCTGAAACAGTAAAAATAAAAGAAGGAGATATTATTGAAACTCTCGAACCAGTTAAGCAAATATCGAACTGTGACCCACGAGATAAGTGACATTTTGAAAAATCGAAATTGGATACAGACTGCTTGATGTAGACTTTGGAGAAATCATGGAAACACCTCGATGCAGATAGACTCCAGGAAGCCACAGATTTCATCTTGAAAGAAGTAGACGTATTTGTGATGGATAATCAAACCGGACGGACCAGTTCAATTCAACACAAAATTGATACTGGATTGGCACACCCAATTAAACAACCACCTCGACGAGAAAACCAAATTGATAAAATGCTTCAAGAGGGAATTATTGAAGAGTCAAATAGTTCATGGTCTGTGGTAGTAGTATTGGTTACGAAGAAAGATGGGAGTCTTAGATTTTGTGTGGACTACCGTAAGCTTAACCTTCCATTAGTCGCGCGTGTATCTGAGAGATGCATGCCTATTATTTTTGCAAATAAATCAAAAAGGAAAAACCCCATAATATTATGGCTTGTAGTAGTCCTCAGGTACCCTATACTTATCACTTTCCCAAAATTATATGGTCGTACCTCTATTTGGAAATTTGGAATTTCCAAAAAACTAGGGGTGCGCTCAGCTTTGTGCCTGACTGATACAACGCGACTTTCCTTATTACCAGCGGTGCTCCTCAATTGGAACGGTTTTCTTGGTATTTTTTTCATATAAATATTATGGTACAAGAGGCTGTTCATCTTAAGCCGGGCTCAGACGACTCGTGCACTTGGCGAATACACAATTATTCGCGTACTTGGCAAGTATACTAGCTTTGCGAATTGCGATGGCAAGCAGGGCGCTCACACGACGTGTTCAATTTACAAGTACACGAGCGCGAACATTTGGCTAAACATTGATGCTCGTCGAAAACTAAATGAAATAGTCGCAGTAAAAGCCAATTATTTGTGCATTTCGTTTGAGCGCCTCTACAAGTATAGAAAAGTATGAACTTGGCAAGTGTACGAATAATCGTGATCCCTTTGACTCGGGACATTTTTACCGACAAGAAATGGAAAACCAAGGAGTGACAAATAACTGTACAAGTAACCCACTCACACGACATGGCAAGTATACGCAAGTAACGATTATTCGTCAAGTACACGAGTCGTTTGAGCCCGGCTTTAGGTGAAGATGGAACTCGATGAAACAAAATTCCTCCCAAGCTGACTCGGAAGAGACCACATAATATGGTAAAGCTGCCGGGCGTTGTTGGCCAAACTGCAACGACTGCGAAAACAGAATCTAACTTCTGGAATCTCTTTTTCAGTAAAAAGTGATTGTTGAGTACACGAATTGTGAAACCGAAATTCATCCGATGGTTCAAATTTGTTATCAATGATTTAGTACATGTATCTCTGTGATACAGCGCGTCTAATGATGTTATAAAAACTCGCGCACCTAATGGAGGGTTAATGACGTCGCCAAGAAGAACTGCTTCCCTCTACCAAGGATAGACGATACACTAACAATTCTATCGGGCCCCAATATACAAAGATGACAAAGAGAAAACTGCCTTCAGTAACGGAAACGGGTTATACCAGTTTAACGTTATGCCTTTCGGATTGTGTAATGCTCCAGCTACGTTTGAGCGACTGATGCATCTTGTTCTGCGAGGCCTTACATGGAGAACTTGCATGGTATATTTAGATGATGTCCTGATCATGGGAAATTTGTTTCAAGAACATCTCAATAACCTGAAAGAAGCTTTTGACCGCTTCCGTAATGCCAGCTTAAAACTCAATCCAAAAAAGTGTTTTCTATTTCAAAAGAAAGTGGTATTCTTAGGTCACGTAGTATCTGAAAATGGCATAGAAGTTATGGAAGGAAAGATAGAAGCTGTCAGGGATTGGCCAAAGCCACGCGACAAACATGAACCAAGGAGTTTCTTGGGATTATGTTCTTATTATCGGAGATTTGTGGAAGGATTCGCCAATATAGCTGCTCCGCTTGATCGATTAACGGAAGAAAAATCAACACTCAATTGGACCCAAGAACGCGATTCCGCTTTCAGAAAATTGAAAGGAGCATTATGTCCGAGCCAAGTGTTGTCCTATCCCGATCAGAAAGGCATGTTTATTTTGGACATAGATGCTGACGCTCTGTCTAGATGGTCATGCAAAGAAGACTGAAAGCAGAATCGATACGCATGAAAAAGCACTGGTCCGGCTATGAGAAGAACGCATCTGATCGTTGATGACAAATGGACTACCAAACAAATGAGAGTACACCAAGAAGCAGACCAGGACATCGGGCAATTTCTCCATCTTAAAGAAAATTATGAATGTAGGCCAGAATGGAGGGAAATGTCGAACAAGAGCTTACTTTACAAGGCGTTGTGAGCTTAGTGGAACTCTCTGGCCGTAGAAAATGGTTTACTTCACAAAGAGTTTGGGAAACTGCCTATGGAAATCCACTAAGAGCCAACTGGTTATTCCAAAAGATCGAGTAGAAGATGTATTAAAAGAAATACATGACGGAATTTCCAGGGCACATTTTGGAGTTAACAAGACTTTGGACAAAATTCAGGAACGTTTTCACTGGGTTCACTATCATGAAGACGTTAAAAACTTGTGCCGAAAATGCGACATCTGTGCTACCAGTAAAGACCCTAAACTAAGATCTCGGGGGCCCATGAAACAGTACAACGTCGGTCTCCCCTTTGAACGAATAGCTATAGATGTTGCCGGACCATTCTCTGAGTCAAAGCGTGGTAACAAATAGATCTTGGTTATCATGGATTACTTCAGTAAATGGCCAGAATATTTCGCTATTTCCAATCAAGAAGCCATCACTATTGCCCAGGTTCTAGTGGACGAAGTTTTCAGTTGTCATGGTGTGCCACTAGAGTTGCATTCAAATCAGGGACGAAACTTCGAATCTACCATCTTTAAGAAAATTTGTGAGATCATGGGCATTCGTAAGACAAGGACAACACATTTACATCCACAGTCTGATGGCATGGTAGAACAATTTAATAAGACCATAGAGGAACACCTGACAAAAGTGGTCGCAAGGAACCAGCGAGATTGGGACAAACATTTGCCTCTATTTTTAAGGGATTACAGAGCAGCTGTCCACGAGTCAACATGTGAAAGTCCAGCTAAAATCGTTTTTGGACGGGAACTCAGGTTACCTTGTGATCTGATGTTTGGAATACCTGAAAAAGAACAAAAAGAAATTCAAGATTATTGCGACGAAAAAAGGGCACGACTTCTGGCGATACATGATTTTGCTCAAGAGCATATTCAGGTCGCCAGTAACAGAATGAAGGCCAAATAAGACTTGAAAGCCAATTTAGCCGGATTTCAAAAAGGTGATTTGGTGAGGCTGTATAATCCATTAAGAAAGAAAGAAGTGTCGCCGAAATTGTCTTCAGCATGGGAAAGACCCTACAGAATAATCACGAGGATTATTGATTTGGTTTATCGAGTTCAGCGCAACACCAGGAGTAAGATGAAAGTTGTACATTCGGATAGATTGACGAAATATCATGGGCGCGAAGTTGATCGGGACGATCAACTTTAAGAGGAGGGCAAAGTCACAGAAAGTGGCACTTCCGCCAACTGATTCTAGATTTTACGTTGCTCTTCGGGAAAAAGGTCTATTGCGGTAATTCTGGATTTTGCAAGAATAGATGTGGGTCATATAAAGGCCGGTATTAGTTAGTAGTTTTTAGGTTTAAGATTGTGATATGATATTAGATAGTGATTATTGTTGAGATTTGTAAAGAGTTTAGTTGTTTGAGTTAATTAGTGAAATAATTAGTGTCAGAGTGTATAGTAACGTGGAATAAATTATTGTTGCGTTAATTGGACTTTGATTTTGGAATAAACGAACCCAAGATTTCTGTTACGCACCCCAGAGCCGTGACAATACCTTGAAGGGGCACGACTAACGCTTCAAGAAGGAAGCACCATACAACCCAAGAAGCTTGAGCATTCTACAAATCTTGAACACCAACAAGTAACTAAGTCATGAACAAAATATCTGGAAATATAACAGTGCTGAGCGGCTGTCTCAGTCCAAAACGATTCCAGGTGAAATTTTCAATATACACAATTGCCACGCTCTTGGTTTAAAATGAATTTAAAAATTAAAAAAAAAAAAAAAAATTGTAAAGAAAAGATACCTAAATTGATAAAGAACAAAAGTGCTTTTGGATCAACGCGTGTCTTGAGAGCACGGCAAATTAACCCCAGCTCAGAAAATTTATTGGAGAGTAGGGTGGGTTTATTTATGGGCGCCACTGGCTGACAGACAGGATAGCCAGAATCCCTCAGGATGTTTTCTGAAACGCACCAACCCAATTACACTATAAGAGAAAGCAGTTAATAAAAAAACGTTGTCCAGTATTGTATAAGCTTGCGAAGCCAAATGAAACACTAATTAAATTCAAGAGCTTGTTTTTAATCTTAAAAAAAAAACAGAAGGACAAAATGAATCCTAAAAAAAAATATTATGATCAATTCAGTCAATAATTAATCGATCTACCTAAATGTAGTAATTGATAATCAGTAATTAATAATGAAGTAATTAATAATCAGCAAAATAATCAATAATCAATAGTAAATCATTAAACCAACCAACTCAATGTTGCTCAATTGTTTAACCTCAAATAGTACCACGATTATCAAAATATAAATCAAAGTTGTTAATTACAAAAAAAACCAATCAATTACCTTGTCTTCTTGATTACCAAAAGTACCTAACTTCGTAACTCTAATACCTCGGTGATCACTTTGGTTTACATACCAGGCTATAAATTTATAAACAGTAATTATACTCAAGGTAATCAAAGTAGGGATCTGATTATACAATAATTGGAATGTTTGTAAGTCGCTAACTTGAGCCACACAATCGGTTATTAAACGGATATTTAATAAAATTGAGCATAAAATTTAATTGATAAAATTGACCATAAAATTTACTTGAAAATTTACAACGGGATTACCCAGAAAAGAGTTTTGGTAAATATAAAAAAAAAATGATTAGATATTATGATTTTATAAAGAAAATTTAAAGAATGTGAGTTTACATAACAAAAAAAAACTTGTACGGTAAAAGGGTTTCTACGATACCAATCCTAGATCAAGTTCTTCGATCCTGCGGTCACTGTTTATTGGAGACACTCAGGCCATGAGCCGCTGAATAAAGGCAGATATTTGAAGGGTAAGTCGAAGAACTGGTAGGAAGGAGGTAGAAATCTTGACTGAGAAACCCAGTAAAGGAGAACCCTCAGCATAAAAAAAAAACCCTAGGAAAGAAAAACTGTTATATAAGAGAACTCTTGAATTTACTTTTATTTTCCAGTCATTAATAAAGAGATTTCCAGCGAACTGGAATTAAATTGCCCCCTTAAAAGAAACTATAAAAACTTAATTACCTGTGCAACAGGGTTTTCTTGCTTATTCAACAAAACGTGGGACACGTTCAGGAACAGGAATGTCTCCTAATAGTCCTTAGATCGTCGTAAGGGCCAAATCAAATCACCAAGCTAAAGTTATTGAAAGAAAAAAGGGGTTGAAGAAGGAACCACGTGCATATAACAGGTACAAATTGGACTTACCAGACGAACGGTGCTCAAATCCGTAAAACGGTCTAAATTGTAGAAGTCAGGCAAGGTAGAACCAAAAGATAAATTACTACAATTTAATTTTTATAGAGAACCAAAGGGCTTAAATCCCCATAAACGGGTAAAATCAAAAATAACCCTTTATCTCCTTCACCTACGCCTTGCAAGGTAGAAAAGACCCCAAAATTCAACAGGTCAGTTACCAAGTTGACAATTTACTAGTAGAGATGGGCAGGTTTAGCCACAACGATGAAGAAAATTACTCCGACTACACTTCACTCGGAGGGAAACTAGAATTCAATAACCGAAGAAACAACACTTTGACACTAGGCAGATACCTTTATGAATAAGAAAATAAGGTATTTCCTTATGGATTGAGTACAAGTTAGAAAATCGAACGATGAATAAATCGACAAGCAGAGCACATCCTTATGGTTAACTGTCATCGAACCGCGTGAAATAGCCGTGACTGAAGTTGGCTGCTAATAAAACTGGACAAACATCACAGGGAGCGGTGCTACGGTACCCAAAACATTGCACCAAACCACAAGGAGCGGCACTCCGTAACTAAATGCAAATTAGGGCAAATTAAATACCGAATTTTGAGGTTACGTATGAAAATGTTTGTTTACAAAATAAATAACTCTGCCGTTTTAATTAATAAGTGTTGCTTGTTAATTATTATGGTAAAAATCGTTGTTGCAAAAGTAATCTTCAATAGAGGAATATGTACCCATTGCAGAATAAAATTTAAAAGAAACAAAGGTAAATTTTGGCACGTTACACAATATAAAAGTTCATTAGGTTCCCCAAAAGAGATTCATCAGGATTTCCGTTGGAAACGAAAATCTAAATAAATGTTTATAGGCTACAAAGTTATAGCTAAACAAATTTACTCATCTTCAATTAATATTGCCAGTTAAGCCCTAACTAATAAAGGCAAATTTGACTGTGGATGTAGTAGCTCAACAGCAATAAATTCGAGCTGGTTAGGTCCGGTCCCTGTAAATTTTAGTCGGTTGCAAGTCGCCATTGTTTTAAAAGCTGCGGTGCGAACAATCCGATTTTACGGCGCATTTGCCGCCGCAGTTTGTTATGGGCGCACAATATCCTAAGAATGATTTTGGAATTCGGATATGCGAGTGCAGTCCGGCTGATAGAAATATCTCCAATATGCATTGGTTGAATATTTCATGATGGCAGTCGTGGTATTGTCCGCAAGCGAATAACTGGGCCAATTATAAAGTCTGAATCGAATGCCAGGTATTTAGTTGACAAAAATTAATAATCCCTACTATGTTTTCTTTGAATAACTGTAACGAACTATTATAATACCAAAGAATGATAGAGCATATATTTAAAAGGTTACCGCAACATTTTTTCGGTCTTTTCTGTACATCACCGCAGATTTCGCCTAAAAATCTTTACGAGAAATTCTTTTTTTTTTAAATAGTAATTTTGATTGATTTCTAGGAAAATAAAGCAATTTTTTTCACATGATGCTCAAGTACTAACCTTCTTGCATTTCATCCTGTGGTCCCCTATTTTCCAAAATTCATACACTCCTAATCAAGTATCAACGAACAATATTCCTCATACTTCTAAATATTTTTTTGTCATTATTTATTTAAATTCTCATCCTCCAGCTATTAAAATTAAATGGAGCCTCTCAGTAAATCGAAAACCAGGCATGACGACACCCTAATGCGAAATTCTATATTAGGCACTGCAAGCGAAATTCAATTACTGGGCACAAAAAGAAACAAGAGTCACTCCATAATGCAGCACACACTCCGCTATGGTGTAGAAGATGACTGAATGAAGGAGTAATGAATCTAAATAACCTAATTACCGTCTTAGATCCCAAATTCACTTAGAGTCGAGTCATCTTCGCCTTTAATGAATAGGACCGTTTCAATGGGCCCATTTCGAAAAGAGCTGGGGTTCGTGATATACATCATCCATATCCCAGCCATCAGGAGCATTTGGTCTAGACTAATTTCGTAAAGTAATAAGACCGAATATCAATTATTAAAAATGTTTTCATTACTTCTTAAATGTCCGTTTTATTCTTGTGATAAATAATTTTTATCGCAAATATTCATTGGAAAGTTACTGGGTTTTAATTTTGTAATTTATTGTATTATTTATTTATTTGATCAGATTTTCGAAAATTTATTTTCGAAAATCTGATTGTATTATTTATGTTTGGAATTTCTCTTCTCCTTCAAGGAAATCAATACATGAAAATTCCTTTTTATACTGCTTAGCATTTATATCATTTTTGTTTCAACAAGTCAACAATGCCATCACATATTTCTATTTATATACTTCCAGAAAAATGACATAAAATGATATAGACTATTGGGAACAAAATGGGACGTATAGAGTAGATCTCTAATACGTTCACTTCGGAATGGAAATGGCTGACATCCTTGCCCATACTTCTTCAGAATGTTCGTATTTCTCCTTCCTTCTCTACTGAGTTAAAAAATAAGAGTCGAAATTGCGTTTTAATGTATGGTCTGTAATGAATGTTATATTTTCTTTTTATATCCTTATTTATAAATAAAACCTTCAAATTGAAATGCAACATTTACATACTGATCTATTTTGATGCCAGGGTTTGAAAACTAAGAATTTCTTAAAGTCCTTCTACCATACAAAGTCAAGTATTGTCCATTGAACTCAAATCCATTCTTGGTAATTGTTTTCGCAGAGAGTTAATTATTTTCGTCCTCAGAATGAATGAATGGAAACTGTTTAAATGTATGTCGTCCAAAATAAAGTCAATTTCAGGTCAATTTTCTTGTAGAGTCATTGAAATAAAACGTCAGCCGAATGAAACTT
This sequence comes from Ceutorhynchus assimilis, assembly GCA_917834065.1. NCBI lineage: Eukaryota > Metazoa > Arthropoda > Insecta > Coleoptera > Curculionidae > Ceutorhynchus > Ceutorhynchus assimilis. The sequence continues at coordinate 24,342,058 of OU892278.1, forward strand.
TGGTGGGATTCTATTCAAAACATTTTAATGAAAAATGTATATCATTGAAAGGAATGAGGTTTTGTCGGTTACAAAAACCGAAAAGCGTGAAAATTGAGAATGAAGAGAAATTTAAGGAAAATTGGAGGATTAAAAGTGTTGGTCCTGAGCAGGATTCGAACCCGCGACCTCAGCATTGCCGGTGCTACGCTCTAACCAACTAAGGCACCACGACCCTACAGTTCTTTTTGAATTTTGTTTGGTATTGTTAGAGGAAACTGCGTGGTTTTCCGCTCATTGCCAAACTTCTCAGTCCTCCAATAGAGCCACACATTTATGACATCGGTCCTAGCTCGAATAAGCTCCTTACTACTATGTGTTTTGAAACTTGGTGTATGCGATGCCCGCATAAGCAATGTTGAGGGTGAATGAGGTTTGTCGGTTACAACAACCGAAAAGCGAGGAAATTGAAAACGAAGAGATAGTTAAGAAACATTGGAGGATTAAAAATTTGAGCGGGATTCGCACCGCGTCCTCAGCACTGCCGGTGCTACGCTCTAACCAACTAAGCCACCACGACCCTACAGATCTTTTTGATTTTTGTTTGGCGTTGTGGCAGGAAGTTGCGTCGTTTTCCACTCATTGCCAAACTTCTCAATCCTCAAATAGACCCACGCATTTATGGCATCGGTCCTAACTCGAATAAGCTCCTTATTACTCCTGTAGGTTTCGTCCATGTGTGTTGAAACTTGGTGTATGCGACGCCCGTATAAGCAATGTTGGAAAGAATGAAATTTTGTCGGTTACAAAAACCGAAAAGCGTGGAAATTGAAAATGAAGAAAAAATTAAGGAAAATTGGAGGATTAAAAATTTTGGCCCTGAGCGGGATTCGAACCCGCGTCCTCAGCATTGCCGGTGGTACTCAAACGCAACTCAGACATCTTTATTTAAAAATTTTGTCATTGATATTTACAGGCAGGGGGGATAGGCCCCCTCAAACTACAAATATAGAACATAAACTTAAAACTAGGACAGGACTTCTTAAGACTATTTTCAGCGTGCGCAGCACGCTGTGCACACATACTCGCCTAGCGAGCTGTGGGCGCTTTAGCCATGCCGATGTTATTGGCGTAAACCCCTGTTCCTATTTCTGTTACCACTTTCCACGACGCTCCCCGGTTACCCTTTAACGTCGATTGCTTGACCCTGAAGTCGCTGGTGAATACCACGGATGGCGCGCACTCCAATTTTCCTTAACTTTGTCATCATTTTCAATTTCCACGCTTTTCGGTTGTTGTAACCAACAAAACTTCATTCCTTTCAACAATGCTTATGCGGACATCGCATCCACCAAGTTCAAACACACATGGACGAAACCTACATAGTAATAAGGAGCTTATTCCAGTTAGGACCGATGCCATAAATGTGTGGGTCTATTGGAGGATTAAGAAGTTTGGCAATGAGCGGAGAACCACGCAACTTTCTCTAACACCAAACAAAAATCAAAAAGATCTGTAGGGTCGTGGTGGCTTAGTTGGTTAGAGCGTAGCACCGGCAATGCTGAGGACGCGGATTCAAATCCCGCTCAGGACCAACATTTTCAATCCTCCAATTTTCCTTAACCTTCTCTTCATTTTCAATGTTTATCATTACTTAACACTAAATCTTATCTTCCACCTAACCTTCGAGCTCAGCGGGTCAATTCTTGAAAATTCTCGCATACGTAAGTTTATTCGAATTCGAATGACAGCAACGTAAATTGAATAGGAAACATTCGAATTCATATCAATTTTCGTATGCGAGATAATTCAAGAATTGGGGGCCTGACCGGCTTGAGTAAAATGCGAACCTAGATTTTCGCAGTTCTGATGTACCATTATCACCAAAAGTATCTGGAAAAAAAATAATTCATATTAATCTTCTATGGACTTATTCTACCATCATTTATTTCAATGCTTTTAATACATTGTTTGACAAATATTTGTCCCTAAAATTCCTATAATAGTACAAGAGCTAATATGATGCTGACCCAGTTACTTTTGGTGACGATGGTACGCTCCAGTGAAAACTATAAATTGACGTTGATCCAAAATGATCATTAAGAGTAACCATAGTGACTGAAGCGGAACAAAATCCTACATTGAATCTTTGTATGCACTGATTAGATGATTCGTCCGCATTGCCAAGTGTGAACTTCCAGAATCACTTGACCTTGCCTAGTGGAGTACGTAAGTATTGCTTTTTTTAGGGAAAGGCTATGAAGGTGAACTAAGAAAAATGTGATATAAATAAACTCATCATCAAACTACAAAGCGAAATTTAACAATAGAAGACTAAAGGTAAAATTATTTTCCTTATCATCTTGCATCTTGTGGTCCTTAGTCTTCGATAGATCAACTAATCCATCAGCTTTTAGCAATCTCCACTTTTCTTGTGTAATTTTTTCATTAGTCCGACTTTTAGAATTCATCAAGTCACATCCAGAAGATTAAGCCTAAGATATGCAGCGTATGGAGAAATGCAAGATGTGTTCATGGCAGACATGTCGACGACTCTGAAATGAAATGATTGCGTGGTGCTCTGATGGTCTTAATCTATAACGCGAAGAGCTTGTCTCTCACCAAAGCATCAGCAGAAAGCAGAATGGACAGAAAGGTTGAGAGGAACATAGAGGCGAAAGGAGAGGTTTATGGTTAGATTGACTTTGATGGATCGGGTGAGCAATGAGGAGGATAACCAGGAAAAAATGAAGATGGAGAGGACATATCGCTAGACCAAGAGACGAGGAATGGACGAAGATAATTATTGAGTCTAGAACAAGAGCCGACAAGGAAGACCTCCCACTCGCTGGACAAACAACTTGGAGCGAATTTCAATACAATCGATCGCAACTGCCAGGCAGGAAAATTGGGAACCCTTAGAGGAGGCCTATGTCCGACAGTGGACATAAAAAGGCTGTTTGATACTATTTATTCTGAATGAAAATGCGTAGTTTGCGACAGAAATACTTTTCCAGGCATACTTGGAGTATTTTATTTATCTATTTATGTTCAAGTGCACTCTACAGAACCAATTTCTAAATGGTACAGTGCAGAAATACTCCCAAATAATAATGCAAATTTACAACTTATCAAAAAGATGAAGAATAAAACCTTTGTAATTATGTAGGTACTGATTTCTCTTTTTATTACATTCAGAGCGGTATATGGGAAAAGTCCTGTAATTGTGTAATTAGTGACTAGATGCGTCATGATGCAATTCAGAATATACAGGGTGTCCCAAAAAGATACCGACAAACTTTAAGGGGTAGTAGGGGACATCAAAACAAGCATTTTTGTTTATATAAACATATGTCCGCAAATGAGCCATTTGGGCTGTAGAGCAAAAAAACTGTTTGATATCTAGTTTTATTTTTCGCAATAATTAAATCGTTGTTTACTTATTAATTTTGCTTTAGTAGCAAATAAATTATAGTTTACAATAATTGTTCAACTCGCGAACTCTTTGGAATATTCCGGGAATAGCTTCTACATGGGTACAACTCGCCAGTATCCTTGCTATCAGATCTTCCTCATTACGAACAGGTGTTTCATAGACTAAACTTTTCAGTCAATGACCCGACGGTGTAATCTTTGCATTGAAGTAAATTGTCTACATTTTGAACAATTATTGTAAACCATAATTTATTTGATAATAAAGCAAAATTAATAAGTAAACAGTGATTTAATTATTGCGAAGAATAAAAGTATCAAACAGTTTTTTTGCTCTACAGCCCAAATGGCTCATTTGCGGACATATGTTTATATAAACAAAAATGCTTATTTTGATGTCCCCTACTACCCCTCAAAGTTTGTCAGTATCTTTTTGGGACACCCTGTATGTACTAGTTAGTTCTATGCGCAGGTTGAAAAAAGAGCTGCCTCTCTCTGTCGGGTTCTTCTTCCAGAAACCAGAAATCCAATTTCTGTCAGAAGTTCGAGCGAGTTGATAATGTTCTGCAGAATTTTGTGGAGAAATATGAGCTGGGTATTTTTGCGTGGATTTTCAATGCTGGGTATGCCGCAGAGCTGTATACGAGTCTCATATTCAAGGTTCTGGTGAGGAAATCTCAGTTTGTAGCTCAGGTATTTGGAAAATTTATTTTGCACTCCTTCTAATGTGGCATATCTAACTTGGAGCTTAAATTAGGCTGCAGTAGTCAAGTGTGGATCGAATGAGACTGTAATATAGACAGATAATGGACTTCGTATCATATTTTATGTCACTGGTGTTTTGTTTGATGAAACCTAGAACTCAAGAACTTTTTATGACTATGTTATCGATGTTTTTGTTGAAAGCCAGGTCTTTTTCGAAGGTGACTCCTAGGTCTCTGAAGGTGTCAAGTATTTCCAGATTGGCGATGTTGGTAGGGTATGTGGGTAGTACCTATAGGATTTATAGTCTTGGTAATATTGAGTTTGAGAAGATTTGAGTTGCACCAAGCGATCAACCTGTTCAAATCCGGCTGGAGAGAAAAAGAGTGCCCATCCACGACTACAAAAAACTTCTAGTCGTTAGCATATAATTACTAGAGGGATGATTGTAAGCATTGGATGACGACATCTATGAAAAGAACAAACGGAATCTGTTCGATATGAGATCACTGAGGGACCCCGGATGGATCAATAAACTCGTGGGATACTGCAATGCATACACCAACTGTTTGACATCTTTCCGTTATGTACGATTCTATAAATTTTAAGAAACGTGCACGGAAGCCCATATCTGAGAGTTTTTTTACTACCAAATTATAGAACACATCATCAAAGGCCTTCGAAATGTTAATGAAGATCACGTCCAAGATTTGTAGCAATGGATTTCACTTGCAAAAACCGTGCCGTTCGTTAGCAATATAGTTACTCAAGCATAAATACACATCGTCTGTTAGATTGGATTCCATAACTTTAGGAATGTGCGAAGTAAGAGATATGCCTCTCTCATTAATCACATCAATGCTATCTCCTGATTTGTGGCCAGGAAAGAGCGTTGAGATTTGCCAGCTTCTGAGAAAAATTACAATATATATCGAAAGAAATTTCAGAAATATGCTTGATAGTTTCTATTAGAGATGCGCAACAGCCTTTGAGAAGCACTGGAGAGAGACCATCCGGTCCAGGACTCTCTTAATGGCATCGAGATCCAGAATTTTTCTCTGTATTTTCTCGACTGTGAAGAGATGATCGGAGAGGTATGTTCCAGAAGGGTTTGAGTAGTCTTCTTTTGTCTCGCAATGTGATGAGAATTTTTGAAGTGTGTAGCAAAGAGTTCAGCAGTTTGCTCTAACGCTAACCCCTCATTGAATTTCGGTTTTCAAAATTCTTGCATTAATTTTCACATCGATACTTAGATAATTTAACTTTGCATCAACAATTGAAAATAAAATCAGACTATATTATTTTAACTACTGGTTTTTCGGGATTTTTGTTCTTCTTTGCACTTCAGCCTTCGCTTGAAGATATATTTGTTTTTGTTTTTCCAGATATTGTAGGCTTTCCCCTTCTAATCTCACGTTCTGGATTTTTTACCTATTCTCATCGAACCAAACCAATGGTAATGTTTAATAATGTTAGAATTATTATAACCCAGCTCGTCGATTTTTGGCCTGACTGTCAGCATAGCTGTTCAAAACTATGTTGACTGAGGAGCCCAAAGCTTGAGGCTCTACGACTAATTATATGTCGCGGAATATAATTACACCTACGCCTATTTCCATAGTTGGTAGGCCCCCATATGGTGGCCTTTCAGATATCTTTTACTTAGGTATTAATTTTTTTTCTTTTGGAGGTGGGGAGATAAGAAAGTAGCGAGGTTTTTTGCGCTAAATATATTTAGCCTATAGCAACCAGTATAAAGTTCTGATTACTTTCGCCATCCTTTCTACTCATCGACCCACATCTTTATACAAGTTCAAACCTCTGAGTTCACTTTTCATGTGAGCCTTCGAGGGTTCACAACCAAGAAGGCCACAGCCTCAGGATCGTCTCCAAAGTGTCGTCTCGTCCTAACGCATCACCAATCAACAACGGTGACGGTGAGGGTGTTTTTTCTTATTGTCTAGAGTCTTCTTATGGCGTAAAATTAGGATGTTAAATCTGAAGGAAACAAAATAATAAAAAAATATTCATTGAAACATAGTTATGCATTAGGCCATTTGAATAAAAGTTGTTGTAAGTATATGTTTATTGTTTTATTTGATTCCATGGTGTTTTTTTTCAGGAACTTAAGTTTGCAAAATTAACGTTACAAAATCCCCCCTTTCTACAAGACGATTCACCTGCAGGGTTAATCGAGGTCAACTGCAGGTTTAAGGTCTCTATAGTGCCACGAGCCTGTCAGGTTCTTCCCATCCAGTCCCCGGAGTTCATATGTCCATGGTGAAACTATCTTCCTAACTATAAAATGTCCAACATAGTTCAGACCCAACTTCTGACTGAAAAGCCTAGCTGCGCCTGACAACACAAAATTCTTAAACTCTCTGACCAGGCAAATAGACATCAACACGAGCGCTTCTGTAAGTTATACGTAGCTACGTTCTACTGTCCTGCAATTTCAAGTCTTGTTCGCAGATCCATAAATAGTGTATGGAATCCTTCGATCGTTTCTGCTCACCTCTGCAGTTTGTTTTCCATCTTCCAGCTCTAGGAGATCCTTATTTCGATAATCATCACCACTAAGGCACATGCTTCTGCCAAAATTAAAGTAGTATGGTGAAATGCCAGTAGTTTCCTGGACAGCTGTACATATCGCACAGGCTAATTCAGGGATGTTTTCGTCCAGTTTAAGGTGATTATCGGTGACATACAGCATGTTTCTCAGTTTTCTATTTTGTCTCTCAGTAGGATTTGCCCTGAGTGGTAGTTGGCATTATATTGAATACGACTTTGATAATTGTTGGCCAAGTTTTGGAATTCCTGGCTCCTGTACTGCGGTCCATTATCACATAGAATAACCTTTGGAACCCCGAACAGCAGGAACACTTGTTCCTCAATCCTGCTGACAAATTGTTTTGCTGTTGTTAAGCCCAGAGGAAAAACCAGTGACAATTTGGTCAGGTAATCCGTCACCACCAAAATCGCGGTGTTGCTCTTCTTGGACCGAGGCAACGGACATACTAAATCTCTCGAAATCACTTCCCAAGGTCTGGCGGGTTTTCAATGGGAAACCATCTGATCAGCAGCACCCCTGAGATCACACTTGTACGCGTGACAAATTCCTCTTTCAATCTATTAAAGGTTTTCTAAACACCCATGTGTCCCGGAATTGGAGAGTCGTGGGCGGACCTGACGGCCTTTCCTCTGTCCTCCTTTGGCAGAACAATCTTCCAATAGTCTACAGTCGAAGAGAGCTCAGGGTAATCTTGACGAACATATTTAAATAGTTCAATACCGGTATTGGTCAATCAGGAACTACGAAATCTACCTGGACGGTGAATTACCTTGAAATCAAATTGTTGAAGCTTAACGGCCCATCTAGCCAGTCTGCCGCTCGGGTCTTGCAAAGTGTGCAGCGGTGTGATAACGGTGAAGTTAACGCTAGGCATTCTCTTTCGCTTGTAGTATAATTAGGTTCCTGTCTGGCTAAGGTAGCAGACGACTTTCTCTCCCTTATCTGAGGGCTGAGTCAACACGGCTCCAATTCGGTAACCGGGTGCGTCCGTTTGGACAACAAATTCCCTTGTGTAATCCGGGCAGCTCGGAATGGGTGCGACGACAAGCCTTTCTTTTATCTTTCTAAGAGCCTGCTCACATTCATCTGTCCACACATATTTCCTTTTTTTTTGTTAGGCCGGTGATCGAGTTAATGATTGAAAAATCTGGAACAAATCTTCCATACCATGAAAAACTAACCAGGATTCTTCGAACTTCTGTCACCGTTCTCGTTCTTGGCAATTCTAACATAGATTTAACTTTGTCCAGATCAACTCTGCGGCTCCGCCGATCGACGATATAAACTAAATACTTCATTTCGGACCTGCAGAACTGGTATTTCTCCCAACTTATTGTAATGTTCGCATCTTCTAGTCGTCTAAATAATTCTTCCAATATAGGAAGACATGGGGCTCGAAACTATTACTCAAACGATTGAGTAATGATTACTACATTATCCAAGTATTCGAAGACATGAGGCTCCAAATCCGATCCCAGGGTTCCAACTATGAGACACTGCCAAGTGGCCGGAGCGTTGTAAAGCCCAATGGGCATTCTCCGGACTGAAATAACCCTCTACGACAAATAAATGCTGTTAATGGTATTGATTTCTCCTCAATTGGCACCTGCTAATATGCACTTTTTATGTCCAGGCTGGAAAGGTATTGTTCGTCGATTTTTAACTGACACTTTCCGTATGAGGAGCAAGGGAGTGTTTCATATGGCAAAAACAGGTGTTACGTCAGGTAACCATTGGCGTTATAATGTAGGGCGCCACCAGCTCACATTTCATCCTAGTATCAGATTGAAATCGACGGACAATATGTAGCGTCCTTCAATTTGTCAAGAGTTTCTGATACCAACGGCAGAGGGTAGCAATCCCGCTCAGTGACCAAGTTCAGTTTCCTATAGACCACACAAAAATGGTATTTGCTTGTATTCTTTTTCTGCAACTGGTGATGCCCATGGACTAGTGCTCAGTTCAATAACACCCATCTCCAACTCTTCATCCATACATTTCTGGATTAACGGTGAAACTCTATAAGCCCTCTGGCGAATTGGTGTGGACTTCGCAATCGTTTTATGCTCAACTATCTTCATTTTCCTCGGTCATTGTCTGCTGACCATTGGCCATAGTGCAAATTGACTTCCTTGACCTATCCAGTCAAACACCCGAAGACTTGATGATCTCCCAACCCGATCTTCCGAGAAAAGTACGTGATGCTCCAGAGTCCAAAAGACTTTAAAATATACGTCCCAGTATATTAACTTCCAAGTAAAGACGTTCATCATTTTGTGCATTGTTAAGATGAAATTCAAGATTGGGGCAACGGTCGGGTTTTTTCAATTGGCTCCTAGGCCAACCACCTAAGAATGTCGCCCGTTTCCCTGATTGCAGGAGGGACAGGTTCTCTTAGTAAATCCTTCCTTTTCACACCCAAAGCATCTTAGATTTTTGGGCTCTCCACAGCCAATCGCCTGGTGCCTGGTTTATTGCAGTTGGAGCAAATTATCTCCCTCCCGCTCATCCTAGTCTGAAATATTTCTCGCTGTCCAACCACTGCTAGTTCAGATGAACTTCTATGAGGAGTCTCTCCCTCTACTACAGACATTGCAACTCAAACCAGGTCTGGTTCCAATGATTGACCCTTTCTTGGAGGAGGTGCATATTCTGACTGCATCTCAGTCTCTATTCTTTTTTGCACAGTGCTTTCAGCTCAACAATACTATTTATGTCAAGTGCACCAATTTGGCTTCTATAAACAGGCGAGACATTCCTTAGCAGAATCGTAAGCTTGGCTTTCTCAGATACGTAACATTCCAACCGTTGAAAGTATTTTTACATTATAATCGCCATGTACGTGCATATGGATTCGTCTGGATCCTGCGTACATTTCTTGATCTCCTCCAAGAGTTTTTCATTGTAAAATGCTGGCTGATACTCTTCCTATAACCGTTGTACTAGTTGGTCCCACGAATTAACTTCGCTTCTATAGTCCTGGGCCCATATTCTCGTAACCGGGGAACAGCGTTCTCTCAAGAGAACGATTGCTCTGTCTTCGTCAGTATTATGGAAAAAACAATATGGGTCACGAAGATGGAGCTATCGTTCTCTTGGGAGAATGCTGTTCTCCCGTGATGAGAATACAGGCCCTGGTAGAATTCGTACGCCCTGCCTTCGAACAGATCTATCCCAGAATTAGGTGAGATTGGCTTGCTAATGTTCCTAGCTGTGCGCAGTTGGTCGGCTCGTTTGAACGCAGTTACGGACATTCCTCTCTCATCCGCTGTTTATTTGAGATTCCACTTGTGAGGGAGGATTGGTTCGATATCCAGTGACTGTGGTTGGGTCGGGCTTCCTGACCGCGATGATTGTCCGGTCAGACCGTACTGCATAATTGGCGCAAAACAAGACGAAGGAAGTGGCGGTCCTGACACATTTCCCTGAAGTGCACACAAGATTGGTGGTGGCTGGCGTTGGCCGAAAGGTGGCACGACCTCATTGTTGAGTGTGTCCAATGTTGATAACGCTTGCGCCAAAAGTTTTGCCTTGACCTTTTCTTAATCCACGGATTTTGTAATCATATTGTCCAGTCTTCCAAGAACGTAGCTAAGTTGAGTCTGCAGCTTCAAGAATATTCCACTTTTCGTCGTTTCAGAAAAATTATTCATCGCTTGCACAATACCGTCCAAATTCGTTGTTACAGCCGTGACATCGTCGTCCGCAAAGTCATAGGGGTAATCTTGGTAATGTCAGCTGTCGCCCGATTTTTCCATGCTTATAGCTATTATGAGGCGGCTTCGCATTTCGTCTACCAGTCTAACTGCTATGCCTCGCCATTTCATAGATCAATTCATCCATATCCACAGGCGGTTGACTTCCATTTTGCGAGCCATGTCGAATAACTATGTATAATCTTCAATAAACCCCAGATGGGATAAGGAGCCTAGCAGTTATAATAATTATTACACTTTAAATATCTAAGTCCGCGTCTGTATATCTTCACAAAAAACAAAAATAAAGAATAAAACTTAAACACTATAGTATAGAAGTTGCCCTTCTTTTCACTCAAATTCCGATAAGTAATAGCAAAAATCCGTAACAATATTGTAAAGTCCTTAAAACACAACAGTCCCAACCCTCTGTCCGTATTTGAGATCAAAAAAATCCCAAAAGCTCTGAGTCCTACTAACCCCTGAACATTTTTCCGATTTTTAATCAAAAGCACTTCCAAAATTCAATCGCTTCGGTGACTCAATATACCCCTACCAGAGCACAACAGCTTCTATTCAAATTTCCCATGCAAGAAAAAAAAAGTGTCGAACTAAATTCAACTTCCCAAAACCTACCAAACAATTCCCAAAATTGAGAGAAATATTTGAAAAATAATCCCAAAAACAACCCTTAAACACGATGGGCGCCAAAAACTATGACATAAAATGAGGATGTTATATCTGGAGAAAACAAAATAATTAAAATGTATCCATTGAGACATAGTTATGCATATTAGGCCATTTGAATAAAAGTTCTTGTAAGTAGATTTAGTGTTTTATTTGATCCTATGGTGTTTTTTTTTCAGGAACTGAATGAATTGTCTTAAGTTTGAAAAATTAACGTTGCGTACTTAACTTTTACACTTGAACCTGGTTGAACGACTCTTACAAGCAGGACTCTGTTACGTGGCAACACGGATACTGCCAATTTGTTACCCACAAAACGCGAGGAAGAAGTTAATAATAAGATTTGAGGAAGTGAGGTAGTGAATGGGTAACTAAAACAGAGAAATAAAGAGAGAGGTTTGGTTGGTGGCTGAAATCTAGTGACTTCGTGTGAAGGGTTGCCGACTAGCTTCCAATGCGGAGAGGGGTGTGGGTCAATTAAATAACTTAATATAGAGCGCCACCTGCTTTTTCCCTGCAGTATACGAAGTCAACCGATATAACGAAAGCAGGAAACTTCTACGGACCTATAGCAGCACAACCTGTAATATAAACGTAAACAAGAAGGAAGGAAATAAGTGAAACGCTTTGCTCCAATCAGGAACGTGTTTTAATTAGAACCAGAAATGTGAACCAGAACAGGTTGACTTTAGAGCAGGTTCGGAGTGGGTTTTCCGAACGCTCTGGAACACTGGCAATTATTAACACTAGAACCAGAACAGGAAAAGAAATCGTCTAGGAACTAGGAGTAGCTAACCTTATATGCTCTAAAAATAGTAATAGTATTTACAATAAATTAACTCAACTTGCGTCCTTTAAAGCAAAGAGTATTGTATAACAGCAATAATACCTGAAATATAAATAAATAATAGACAAGCTTACTAAAATAATGCAGTACCTTCGTGAATGGCCATTTAACCCCAGTGTACAAGTATTTTCCTGTATTCAGTGCCGCGTGTATTTATGGGATAGTGAAAAGATATAGATCATTAATCAGAGTTGAAGTAACAATACGTAACCTGAAGGGCTTTAATATTATGTAACAATATAGGTAGTATAGATACCTAAATACCTAATAAAATTATAGTACCTAACAATACATAACCTGAATGGCAAGTTTCATAAAAAAAGGTAATATAGAAAATTAATTAAAAATTGAAATAACACACATAATCTGAAGGGTAATTTGATCTTGTAGTAGAACGGCGTTGCTGTGGTGATTTAGGTACTCCAACAAGGGGTTGGTAAGGGTTGATAGGCTTCAGATATTAAGACATTACAACACACTTATCAAACCTGAGTAGTCCCTAATCTCTTGGGGAGAACCCGACAGGTGGGATCAATATCTTCCAGTGTTTCCAATGGCCTGGGACTGGATCAGGGCCGCAATAAGAAGCAACCTGGCCCTGGGCACTGAAGTTCAGTGACTAGGAGTCACTAAAGCTTCCAATTGTCTAGAGGAGGCTGAAGATAGGAGGTAGGTACGACTTGAAGTATACAGTAAGCTTGACGTATAACTTATTACTCTAAGTAAGGACTAAAGCGTGAAGAATAAAGGTGACGTGGTAAAGATTAAAGGCCTGAAACAAATGGACGTCATGAGACAGGGCGTGGAGCAATAGGTAGGTATGTCCAATATTCGAAATTTAACCGTATAATTAACAGAAAACTATACTTTTACATAGGAAATAGAGAAACACAGAGAAAACAAATAAGAAAACGACTTACCAAAATACTTTGGCCTTTAGGAACAAACAATTGATCACGTTGCTGTTTTTCGGCTCACAAAGAAATCCGCACAAGGCGATTTGTTGCTAAAGTAATGGATTAGCCACCCTAGATTTATGAGCGAAAACTGGACAACTCAGAAAATTGGCAAAATGTGCCTGAGGAGTTTTCCCGAACACTTAATCGTGGAAAGTCCTCGACCTGAATGACCTCTGCTTGTCCCTGCAATGTCCTTTAAAAAGGTTCTGTCAAAACTCCAAGGTGGAAGGTACTGGGGATTTTGATGGTAGTTGGGGCATGGGACTTATTCAGATTAAGTTAGTACCGGTCATAAACCCTATTTGGAGCGCTGTCAATCTAGTCAATCTACTCGGATCAGACAATCAGCTGTTCTAATGTAAATATTGTAATTTTATTTATTAATAAATTACCTGACTATTTATTTTAACCCTACTAAAAGGAAATCAATTCCATTATTAAACCTCCAACGTGATGGTTCTGGAAAGAATGAAAAGTTTGAATGAAAAGTGTGGCCACAACTATTGGATAGAAAACAGTGTATTGAGGAAGGTATGCTATTCTGTGAGGCGAATACGCTTATTTCCTCTTATTTTGGCCCAGGAAAAATCATCCCGTAACAACTCAGGACAGAAGTTATTATTCCGACTCTAATACTCACTTACCAATCCGTTGCGGCGATTTTGAATAATTTTGAAAAGAGTTTACATTGAAAAGGTGGAAATTGTTACTCTTTCACTATTCGAATAATACTTTTCCATGCATTCCTCTTTAGATACAGTGTTCATGGAAAGTTCAAAATGTGAATCTGCCTTTCAGACTTACTCGAACGTCTCACGTGTATTCTCACGGGGTGCGCGAGTGGAAAAATATTGGTTCGACGAAAAAATGTTAAAACCTTTTTTATTCATCATTCTTGTTTTCTATAATTGTTGCACAACATTTTTTCATGTATATTACCGCATTTCTAACTAAATTCATCCTGCTGACGAATTCTGGTTCCTAGACAATAAAATTAATCTTGGACTGAAATTCTATTCAGCTCGCGATTAGCAGCGATAGGGTGCTCTATCGTATTACACGATTTATCAATTATCCGTTGATAAACCTGTTTGATGAGAAAAGACAAATACTCAGTAGTAAATGATAAACAAAAAACAGCAAAAAGCATCCACTTCAATTAAAATAAAATATAGTTCTAATAGTCAGCCAAAGCTAAATGTGGCCTCTGTCTATTTTTAAATTGTCTTTGTTAATGGAGTACTCAACGTATTGTGTTACTGGTAATTGTCGATGACTTATGGTTGCCAGCGAAACGTGTCCCAAAGACAAGGCAACTGTTGCCACGAAAATAATTAGGATATAATCGGAGAAACTGTAAACAGTTTTTGGAGACAGTTCTCGACAGTAATTCCATTTATCTAAATTAGAGGCGTCGAGAGTAAAGCCTTTGCGACAACTGGTACCATTATTAAAAAGTTAAAAGTGTTTTCATGGCTCGAAAAGAGTTGGAAAATAGTATTTCCTGGAAAATATAAATATTGTGAAACGTAATTGTTGTTTATTTTTCTTCAAAGCAATTTAAAATATATGATTTAGTAGTTTGTGATGAAACGACTTTGAAGTGACAGTTGATCTATGTATATATATCTCAAATAAAGTGGAAATTTTATGGTCTAGTTCTTTATAAGTAATTGATTTTATTTCGGTGTAAAAATTTATTGAACCGAGGACAAAGCAACGAAACGGTAAAGTTCAAACAATATTTTCTTCCCCCAAAGCGAATTGTCTGTGCTTCGCATTGACCTTTCACGTAACAAAACCATCCCCATGTTCCGTTTTTGAATTAAAGAGTCCCCCATAAAGTTCATCCCTTCCTTGATATGTAATGGTAACCCTTAGCATCTACGAAAAAAGGGAATTGATATTGTTCTATCATTTTTCCGTATAGTAGTTTCTTGTCCCTAATTCCCAAGAGAGAGGCTCTAATATATAACCGACGATGCCAGTATTTTCCTTTTCTTTGCTGGGAAAAATTGTTTATCGCAATACGCACCCCGACTTTTTTTAATTTATCTAGATCATGCGAGATCCCGATGGCTCGTGACCAGTCAGCATAAAAATGAAATTTGAAAATATCAAAAGGGGGTGAGCTGGATGGATTCCAATCTAGTTACGCGATTTCAGAATAATAAACCTCTGCGGGGCATCGGCCCGTGTGATTGGTATTATTCGACCCCCTCGTGTCAAGCGATGCGGGGAAAGAAAAAAACTTTCCAATATTCGATTCTTGGGGTTTCCGGTAAAAGTCCTGTTGACGTTTGGGGATGTGCGTCACTTAAAAGTTATTGGTTTTTAATGGTGGGCTAATATTGAAAGACGTTGTTGAAAAAAAAAGGAAAAACCGAAGTTGAGAGGATGCGAAAAGCGTGTGTAATGTTTTAAACATTTTTGGGCCTTAGAAAAATGTTTTAAGCTATGGTGTATAATAGAAAAAAAAAATGTATTTGAGGGGACTCTTACACTAAAAGCAATTTTGAGTGTGAATAGCGGTTGGCATAGAAATCCCACCACTTTGAATTTTTTAAATGTTTTTTCCTACGAGCGTGCGCAAAGTAGTTCTTTTCCGCATGCATTTCCGGGCTCAAAGTTACACTTTTCCGCACTCAGTGCGGATACAGGCCTTATCCGCACTGAGTGCCAAAAAGTAAAAATAATTGTCAAGCAACAATAAGTGCACCTGTCGACTTTGACACATGATGACAAATTTTTCCTCTGTTTCTACAGTGTGTCCCGCTTAAGGACTGACCACCCTTCTAAAATTTTTATTTTTCAACCGATTCAATAATTTTTTTTTTGTCTTGTACCTACTCGAATTTGGCACTTATTAGGCTCATAATTTTATTTCTACGGCCGCACTGGTTTACAGGGTGTCCACATTTATAGGCTCAAATTTCAATAAGTACTATTAGGGATTTTTTTAGAAAAAATCTGATAGCAGATTCTTATTTAGAATGGTCTAAAACCCTAATGTACGAATTTTTGTTCCAATAGGATACAGGGTGATCACAACAAATTTTTAAAATTTAATGGATCAAACCGTAAAAATTTTATATTTGGAGACAAGCTTACTACAAGTTTTGGTTAAGGATGTTCTAAAACTATGTTGTATCAAGTTTTGTTGTTCTCAAGGCCTCAAAATATGAAATTTTTTCGGTTTGGTTCATTAAATTTCGAAAATTTGTTGTGATCACCCTGTATCCTATTGGAACAAAAATTCGTACATTAGGGTTTTAGACCATTCTAAACAAGAATCTGCGATCATATTTTTTCTAAAAAAAATCCCTAATAGTATTTATTGAAATTTGAGCCTATAAATGTGGACACCCTGTAAACCACTGCAGCCGTAGAAATAAAATTATGAGCCTAATAAGTGACAAATTCGAGTAGCTACAAGACAAAAAAAAAATTGAATCGGTTGAAAAATAAAAATTTTACAAGGGTAGTCAGTCCTTAAGCGGGACACACTGTATATCAGCCAACCACAATACAAACACCAAATATAAATCAACCTTGACACTGTCAGATTTGTACTCTATTTATATGCAAGAATCTATAAACTTTATCATCAAAATTAAACGCTTTAAGATGTACAGCTCTGACGAGGATTTTCTGTTATTTTTTTTTTGTTAGGTAATTTTTTGATAAATGTAGGTATAGGTTCGCTTCAAGTTAATTAAAAATAATTGAACAAATTATCGTTTTTTTTTTTTTTAATTTTTCTTGTTACCTACCTGATATGAAGCTCGTAGGAAAAATGTTGTTCCTAACACATGCGCAAAGTGTCTTTTCCGCACGCAAACACAGTTATACGAACGACGCGAAGCGGAGTTCGGATACGAAAAGTAACACTTTGCGCACTTCTTAGGAAAATAAATATTGTGAGTAAAATAATGCGTTATCAACTACTTTTCAGATATTCAAACACATGGAAAATTTTTGCGTTCTCTGTTATTTATACCAAGCACTAAGGGTTCCATTTCACGTTGTATTTTTTCTGGTTTGCATGCCCATGTTTTGGTCAATGTCAAAGTTTCCGCAGCGTGAATGAGGGCAGACAGGAGACACAGATTTACCGATTTTTTTTTCAAGGTGATAGTATTCTTATCTCATTCTAAGTTTGAATCACCTAATCTATCACATAGTGCTTCCATTTTCGTTTTCACCCCTTGGTTATTATTTGGTTTATTTTCCATTTTCGGAATACCTACATCTATTTTGTGCTTTATATGTAGAATTGGTATTTATGGATGATTCGTGTTGGAGCTTTGTGGTATGGTATTCTATGTGTTAGCACTATGTTGTCGGAATGCTATCCCGTCAGAGAAAAAAAAAATGACGACGATGATGTCGCTCACGTTGACAATGAAAATAATGAAATGGAACATTAAAGGTCCGGATCTTCGGGCTCCGACTTCTGATTCTGGAAATAACGATAAGATTGAGAAAGGTGTTAGGAACAACAATGATGAGCTCGATTATGTTTTAGAAGTTCAGTAGACTGTTTGTTATCTCATCAGATTTTCAAGGATGGAAATATAAGTTATAAGTGTATGAGCCTCAAAATATTAGGATGGAGGCGATGGAGCTTTGGTGGAAATCATAAACGGATTTCGAAAATATAGGTCAATTTGGCGATTTACTTACATACTTCACTCACTTATGGCAAAAAGCGATTGAGTTGCGAGGTGAAATAAAAACAATTGCCTTAGATATATCTAAAGCATTCGACAAAGTCTGGCATGAAAATCTGCTCAACAAACTCAAAGCAATGAGATTATCGCCGAAACTTTGCACTTGGTTTGAAAGTTACCTAAAGGACAGATCCATTTATGTTGCACTGGATGACCAGAACTCCAACTCTTACCAAATAAATGCTGCTGTGCCACAGGGAGCAATCCTTTCGCCAACTCTTTTTCTGATTTACATAAATGAGCTCATAGATAAAACAGTAAATCCACTTTATTGCTTTGCATACGATGGCAATGTAGTCTCCTCACTCATACCACCCACAGGTCTTTCGGCCAGTGAATTCCATCATCTTAGACTAACTCAAATATCGCAGATAAATAACGACCTGGAGATAATAGTGGACTGGGGTAACAAAAACCTTGTACAGTTCAACGCGCAGAAAACCCAAGCAGCTCTGTTTTCAAAGAAGACCAGCACCGGTGAGCCAAACATCATGCTATCTGGAAGTGCTGTCACATTACAGAGTCAGTTGAACATCTTGGGGGTTACTGCAGAGACCAACATGTCTTGGCACAGTCACGTGGCAGATATTGCTAAAAGGGCGCCCCAAAAGTTTGGGGTGCTATATCGTACAAGACATCTGTACACCGGCGTATACAAGGGGGGGGGGGGGGGGGATAATGGGGGTAATTACCCCCCCCAAGATCGTTGCGATGGACGAAAAATATGTACCCTAAACCTTACAAATAAATCTATTTTAACACAGGCACATACAGGTGATTCGGGCACATACAGGTGATTCCGGGCACATACAGGTGATTTGCTCACTTAGGTGCCGCTAAATAGATGTAGAAGTAATATTATTTGTGTATGTTAGTTAAAACAGTGGTTGCTTGTAATTGTGTTTGAATAAATTTATTATTATTATTATTATTATTTTCAGCAACTGGCCCTAACTTGTTTTCTAGTTTGCACAGTGTCCGCATTGCCCGCATGCTATTTATGGCGAATTCTATTCAAAGGGATAGTGCACACTGAGTGTATTCGTGTCTTTCTCTTCTAGCTTGCATAAAAAAAAAATTGTATCAATTCTACCAATAGAATTCGCTATAATTAAAAAGTTTTAGGGCAATCCCATAGCGAATTCCATTGATAAAATCAGTGCAAAAAAATGTATTTTTATCTCTTTCTTATACAAGCTGCTAGAATAAGACACGAATACACTCAGTGCGCACTAACCCTTCCAATGGAATTCGCTATGAGAGTTCGGTTTCGTTATTTGTTGGTAGTACAGAATATAATTACCTAACAAGTGCTGAAAAAAAAAATTCCGCACTAGTCTGTCGTTCACTGAAAGACGCGTAGCGGAATTTGGTGGAGCAGCCAAGTGCGGAAAACAGATATTCCGCATGTGTTAGGTACAATACTTTTTCTACAGAGGTGCGGAAATAAGTACATACCTACATAATTTGTAGTAAGTTATTGATTTTTTTTTCACTGCCGCGCGGAAAAGATTTTTCCGCACCGATATTTGTGCGGAAAAAATTTCGCCGCACCGTGCAAGAAAATCGATTTTCTGCACTGTTCAATTTTCCCCACTTTCGTAGAAAAGAAATGTTTTGAAGGCTCAAAATAGGCGATTTTGGGCGTGGCACCCGCGCTGGCTTGGGCTGATTACCCCCCCCCCCCCCCAGACGCATGGGCTGGATACGCCGGTGCATCTGTACACACCAAGCCAATTGCTGACACTCTACAAAGCCCAGATTCGACCAACTATGGAGTACTGCTCACATATATGGAGTGCAGCACCCAAACATACCTTAATGCTTTTGAACACCGTGCAAAAACGAGCTATCAAGCTGATCAATGACTTACTCGTAACTTGGATGGTCTCGAACATCGCAGATCTGTGGGCGATTTATCTCTCTTCTACAGGTACTATCACGGAAAATGCTCTGAAGAGTTGGCACATATGATTCCACCGAGAGTAGCACCTACCAGGCGAACCCGTCAAACAGACGGTAACCATAAATTTACTGTCAAAGCAGAGGCACCAAGAACCTCATTATATCAGAATTCATATCTCTGGAGAACAGCATCGCTGTGGAATAAACTTCCTGCGACGGTTTTCCCTGCAGGTTACAACCTGAACCGTTTCAAGACCAACATACACCGACATTTCCGCGCACTTGCCGCTTCTCGAATCTGATAGGACATTTCCTTGCGAGTGCGCATATCCGTAAAAAAAAAACATGAAGGCATCATCATTATCATAGGCGATCACTCGATACCGAGTATGATTAAAGTTCTATTGATGAAGGGAGATAAAGCGTTTTCTCTCTCCAGTTCCATAACGTAGGTAACCATATTCCCTGATTTGACAACAATTCAAAGTAGCAACGCAACAACATCTGTATCGGTTGACAGAACCAGGACTCGACGTGACCCATTTCAAATTGTCCAGTCAACGTGTGGCACAATACGGAGGTCGATACAACGATACGACCATTGCCGTTTGAATATTTTTCTGCTGGAACCACTTCCTCATTCGCCGTAATTGTACTAACAATTATTGGAAATTCGGTGTTCATCGAAAATTCGGCAATATTTTGTCGAGTTAAAATTTTTTACTTCGTCTTATTTGTCAAAGACCAGAATTTGTCTAGTTGAACCAGGTACGGGAGTAGAATTGGTTATGCATGCGATGTCAATTGTTCCACATGTAGACATTCGTCTGATTCTCTCAGATTCCTTTATAGATAATTCGCGATAACTATCAAAAACGATATGTAGCTTCTGCAATGGACAAACTGCTTGTGATGTTTGCAGTACTGTACGGACCGCTGCTCCAAAGTTTCGCATTGAAGAAATTTAGAGCATTCGTAAATGCGACATAAAATCCACAATAACGGCAGTTTGAAAGGGAGACATTTGGTCAAAGCTTAAATCTTCAGGTGACAGGTTTTTTTCAATCTCTTGCACTAGCCTGTGCTTGACTGGCCACGGAATATCTTAGATTCGTTTACCCCTTTCTTTCGCTACATCCAAATCCCTATGTTCCTGAGAAAGGAATTTTTTTCTTCCCCTTTGTGTAATTGCTGGTTCACTGTGGGACTCACTATAACTATCAAAGCGGGGATATTTACGAAATTGTGTCACAGAAGCTTTTTGTTTTAGACACAAATTTCTTCTCCTTCAACTCTTTATATAGTCCAAATGCGCGTTGTTGGACATGTAGAATACGTTTTTTTATATCGTAATTCACAAACTGTTTGGTCACAAAGTTAATCGTATTTGATGCGTCATTTCGAATAGGTTTTCGTGTTGTTGCATAAAACAAATAAGGCGGCCAAGGTTCTCATTAAAATGTTCTCCTCTCTTTCCTAGAAGCTCGTAATGAGGCACAGTTTTGCGATGGTCCATTAGCTTCGAATTTGTAATGTCTCTAAAGGCATTTCATATCGAAAAGATTTTATGGTATACCAGCTCCCACCGAGTAATATAGTCACACTTACGTGTCTGGCCAACTATTTCCTTCGAGCTTTTCTGTGATCTCTGAATAGTCTGTTCTAGTTTCATATCCGCAGCCACAGAATTGAATCCACCCTCTTGATCTTTCACCACAAAATGGCCTTGTATGAATTTGTTTTAAAGATAAGGGTTTTCCACTTCTATCTTTTTCACCCTGTCCAAATACCACGATCCATATCTTACGTAGTTTATACAACTCCCAATCACCTTCCCGATCAGCATGAACTAAGTTCTTTATTAAATTTATTATATTATGAAACATTTCCCCAGTATTTGCATAGTTCTGATTTCTCTTCACATTCCTTAACAAACGTTCCGAAGAGAGATATCAAGTTCTGTGATTTTAAGCATACTGCCTCGAATATTATATGGCTCTGCAGCACGTCTTTTACTTGAAAAGCATCTAGTGCTTTTGTCACCTCTGCAATTAGATCTATATAATCTAGTTTGTTGTTATTTTTCCAAAAGGCACTCCAGCGCAATGTGTCTAGTGTTTCAGATATAATGAGCATACCTTGTAACGAACGCACGTAATGGGACCCACTCATCAATGATTGGACAGTTTTACTTTCATATATTTCGATCTCAATAAGCCCATCTTTTATTCCACAACCACTGAGATAACTTCCTGCGCATCGCAATGGCACTTTTGTCATGTGAAAGGCAACCATCATAGGAAAAAGATGCTGGATTGTTCATCAAAATTTCTGCAATAATGTGAAAAATACCATCATCGGCATCATCACAGAAAACTGATAGAGTGGACTGGTCCTCAAGTTGAGCGCGAATATTTTCAAAGTTTTTTAGAGCTGTGAATATTGTGGAATAGTTTGTGACTAGAGACGGTATGACGGGTAAAAACCCAACTTTCTTCAGTGGAACGATCTTCTGGGAGGTCAGGGCCTGAATTCTAGCCCAAGAAGGAACAGGATTTTTCTCATCTGTTATTCCAGATCGTACAAGCGATATAAGAAATTCCGTTGCATTAGCTTCGGTTACTGCAGAATTGGATATAGCAATATTCATATATTCACCGACTTGAAAATCTTCTTGTAGACTGCGAGGTTTTAATGGTTTGTGGTAATTTTGCACGTTTTGGCAAGGAAGTTGCGTGGTAAGTTCACAGCTTCGTTTGTTAAGTCCCGCGGCTTTTACAGTTCCTTTTCGATTAGCTACGTCATTACTAGAATCTTGGAAAAGTATTATCGCGGTATCGTGTGTACTGGATGTGGACAAACAAAGTCAAAATTATCGACAGCGGCAATTATAAATTCTCTTTTAGAGAAGTGACTTGGTATCGGCATGCTAGTGGATTCGCCTGATTTTACTGCATATGATGCTGATAGGTCTCTGCTTTTCACTACGTCGTTGTAGCTTGTAGCAACACCAATTCTATTCATGGAAGTTCTTTACTTTTACACTTAGCGTATATATGAGCAGTCATCGTGTATAAAGGTGTTTCCTTTTTTCCTCGATGAATTTCATAAAACATAATTTGGAAAAGACTGTTCATTTGTACAGTTAGTCGGTTTAGGTGGTTGTCTTCCACATCTTCGCAAGTCTCTTCAATGTCCTCACCAGAGTCTTCAGGTTCTGTTCCGAGTTCGGGAGCTCTTGTTTGAAACAATTGACTGACATTAAACAGAGATGAGAAAAATTTCGATACAGCATGTGGCATTATTACTGATTCCCATGAATTTTGTAGATCTGAAACATCGCAGAATTTTTCCTTAAGTCCAAAGTGGCAGTCTTTCAAAATCTTTCTTAGTACCTGCTGATTTTACTGTGTCTCGTGAGCGTATTTTTTCAGCGAGAACTTCAGGCGTTAGGTCAGCCGAGAACATCTAAGTGGCTCATTCTTTCTATTGGACTCACAATATCGAATTCTGTCATTATCAAATCCTATCTTCATTATTGGGGTATAAGGGGTTTGATGTTCATGTATCATGTTCATGTATCAGAAAGAATAGCACTCATCCAAATAAGAGCGAGTTCAGTTGACATGAACATCATACAAAATATACCCCCCTACGGTGGATAAAGAAGATGGAGAAGTGGAAAATATGTACACAACACTCAATAATATACTAAAAGAACTGAACAAGCATGATATCACAATTGTAATGGGCGATTTTAATTCAAAAGTGGGAGAAGGTCATACATCAGATGTTATAGGATCACATGGACTAGGTGAAAAAAACAAAAGATGGGACGCACTTGAAGTTTTTGCAGTAACAAATGAACTCGTAGTAATGAACACTTGCCTTCAAACTGCCGCCAAGAAGATTATATACGTGGAAAGCGCCTATGGATGGACCGGAAAGAATAGTCAGAAACCAAATCGACTTTATGTTACTCAATAAGAGGTTTAGAAATAGCTGCCTATCCCTCAAAACATTTCCAAGAGCTAACATTAGATCAGATCACTGTCCCTTGGTTGGCGTATTTAGGTCAATATTAGGATGACTCCAAACTATGAGCTTCAGCGGCTCAAAACCCCAGCAATAGAGGAAGGAGGGTGACCAGAATTAGCTCACAGTACGGGTTATAAATAAACATAAACAAAACCAAACTCCTTATAGTAAGTAAAAGAAACATCGCGGAAAACAGTTTATACATCAATCACAGTAGAATACATAAAGTAAAGCAGCACACATACTTGGGGACGAGAGATGGGATAACTCTCAAGAAATCGAAAAGGCCCGCTCTGTGTTCATTAAAATGAGCTCGCTTTTCAATAGCCATAATCTATCCTTAGACATGAAGCTTAGACTCTTGCGTTGTTATGTTTTCTCGGTCCTCCTGTATGGCGTAGAAACTTGGAGACTCCCTAAAGAGACTACCAAGAGAATTGAAGCGTTCGAACTCTTGGCTTTACAGGAGAATACTGAAAATATCTTGGACACAAATAATTACCAACATAGAAGTAATGCGTCGGATGAATAAAGAAGCAGAACTGTTAGATACCATAAAATGTCGGAACTTCAGTATGTCGGCCACATAATGAGGAACCCAAATAGATACGGGCTGCTATAGGAAATCCTACAAGGCAAATTTAATAGCAGGAGAGCATCTGGCCGAAGGAGAATTTCTTGGCTTGCAAATCTTAGAACGTGGTTTGACAAATCAACAGTAGAACTTTTCCGAATCGCTATCAACAAAGTAAGAATAGTCATGTTGATAACCAACATCCAGAACGGATAGGCACTTGAAGAAGAAACTTCATTATTATGTATTAGCACTGAATCATCAATATTAGCCATTCATTGTCTGTCAGTGGAGTGTGAACCCATAGCCTGCAATCAGAAGGGGCTCCAAAATTTCGTTGACCCTTTCAAAAAGTGTGAATTTTAAGGAACATTGACGGGAATGTGGTCGCGAATTTATGGCACACTTATACTTCCGAAAATATATACGCGCACAGTTCGGGTGAGAATACAAATCAGCTGCAAATACTCTCGTATCACTGTTTGAATCAGCTACTCGACTAAACACTTCGTCTCTGAAATAACTAGCTGCTGATGAAAATATGTTTGCTCTTTTGGACTCGCATATTCTGTATTTGTTTCTGTTGTCCGTCCCTTTGACGTTTATTCTTGCGGAACCACATATAACACATGGAAGGTCTTCAGGTTTCAACTGAGCTGATGGGGCTAGACGCGTAGAAGTCAGCGATCTTCTGAGTGGATGGCCTTGATTCTCAATTGTATCTTCTGCAAAGAACTAGGGCTCTTCACTACATTAAGGTGTTTTTTGGCAGATTTTATCCAAGGTATTTTCCAGTGTATATGATTTGTAGCACTTGTTGTTACAGTGATAAACTACTTTGTCATTTCCAGTCATTAGTTTCAATCATTTTTGGACATCATCTTTCCGTATTTCAGCGGCATCTCGGATTCTCTTCTATCCATTTTCACTTGATGGTAGTGTTTCATTCGTGTTAATTTGACATATGACGCATTTTGTTTAATCAAAGGGCTCTTTTTTTTTCAGTAACACAGAAGTAAGACACGCTTTACTGCCGAATGTATCACCCATGTTCAAGTAAATACATCAAGGAGAAAACCTGGAACAAACACAAAATCTATAAATGTTGTAGAGGGTTGAAGAATTGAATCGTAGGCGATAGGGTCGCCACATCCCTACGCCATAAACACGAAGCATAGACGTACTCGAGAGGTTAAAAATCAAATAGGGATGAAAAAATAGAGAAAATTTACAAAAATCAACTTTCATTTATTTGTTTTTCTTGTTTTGGCAAAAAGCTAAGTATAACATTTCCTTTTCTGCAAATGTTTTGAAATCTCTGTTTAAAAATAAACTAGTGGCGAAGTGAAAGATCAAATATGACATTGTTTTATAAGAGAAAGATCAAGAAAGCGCGCTCTGCCTTTTTGAAATTTAAGTCAAGATTCTATGATAGAAATCTGAAGGTGTCAATTAGATTCATGAATTTGTGTCCAAAAGTGTAAACATTTCAACTATGAGGGCTCATCATTCCCTTTTGCATAAATTATTGAATAAAGAATGAGTTCAAAAATATATAAACCGTGATTGATCAATCCCTTATAGAGAGGAAACAATTTCGTGGTGAATCATGCAGTGCTCTAAACATGAAAAATTGATGCTGCCATGGCTATCCACTTCACTGAACTTAACGCGTAAATTGGAAGTCAATTTGCCTGAAAGCGCTATCTAATAATTTATTAAAAAGCAATCTGTCACATATGTGCATATACTCTCTACGTCATATAGTTTACGGATGTGGTAAATTGCGCTTCTTCAACGGTGTTGGAGTCCTGATTTATTTATGATGCAATGAATAATGCACAGAATTGTTCTAATGGGGTGTTTATTGAGAATAACAGATTTGTCTTTTAGAATAAGTATTTGAAACTTATATTTGTGAACCGTCAAGTTCACCTGTACGCATTGAATATAAATCGAGAGCATTTATTAATATTAGTAAGTAGGTAATTAGAAGCAGTAGACGGAGCAAAAACCGCCTATACCTACCTACCAGGATTTCCCGTCGTTGCATTTTGAAATGATTACGAAAATGTCTTCATCCTTTCTGTCTGCTTTGATAATTATTTCGTATGCAATAATTTTTGATGCCGCTTGACGTCGTGACAGTCAATAACGACCGTAGTTGACGATAATGAAGCAAAACGAGGTGACTGAATATAACTCGGTTCCAGTTTTTTATTATCATCGGTGAATATAACAGAATAGTAATTATTTATTTAAAATTATTTTAATGCAGTTTTGTCTTTAGATTTTTTGTTCTGAGAATAAAAGTATTTTTTTTTTTAAATTTAACCAATGAACTCCCTCATAGCACGAAACCCTAATAATTCAATAACAGTGCACCTAGGCCATACACCTGAGAATCTCCGATAGATCAATATTCCTTATAGATATTAGTTCACTTCATTGCCCATCTCGCACCAAATTTCCTTTATACCCTCTTCGGTTACCAAGAAAGACATTGAGGGCGTTAATTCCACTCAATCGTAGACTTTAAATACTTTTATTTTCAGCAGTTTTTGGACATAGTGCCAAGTCTTTTGCCCCTTTGGTCTTTTGTCACAGTTTCGCGGCTAATACTCTTTTGTTACAGACAATGGAATGGTTAAATCGTACAAATTATTTTAAAACCTCTTGCAGAATGGTAGGTAGACGATAATTGACTGACATGATGGATTGAAGAAAGGACATGAATATCGTATACGGTATAAAACAAAACAGGGTTCTTAAAAGCTAGTAGGTACTCTTAGGCAAATTTCGTTGATTTCTCTTTATACACTATCATAGGCCTGTGAAATCTATACAGTTGGTGTATCTTCCTATTGAATTCCCAGCTTTTTTCTAGTAGCTGTCTAATTATGAACAGGTGGTCGATTGTTGATCAGTTTGTCCGAAAGCCGCACTGATAGTCTCCCATTATCTCCTCTGTGAATGGGGTTATTCCCGAGAGGATTATATTTGCTAGAACTTTGTATGCTGCGTTTATGAACGATATTCCTCTATAATTTTTGCATATCATTTTATCTCTTCTTATCCAAACATATGCTCATAAGGTAGTGCACAATTTCCAAACAATTCAATTTAACAGTGGCAAAAGATTGTTGGTCATCATTATAGGCATATCTTGTCAGCATCATAATCTGAGGGCTTTTTGATGACTGATCAAGCCTATTCGGAACCCACAATTTCTCCCACATTGATTACACGCCCAGTCAGCGGTGACCACTTGATGTTGTAAGTCAGCCATCATATTGATGGCTTTTTTTCAACTCCTGGATGGGAAATAACGTTAATCGGATAGTTTTGAATGGGTTATTGGGGGACTTTATTGAAGACCTCATTATCCTGGTGGTTAGCTATGGACAGCATTGCTGGATCTCGTCACCAAGGGTATAAACTCTGTAATGTTTATAAGTGATGATAGGCTAAAGAAAATCAGCTAAACGAACGGTGTGAGGAAATCGGAGACCTCGAAGCAAAATATGACAGTTTTAATATGCAAGAGCTGCTGGTGTATACGAACCTCGACAAACGGGCATTGTGTTGGACAGTCAAGATAAGGAAATTCTTGATGTCAAGGACAGAGTAAAACAGTGGTGCAGCTACATGGAAAACCTGTTTCAAGACGAGAAATCGGACATTCCTGAAGAGTATTCATGAGAAGGACTATACATAACTAAGGAAGAAATCCAACACGCCATTCACAGGAAAGGTGCAGGTCCAGAACTTATAAGAATCCTAAAAAATCAGGAGTCACTTCATGCAATGGTGAAGCTCTTCAATATGGTTTACGGATCGGGCATTCCCTTTGACTGATTTAAATCAAGATTTGTGACGCTTCCGAAGAAAAGCTCTGCAAAAAGTTGTAGCGATTATCACCCTATCAGCTTGATGAGCAACTTTTTCAAGATTTTTCTTAAGATCATCCATGAATATAGGTACGCAAAGTGCGAATCCTTCACTGACGAATCCCAATTTTGTTTTCGTAACGATTTTTGCACAAGAAAAGCCCTGTTTAGCATCCAAGTGCTAGTAAAAAGTTGTAGAGATGTTTCTATTCCTGTATACGTAGCGTTTGACAGGGTACAACATGAGATGCTTATGGAAATTCTCAAAGATGTGGGCCTAAATGATAGAGACCTCAAGATCATCGCAAATCTCTATTGGAATCAGACTGCACAAATCAAGGTAGACCAACAAATGTCTGACGAGGTACGGATAAAAAGAGGTGTCCGGCAGGGCTGCATCCTTTGATCATAATTTTTCAATATTCATTCGAACAAAATATTTGAAAAAGAATTAGAAGACTCCACTGAGGGAATTTCTATCAACGGCGTGAACATTAACAATCTTCGGTATGCAGACAATACGGTTTCAATCGCTTTTTTTGAACGTTGAGAATTTGGATTAAAATTGAACTGAAAAAAACTAAATGAATGGTGATTTGTAAGAACCAAGTTGGAGGAGGTATTCTTCAGTTGCAGGTTGCAGAACCAACAGATAGATCGGGTCCAATCATGCAGATACCTAAGATGTCGGTAATGAAGACTGGGATATCATACAAGAGGTTCGTGCCAGGATTGAACGAGCCATCATTTCTAAAAATGAAGTCCGTGTTGTGATGCCGAAGTCTCTCGCTGTCCCTTCGCAGTCGAGTACTGTATTGCCACATCTTCAGTATTCTCTAATATGGGATTGATGCATGGACTCTGACAGATGCCATGTGTAAAAAGCTAGAGGCTTTTGAAATGTGGACTTATAACGGATATTGAAAATATCTTGGACGGACAGAGTGAGCAATGAAGAATGCCAACGAGAATGTCAAAAAATCTTGAAGCTATATTTAACGCTTAAAAAGCGGAAGTTAGAATAATTCGGACACATACTCAGCAGGGGTCGTATTTTCGAATATTTTCGCATACGAAATTCAATACGATTTCGAATGCTCCCCATTTAATTTACATTGCTGTCAATCAAATTTCGTGTACGAAATGTACTCGAATGAATTCGAAAATACGACCCCAGGAATGGCGAATACCTACCTACGTCTCAAGCTCATAATTCAGGGGAAAATCGAAGGTAGAAGAGGCCCTGGATTTCGAAGAAAATATTGTCTAAAGAATTTGCGTCACTGGTATGGCGAAACGACGAAAAGTCTATTCAGAAAAGCAGAAACCAGAGTACAGATAGCGCTGATGATTGCCAACGTTCGGAGAGGAAAAGGTACTTGAAGAAGAAGAAAAATTATACCAAATAAAGACCTTTTGATTGATTGATTCTTCTACTCTGGAATCTCTCAAGAGTTCCTGAAAATGGTTCTTCCACCTAGAGTTATTAGAATTCGGATCCTTGTGTAACTGGTCCCATCTCTAGATTTATGTGGGTTGGACCCCCACTCCGTTCTCCATCATTCTTCAGTCTGAATTTCTTTATTGTTCTCATCAAACCAATCCCGATGTCTCCTTGTGATGAAGCCCGTTGATTCTTCGCAGGCTGTCAGCATATCTGTTTTAAGCATTGACCAGTGCCACTCGATACCGAATTAGAAGTTTGTTCTTGTCTACATCTTTCAGTCGCTGAATAATTAACCTGCGTTGTGGTCGTTTCCTTTATTTCCATCGTTTTGGTGGTACTTAAAGATATCGGCCCATCGGCCCATTCGGTACTCAGTCCAGCAGTCATCAGCATGGATTATACCTCTGGTTACTTCCATGTCACGTTGGTCTGTGGCGAGTGCAATAATGATGGGAATAAAAGGCCAGTAGTTTGAGATTAGATGTTGCCACATTGTTTCCAGCTTACTCTTTTGACGAAATATATCGATTGTGCTCTGAGCATTTGGTTAGAAAAAGTCACCTAACAAAATAACTTCCATCGAGGAATGTTTCTTCTTTTTTGTCATCGTAGGAATCTAGAGTTGGAGAGTATGCATTAATTACAGTGGCTATTTGGTTATTTGCGAGCTTGTGGAGAATCATGTGTCTTCTACTTATATCAGAACGGAGTTCATCAAAATGATTGACGAATTGTTTCTTTATTGCAAAGCCCACCCCATGGATTTGGAGTTCATTTTCGCCCTTTATTCTCCAGAAGAAAGTGTAGCCTCCGCCATGTTCAGTGAGTTGGACATACCCCCCTGAGCACGTCTTGTTTCACATTCAGCGATATTATAATGAATTGCAAATTTTCCAACCAATTCAATATAACAGTGGCAAAAACTTGTTTATATTGGACAAGTAGAGACTGCCATGTTTCACTTATATTAATATATTAAAAAAAGAAAATAACATATCGAGCATAGGTTTGAAAAACAAAATAATGACGATTCTAGAAAAAAAAATGTCGGATTTCAAATACAGTAAGTAGATATTAACATCTTGAAGAGGAGAAAAAGCCGAAAAAAAATATTAGAAAAGAATTTGGCATTCATCTCTTTCTAACAAATTGCTTATGCCATTATTCATTATTGATTGGTTCACCTTACGTACCTACAGTTTAAGCCTGATAAAAAAAAAGGAATCAACAATAATTGTTATATTATGTCAGTCATTATTATTCAGCAAGCCAGTCGAGAAGTGACGGAGTGTCCGAATAGTGAGCAGCCAAACCATCCAGAAGATTATTTTCAACATCATGCCTATTATGAGTCTACGGAGCTTTTTGAAATTGGCCCTCAGACTCTGAAAAGCAAAGCATCCTAAATCCAGTCAAGCTGAGCGCAAGAAGAAAAAGCACCAGCTATCACGCTTCGGCGTGGTACCTCAATGATTCCAATTAAAAGTTTAGCGAAAGTGACAAAAGTATCAGCGAACAAAAAAACCAAACCCAAAATGGCCAACATAGGGGGTAAGTCCGATTCATTATCCGATAAACTCTATGCTCACGATGAAACAAAATCCCTGAACGCACATAACCGAGCTCTTAACTCCACCAACCAAACCCTTTCCCAAGAAATTGACCATTTAAAAACCCAAGCCATCGAAAATAATCGCACCATCGCTCAATATGTGGACAACGAGCAACGATTAACAAACGAATCAGCGAACCTGCGCTCTGAACTAGAAACTCTAACCAATCAACACAAAAACCTAGAGGTTAACTATAATAATCTAGTTCAACTAGTCATGGAGGCAAAACTAGAATACTCATTGTCTGCCAACGAACATCAGGCAAAAGAATAAGAAGCCCTCAAAAACAAATCTGAGTCTCCCGTTGCCCCAACATCTCATACATCCTCCAGGAAAAGAAGGAAACAAAAATCCCCCTCCTCAGAAGTAAACTTGGAAAACGAAGCAGAAGAAATGGAAGCAGAATCCGAGGTCCAAAAACAGGCGGCTCAAAACTAAAATGAAGACTTTACCCAATTGAGAAACCCGGAACATAAAAACCCGCTACTTTCTCAAAGCCCAGAACTTTCAATATCCAAAAACCCGAATCCGAAAAATAACATCAAAACCCACTGAAAATCCTGAAAAAGCAATAATTCCCCCAATAATCATAAGGGACCCAAAGTACTGGCTGAAAATCCACCAGCTGCTAGTCAAAAACAACGTAAATATCGATGATCCAAAAAAAAAAAATCCACTCGGCATCCAAATTCTTCTAAAATCCACGGATGACCATAGAACAGCCAACAAGCTTTTGAAAGACAAAAATGTGGAATATCACACTCACTTCCTCAAAGAAGAAAAAAAGCTAAACATAATCATAAAGGGATTATACAAGAAATTCTCCCTGGAGGGTGTTGAAAAAGAATTAACAGATCTTGGCTACAGTCCAACAGTTATACAATGGTTTAAATGCGGTCCGAACAGAAACAACGAAATAGGTCTGATCAAATTACTTCGACCACAAGAACAAGCTAATATATTCTAAATACCGCACATTTGCTACATGAGAGTCCAAATTTTTTATCAAAGAGCCCCAATACTCAAACACATTCTGCAATGCCACAACTGTCAGCAGTTTGGGCACTGCTCCAGTAATTATTACGCTGAACCGAGATGCCAGAAATAAGCAGGACAACATCATTATAATGAATGCAAAAAACCACGGGACACCCAAGCCAAGTGCCTCAACTGCGAAGGAGACCATACAGCAGCTATAGAAATTGCCCAAGAAACCCATACTTTGGAAGAAACCGAACCAGTCAACCATCCCTAATCCCAACTGTACCAAAACTAGTCAATACCCAAATATCCTATGCTAGGATAGCTCAAAACACCTCCACGCTCCCACAAAGTCTCCAAATCCCCATACTCAGTATCCTTTCCCACAATAACCAGGACCTGGAACAAAAAATTGACAACAAAATCATCCGAATAAACACCAAAACCGGACATAATCCTCTAGTAAAAGCCTTTCTAACACAACTCAATGGATAACCCAACCAAAAAACTATCAGATCCCTTCATAATCAGCTGGAACGCGAACTCCCTGTTTGTAAAAAGACAGGAATTCAACGAATATCTTATCGAAAAAGGGATAGACATAGCCCTGATACAAGAGACCTGTTCAAAACCACAAACGAGATACAAAGTACCCAACTACAAGATATACAGGCAAAACAGAGGGGGAGGAACAGCAATGAAAAATGAAAGAAATGAAAACGTCAAAAAAGATCTACAACAAATAATACACAACCTTAAAAACAGAAAGGATCCTGGAATAGACGAAACTAAAACCAAAAACCCTCAAGAACCCCTCCTGACGAATCCCTGGAGATGTCCTCAAAAATTTTCAACAACTGCTTCCAAATATCCTACTTCCCCTCACTATGGAAAACCGCCATAGTGATCCTTCTTCCAAAACCCGAAAAAGCTTAACTTTTCCTCAAAATTGGCGCCCAATCAGTCTACTTTCATCCCTGGGGAAGCTACTAGAAATTTTTTACCTCAAAATTAAAAATAATCACTAACGAAAATAATCTATTACCGGACGAGCAATTTGGATTCAAAATCTACCTTCCAACAGAACTACAACTAGCAAGAATAACCCAAGAAATCACAGATGGCTTCAATAAAAAAGAAACAACAGGCCTAATTTTATTAGACGTCGAAAAAGCCTTCGATGAAGTATAGCACGAAGGCCTGCTATACAAATTACACAGAAACCAGAAGATTTCACCAAACTACACCAAATTCATTATACAATTTCTCAAAGGAAGGAGGTTCCAAGTAAAAACAAAACCTTATCCACCACCAGGCTAATAGAAGCAGGAGTTCCCCAAGGCTCTTCCCTCTCCCCGATCCTATTTAATCTTTACCAAGCCGATATCCCTAAATCCTCACGAACCAAAATTTCGCTATTTGCTGACGACAGTGACGACACTTGTATATTCCGATCCTTCACAAAGCCCAGACACCATATCCAATGCAATACAAAATCATCTAGACCAAATCCAGGAATGGGCTAATTCATGGAAAATAAAAAGCAGCGCAGAAAAAACGCAAGCCTTCGCAATTTCAAAAAAATGGTCAATACCGCACTTAATAAACCCTACCATTCACGACACCGAAATCCCATGGCAAGATACGGTCAAGTACCTAGGCATACATCTGGACAAAAGGCTGAATTTCAATTACAATACACAACAAAAACTCAGAATCTGCAACGCCACCTATCATCAACTCCGTCCTTTTCTCCATCCCAGAAGCCATCTAAATTTAAAAAACAAATTACTGCTTTACAACAAAGTTATCAGGCCCAAAATGGTCTAGGGTTCAACAGCCTTCTTCAGCCAAAGTAACGCCAACATGAAGAAACTCCAAAACAAAGCCCCCAGAAGGATTACCAATGCCCCGTGGTTCATCAGGAACACGGACATCCACGAAGACCTCCAAGCCGAGTCAATAAAGGAATTTTTGATCCGTAAAAACACGAAATTCAAAGAAGCTATAGAACAAACATCGAACCAAAGATTAAAAATCGTGTTCCACATCGAAAGATGACAAAATTCAAAATCTATTTGAAGGGAAAAATAAATAAAAACAAACAATAAAAAATAAAGAAAAAACAGACAAAATAAATAACTAACAAAATAAATTAACTTTACAGGTTTAATAGCGAAAATTTTAATTTTCCTCAAGGTATAAGAACTCGATAAAAAACTCATTAACACATGTGATATGTCATTTGCTTAAGGCGATTCAATGGCCACATAGACCTAAGTAAAAAAAAAATCAAGGGTCTTATTTATAGGAAAATAAGGTTGTTAATAGGGCATAAACAGGCAACGCTAAATTCAAAATTTTTCTGTTCTTCAACTCTTCAAATAGGGCGGGGAACGTGTAAACCATGAAATGACGGCACATGAATCCTTCGGTAAGTATTCTTCAGAAATTATGTAAAACCATCAAGATCAACGTTAACGTGAGATATATATGAGATTCCTAAATCCAGCCATGAATTAATTAGTTAAATTGGGTTTTCGTGTTGATGCCATAAGTGAAAAATTGTTTTCGGTCGAAAAACAATGCGACAAGGCGTATGAAAGCTAAATATAATCTATAAATTTTTCACCAGATTCCTGTTCTCATACAGCTCTTCATTTATCATGCCTGTTTTGTGTGTTAGTGTATTTTCAGTTCATACATTAGAGGCCTAAGTAAGTGATGACTTGTCAAAATGGGGAACCTAAATGTGAAATATTTTTTTTCATTTTAAATCGATATTAAAATAATGTTAATAAAATATTCATGTTAATTGCATTCAAAAAAGAGAATTTTTAAACATTTTATCTTTTTACCCACAAACTTCCTTAACTGCGCTAATTAAAAAAAACCATTAAAAACTTTTAATTAAATCTAACTTAAAATTTAAACACAAAAACGATAAAAAAAATTATTATTCGCTTTCGGTAATCACGTACATAATATTTTCTCTAAAAGTTTTTAAAAGCCAACCAGCTCTTCGTAACTTTTTGAAAACGCTGAAATACCAAAGAAATGGAAAAAAGCAATCAGATTTTGCTTTATACAGGAATATCTTTGGAAAGCAAATATAATTTATAAGTCAAAAACCTCATTCATCAAAAGGCAAAAATTATATTTGCGTTGCTTTGAAAGTCAGACCCAAAATACATAAGAGATAGGCACTTTGGAAGATCAGCTAAGGCTTCCTAATCAATATAGACACCCTCCAAAATTTAATTTGCCTGAAGGGTTATCAAACAGCTTTAACTTAGTTTTAGTATCCACGATGTATAACAAAATTGACATTATAACCTTTCAATCCCTAATCGTGCGTTTTATTACTCCGAGGATAACTTGTTTCATTTAATTTAGGTTTATGTTAAGTTTAAATAAATAAAGAGATTACGGGTTACAAAATCAATATAAATGGTTGGCTAAAAACCTGGTTTAATTGAAATCGAAATATTTAATAACAAAGGTGAAATTAATCTATTTATTTTTCACTAGCTATTGTTATCCGTTTGATATTGATGCATTTTACATTAGTTATTTTGATTATTATTTCAAACTCATATTTAATTTACGAAATCTATATACAGGGTGTATATTTTAAGTGATACCACTATTGCTATATTCGAAACGGTGAAAGCTACAAGGTCGGTTAAATTAGAAAAAAGTTGCCTTTTTTGATGCCCATTCAAGACTCGTTTACAGTATTGCCAAATTCCTTTTAGTTTATGAAATACAGGGCGATTTCTAAAAAACGACTAAAAATATTCTATCAAATATTTCGTAAACTATTTATTTTCTGGACACAATTTAAATTTGGAAGTTTTATAATTTTTTTCGCTTTACAACAGGGCATCTTCAAATTTCGAATCCGACGTTTCGTGGTTATGATACCATCATCAACTTCATTTTTTTAAATACGGACCTGGATTTTTTATGACATTTTAAGAAAGCACCTTTTATTCCCTTTTCAACGATATACCTCTTAAGTATTATTGGTCGACGTTTCTGATCCAGAAAGTGATCATCAGTGATTTTTACCAAAATTTTACCTTAATTCGGACCTAGTTATGAACCGGTATTTCAGAAACTAAAAGGAATTTGGCAACACTGTAAACGAATGGGCATCAAAAAAGGCAACTTTTTTCTAATTTAACCGACCTTGTAGCTTTTACCGTTTCGGATATAGCAATAGTGGTATCACTTAAAATATACACCCTGTATATAAAACACTTTGTATATGTGTTGGTATTTGAGCACTTATAACTCGAGAACGGCTGGACTGATTTTTATGATTTTTGCTTTATTGGATTTGTCTTTGTCCATCCTAGGATAATAAATCGAAAAAATCCAAAAAAAAAACAAAAAAAAAAAATTTATCTATTTTACTTATTTATGAAAAAAACTCACTAAGCCCGCATACGGCGCCATCTCTTATAACCGATACCAAGTTTACCGTCACATTTTCATTGCAAACCATGTGGATTTTATTGTCCCACACTTTGCACAAAAACAATTTGAGGAAAGCACTTTATTTTTAATTGTTCTTCAAAGTAAAAATGTCCAAAAATAAATAGAATGACAATGTATTTTATTTTGTTGTTGGTTCGTTCATTCCGAAAGAGCGCGAACTGGTCTACCTGTCATTTCTTGACGCTTGACCATTCACGTTCTGTGGCTAAGTTCCGTTTTTCCTCTTAGGCATCCCTTGACAGCCGTGTTCCGTGCCGACTGTTCGGTGTGCTCCGTCCGGCTGGTGTCGAGTGGCAGAGAGCCAGGTTATGAGTCCGCCACAACCATTTTGTATACGGCGCCATATATGATAGGTACCTAGAACGAAGCTCGCCGTTGCGCGGTAATTTCATTGTAGATACAGTAGAACAGAATACTGCTAAGGAACTGGAGCTATTCTGAACAGAACTATTCCACTATTCCGATCAGATAAAGTGGTGCAGAAAGAGTAGATCAGATAGAATAGTGCAGATACAGTAGAACAGATGGAGTATTGCAGTGCATGCAGTGCAGATAAAAGGAAACAGGGCTGCGCTGGAGATTTTTTTTGTTTTCTTTACATTTTTTGAACATTCCTTTGCCTGAGTTTATTTATTTGGTGGTACACTTTATAAGAATAATGCCCACAAGATGCCTAAAAAGGGATGATGTAAAATTTTAATTTTAGGTGACTTCTGATCCAAAGAGTAGAAATTAATTTTCTTCGACCAAAGCCAAATTCACCATCGAAAAAAACTGAATTTAATTCAGTTAATAGATACGTTAACACAATATTCAATAGGTATTTAATAATTCAGAGGAGGTACGAAGTTCGCCGGGTCAGCTAGTATAATAATAGAACAGATATTGAATATTTTAGTTTTGACCTTACATAATTATCTTTCCTGGAAAGGGGAGAACTAAAGTTCAAGTTTTTCCATTTTTGAATCCGGAACACTATAAATATCATTATTTATTGAAAATAGCTGTACCTACGTATGTTTCTTTGTGACAATGTAACGGAACTTGGCTTCTGAAAGTTATCAGTTTGATACAAGATCCACTAATTTTAAAGCGACTCTATTTTTAGACGTTTTGTTAATTAACTTCGTCATATTTCAGCTTTTCAATCTCGACATTCTAATTAGCTGCTTTTCATTAACGTGACCGCCAAGCAGCAGCATCAAATAGCTTAACAATTTTACAGCCTAATTTTAAATAGATCAGTCTGATAGATATAGGGATGATGCTACAGCAACACAAAAGTTAAAAAAAGGGTGACATGCACGGGATATATTTTACTTAAAATGCCATAATCAATCAAAATCGGTGTGAATATGAGAAAACTTAGTTATACCCACCTACAAGCGTTGTTACAGTATGTAGAAGGGCCAGACTGTTGATCCATCTTGTTCAAATAGCCCAATGTTTTTAGATACCACTTCTCGCTTATCTCAAGAGTAGGTTTCAGGTATTGTACACCAGTACATAAAGTCAGGTTTATTTAGTCCCTATCTTGAGAGCGCGAAAGACAATATAAACGAAATGATTTTAGCAAGTACTTGTTAATTGTCGTCAACCATTTGCCAGAAATCTTATCAGTAAGTACAGATATCGCATTTCAGAGGAAATGGAATTGGTTACTTCGTAAAACTACACAAATCTATTTTTTGATGATTTTTCTGATACTGGAGTATGGCCTTACAACAACAAAATATTCAAGTACAGGGTGTCCTTAGATAAACTGACACATTTTGCTGGTAAATATCTCTTAAATGAGAAAGGATAACGAGATGAGGTTTGTTCTGGGAGAAGAAGGATTTTTTTCAAAGTATTGCCGAATCCTGAAAATTGATGAAATTTGGTATTGCAGACATGCGATTTTTTGGAATAAAAATACTGCCCCTACTGAAACATCCTGTATATTTTGTCATCGGCAAAAAGCCTGCTTTTTCTTCTTTACAAAAATGAATATATTTTTTTTAATTATCTTAAAATTGCATTGCAAAAAATTGACTTTATTGTCAAGGTTTCGATTAATTATAGATTTTTTTGTATCTAACTGAGAAAAAATTCATAATTTCATTTCTGAGCCCGAGAACAATTCGCGAATTAGGGATCAATGACCCCATATATCCGTAATACCACCGAATATCATTGAAACCAAGGCTCAGCAGCAAAAACCCGATATAGCAACCTAATTTCGATTAAATTCGATTGCTAAGCAAAGCGATATTTTATATATAAAGTAGCTGACCTGGCGAACTTCGTACCGCCTCTGAATTATTAAATATCTCTGAGTTAAATACCTATTAAATGTTATGTTAACGTATCTAGTAGCTGAATTAAATTCAGGTCAAACCAGAGTCGCTTGCCAGTGAGTTCAGTGACGCATTTTAAGAAGCACTCCAGAGCTGCTCTAGAGCGCCCCGGGCTATTTATAGGCGTTCCAGTGTATCAGAGTTTCGCGCAACTGAACTTTTTTTTCGGGTTAAAAAATAGCCTATATCACTCCCCTCTATAGCCGAATTCGATTGACCGGATTAGATCGATCTGGTTCAATTTAAGTGAACCAGACTGTGTTCGATTGAGATTGGATCAGTGCACCTTCATCAACAAAAAAATGATCTAGATCACAAGAATTGAACCCAAATCGATCTAATCTATGTCAATCGAATTCGGCAACGTTGTTTCATGCTGTCAAAAAAAAGTTGTGTTATGTTGTTATGTAATGTGAATGAGTTTGTTTACAATTAAATTAATAAATAATTCAAAATTAATTTGTTTTTCCGAGATGCGTAACCTATTCACAAACCTTCCTTGGGATGGCCATAACAACCAACCAAAGTTTCATCGTAATCAGATAAGTGGTGTAGCAGCGCATAAGGCGGAAACCCAGCAAGCAAGCAAACAAACATTGATTTTTATATATATATCGATTGTAGGCAATTAAATGTTGGAATTAGTTCCAATTTACATTGTGTTCTCGTAATAAATATTAATTTTCATTAAAGGGCTTTATAAAAACACCCTTTTCCAGGGAAAACCCTTAATTGGTGCAGTCGGTAGGTTAGTGGAAGAGTCCTTAAGGGTCCTTGTCAGTCGTGAACGCTTATTCGCTTATGAACCATATCGCGAAGGAAACTATAGAGTTCTCCGACAAAGTTTAGTGCCTAAGTGACTTTTAGTGATTTTAGTATTATTATGCATCTTTTTATTACTGTAGTCATATGTCTACTGACGATTTACTAAAAAAACTCCAAGTTCTAACTCTTATCGACTCAAACAACTTACCTGTACTCCCCCCGAAAAAAAAAAATCGAAGAAAGCATGCCTGCCAATCCTTCAACTTTCGACATGAAGAACCTGGCGATCATTCCAGAATATAAAGGAAATCCCAATGAACTCTTCGAGATTATTAACTCCACGACGTTACTACTAAATTTTTACTGGAACAAGACTGATGTAGGATGCTTTCAGAACCACATACTTACCCAGGGTTTCAAAAGCAACCTTACTGGTCGAGCAAAAGAAACTGTTTCGATCTATGGTTGCCTTGATTAGAAAGCAATTGAAGAAGTTCTGATACAAAACTTCGCCGAACAACGCAACGAGAATTCCCTTACAAGCAAGCAACTTACGCTAGCGTCAGATGCCAAACGAATCTCCTCAACAATTCTAAGAAAAAATTATGGGACTTCTAAATACTATTTCGAATTACATAGAACTCCATCATAATAATTCAGATGTCAAAACAAGTAAAAAACTTTTCCTCCATCAACAGGCGCTTTCCACATTCATGCAGGAGTAAGAGAACCATAAGGATCAACTATTAGAGCTATGCGGCCCAGCGATTTAGCTGCAGCAATGCGCAATTATCCAGTAGAAAAACAACAGCAGATACCTCCAAAAAGGCTTCTCCATTCCACAACCTAGTGGCTCAAAAACAAACCAACATAATCAGAAGCACATATAGAGATGCAAGCCAGCCAGACTTTCTCGCAACCATTCCAGTCGCAACAATTCAGAACTCAAAATTCTATGCCAACAGCAGTTGGTGCCCCTTTTCTCCATTCCAGAGAACATCCCAGCAGCAAAGACAGCAATTCAGATCCCCATTCAACCAGACTAGACAGCCTATGTACAGCCTGCGCAATTCCAGACTGCTCGACCCTAATTTGGACACAAGTCTGGCAAGGTACTCCAAACCGCTCGCTTCCGTAACCAACACCAATGAGCACTACACCAAGAGCCACCGTAAAACCTCCACAACAATCTGCTCCAAAATTCACTGCGGAAAAATTATTTAATATCGAGCAACACGAAGACACCCAGGATAACTATCACTATGGATACACCTATCCAGAAATGGACCATGATTACTATGATGTAGAACAACAACAAAATGATTAGCAGCAGCAAGCATATGAGCAACACCAATACACTGAAGGACGAAATTTTCCAGGAGCGGCCAATCCAGAAACAGAACCATAATAGAACTATATAATTATACCGATCGGAAGGAGCTACCATACATATCTATCGCCAATCCACCTTTAAGGCCCCATATAGATACCGGCGCAAAGAAATAATTTATTAATCCAGACATAGTCTTTAAATACTTCAAAGATTGCATCCACCAATAGTCATTCATCGTTACTTCAATTTTTCAAAATCATTCTCAGGACTATTGTGCGAACATTCCCATGTTTCCAGAAATCAACTTAAATGAGAAGGCTTACCTTTTCAAGTTCCACCAAACATTTGATGGCCTCATCGGACTCGATACGCGTTTCCCGAGAACGGCCTCTAGTAAAAGAAACGCAGGGTGCGATTCTTCTACCCAAACAAGAACTCCAGAGCGCATAAATTAACGAAACACTCATGCTTGCAATCAACTCGCTTGGACTTAAATTGTCAACACAACCGATGAAGAACTTCAGATAGCTCTGGCAAGTCCAGTCATTAGCACGCAGTTGGATCTTGATCAGTTTCATATCTACACCACGGATCTAATTTCTCAAGAATCTCCGTCAGCACATCGCAAGATTCCTTAAATCAGAACTAATCACCTACATTCAGAGGAAGAAAAGGCAATAAAAAAATTATCTAAGAAGTATGCAGACATTTTCCATTATCCAGACATGTCCCTGACCTTGAAATTTCAGTGTACACCAAGTCCTATAGATATCCACATATCCATAAGGAGGAAGTGTGTGTGTGTGTATAAGTTTCAATGGCACTGGAATTCGTTCCAACAGGCCAGTAAATTTTTTTTTCCTTAAGTTGTCATACAGATTATGTTTATTTGTGCATTTCATTCTACTACTACCATGATTCAATTTTGCACTATCTCCATTGCTGTCATATACAGGGTGGCCAATTGAAAACGAAACAGAGGTGATTTTAGGCTCCCCAAGAGATTTAGGAAAAAACCCTCATACCCGTCGATTTTTGATTCAAGGGGGAACCATTTTTTTGTCATTTTCACCCCCTGGGGGGCAAAGCCCCTGCGGGGGTGACAAGGGCCCCCAAAATTTCAAATGTAATGAAGGGTCGAGTGATACCTTATTTTGAAACTATTTTTATGTAGATTATAACCCCCGAGTCTTACATCGCTACTATCTACTTAGCCATTACATATTACATGGGCTAATTGAAGCTACAAAAACATGTTGGGATATTTTGTATTTAAAAAAATGCTTTGAAAACAAAATCAATCAAGTAAATGCTGAAAATGACCACAGAAGAAAAAATCTAACGGGCTTAAATCTGGAGAACGTGGGGACCACACAATAGCTCCTCTCCACAAAAATTCACGAGATCGAATAATCAATGAGTGTCGTCAAATCAGTCCACAAATGCTTCGAAATATGCGGAAGCGTTTTGACCAGAATATTTATTTCTGTATGGAAGTGGGTGGTGGTCAATTTCAGCATTTATTTAACTGACACTTAACCAAATTTCATGTGTTTTTAAATTATCGAGGGACGAGGCATCACAATTTTTTGATATCTATTGTACTAAATAATAGAGTAAAATTAAATGGCATTTCAGTGCTACTTACCCCGTTTTTCGTTTTATTTCCTCCTCTCCCACCATTGAAAAACTCATAACCCGCATTTTTTTTTTTTTTTTTTTTTTCAATAAATGGAGCAGCAGTTCAATTTCAATGTATATTTCTCTGACGAATGCTCTTTTTTCTTAAACGGTACGGTGAATCGTCACAACTGCCGCTATTCAGCTAATTCAAATCCCAGAAAACATATTTCGTCAGGTGTATACGCAACATCCCAAGAAATTGAGTGTTTGGACTAGCATTTTTGGTAACCGTGGCCCCTTATTTACCAATAAATTTAACAGGAGAAATGTACCTAGAGTGGTTAGAAGATGCGATTCATCCAGAATTGGTGGAGATACTAGAGAATGATAACAGATACATGGAAAACCGTTTAATATTCGAACAAGATGGTGCGCCATCCCACTATGCTGCAGTGGTTCGTCCATATTTGGACCAAACGTTTCCAGGACAATGGATTCGGAGGAGAGGAGCTATTGAGTGGCCCTCACGTTCACCAGATTTAAGCCCGTTAGATTTTTTCTTCTGTGGTCATTTTCAGCATTTACTTGATTGATTTTGATTTCGGAGCATTTTTTTAAATACAAAATATCCCAACATGTTTTTGTAGCTTTAATTAGCCCCTGTAATGGCTAGGTAGATAGTAGCGATGTAAAACTCGGGGGTTATATTCTACATAAAGATAGCTTCAAAATAAGGTATCACTCGACCCCTCATTCGATTTAAAGTTTTGGGGGCCCTTGTCACCCCCGCTAGGGCTTTGCCCCCCAGGGGGTGAAAATGCCAAAAAAATGGTTCCCCCTTAAATCAAAAATCGACGGGTACGAGGGTTTTTTCTTAAATGTCTTGGGGAGCCCAAAATCACCTCTGTTTCGTTTTCATAATTTCTATTTATTTATTTTTTTTTATTATATTTTTTTCCCTTAATATTTTATAAACACAGGGATCCTTCTAGGAACTTATATTTATCCGGTTG
Source organism: Ceutorhynchus assimilis (assembly GCA_917834065.1). NCBI lineage: Eukaryota > Metazoa > Arthropoda > Insecta > Coleoptera > Curculionidae > Ceutorhynchus > Ceutorhynchus assimilis. The sequence continues at coordinate 24,385,691 of OU892278.1, forward strand.
GCTGTCCCGGAGGAATGAACTAACAAGAGGCCAAATTTTGGGTTTAGGTAAAACATAGGGAAACAGAGGAACTTAATAGCTAGTACATCCTCAACCAAAAAGGTCTTTGGATTTACAATAGTGGTTGTATATCATTTTAAAAACTTTTTCATAGCTCAGCAGATTCGCAAGATTAAAAGGAGCAGGTATTTTTGAATTGTTTATCTGAATTATATTGTTAGCATTTAATGAACATTGAAGTAGAATATGTTGTGGATCAGCCAATTCTGTACATATTTTACAATTTGGGTCATCCAGTTGTTCAATTTTATGTTTATATTTAGGACATACGGTTTGTTCGTAATCTCACTATGGTTTGAATAACTTTTTTGTTTAGAATATCTCCAAACCATGGTTTTTTGCTTATTTCAGACTTAATTATGGTTGCCACCCTTTGATTTCTGAAAACCCGTACATAATCGATCCAAGGTAGAAGGTAGGATACATTAAACATGCCTACATACCCTCGACCATACATATGTACCTACTTTATTATGATGGTATATTGGAAAATAACGCACTGCACTGAGTTATGGTTGTAGTTTATTGCACTAAAGTTGCCTGCCTACAAAATTTGCTTATGAATTTTAAGAAAAAAATTAGGAAATGTACCTTCTTAATTTTAAACCCCACCCCTCGTAGTTACGGTCTATTTTAAAATAAAATAAAAAAACGGAGGCACTTGTAAGTGAACAGGGAGAAACGACATAATACAGAGTTATTTGTTCTATTAGGCAGAAAAACGCAATATTTAATGCCGTGGCGGGTGTTCCATAGCCTAAGGCAAAGCTAGGCTATGCCAAGGCATTAAATCTGATTTTTTGTTGTGTGAAACATATCATTTTTCTCCGAATTTGTTCCAATTTCACGCATAATCCACTTTTATATTTATTAATTGCGTTGGCCGCTGATTACGTTTGTTGAATAGGTAGAAACGAATTTATCTGTCTAGGCAGAAAAAGTCCACTTTTTCGTCACTAACTCGAAATCGGAGACGTTCGTGACACACCCGTCATTGAAGAAGTAGGTACGTTCAGAAATTAGTTAGGTATATAGGCGTTCGGTAATTGCCATTAACAATTTTATATTATCATTATTTAATATCAATTATACAGTTATCCAAATATTCCCGGACATTTTGATCATGCGTCCGGACACCGGACAAACCTTTAAAAAACCGGACAGGTCAGTGGCGTAACCAGTAGGGGGGCAGGGGGGCGACGCCCCCGCCCCTGCATGTACGGCGCCCCTACCGCTCTCAAAAAACAAAAGCAAAAATTGAAAAATTATAAAATTACATTGTTTCTTATTTATTTTGTTGACCTCTTCATAGTCTTCACCCTTTATTCTTTATCGTGAGTCGTTATTGTCGGCAAATGCCTGATATTTATTTATTTTCATTTCAGTTTCGGATCTGTTCTATTACCTACATTATAATTTCTGAAAAATAATTATTATGAATTTCAATTTATTTATTTGTTGATTAAACTAGGGGTTTCGGTTAATGAATTAGGTGGGGCTGTCATTCTTCCTGATTTCCCGGATTTGTTCTAGTTCTGAAAGCGTCTGAAGACGTCCGGGATGATTTTTTGAAGTAATCCGTGTCTAACGGCATGTCCACACATTATTTTTTTTAAGGCTTGGAATAAATGTTTTTCGCACCTAAAAAGAATTGTTTTTGAAGGCTTAAAATAAACTTTTTTGGGCGTGGCATCCGTGGCATCCGTGGCATCCCCCCCCCCCCGCCGAGAAGAAAAAAAAATTCGACGTCCTTGCATTATTATGCGCCCCCCGAGGCGCCCCCTTAAGCCGGGTTATCACTAGGCCATTTCATGGATCAGTATTATTGAATCTATAGGATTGAACATAGAATGGAATGGAAAATTTGTTCACATTTTCCAATAACATTGAAGATCTAGTGTGTTTTAAAAATGGCTGCAAAATGGAAAATTCTGCGTGCCGGTGTTCCTATTTTCTGTGAGTATTTGAAAACCGCGATAAAAAACAGGAAAAATAGAAAACTTTGTCGATGGTAGGTTAGACCATGGATAAAACAACGTATATATGAAGGTGCTTCTGTAAAGCTGATAAAAGAATGGAGAACAGGTGACCAGGATGCTTATAGGAACCACTCAAGAATGTATACGCCTCCAGGACACTCAACGAAACCGAGTTGAAATATTCCACCATTAGAAAAGAAATGTTAGCCATAATCTGGGCCACCAAGTACTTCAGACCCTACTTGTTTGAGAGAAAGTTCAAGATACATTTAGATCACCGTCCTCTCCAATGGATTTTTTCCATGAAAGTCAATAGTTCCAAAATAGTTAGATGGCGCTTAAAGCTGGAAGACTTTGATTATGAGATAATCAATAAGAAAGGAAAATCGAACACCAATGCAGATGCTCTGTCCAGAGTCGAAATCCACACCAAAGAAGTAGCCCAACCACCACAAGACTAAGATAACGCATGTTTGTACAATAATGCAAAGTTAATCCTCGACATAGACGAAGTTCTAGAGAAACCTGCTTGGCAAACGAAGATACAAAAGGTCATCAGTGAAATCCTTGATAATTCAGAACCCACATAAGCCCACTCAAAAGAAGATAACGAAACTAGACACACTGCTCAGGAAGAACCTATACTCGGCATTCCAATTAGCGAAAGAGCCGTTAACTACTGCAATAACCAAATAGTTCTCAAGTCTGTTAATTATAATCCGGCCAAGCCGATAATAGAAGTAGCCTTTCCTAACAAATCCAGGCTACATGTCCAAGTAAGCAAGCATAACTTAAAAGAAAGCTGTTGTAAGATTCTTGAAAAAAAATAAACCCCAAAAAGAAGTGTGCAATATCATTCAAGGACGAAGATCTTTATGTTCCTCTATACAACATGCTTAAAGAAACTTTTAAAAACTCTGCATTCGACTTTTTCGAATGCAATTTTCTCCTAGAGGACTTCAATAGCAAAGAAAGACAAAGTGAAATAATCCAGGCCTACCATCAAGGAAAAACAAATCATTGAGAAATTAACCCAATACCAGCCAGAATTAACTAATGAGAAAAAAACGAAAAACGTTGACGAATTCTTACTAATAACACTTTATTTAAGGTATATTCATACATATCAGTGACTTTTTTTTTATAACTTTTGTGAAAAAAACCGTCCCATTTTTGGGACAATGGCTGGATATAAAGACTATTTTCTAAAAAAAATTCACATTTGAAAAAAAGGAAAAGAAATACAAGCTCCTGTAGAAAAATAAGTTATTTGGTATGAAAAGGTGCAAAACATAAATCATGTAGTGGTACATCACAATTGGAACAAATTCTAGTGGTCTTTTTTCCACACAAAGCACATCTTCGTTGTGTTTTTATTGGAACAACAAAGTGACCAATTTGATCAAATCTCACATCTACGCTCACTCGTCCTCCTAGAAGCGTGGATTTTTGTGGACCAGGCCTTTTTGGAGCTGAAGGTGTTGTTTTGGAAAGGTAAGCCACCACAATTTTTCTACGAATATCCAAAAGCGATGTTTTTTCGTCGGGATTGACAATCTGGTAAAGTCTCCAAGTGTTTACAACTGATATGTCTAACATTTGTGTAAATAAAGGCCACCACAATTTTTTTGATCGAATCCTGGTTCTGTAGAGTGATACTTGTTTATCCAGCATGTCTACCCCTCCCATGTGTGTGTTATATTCTTGCACAAGTTTAGGAATGGGTATTTGAATCTGCTTTTTGTCTTTACGCGAATAACGCTTGGCTTGGCCTAAAGGTTCAATAAAGCTAAAATTAGTGGCAAGTGAGACTGGCTTATTATCGTTCCATTTTAGAACCAAGATTTCGTTTGCTTCGTCAAAACGGTGATCAAAAAATCCTCGTTCTTTTTGTTTCTGCATTTGCTTTGAATCCATCAGCGGACACTTTCCTGTACGAGTTTCTCTGACGGTTCCAGTAGCTTTGAATTTCATGTCCCTAAGACAGCACATTATTTCATGACTGGTAAAAAAATTATCAAAAAACAGTTCGTGCTTGCCATACTGGTCAGCAGGTATACAAGAAATTAGGTTGGTTATTACACGAGAACCCAAAGGACCTTCCACTTGAGCTGTTTTACCAGAGTAAGGTTCAAAGTTATATAAGTATCCCGAGGAACTACACAAACACCAAAGTTTATACCCAAATTTTATGGGCTTCCCGTGCATATACATTTTAGCTGAATGTCTTCCATAATATCGCACCATCATCTCATCTATGGCCAAATGAGCATGGACCACGCAAAATTTCAAATAGTTTTTCTTTAGTTTGTCAAAATAGGGTCGCAGTTTGAAAAACTTATCAGTTTTATCAATTTGTGAGTTGTCCGCCAGGTGAATATATCTCTTTATTTCTTTGTATCGTCTTCTAGGCATCGAGTTATACACTAACGGTATTCCCGCATCAGAGGCTTGCTGCCAGTACATATCTTCCTGCGGCAACCTATGATAACCGCTAAACAGCAATATCCCAACAAAACACTTCAGTTCATCTGTCGTGAGTAAAAAATTTGGATTATTTTGCTGATTTGCATATAAAATACTTTGTTGCACTATATAGTCAAAAACGCCCTCAAGCAATTCCTCAAAAATTTCTAGTGCTGTTTTTCCAAGTAACACCGTTGAAACATTTTCGAAATTATTTTCTGATAAACCATTAGTCTTGGTGTATTTCACTTGATTATTTGTCCATTCTGGTGTTTTTCCAATCTGTTGAGTTTTTTTTGTTTGTGCCCGCGAAACTGACTTATTAGCTGTGTAGCTCTTTCCTGATGGAATATTTTGTGGAACATTTTTCAAATTGTTATCAGTATTTTTACATAATCTGATTTTTTTTCTGGACAATGGTTCATCATCACTACTCAACTCAGACTCAGACTCCTCAGCAGAATCTGCGAACAACTCCAGAGTGCCTGCAACATCGCCCACTTCTTCGTATTCTAGGTCATTTTCCTCAATATCTTCTGCATCTGTCAGGATATCTGGGTCTGGAGGTATTATTGCTATGTCAACATTTTCCAAATCGTCAAAAAATTCGTCATCCTCAAATATTTGTTCTATTTCCTGCACAGTCAAATATTTCTTAACTCTCATATTGCTTTCAGCCAACGTCCCAAAAATGGGACACAATGAAAAACCACTATTTTCGGATGGATAATAACGAAAGTCGAATTATGTTTATGTTGTATCATAAAAAAGCACTATTGATCACTATATTTCTGGTACAACTAATCAAATTTAGAAAACAGGTTCGATAAAAACTTGTAAGGCAATAAACATAACCTATACGCTTAAAATTATTTACTTTGAGCATATTTTTTATGTCAACTTTTCACGCCTGTGCGCCATCTATTGAAAAATATCCATAAGTCCAGCTTTGATTTAACCCCATATGCAGCTAAAATACAGTTTTCTACAATATCACTAAAGGAATCACTAAATTTAAATGTGTCCCAATTTTGGGACGTTGGCTGATATTGGGTTAACGAAACCGAAGCTCAAATCCGAAGGAAATATCAGTGGCCCAACCTCAAACGAGATAATGAAAATATCATAAATGTTTGCGACAGCTGTCAGCGACATCAGTCCAGCCAAACCTAAATTCATGATTACTCCAACACCGACTAGGCCTTTGGAAAGTATTCATACAGATACCTTTCAAGTTAGAGTGAAAAAGTTTTTAACAATTATTGCTTCCTTGTGAAAATATGAACAAGCCTACCCCATAGAGGGATCGAATTCAGTGAATGTTCTTAATGTCCTCCTAATCTTCATAACTCATCATGGAATACCACACCTAATAGTCACCGATAGTGGAATAGAATTTAAGAATAGACTTATACCCTTGATAACCCACAATCCAACGGGATGATAGAAAGTTTCCACTCCACCATTATCGAACACCTCAGGATACTTCGAGAAAATAAAAAATCCTTAAGCGTTAAAGAACAAATGCCATATGCACTTCTTGGTTACAATAATTCTATCCAATCAATGACAAACATGCGACCAATGAAGGGATATATTGACTGGTCACCTGGATGCGCAGGATTCCTTTTACGTTGACGTCAGAAAAACACTTATAAATAACTATACCCAGCAACACAGGAAAAAAACGAAGACTATCTATTAAGAAATTGAATCAAAATCTACAAGAATGCAAAGAAAACTCCATAGGAAAAAAGAAACATAACCAGGCAAAGCCCCTTCACCTACAAACCTAGCACGAAGTTCTACACCAGAAAAACTGTAGAGCGGAACAAACTACTTCTAAGATTCTCTCCCAAGACAGTTAACACTGACAATATTGTGACCATTGACATTCAAGACACGACAATACATAAAAAGAATATTGAAAAACTTCCAGGAAAAAACTCTAGAAATTCTTCACAGATGTTTTGCAGCCGTCGCTCAGAGCCCCCTGATCCAGTACCTGAAGGACAACCCAAGAATGCTCCCCCTCAAGCTGGAACGAGCAAGGATTCAGAATAATACCCACGGCTGCATCCACTTTTTTGACCTCTTTCCAGTAACTAACGAGCTTCAGTCTCTGGAAAAACAATACAAATCAGTAAGAACAGCAATAAAAAATGGACTGAGTTACCCATACTTCAAAAGCCTGCAAAGTTTCGATCAAAGTTTACAGTTTCTGTTGAAAGCCGCCAAAGAAAACTTCGTACCATCATACCTATCCAAAGATACAGGAGAGGAAGTTTCAATGGTCTCGGTAGTGTTATTAAATCATATCTGGAAACCTGGACCACGAAGACGCTCAAGGGTACGACGACGCAATCGCAACATTACAATATAGCCAAGAGAATATCGTCTCCCAAGTGAATCAGCGGATGAATCTTAACAACAAAAAAATGGAAAACTTAAATTACACCATCTCCCTTATAACTCACAACGAAGAAACTATAGAAAAAGAAGCAAACGAAATTAACTCCGAACTAAGTAAATTCTTGTTCGACTTTACCCATTTTCTACAAGCTAGAAACGTCTTAGATCAGCTGAACTTAGCCCTCCAAGTCATCTTGCAAATCGTCAACGACTTCGAGGTAGCTATAACATTTGCAAAAACAAACACTCTCCATAACTCTCTTATCAAACCCGACGGACTGAAATGGGCCGTTAAGAAGATGCTCGAACACTACTCGAAATACAGCTTCCTTACACGAAGAAGATATACCTAAGTACTATAATATAATTATTAGCATTGATGAATTCATCTAAAACCACACCATGGTCATCATTCTGCATTTCCCAATTCTGTCGCCAGAAATTTTCACATATTTTCATCTTTTCTCAATACCTACTGCAACTCATACCACCATAATCACTCCTGCTCCGCATTTGGCCCTGAGCGAAAATTTATTCCAATACACTGAAGTTCCATGCCGTAAAATTGATTCCGAATACCTATGTCACGAAGGATTCTTACAAGATAACTTAGATAACAACCAGGATTGTATAAGCCAAATACCTCATCTAAGTATCAGCGGAGCATGAAGAGTTTTTTTGTTAGTTAGCCAGTTTCCCAGCAGGTACTGAGGTCCCATAAGGGAACCTACTCAGCTATAGTTGTTATTGAGCCAATATCTCTAGATTGATTATTTCAATTTGTTAGGATATTCTATCGTCAGGGTAGGAAAATGTTAGTGAATTCAACAAGGCCCTAATGCACGCTCTAAATCCACAAAATCAAAATCTCATCACAAAAAGATAGCTCATAATTTCTTAGGTTTTAATTTACTTCTTTATCCGTGTTGTTTACAGCATGAAACGATTTTTGTTAAATACATGAACAATGCGCATGTTATAAACAAACAAAGAAAACATAAAAATGAAAAAAAATGATACTTGTATAAATAACTGAACTCTCAAAAACAAAATAACAATTATTCAACTGACCTGTGATCGCTCCTTGACACACACACTAATAACAAATTGGATTGAACAATCAAATGCAAAATAAAAATAAAAATTGAATAATGAATAATTACAGACACGCGTCACGCCTCTAAGGGACCAGCCCCAGCTTGTTCTCTTGTCTAGTTGCGTATTATCCCTATCTCTACGCTTTTTCGTTGCGGTGCGTCCTGTTCCTATAAACTTGACGGTGCATACATGGTTGCAACATTTACTTCTATTCAGTAAACGTCTCTTAAAAAGTTAAGATTTGAAGAAATAATATTTTAAATAGGTGGTTTTCCTCAATATAAATTGTAGGCAATTAAATGTTAGAGTTAGTACCAATTTACACTGTATTCTCGTAATAAATATTAATTTTTGATAAAGGCTTTTCAAAAAAACCCTTTTCCAGGAAAACCCCTTAATTCGCGGTTTGTTCTGATTGATAAAAAAAACCCTACTCAATAAATCCTGAAAGTTTAATTAAAGTACCTTTGATTGCTTGAAGTATTTTTCAGAAACTTTCAAAGGTGATTTAATAGAAACTTTACTTGATTTCATTGCATCTAAGTAAGAAAAAAATCATAATTTAATTTCTGAGCTCAAGAACAATTCGCGATTTGTTCTGTTCAATAAAAAAACCCTACTCAATAGATCCTGAAAGTTTGAAGTCTCTCTATTTGCTTGAAGTATTTTTCTTTTTTTGGCCAGTTGATGGTACCCTCTTTAGTGCAATTTTTACAATGTTATTTCAACATAACTAAAAAAACTTATACATTTTTGTAAAGTATAAAAATCCGGCTTTCTGACGATGATAAAATATACAGGGTGTTTCATTGAAAATGGGGCAGTACTTAATTTAATTTCAAAAAATCGCATCTCTGTAAAACCAAATTTCAGCAAGGATTTGAAAATATTGTGAAAAAAAAAACTTTAAAAAATTCCTATTGTCCCGGAAGAAACCGCATCTCGATAATATCTTTGCTTGTTTTCGAGATGATTACCTGCAAAATGTATTAGTTTATCTAACGACACCCTGTATTTCTATGTAACATTTCGATAACTATTGTTTTTTTTTAGTTTATAATATATTAAGGCACATAATCCTGTACAAACTTTTTATTCTGTGGTTAAGAACTCAATAAGGTACCTATTTTAGCTGATGACATTAGAGCTAAAATCCATTGACTAGGAAACTTTGTCGCCCGAGCTCAAATTAAGGATCCAGAAGTAATTTGCACCCAAGTTAGGTAAGTATGTTTCCCAAAATGACAACGCAAAATCGAACTCTAATTATGTTAACCGGCTTGTTGAACTATTTCAATATAAATTACAGTGACGACTCGCTAACTGGCATATTTTGCAGCAAATTGCAATAAGGCGTTTTAAGTTCCAAACAGTAATTGATTTAGCGCTACAACCAGCAAGCCAAGAGGCAGACAAATTGCGCTAAGGCAGTCCTATGCAACCCTTATTAGAATAATGATAATGATGTGATGTATTTATCTTAGACCATTTATACTGAGGAAAATGGATCGTTAGTGTTGGTCGTCAAAGACAATGAAATAATTTGAAGATTTCACTTACATCTTACATAAAGGTGATTGCTTTTATAATGTTGCATTGAACATTTGATACTGGAACAAGAAATATCAACAAGGGTAACCAGTTTTCTTTTTTCATTAATTTTTGTTTCAGAAAAATAGTACGAAAAGTTAAGTAGACATACAAAATAAACAGATAATTCAAAAATTGAAATTCTGTTCGCATTTATTGAACTGAATGCAATATTTTTGATCTACTTTAGTCGGATATCAGTTATAATGATGTGGATTAGTATTATTCGTATTCTTTCAAGTAGAATTTGGGTTTTCAAATATCGTATTCTGTTTATTATTGGATTCCCATTATTTTCCTAATTCTTTATTCAATAGAGGCATTTATACTAAAGGTTTTACGAGATCGACCCATTAAAGTCGATGATGATGGTCGGTCCTTGAATATATTGGTTCTTTTATAACATACTTTTTTGGCAATTGCCTAATTATACTCCGTATGGCTAGTCAGCATCAGTTCGGAGGCCATGAGTTTGTGGGTTCCCTGTATACATCTTATCTTTGGGCGCCACCAAGTTAATTGTGACTTAACTAGGAAGATTACTTAATGATGTTATAAACAAAACCTGTGCAATTGGAGAGCTTAGTAAAAAAACAACTAATTAGGTACAATAATGTATCTGGCTTCTTTATTAGAAATAATTACAATACTACATAGGGATAGCCAGGACGTTATTAAAAAGTGTACCTATAGATATAGGCTTGTACCCAATTAATAAATATTTGAATATAAAAAAAAATGAATGTATATAATATACAGGGTGTCCCACGACGTTTTTCCCAGGTAATAACTTCGGAACGCGGCATCCACTATAATTGAAATTTTGAGGATCTGGGTAACTTTTTGTGCTGCTTCTACTATTGTCATCCAATTTCACCACTTTTGCTTCAATTTCGGTCAAGTGACGTCAATTTTCGAATCTTAAATGTAACTCATGGTATATTATGGCATTTTTCGTTAAAAAATTGAATTACAAAATCGGCAATGCATTATTTGTTGAGGCTCTGTTAAGGAAAATGGTAAAAAATTATACAGTGAAACATACGATGATGCGTTCCGAAATTATCATTTGGGAAAAACCTCGTGGGACACCCTGTATATATAAAAATATGAATTTTAAATAAACAGTTTTAACTGTTTATTCACACTTGTGAAAGATTAAAGACCACAGTTTCACACAGACACTCTGCCAGCAGGCAAGTTTAACACAAGAAAGGTGAAAATTATTGTTTGGGCAACCTCAGGGTGAAATTCTAAAATTTTATTTAAGGGGGCACGTACTGAACGTATTTCAGTGTCAAGTGATTTATATAAGATTTGCCTAAATAGTAAAAAGTGCAACTTACATGTCGTCGGCATCATATGAAAACTGCCTAAGTCCATAAAGGTAAATTTTACAGGAGGCGCAAAAAACCTTTGTCTAGAAAAACTACATGACGTATCAAATCACCGGAAAAAATGCACAAAAGAGATTGGACTTACACAAGTTTCACTCAGTTTTAAGACGACGGCGGACTTGCGCAAATTTCTTTTCATGGTTGTGTGGCTCCATCTAACAATTTATCGCCCAAATATTTTGTTGGATCATAGATTATTGAGTTTCTCACAAGGCTCCACTAAAATCTTAATTTTGAAAAAAATTGGAGTTAGGCAATTTTCATATGATGCCGACGATGTATACAAGTGTTATCTTCAAATGTATGTGTTAACTAAGAAGTTCCTAAAGTGGGGTTATCTACATGTTTGGTCTCACTGTAGATCCAGACAGAAGCAGTTAGCAGTTCTAAGTTTGTTCTAGACTATGGTATGGTGAGTGAGTCCTATGGAAGTCCTACCCACGTTTTACCTGTTTAACGTAGAACTCAACGTGGTTCTATCAGAGTGGTACCAAAAAGGTCGCTGAAGAGAGGCTACCAAAGCCCCAACTAAGAGCATTTTAGATCCAGCCTAGGTCCAGTCTAAATCCAGCCTATGATTTGTCTAGATACAGCCTTAAATCCGTCTAGATACAGCCTAGAATCCGTCTAGATGCAGCCTAGAACTCTATAACGATGTTCGTATAAAAAAAAACAGATCAAGCCCCAAACATTAGAAATAATCTTACCTCTAACTGAGGGATACTCTAGGCCAAAAGTGAAGCCTTAAACTTCCAAAAGCTGCTCGGAACGATCCTATTGTAGGTTAATAATTCCTGAAGAAAATCTCAAAACTTACCGAAACAAAATCCGAAATGACCAAGGGACAACTCTAGACAATGATCAACAAGAAATTAGTTTTGAGTTTCCCTGGAACAAAATTCCAAAAAGTCTTGCCTAAAAACAATCAGGCCCAGACCGACCATACGGCATGAGGTCTCAAATCAAAAGGGCAGATTCTTCCTCTTAGATTTGGAAAGGGGGCTTCCAAAGTTTTGTGATGCTTGAAAAATATGCGTAACTTATTACTCAAGTCCGCATCGCATCTAATAATCAATCATTGAATAAGCAGAAAAAGGTAAAAAAAAAACAAACAGCAATCAATGTGAAGTTAAAAAAAAAGTTCTCCTATTGAAGTACATTCAACAGTGAGGGCACTGGCCTATTATCATATTTTAGTCTGGATGATTTTTGATTCTAGCCAGATTTCTCACCATCGGAAACTTAATCAACACTTTTTGAAGCTGCGCTGCATGTAAAGTTGGATTTTGCATCATCTGCAAAGTTCTTCATTGATGTTTCTATGAGATCGACAAGATCAAAAAGTTATGATGTGAAAAGCAATGGTCCTACTACAGACCCCTGAAAAACGCAACTACTAATACGATGTTTATTCTACAGCGTACCATTTACTAGTATTTGATAATACCTTTCATGTAACAAATCGGTTATCAATTTTAGCAACTGTTCACGTAATCCATAATGCGCCAATTTTCCCAGCGATAGAACCTTATCAAAATGTTTTGCTGACCATTTATATTATACTCTTTTGTCCAACTACCGAGGCATTCGAGCAGGTTTGTTGTAGTGGATAGTTATGCAAGGAATCCGTGTTGCTCAGGGTTCCGCCACTACATTGGATTACATTTGTAGCAGTTTTGACACAGACGAGATTGAATGTCATGTTTTCTCGGCTGGACTCTCTGATCATGAAGCCGTACTAATCAAGTTTCCCTTTGAACAACAGCAACATCGTGAAAAGCAAAAAATGGGAAGAATTTTTAGTGCTCGGAATTTTTCAAAATTTGAGACAGAATGTTCTTTGGTGCAATGGAACAACATTTTACAGTCTGCTAATCCCTTATTCATGTTTCATGAACAGTTGTGCCGTTCCTTTAATAAATGTTCTCCTAAAAAAAAAAATAAGACCAAAAAATAAAAAGCCCTGGGTTATAAAAGGAATTAAAAACTCTGCAAGGAATATGCGATGACTTCATTACATACGAAAGTTTTATTTGCATAACGATATCTTTGTGAACTATTATAATAATTACAGGCGTCTTTATAGGCATATAATTAGGTGTGCTAAGAAGCGCTATTACAGTGACAGAATATCCAAGGCTGGCAACAAGACAAAGGAGAATTGGTCGATTATTAATGAGATCAGATGTCGGGGATCGGTACGGAATTCTGTCAATTTGGATCCTGATATTTTGAATAATTTCTACTGTTCCATGGCAGCGGGCATAATATCGAATATTTCTTGTCAAACTGATCCACTTGACTATCTGGCTGATGTACATGTTCCACAGACCTTTCTTTTGTATCCTACTGATCTTACTGAATTGAAGGAAACTTTTTCTCAAGTAAAGTATAGGAATTCTGCTGTATATGATGATATCTCCGTCAGAATATTGGAGAATCTACCAGAGACCACCCTTTGCACCCTCGTCGAGGTCATCAATGCATCTTTCGAAACTGGACAGTTTCCATCGTATTTGGGATTGGCCATTGTGGTGGCCCTCCACAAAGGAGGTACAACGGAGATCCCTCCGACTATCGCTCTATCTCGCTGCTTGCTACTCTCTCGAAGGTGGTGGAAAAACTTGTCAAGGTTAGACTGGTTGAATTTCTTTCAAGATTTAATATTCTCAGCTCATTTCAGTTTGGCTTTCAAGCAGCGAAAAGTACCAGTGATGCAATTTTTGCCTTGCTGGAAAAAATATATCTATGACGGTGAGGTTGCCGCGGCAGTGTTTTGCGATTTTTCCAAGGCTTTTGACTGTGTTGATCGGGAGGTGCTGCTGCGGAAGCTTCAGCGCTATGGGATTCGTGGAGTGGAACATAGATAGTTTGCAACTTATCTTTCGGGGAGGGTTCAGGCAGTGAGGGTGGATGGTGAATTTTCTAAGCCCATGAGTATTGGCTGTGGAGTTCCTCAGGGATCTGTACTTGGCCCCATTTTGTTTCTTTTATATTTGAATGATATCACAAATTTGAACATTCTGGGCGGCTTCACGCTGTTTGCTAATGACGCCACAATTTTGTGGCGTTGAAGTAGTGACGACATTCTGGAGAGGACCATGGGGGATGACTTATGCAAGATTAAGGAATGGTGTGACTCAAATTCTCTCTGCTTCAATATTAATAAAACAAAAATACTCACGTTTGGTTTCAACAACATCAGCCTTCATATAGCAAATGAGCAGATTGAAAACAAAACGGTAGTCAACTTCTTGGGTATCTCCATCGATAATAGGTTAAAGTTTGAGGAGCACATTTTTGGACTGAGTGGCAGGTTGTCATCTGGATGTTTTACAATTAGGGTGGTGTCTGCTGAACTGGACACTTCCACAGCAAGAATGGCCTATTTTTCTTTATTTGAATCACACATTCGATATGGTGTGGTATTTTGGGGTTTCTGTAACCATCAACTTTTTAGCAGCATATTTGTGTTGCGAAAAAGAGCTATTAGGTATATGTGTAGAGTGAGAAGTAGAGACCACTGAAGACCATTATTTATCAGGTACGGCATACTAACATTAATATGTTTGTTTATCTTGGAGACAGTTTCTCTGCTTCACAAATAGTATATTGTGTATTTAGGTGGAAAAGTGACACATTCGCGGCCGAATGCTGAGAATGTGCTTTTCCACCGAAATACACATACTATTTTTTCTGCGATCGGTTAAATACCTGTTAAATGTTTGTCTTTTGGTTCCAATTATTCAGCAGTACGAGAATCACTTTCCCGGCCTAGGCCGGAAAAGTGTTTCCGGTATTCATTGATTCCTTAGCAGCTATTGAAACATAATTTATGAAAGTCTCAAGATGTATAACCACTTGAGTGTTGAGTGTAGACAATTGCCATATCTTCATTTCCGCAGAAGGGTGAAGGGTATTTTGCTTGAAAGGGCATATTACAGCTTGGACGAATTTTACAATGATGATTTTTGAATGTAGTGGTTTTGCTTTTGTGATCTTGTAAGCTTGGTAGTCTCTATTTTTTTTTATTTTTTTTTTATGCTGCTTGTTAGTTTTTTGTAAGATTTTTTTTTTTTTGTTGCATTGTATTTTATATTTATTTGGGATATGTATTTTAGCTTGTTCTATTATTTTCTGCCTTTTGTTGTAGATTATTTGTCTTTATTTTTATGTAATATGTAATATGTATTGATATTAATAGGTAATTAGATTTAACGAGATCGCTTTGCCACTATAATAAATTTATGTAATTTCAGACAATAAAGCATATGTAATGTAATGTATTGTGATAAGGGTATTAGGTTATTCTCATAAAAAAATGCTGTGGGCTTATTTTTTCTATACGTTTTGATGGGTTGCATGCAATGATATCTTAACACAGATAGACACCGCATCTCATTCATAAACTGATGTTTGTTGTGATGACAAGACCCTCCATGAGCTGCTCGAGAGCGGTCATGGTAGGGATGCATCAGTGGTGTAAACAACACCCGCCTTCCCCTCTGAACCCATCATTCCCTTGACAAAAATAATGAAGGAATGTCACGGGTGCATCTCGTTTATCTTTCTGCCTCTAACTCATATGATATAAATTCGATGGACGCGTTGACATGCCAATCGATTGCAGCGTACGTGTTCTGCTTGTTTTACAAACCGGCGTTGCAAGTAGTAGTTTTTAGTATTGAAAGCCCAACTTTATGAAAGTCATAACAGGATAAAATATCAATTCCTAACAATTTGGGCAACTAAATTGGAGGGGATACACCGGTGGTAGATTGCTCTCCTATATGTTGGCGACACGAAATTTTGTTTATTGTAATGTCTATCTGTGTTAATATGTCATTGATTGCATGTATGATACTTATGGGTCGATAGTTTTCTGGTTTGTGTCTGTTGCATTTCTTATATAAAGGGGTAACTCTAGAAAGTTTCCATTTTTCCGGATTTTTTTCAAGCTCAATGCACTCCTTCATCACCTCTGTAAGTCGACCACCAACTGTTTCTCTACAATACAAAGTAGTTCTGTAGGAATTTCATCTGGTCCAGGACTTGAATATTTCTTCATTTTCAATAATGCTTCTGAAACCTTTTCTTGTGTGAAATATATACTATTTATTGAGTTCCAAATTCTGATACCCTGTACAAGGGGTGGTAGGCGGGAATCAATGATGGATAAAAACTATGTGTTGAACTGTTATCAAAGCTCCCAGCCACACAATCTGGGGAAGCACCAACACAAATGGTGAAGGGTCAGATATAGCTAATATAGGCGCAGAACCCACTTTCGTGACACAAGTCAGGCGTGAGGTCCTTGATCTCACTTTTTGTAGCCACGATGTCAACGATAACATTATGAATTGGCATATCTTCGACGAACAATCATGTTCAGACCATCGTCACATAGGATTCGACAACACAACTACGAAATTGGAGATCAAGAAATTCCATAACCCGAGACGGCAAGGCTACGAGGCAGCCTTAGAGGAGTCACTCAGGAGGGGCGTGGTAACTATCTCCACAGAGAAGGGTCTTGATCTGGCGGTAGAACACCTGAGCGAGGCAATACAAGAGGCCTATCAGGATAACTTTCCAGAGCAAACAAGACAACAAAGGAAAAGATAGTCTGGTGGAACAAACACCTGGAGGTTCTTAGATCCGACGTAAGAAGGCTATTTAATAAAGCCAAAATCAACCAGGACTGGAATACGTACAGAACAAAGCTTACGCAGTACAATAAGATGATCCGCAAGGCAAAAAGAATAGAATGTCATAGGACTGATTCTGTGAAGAAATCACAGAAACGTCGGTGTGCGTTAGGGTGCACAAACTCCTTGCAAGGGAAGGTTCTGCGAGCGCTCTCGGGCCCCTAAAAAGATCGAACGGGGCCTACACGAGCACTAACGAGGAAAGCTTAGGGCTATTAATAGATACCCACTTTCCAGGATCATCTATAATCACTGATCAATCTAAGCCGACAGATCAAGTCCGAAAGTCCAGAAGACCATTAAAGGTGGACTTGGACAGGGGCGACAGGGCAAAGCAACTGGTAATATATGAGATAATTAAATGGGCCATAGGCGAGTTCCACCCTTTCAAATTGCCAGGCCAGGATGGAATCTACCCAGCACTGCTCCAGAAGGGTCAGGACATAATAATGCCACACCTTTGCAAAATTTCCAGAGCATGCATTGCTTGGGGCTACATACAAGAAGTTTGGCAAGAGGCGACTGTCATATGTCTCTTGATTAAATAAAACGATTATTCATTTAATTAACTTGAGTTTATTAACTATAATTAACGGGAACCGAAAACCGAAAATACAGAGGCTCGAGGCAACCAGCCGTTTACTGACTGCTCAGTTGAGCGGCGTTGCCAACTCTTCTCTATAAAAATAATAATATATTCTGACATCTCCCCTTTTAACACAGATAAGAGGAAGAGCTTATTTTACTGAACATAATCATCAAGATGTGCTGGTCTTTTAAGGTGTCTTCCAAATCTAGATTTATTTTGATTCAAGACAGGATTGTCATAATTATTGTTAAGAGAATTTCTTCTTTGATTCATTTCTTCAGACTCCAAGTTTTTTTTAGAACAGCTGGAAAACCCCTCATTTGAGACCACATTATCACCTAACATATTGAACTTATCACTAGTAGAAGCCTTGTACAGAGAATGCCTATTACGCTCTACAACATTTCCTGTAGGTAATTCTACCTTATAAGATCTTGGCTTTGGGCCCTTATCAATAATTTTTCCTTTACACATATCATGTATATTATCTCTAATCCTAACTACCTCCCCTTTTTCAAAATCTAAAGGCTTGAAATTATTCTTTTTATCATGAAAACTTTTAAATTGTTTCTGTCTATCCTCTAAAAATGACTTAACCCTGGAATTATTGTCATTATCATGAAAATCTTCAAATGATGGAAGAAAGGCATTCACTTTATGACCAAACAATATTTCATTTGGTGATTTTTCTAACTGTGAATCGATTGGAGTGTTACGATATTCTAGCAAAGCTATAAAAGGATCTGTGCCTGAATCATCAGCTTTTTTAAGTAATTGTTTGCACGTTTGAATGTACCTTTCCACCATGCCATTTGATCTTGGGTAGTGTGGGCTAGAAGTTTGATGTTGAAACTGCCATATTTTACAAAAATTTTTAAATTTCAAACACGAAAATTGTGGTCCATTGTCACTGTATAGAATACGAGGCTTGCCATACCGGGCAAAATTTTCTTTGAGTCCAATTATAACCTGATCTGCAGTTTCAGCATGCACTTTTTTAACTTCAAAGAATTTGCTAAAATAATCCACCACTAATAAAAATGCTTGATTTTTGAAATAAAAAATATCAGCTCCTACAATTTCCCATGACCTATTTGGGACTTCTCTCAACATTAAAGATTCATGTCCATGTTTTCTCTGAAACTTACAACAAGTACTACAGTTTTTTACTAAATCCTCAATTTCCTTGAGCATGAAAGGCCAGAACAAAACATTCTTTACTCTAGATTTACATTTGTCAACGCCAAAATGACTACAATGTATAAGTTTTAACATTTCACCTCTCAAGCTTTTGGGCACAAGAACAGCCTTATTTCTAAAAATTAATCCATTAACAAAGAATAACTCATCTTTAATGGAATAGTACACCTTCAATTGATCTGGTATTTTATCATATTTTGGCCAACCGTTTTGAATATAACCACTGATCAAAGACAAATCAGGATCCTCACTAGTGTTTTTAATAAAAATTTCTCTTTTCGACTCACTAAATGACAAGGTATTCACTATCAAACATAAATGAGCATTAATTTCATCATCTATTTCAGTTAAACCTTCTGCATACTTTAAATAGGAGCGAGACAAAGCATCAGCCAATAACAACTCCTTACCCGGTTTGTATTGCACAACTAAATCATAAATTTGTAGCCTTAACCTCAAACGTTGCAATCTTAATGGAGTATCGGCTAAAGGCTTTTTGAAAATTTGTTCCAAGGGCTTATGGTCTGTCTCAACAAAAACTAATCTACCATAAACGTATTGATGAAACCTCTCGCAGCCATGCACAATTGCCAATAACTCTTTTTCAATTTGTGCCCATGACTGCTGAGCAGGTGTCAAGGCTTTGGATGCGTATGCCACGGGCAAGTTATCTTGCAATAATACAGCACCCAAACCCCTGCTACTACTGTCAACTGACAAGACAACTTTTTTATTCGTATCAAAAAACTTTAAAACTGGAGCCTCAGTTAACAAGCTTTTCATTTTTTCAAAGTCAGAAGTATGTTTATTTGTCCAAACAAAATCTACATTGTTTTTTAAAAGTTGCCTCATCGAGTACGTTACATCTGATAATTTAGGTACAAATTTACTTACATAAGTAACCATTCCCAATATTGTCTGTAATTCTTTCTTGTCCTTTGGTGCATTCATATTAATTATTGCACTTATTTTCCTACTATCAGGCTTTAAACCTTGAGCACTAAAAACATGACCCACATAAGTTACTTGCGAAACACCAAACTGACACTTTTGTTTGTTGAATCTCACGTTACTCTGCTTGGCTCTATCCAAAACTGCTTCCAATTTTCTGTTGTGATCTTCTTCATCTGTTCCCCATATCATTACATCGTCTATATAGACCTCAACGCCCTCCAAGCCTTCAAAAATATTCTTAAATTTTTTGTGAAACACTTCAGGTGCCGAACAAAGGCCGAAAGGAACCCTTTTATAAGCATATCTACCAAAACTACCAGCGTGAAAAGTTGTTAGAAGTTGACTGTCTTTATGTAGTTTAATTTGGTAAAAACCTTTGTTTGCATCCAAGATAGAAAAAATTTTAGCTCCTGGCATCCTCGATGCTAGCTCTTCAAAATGAGGTAGTTGATGCCGTTCCCTTACTATGACATCATTCAAAGGCTTGGGGTCCAAACATAGGCGGAGGGACCCATCAGGTTTCTTAACAATCACCATCGAGTTGCACCATTCTGTAGGTTCTGTAACTTTCCTGATGACATTCATTTTTTCCATTCGATCCAGTTCTTTTTTAATTCCATCTTGTAGTCCTATGGGTATTTTTCTAGGAGCCTGTGTCACTGGTTCTGCATTGAGGTTAATTTTTATTTTATATGAGCTTTCCAGTTCTCCTAACCCATCAAAAAGACTACTATATTTTTTCAAAATCTGGTTCAACTGTTGCTTGCTATCCAAAGTATGTACTTTTTTGAGCAGATTAAACTTTTCAATACATGGAAGTCCTATTATGCAAGGTGCATCCAAATTCACTATCTGAAAATCCAAGCTGTGTATAACTCCATTAATTTCACACATTATGGTAGTTTCTCCAGATACATCAATTTTCGAGCCATTATATCCTTTTAGCTTCACCTGAGAAGGTCTTAATTGGATATTCAAATCTTTGTATGTCTTCATATTTAAAACATTGACATCGGCTCCCGTATCTACTTTACACACAACTTCTTTTCCGTTTATTCTAACTTTCTGTAGCCATTCCCTAATACTTGCTACATATTTTGTCTCTTTTGTCATTGCCCTTACAAATAAATCATCATCGTCACTCTCCACTTGGTCGTCACTATCTTGAGTTTCTACTACTCGTACATTTCTTCTGTTTGGACACATTTTTTCAAAATGGTTGTACTCATTGCAGTTTCTACACTTTCTTCGAAACGCCGGGCATCTCATACCATGAATCCAACCACAAAACTTGCATTTTTCTTTAAATTCTTTCTGATCACCTCTTCTTTCATCTTCCTTTTTTGTTTTCCTAACTTCCTTTTGTCTACTAACAGCATTAACTTCAGTGAATGCATCCTGATTCAACTGTTTTGATCGCATTTCAGCTAATTCAGCAGCCTTGCAAATGGAGATACACTTGGTCAAGTCTAAACTTGCCTCTCGTAGTAAGGAATCTCTCACTCTGTTGTCTAAAATTCCACAGACTACTCTGTCTCTTATAAGACTGTCTCGGAGATCTCCAAAGTTGCAATTCATGCTTAACTTCTTCAAATCAGTGATGAACATATCAACAGATTCACCCTCTTTTTGTTTTCTACTATGAAACAAGTGCCTATTTATTGTTTCATTCTCTTTGGGCTTGAAATGATTTTCCAAGTGTTCCATAACTTTGTCCCATTTTTTCTTGTCATCCTCAGGAATTTCTAAAGTTTTATAAACTTCTTGTCCCTCTGGTCCCAAACAATGCAACAAAATAGCAACTTTCCTTTCGTCTGACATTTTCGTATTGTCCAGAATGCCACTGGCTAGAAAATAAATTTCAAATTGTTGTTTCCACTTTTGAAAATTAATAGCCACATCCCCATCTCCAGTACATAACATATTCGGAGGCTTGAGTTGATCCATTTTTCTTTATTTTGTCCAAAATCCCAGAAAAATTCCAACAATTTAATTTTCAAAATCCTTCAAACAATTTGTCCAGCACGCACGTGTCAACACTGTAAACCTTTGTCCTTTGCTGGTCGCCCACTCGAAACGAAATTTACCGGTTTTTTCTCGTCAAACACTGGTCAAATCAATAGAGTTTTTTCACACCCGCCGATTTAATTTTCACTTTTTTTTTTTTACCGCAGCGCCATGTCATATGTCTCTTGATTAAATAAAACGATTATTCATTTAATTAACTTGAGTTTATTAACTATAATTAACGGGAACCGAAAACCGAAAATACAGAGGCTCGAGGCAACCAGCCGTTTACTGACTGCTCAGTTGAGCGGCGTTGCCAACTCTTCTCTATAAAAATAATAATATATTCTGACAGCGACAGTCGCCTACCTGCCAAAGATTGGTAAGTGCCTAGACAAAACGCCCAAGTCATACAATACAGACCTATATGTCTTTCCTCGTTCCTGCATAAAACGCTGGAAAAAATTGTGGATAGATACATCAGAGACCGTACACTGACACTCTATCCTCTAATCAATTGCCAGTTTGCCTACCAACCAGGAAAGTCTACGGACTCCGCACTGGATGACCTAAATAGACTCCTGACAAAGTCATTTGATGACAAAGAGGTGGCGCTAGGCACGTTTCTAGATATATCGGGAGCGTTTAACAACATTTCAACAACATCACTAATGAACGCACTCAAGCGTAGGAATATCTTGTATACCGTATGCAACTGAATAGAAGCCAGCCTAAGAAACAGGGTAAATACATCTACTCTGGGTGAGAACATAGTAGAAGCAATAGTGGTAAGGGGCTGCCCACAGGCAGGCGTTTTATCGCCATTGTATTAGGCGGTGCTGATCGACGATCTCCTGGTAAAAATGGCCCAGGAGAGATTCTACTGCCTCGGCTACGCGGATGATATAGTCCTAGTAGTCAGAGGCAGACATCTAGAACATGCCTCAGAAAGAACTCAAAAAGTACCGAACATAGTAGATAACTGGTGTAGGGATGAAGGCTTGTCGGTTAATCCGTAATGGTTCCGTTCACAAAGAAAAGAGTATTAAGAAGACTTCGATGTCCTAAGCTTAATGAAGCGGAAATACCTTCCTCAAAAGAGGTCAAATATCTAGGAGTTATTTTTGTTTAAAAGATGACCTCGGGTCCACACCTTAATAAAGTTGTCCACAAGGCTAAAATTTCCCTGGGGAGATGCAAAAGGCTTTGTGGAAAAAGCTGGGGACCTAATCCAAAGATGAATCTATGGCTATACAAAATGGTGATAAGACCAATAATAACCTACGGACGGTTCAGTTGCCTGCGTATGCCTCAAGGGGGCCATGAAGACAGCTCCAACCGTAGCCACTACATATCTATATACAGGGTGAAGTAAAGGCGGTACTATACAGACTGACACAAGGCCAGAGGCCAATTATAAAACACCAAAGGACCAGGAAAATAAAGGAGGATCCAGAGGTTAGCTCATTGTTCGAGATGCCCTCAGATGCCCATAACAACACCTACTTTCATCTACAGCAGGCACGTCCGTGTTGCCATACCAGATAGGGAAGACTGGAAACATCTAGTAGACCGACGGCTCCAAGACCAGCAATGGGGTCGGAGCCGGCATCTACGGGAACCGACCTAGGGTGGAAATATCCACAACTCTCGGACACTACGTCACGGTGTTTCAGAGAGAAATCGCTGCAATAATGCACTGTGCCATATTGATAAATGAAAGAAACGTTAGGAGTAAAAACATCGTTATTTACTCGGACAGCCAGGTGGCCCTAAAGACAATCAGCTCCCGAAAGATCAGCTCCAAGCTGGTTGGGGACTGTATACGTGCCCTAGAGGAGGTGGACCTTTCTAATAAACTTACCAGGGGGTACCAGGCGATGAGGGCCACCCAGGAAATGAAAAAAGCTGATGATTTGGCTAAGTCATTGAGGCCACTGAGATGATAGGCCCAGAACCATTCTGCGGAATTTCTGTATAGGCAGTTTTAAAACATCTATCAAGAACTACATGGGTGGCTCTGGAGTCTAATAAAAAGGACGGGTCTAGAGAACGCACTCTAAGGACAGATAGGAGATACCACAATAAATCTGACAAGGTTGCAGTGATAGAGAACGCCTCTGCGTCATCTCCATTCAAACAACTCTACCTACCATCTACAATCTTCCAGCCATTGACTTGTTATCTAGGATCTCCTGTGTTACGGACTCTCTATAAAGATCTTGACACCTTTGTGTTCAAATTTCGACTTAGGTATTTAAATGTTCTCTTTGGTGATTCTGATATCACTAAATTATTTCCGTATGTTGTTCTAGCCTCATCAACCTTTTGCTTAAGCGTATATTATTCTGCGTCATATGATTGATAGCTTTCTTGCATTTTTTCAAATTTATATTTGTCCCATAATTTACGCTTTTTGTTGATTTCTTTGACGTGTAACTGATTAATTCATGGCTTCTGCTGATATGCTTTTGTGGACTTCAACGGAATGTATTTCTCTACTGCCATCTTCAGAATGTATTCAAAATTTTCGGAACTGTAGTGTTCCAAGTTGTAGGGTAGAGTGATTCCTTAAAGTTTTGTAAATTGCATGTACCTACTTACGAATATTGTAAAACTTTCAAGATTCAAACTATCCATCCAAAACCCAATATTACAACTTATCTTTTAAGAAGAAAAAAAAAGTTTCAAATAACTTTTGTACTCTATTCATAATAACTGACAAAATAAATAATGTTCCATATCCGCTGGGCTAGATGGTAATTGATTTTTATCGAAATTTTTAATATACTCAATGTAAATTTAATCAATATAAAATCTACCCACTTGAAGCCAGAGACGTGGGCTTAATGACTAACTATTCTCTTAAACTATTAATAATATTTTGATTTAACCTGGCACCATAAATGCCATCCTGAATATATGTATATTCTAATTAAGTTGTTAAGGCTGGCGGCCTGGCGCGCTGCTATGTCATTGTTTAACGGTAATAAGTAATTTAGCTTCGAGGAAGAATGCTCCATACATCACTCAAAATAGCGAATAGAATTTTAGCGAGTGGGCTTGTTAGTCCGTCAAATTGCAAATTATAGCGTACACGGGTCGGGTATAATTCGTTTAATCGTGGATAACAAAGAGACGTTAAAGTCTTGCACAACAATTCAATTACCGGCACAAATAGTTACAGAGAGAGGCCCAACTGATCTGACAATTTGCATAGAGCCAATTGTATACTGGCCTAATTATAAGCAGAGCTATGGTTATCCATGCGAATAATCGCGAGAACAAATTGTTATTGAACTGGAATCCTCATCACGTCCGAGCTATATTATGACGGATTTATTGCTCATTATACCAACTGGAACGCAGGTTGATGGACATGCTAAATTATTGGTATTACACCATATTCCGT
The DNA here is from genome assembly GCA_917834065.1 of Ceutorhynchus assimilis. Lineage (NCBI taxonomy): Eukaryota > Metazoa > Arthropoda > Insecta > Coleoptera > Curculionidae > Ceutorhynchus > Ceutorhynchus assimilis. The sequence continues at coordinate 24,410,563 of OU892278.1, forward strand.
TACTTTCAGTCCCACCTATACGCAACGAGCTTCCATTATAATCTAATGCCTCTATAGAACCATTATTATTATTGGACAAAACCCTAGAGAAAATTCCTAATGGCACAATGACATAGCAATAAAATTCAAGTTTGGTGTGACAATTATCTCGCATTACACATGCCCGTTACAACATATAACATTAGGAAATGAGCTCTCTAAAACGTCTGGGAGCACAGGAAAATTACTTTTCCTACGAGCGTGCGCAAAGTAGTACTTTTCCGCACGCATTTCGGTTCTCAAAGTTGCACTTTTCCGCACTCAGTGCGGATACAGGCCTTATCCGCACTGAGTGCCGAAAAGTAAAAATAATTGTCAAGCAACAATAAGTACACCTGTCGACTTTGACACATGATGACAAATTTTTCCTCTGTTCCTGTTCCAGCTAACATCTATACCTACAAACACCAAATTTAATTAACTTCAACACATTGTCAGATTTGTTTTCTATATATATGCATCTACAAACTTTCTCATCAAATTTATAGCATTTTCCATTTGTCGAAACAGGGCAAAAAAATGTATCCTTATCCTTACATGTTACATGCTTTTAGAAAAAGATGCGGATGCACTCAGTGCGGCACTGATGACAAATGGAAATCGCCATTAAACGCTTTAAGATGAAGAGCTCTGACGATGATTTTCTGTTATATTTTTTTTTTTGTTATGTAATTTTTTGATAAATGCATAGGTTCCCTTCAAGTTAATTAAAAATAATTAAACAAATTATCGTTTTTTTTTTAAATTTTTGTTGTTACCTACCTGATATGAAGCTCGTAGGAAAAATTTTGTTCCTAACACGTGCGCAAAGTGTCTTTTCCGCACGCAAACACGTATCCGAACTCCGCTTCGCGTCGTTCGTATAACTGTGTTTGCGTGCGGAAAAGTAACACTTTGCGCACTTGTTAGGAAAATAACTATTTTCTCCAAACGTCAGAAAAACGTCACTTTGTTAACTCCTGTCAAGATGTCAGAAATTTGATTTCTATGCTGCTAGGCAAATCAAGCGTGTTAACACCTGTCGAGGTGATAGAAATTCAATTTCTATGCGGCTTGGCAACCCCAGCGGCAGCAAAAGTACTTTTAGTGCCGCTGGAGCGGCAGTAGAAGTACTTTTGGTGCCGCTCGTACTTTTACTGTCGCTCAACCATCCACTTGCCCCCGAGCTTACCCCATTCGTTTGGAGAAAAAATAGCGTGTTGCATACGGAGTAGAAGCACTTTTTTGTACCTACCGCTTCAGCACAAAAAAGTAAAGCTTCTACTCCTAATACAACAATATACTATAATACATAGCTTAAAATTTACAATAGAATATACCCGGTTTGATAAGTCGACAATTCTAAAATCTGGACACTTGCTCTGTCAGTAAAATATCGATACAGATTTTTGTCTGGAGTAATGCTATCCTGGTATAATAGAAAACTAAAATATCTAGTAAAAAAAATTGAAGATTCAGAGTAATTTATTTTATTCTGAAACTCGGCAAATTAATGTTTTTTAACACGTAGATATTTGAAAATAGCACAGTTTATTCTCCTAGCTCCTCAATTCAGAGAAGCGATTAGACCAAGAATAATGTCGGGTTAAAGAATGTTACGTTTCCAATAACTATGGGGAGATTTCCATGCCAAAATAAGATAAAAGAGCGAGAACTACGATGCGAGTACTTGCTACTTATTAGGAAACGGGGATATCAGGAAAAGTTTTATCCTATTACCTCTAACAACTAGGTTTATATTGTAAGAACATCTTCAACAGATAATATCTCCAGAGAAAACGGTTTTTGGAAAGCCCAAGCAGATTCTAAAACGAGATGGGCTGAATAATTTATAGTAGACGGGAGATATTCCAGGATATATTTGTACTGCGACAGATCTAACAGGAACAGACCCTAGGCTAGATAAAGTTACTATGAATATCAAGACTAATCTCGAGTGAATAATTATTGAATAAAGCTCCTCTATATACCCAACCATATAAACTTTACAATAAAACGAAACAAAGTACCAAAACATTTTAGCATTAACTACAACCGTTTGAAGCTTCATTGAAGGGATCATGAGCTCTTAATATCCTCGAAAAGTGGTGCAGCACTCACGGGCTTCCAGTAAATCCGGACTAGACTAAAGTTGTACCATTCAACAAACGAAGAAACATTGGCCTGAACGGGCTCACGCTCTTCGGATCAAGACTTGCTCGATTCGGATCGGTCAGGCATCTAGAAGTCATCATTGACTGCAGGCTGACCTGGAATGATCAAGCTTACAGGATCGTTAAAGGCACCACTGCTTGCCTATGGGCTTTCAGTAGTTTTATTGGAAGAACCTGGGGCCAGCTCAACATCGTCCACTGGCTTTACACTGCAGTGATTGGGCCAAGGGCAGCAGCTTAGTCTGGTATATAGAACTCCCTCAGCAAATTCACCTATAGGATAAAGCAGGACAAGCCCTAACGACTTACTTGTGTAAACGTAATAAAACTCCTGAACTTCTCATCGAATACATAATGTATTCCATGACAATACTAGACAAAGGTTCCAGGGGCCATCCATATATATTTAAATAATGAGAAAAATTTCGAATAAGTACACTTCTTAGAAATGATAGAATCTTTATTTTGAAAATATAATTCAATATTAAGTTCCACTTAATAACAAATCCTTGAAATTGTAGATAGGTACCCTGCTGAATACCAAGCCAATTTACCATGGTGGGTACCTTGGTTTTCACCCATTTTTGAATAGAATAATTGCTCTGACGATCTCTGCTTGGCACAATGAACAATTAGGTATAGCACTCGGATTGAAATAAACTTCACAGCAATACGGAATTTTAAGAGACAAAATAATGAAAAACAATAATACCTATCTCTAAAAGAAATAAGGTTTATATTCACAAAATAGTAGTGTTGCAGTTGACTTATTTATTTATTTATTTATTTATTTATTTATTTATTTATTTATTTATTTATTTATTTATTTATTTATTCATCAGCGGAAATATCCCAATTTAACAAAAAATAATTCTAAGAATAAAATGTTAAAAAAATATTGAAGAAAAGTCACAATATATAAATGACAAATAGATTATAAAATACATACAACAGTTACACCAATCATATAAACATAAATAAATAAACATAAATCTTAGGTTAGGTGCCTAATCTATTGATTATTAAGCGCCTTCCTAAGGAAGTACAAGGAGGTGTACAAAGTCAATTCTCAATTCATTTGCATGAGACATCATTCTATTTATGGATGAGAATTGACCATAATTGGTGCGATGGTTTTCAATACTAAATGCAGCTCTAAGTGATCTAGGAGGAATTTGAACAAGTTGCAGGAAGTCACTACAATCCAGATTGTTATTAAGTATCTTATAAATAAATACTTCATCAAAATTAATTCTCCTTTCATTCAAGGTCTTTAAATTCAGCATGTTCAGTAGATGATCGTAAGTACCTACATGTTCCAACATCAAGTCCCAATCTTAATCTAATGTGACACAAAAATTTGCGCTGTACTCTTTCTAGTCTATCTCTATGACACTGATAGTATGGTGACCATACACAGGTATTATTCTCCAGTTTAGATCTAACTAAACACGCATACAAAGTTTTGAGAGCAAATACATTTTTTAAATCTTTGGTACGTCTTTTAACAAAGCCTAAAATTTTCAGAGCTTTATTACAAATATAATCAATATGAGCCACAAAAGTTAGCTTGTGGTCAAACACAATTCCTAAATCCTAAATTGTAATTACACCATCAAGCAGAATATTTTGTATATAATACGAAAGTTTTGGACTTGACTTTCTGCTAAATTGTATAGATTTACATTTACCTATGTTGAGGTGTATATTATTATTCTCGCACCAATTCTCAAAACGTTCGAGGTCTTCCTGCAGGAGTACTGATGCTCTGGTGAGTCAATCACCTTAAGTAACTTTGAATCATCTGCGTACAATAAAACATTACTATGATGGAAACAGTCATTAATATCATTTATGAAAATGTTAAAAAGTAATGGAGCTAGATAACCCCCTTGTGTTACTCCAGATGTTACATTATAATCATCAGATAAAGATGTTCCAATTTTTACCCTTTGCTTACGACCAATTAAATATGATTCAAGCCATTTCAACAATATACCATTCACACCATAACCAGAAAGCTTCTGCAACAAAATACCAAAATCAACCCTGTCAAAAGCCTTTTCAAAATCTGTATAAATGGCGTCAACTGCAAATCCATTTTCCAACGCCTTCGAAATTACTTGTTTGTATAACAGTAAATTTGTTGTTATTGATCTGCCTTTTGAAAAGCCATGCTGTTTGACAGAAATAATATTTTGGTAACACATAGAAAGAAATTCATTAACAATACATTCAAAAATTTTGGGAAAATGTGACATTATAGTTATTGGCCGATAGTCAGTGACCTCATTTCTTGAGCCATTGTTTTTATAAATTGGACAAACAAATGACATTTTCCATACATTGGAAAATATACCCAATGACAGAGATTTATTGTATATTAGCCAAAGAGGTCTCGATAATGCAAAAGTACAGTTCTTTATAAATATGGGGGCAATACCATCGGGGCCAGGGCTTTTTTTTTATATCTATATTTGACAAATAATCCAATATATCATGTATCTTAATATTGAGACTATTTATATTAACATTGCTTGAGCATGAAGTAACATTTACAAGCTCTCCGTTTTTATTTATTTTTGGTTTTCCATAAACCGATGAGAAAAAGTGCGAAAACAAACCGACAGTGCCTTACACATTCTCACTTACTTGACCGATATAGTTAAGACAGATGTGCAACATTATTACCAAGCTCAGATAGTTAAGTTCTAAGACCATTCACGTTCTGATAGTATAGGTTAACCCTTATATTGGAACTGTTTAGTACCTGGTTCTCCCTCCTTGGTTCCAGTGATCACACATAAATATGATATAAATTTATGTAAATGAATTTCACATATAACATGTTTATTGAAAATACAAAATCAGATTGGTGTTGCCATAATTTCGGTAGGGTGCTTATCAAGGAGTAAAAAAAAAATGTTTAACAAAGTATGTAAATTACCATTATCATCAAAAACTACACTAAAATAAAAACCATTGGATATCATGACATTACAATTACTATGTAGGAGTCACGGCTAATTTGTGAGGTATTCAAATGTGGATTTTATTCGGGAAACGAAGGAAGTGTATCATTTAGTTTTCATCGGGCGTAACAATGCCGCATTTATCCTGCTCGCGCTCGATAACGTTACACTGATTGATTGTGCTTTCGGCACTAACAATAATATATTATGTATGTATATGTATGTAGGTACCTAACATGTCCGCTCGGTTAAGTTGTCAAAAATAATTATTAATCTCCTACTACAAGTGTGGGCATTGTGAATTTGTTACGGGGAAAAATATTTCAGAGCTACAAGAAACAAAATGGGAACCAAAAGTAAACAAAAATCGTCAAATGACGCAAACACAAAATCACTGGGGTTGGAATATCTGTAAACTTTGCCGTCAGGCGCCAAGTCTATTCCAACCCCCCAGCCAGTCTTGTTTTGAGTTCTATTAGCGGCAGCAATTAACAGGTACTTGCTAAGTTTTCGGGGTCCTATTTACATAAACTTTTATAATACCGCCGAAAATATTTCGCTGGTTTCGCGGCAAATTGACTTTGAATTGCATACAACATAAATAAACCTTTTAGGACCCCTTTCGGCTTTGTGTTTTAAAAATATCTGTGTGAAAATATGTTTTATATCTATGTTTAACTATTTTTATAAAAATATAAATTTTTGCTCTGTCAAGCTTTTGCCATGCATCATTTTAACAATGCATCATTATCTTTTTATTCACAGATGTAAAAATTTGAAGAACTAAGCGGGACTTAATGGTATCTTTTGGAACAACCGGTCCATATAAGGAGATCCCGAAAACATGCCAATTGAAGCAGATTTGGATGTAGAAAAAGTAGACTGGGGAAGACACTCTAGCAACTGGACTATCGTAATGATCTACTGAATTACCTTTAGAAATTAGGCTTCAATAAACATGAACTATACACGACATTCATAATGATGAAAAACTTATGATAATGGCAAATACAATATGATAATAATAAACACTGGTAACAAAAACTATATACAGAAGATATCAAAAGTACCACATTCTCCCCGGGTTTATTTTTCAGCATAATCATCAAGATATTTGGATGATTGTCTAGATCTTGATCCACGACGGATCTGGTTTTCTAGTTGTGGCTCACAGTGAATAGATTGAAACTGGTTTATTGCCTCACTAACATTGTCTTGTTCTATGTCTCGCATTTGTTCTGTGGGAATAGGTTCCTGTAAAAAATCTACATTTTCTTCTGATTCAGTTGGCATATTATTTATAACTTGGTTATCAGCATTATTATCCGATTGCAGTAGACTTTCATCACCACATGGTGCTAAATGTTTTAGCGAAACTGTTGCTTCTCGTCCATTTGAAAGTCGAACTAACGCATATTGAGGGTTAGCTTCAATGAAATCTACTTCTTCAACGAGAGGATCGTACTTTGATTGTCTGACATGCTTTTTCATATAAATTTTTCCAGAAGTTAGCCATGAAGGCATTGCTGTACCATTCATTGATTTTTTTGAATGACAGAACATTCTTTCATGTGGAGTAGAATTAGTTGCTGTACATAAACGAAACCTGATCGAATGCAATGCATCTTCTAGAACTGCTTCCCAGTGTTGAATTTTCAAATTTATTGAGCGCAAGGCTAGAGTCATCGTCTTCCAAATTATGCCATTAAACCGTTCTGTTTGACCATTGCCTTCTGGATTATAAGGTGTCGATCTGCTTGTGGCTATTCCTTTTGAAATAAGATAATTTTAAAAATCATTTGACATAAATGAAGATACTTGATCTGTGGGAATATATCCAAGCATTCCAAAAATGGAAAATAAGTTGCTTAGACACCGAATCACCGTCTCAAAAGTCATGTCTTGACATGGATAGGCGAATGGAAAGCGAGAATACTCATCGATGATAGTGAGTATATATTTGTTCCTTGAATCAGATGGAAGAGGGCCTTTGAAGTCCAGAGATATTCTTTCGAAAGCCGAAATTGCTTTGATGAGTGTCCCTTGATTTTTAATAAATTTAGGGTTGAGTTCTGCACAGACTGGGCAAGACGCTGACATAATACGAATATCTTCTACACAGTACGGCATATTGCGAGATCTCACCCAGTGGACCATTATAGTGATTCCAGGTTGACACAAAGCTTGATGTAAATCGAATAAAGTTTTCTGACTATTTGAACCACAGATTCGAGAAAATGTATCAGCTACTACGTTTTCTTGTCCTGATCTATATACTATATCATAGAGGTAACATGATAGTTCAAGTCGCCATCTTAAAATCTCATTTTTTATTTTGGTAGTGTTTGGTATCAAACATGAAAAATACAGATTTTTGATCAGTAATCAGCTGAAAATGACGACCAATCGGAAAATGTTTCCATTTTTTAATCGCTTCGACTATGAAATAAGCTTCTTTTTCAACTGATGAATGATTTTTTTCACACTTACTTAGTGTTCTCGAAAAAATGTAACTGGCCTTCTTTCTTGGCTCAAATTGGCAGCAATGGAATGTTCTGAAGCATCAGTCTCAACCACAAATGGAATGTTATATTCGTTTGAAGTTACAGCTCATTTAGCAATATCCAATTTAAGCTTCTCGAAATCATTTACACAGATTTATGACAACGGAAAAGATTTATAACATATATTATAACACTTTGAGTAATGGGCGAACATCCCAAGAGCTCTTTTCAGAGACTGAGAGTCTACAGGCACAGGTAGTTTTCGTAAGTAGGTTCAAGTCTAACTGGATCAGGTTTCAAGGCATTATTCTCGATCCAGTTATCCAAGAAGTTTGATTGATTTTAAGGAGTAAGAACTTTTATTCTCGTTTATGGTAAAATTGTTTTTTTACAACGAGTAAAAATTCTTTTAAATTTTCATCATGGTCTGCTTGATTTCTACCGCATATTGTAATATCATCTAAATATAATCAAGATTCTCTGATTTCATTATGTAGTCTATTACCCGCTGAAAACACGCAACTCCGTCTATTACACCAAAAGGAATTCTTCGGAACTGATATAATTTACCATCTGCCCCAAAAGCAGTATACTGCTTGGTTTTTGTCGTCACGTATGGGAACTTGGTGATATGCACTTTGTAAATCTATAGTAGGTACTAAAAATCTTGAATTTCGCCACAGCACGAACAATATCTTCAATTTGGGCAGAGGATAAGTATCTAAATATGTAAACCTGTTAATAGTTTGAGAGAAATGGATCACCATTCTTTTCTTGTGCGTTTCATTTTTCGTTACAAACACCTGTGCCCGCCGAGGAGAGTTGCTTTCATCTATGATGTTATTTAAAAGAAGGTTTTTTATTTCAATAGAAATAAAGTGTGTATCTTCTGGTGAAAATCGTCTAGACTTTGTTGCAATTGGCCTGCAGTCTGCTGATACATTTGAAAATAATGTAAGTGGATCAATTTTTGGGAACGCCAAACTACAAATCGATGATGTTGTCAATATACAATGCAGACTTAGAACTTCCAAAAGATACTTCAAGGGTTGAATGCTGTCTAAGAATATCATGACCTATAATGACATCAGCACATAAATCAGAAAGAGCTGATAAACGTTATTTTCTGTATGTATCCCCCATCATTTCTAGGTCTACAAAGCAATGACTTGATACTTGAGACTCTAAGGCTGTTATGGCTATTAGTATATATCCAGTACCTACTTTAATGTATAGGTACATCATTAAATGAGGCAAAAGCTTTATTAATGTATGTTTCAGAACTTCCTGTATCTACTAAAGCATCAGCTACGACATTGTTTAATTTAATTTTGATAAGGCATTTGGTTAATCTTCCAGATGCCGCACAAAGATTCCCAGAAGCAGGTATAATTGAGGCAGAAGCTTTGACTTTTTTGTGCTTAGATATAATTTGGAGAAATGTCCACATTTACCGTATTCAGTGCACGTTGAATCTTTAGCAGGACATAACGTGCAAAAATGTCTTTAAGTACTTCCACAGAAATAACATTTGTACACTTCCGTAGCAGCGGAAACGAGGTCTTCTTAATGTGTTCCTCTACTTTCAGATTGAATTGAGTTAATCACACCTTGAGAGATGCTATATGCTTCTAAATGTTTTTGTGCCGATTCTAGAGATAGAGCTTGATTCTTGGCTTCATCAAGTTTCGAAGTAGTTTTCTCCAATAATCGTTGACGAATTTGGGAAGAGCTGAAGCCACTAATGAATGAATCTCTAATATAGTAATTTCGACTTTCTTCAGCGCTGACAGCTTTGAAGTTACAGTCTTTACCTAGATGTTTTAGTGCTTGTAAGTAATGACCAACAGTCTTATCAAATTGTTGAAAGTTGCTTTCCAGTGAGTCCACTCTTGTGCGGCTTTTGGAGAGTTTTGATCAGCGTCGAATCGTTCAGGTCTTAAGAGTTTATCCATCTTTTTTATTAAATTTTAATGATTTACTGAATTACCTTTAGAAATTAGGCTTTAATAAACAAAAATTGTACACGACATTCACAATGATGAAAAACTAATAACAATGACAAATACAATATGATAATAATTAATACTGGTAACAAAAACTATAATATACAGCCCACTAAACATGTAATGTTGCAAAATTTGTCAGCAATATTGTATCGACCTTACTTTAGAAAATTTATTACGTAATGTGACGCTAAGCTTTCTAAAATATTACTTATCCAATGTGAAGGAATATAAATTTGATATAACTTCAATAGAGAAATATTCGTTTTAGTTATCAAGTAAATGTTGCAGTAGACACAATAATGTATTATATTTGAAACATTATAAAATGTTAGTAAAGCAAATATTATAGCAATGTTATGAAATGTAACTTTTCTCAACTCTGTCGCTTTAACGTTGCGGAAATATTTACGTTTGTAACATTGAAAATATATAATAAAATAAATGGTTGCATAAATATTATAAGCTCAACTTTTCTTAAAACTGTCGCTGTAATGTTGCAGATACCTTTACATGCGTACGTTAACAGTTTCAAGAATAAAAAAAGGTTACCTAATATTTCAATATAAACTTTGGAATAGGAAACATAAATTTTCTCAATGTTGCATAAAGCTTGCAGATAGATTTTATTTGCAATATGCTGTCTTTGTCTCTGTAATGCAAAAATATATTTGACTGACAAAGACGGGACAAGGAATTCGAAACGGCGCAGACGCACCACCCATTTGTTGTTGACCTGTTGACTCCACGCCACCAAAAGCCAGGAAGCCAGGACGAAAGACGCAGACGACGCTTCTTTTTTCTTGGCTTGATAAATAATACAAGAGAATTGAACAGGACGAAAGGGTTCATCAAGATCTTGAGATGTTGGGAGACGAAGAAAATAAAGCCAATGTGGTGAGATTTTAACATTTTATTTTTTTGTGATATTTTAATACTGTTTAATTTTTAATTTTAGGTGGCTTTTTTACAATACCTTTGTTAGAGGAATCGAGGCATGTGTGATAAGATCAATTGGAAATTGGAAGTTTATTAACTTACCAGTGTGCCCGGTCTGTAGTTGGACTGGCAGAAAAAGGAATTTGAAAATAAAGGATCTTGCATTAATGCAAATGCTTGCGATATATTAATTATCTATCATATATACAATATTTCATTACGTAAATTTCTGTAAAGTACCAATAAAAATATTGCAACTGTAATATTTATCTAAGTTTATAAACAACGTTGAATGCAGGTTTCTGTAAGCTAGCATTTTTAATGTTACAAAGGTAATTTATTTTTTATGAAAATACAAGTTTGAGGCGATATTGCAGAAAAGTTTATTCTGTAAACATTGCATTTGTGAATATTAGAATAAGTCCGTTTCAGTAATTGCAGCAACCTTGCACTTATATAGCAGCAATAAAAAATGAAATATTACAATATCATCTAGAAACATTACTGAAATATTAAAGCGATATTACATTGCTTAGTGGGAGAAGATATCAAAAGTACCACAACTATCATCCATGATCTATCTAGGACACTAAAATACTACATAGTATCTATTCGCCTATGATCATGAAAGAGAAACCGGGTCCAGAGATTCTAGATCTGTTTCTACACAAACAAATCAATCAGAGAAGTCCAGGTTCTACACGAGATGTACTTTGACCATCTCATAGAATATGCCGACTCAACACGTCGCTACAACGGACGAACAGCTTGCAAACTCATTTTCTAGAATTCATCAATAATCCAATTTTCAAGTCCTCCTTAGCATTTCAACGGTAGAGGAGAGGGGTCGTATTTTCGGGGATAATACCACGAGAGCTTCAAAATTACCGATAATTTTTCACGATTGCGTGTTTTCTATAATTTCACGAGTCCGTAGGACGAGTGAAATTTGCAGAGAAAACACGCATGAGTGAAAAATTATCTGGTTCATTTTAAAGCTCAAGTGGTATTTAGAGGATTATTTCACGTATGAGAATGCAAAAAAATATGGAAATAAATATGTATTAAACGATTTGAACATCTTAACAATCAATACAAATAAATGGTTGCTATCAGGAACCGTTTGTTTGTATCAAAAATTAGCATGACAACCATATATACAATAACATGGGAGAATTATCGCTGTAATTCTTTCTAGTTAAACAAATGGAAGAGAGAATTTTCGCTGTTATTTTGAAAATCGTCACTTGTCTTATGGGATTTCTAACACATGAGTGGAATAATCAAATTCATTCGAGTACATTTCGTACACGGAATTTGACTGACAGCAACGTAAATTGAATGGGGAGCATCCGAAATCGTATCAAATTTCGTATGCGAGAATATTCGAAAATACGACCCCAGGAATTGGACAAATCGATCGTACACGAAAGACAGACAGAGGCCCGAATAAGTCGAATGAGTACAACGAAGATAGACCTCCGCAGACAAACTGAACCCAAATTAAGGAAAAGAACTGAATTCAGATAACAGGAGATTGGTCTTGTGAATGCCGCACAGTTCATAAAGTTTTTGAAATACACGTAACTCGAAATCGCGCCCTTGATCCGAATGAAGTTTCAATGGGATTCCAAGCCTTAGTAAAAAACATTATTGACCAGAACTTTTGCAACTGCAGGTTCTTCTTGATTTTGAGTAGCGCAAACTTCTAGCCACTTGCTGAAATAATCCATGGCAACTAAGATGTATTTGTTACCATTCCGCGTAGCACGAAATGGACCGGCTACGAATATCGCCATTCGTTCGACAGGCATCTCCACGTTGTAGAGCTTCATTTGTCTCTTAGATCTTGTTTTGAGACCTTGACTTGCTGGGCATGATGCACATTATAGGCACTGCTGAAATTATTATCCCAAAAGCTTATTCAGAACGTCGCATTAGCACCTATGATGATATACCTATAAAATACCTAGCTGGTATTTTAATGTTTGTCATTGTGATGTGTGTGTCAATTTCCCTGTATTTTTTAGTCAGTTAGTTCCAATTTCCTACTTGTGAATAAAGAAGTTCAAGCTTCTCTGTACGTGTTTCGTTAATTTCTTAACAGGTTATGGGCCCAGACGGTTGCTGGTGCTTTTAATAAACGCAGTTGTGTCCTCCGATAGTGTTACTTCAACAGTTTTCTTTTCAAAAGTAAAAATGGCAGTGAATTATCTAAACAGTGTGCCGAAGTTAATTGGCAGAGATAATTACGACGAGTGGTCTTTTGCTGTTAATAATGTGGGATGAAGGACTTGGTAAGTGCATTGCAGGCACCGAGACAGACACTACGTTGATAGCTAAAGCAAAAGCGAAATTGGTGTTAACCATCGATCCATCTCTATATCCTCATGTGAAGGATGCTATCACAGCAGAAGAAGTATGGACCAAGTTAAAAAACCTATACGATGATAGTGGTTTTAGAAGGAATATCGACCTATTGCGAATATTGATATCGGCAAGACTCGAGAAATACGAATCGATGGAATCCTACATACACCTGGTGATCGAGACTATTGCTAACCTTTCCTGTCTTGTAACGCAGTAATTTCGTTCGGGCTTGGAAAGCACTCTACAGTAGTATTCATTGACCTTTTCTTCTCCATCTTGTATTTGCGACAGGACAGCTCCATTATGCCTGTGTTGCTCGCGTCTGTATCCAAAATAAATTTTCCATGTAGGTAGCCTAATATAGGACTGCCTTCAACCTCCCAAAAGCTACTTTACAATCGGTGATCTAATCAAAAGAAGCTTTTTCTTTAGTAATTTTATGCAACGGCGCTGCAACTTTAGCACATCTTTCTACAAATTGGCTGTAGTAAGTACAAACCCCAAGAAAACTTCTGAGTTCATGTTTGTCCCGAGGTCGAGACGATTCACGAATTGCTAGGATTTTTCTCCCATCAGTACCTATGAATTCCTTCGGGTAAAATCACGTGGCCAAGAAAATCATCGCGCTGTTGGAAGAGTGAACATTTCTTGTCATTTAATCGGAGGTTTGCCTTACGGATGCGAGTAAATACATCTTGTAAGTTTTTTAGGTGTTTATTTTTTTCCCATCACTAACGCATCAACCAGGTAGATAAGGCGTACTTTCCACGTAACTCCTCCTGGTACGATTTCCATCAACCTCTCGACAGTAGCGGGGGCGTTACAGATTCCAAAAGGCATTACTTTGAATTGATAAAGACCACTTGCAGTGGAGAACGCTGTCTTCTCTTTGCCTTTTTCGTCAATGCCCATCAACCAATTTGAGTCTGCCAATGTCGCAAGGGTATTGTCAGTTCTGGATAATGGGTAGCTGTCTTTATTAGTGACATCGTTAAGCTAATCATTGAATTACAAAATAAAAAAACGTTCTTGAACTTGAAAAAGCCGAAAAGAATTTTGCTCAAATCAACACACAACAAATGAAACAAAAGAGCTTGCCAATGGAAACTTGCAGTTGATTGGTTGAAAAGCGTCTAAACGCTACAAAATAATCTTATCTTATTTCATATAATATGTCATGTTATGTGTCTGTCTTTATTCAAAATTGAAATATCCTTTGATATTTGGATCATACAAGAAAGAAACATCAATTATTAATTAGAAAATGCTACAAAGACCGTGCTGAGATTCGTAATGTTATTGGGTCGTCACTTCTCTATGACCTAGCAGGTGGGACTAGTCGAAACTATCAATAAACTAGAAGCTTTCGAGATGTAGTTATACGGCGAGAATGAGCTATTTAATGCAATCAAGAAGAGAAAATAACCATCTCCTACTGATACTTTTGGACAAGATTGAGAGCAGAATGTCTATTAGAAGTTAGTTGAAATGATATTCACATACACATCAAGTTATGAAAAATGTTATCGCAAACCTCCATTAGTGGATGTTTTGGAGAAAGAAGAAAAAGAAATAGTTTAGATTATTGATCGCAATTATTGCGAAAGTCATTAAAATATTGAAAAGGCCTATATGGCTTTTCAACCCTAGGAAAGAGAAACTTCACAGATATAGGTACCAATTATTTCATCAATAACCAAACTGCGATAATTTTCCAACAGCTAATAAATATCAGGTTACCAACGTCTTTTCTGATAAATATTTAGATTATTACAGTTATAATATTTATAGGTTGTCCCATTTAGATTTATAATTATTATCTCATTATATTTATAGATATTTCACATTTAAACACAACTGACTCTACTTAATCAAGCAATAACGGAAATTAATAATGGTTCAACTGATGACCGGATCACTAAAATTTTTATTCTTTCGGCACATCCTCTCAATCTTTGTACGCTTGTCGGGTATAATTACGTACACAGGTGCGTCCCGCAAAGTGCGACATTTATATGCGGCGGCGCGGTCATTTGGCTTTACAAAAAACTCGTCCGCATCATATTCATTCAGTTTTTGAATCACGTACAACTCATAATAAGTGTAATTTGGAATTTACTGAATTTTAGTTTTAGATGTTTGAAAGGGCCCCGGTCTGTCTGATGGGGCACGATATTGCATACTTACCTAGTTCAGCAGCGTAGCAGAAATATCAGAAAATGGCCGAAATGAAAAAAAAAAAAAGATGTTAAAATGAAAAATAAAATGCAGGAATAAAGGTTTTAGACAAAAGGAAAATTATCACGATTTGTTTCATACTTTTGACCAAAACTTTTGTTTCCGTCGTTTGTTATTTGAAACAGGCACTTATTTTTAATTTTTCTTCAAGGTAGCGCCATTACGCTACTAATCAGAACTTATGTTGACATTATAATCAAAGTCCTCGTAATGTTCGCTGGCACTGGCCCCACTTAGAGACGATAAAGCATAAAACATCATTTGCCCTAAAAATGCCCACGTTTTGTGAACTGCATACTAAATTTCTCATGCCTGGTCAAAAAATGCAAATGGCAAGTAAATCTCCTAAATTTGGTTAAATTGGACGGAGTTTTTTTTTTTCTTATTTTATGTCCGCCTGATGGTGATGGCTCCAGCAGATATGTATGCTTTTCTTTTAGACGTTTATAAAAAAAACAATGTAGATATTTAGATGATGATGACCGCTTAAGTGAGTAATTTGAATAAGCAGCAGAGTCTGGTCAAGCAGTTTATATTCGGGTCTAATACCCTGAAAATAAAAGATGAAACTGGAGATTTATCGAGTATTTTTGAGGATTTCCTAGTCTGCAGATATACTTAGAATAATGATATTATATCAATTAAATTAAAGTCCAATAATATTTTCTTGAAGCTATTAGAGTTTGTTATACTTTTAAGACACTGGAGACTCAAACACCAAATAAATCCTATAGTAATTTACAACACTTCAGATTTAACGACCGTATGATAATCTTTCGTTAATCATTATTGTGGTTTAAATATTCATATGTTGGAGGGTGAGTTGTTCGTTTGACATAAAGCATTATTATCAAGCATCCTTTATTACGTTCAGAACCTCATTTTATTTGTTGTCTATCTCATACGTATAACGAAGACCTAAAGTCTGCCCCCTGCTAAACTTTGGTAGTGCAATAAGTACGCAAATTAATTCAATTTTTTTCTATTATATTATTTCTTATGTCAGGTTTTTTTATTTTTGCGTTTTTACAGCTTGTTCTTCTCAAATCTTGGTATATTTTTCTTTTGTGTTTCGTAAGTCGCTCTAACCTACTTATTAGCATATTCTTCTCTGTTTATCCTGGAATCGTCAAAGTGTCTCCCCTGTGAGTAGAGCTCCGATTCTCATTTATTTTCCGAATAAGGAAAAAAAACGTTGAAGCCAGCCTGAAGATGACAGCAGTAGTTACGCGATTTGATCGCAGAAGAGACAGATGAAGTATTGACCGAGAACGCCACACAGAGGTGAGACGAGGCTGCGGACAAAGAGGTGCAAACTAAGAGCTGGAGGACAAGACGTCAAAAAACTATTAGAGAACCATCACCCGTAAACAGACTCTCGTTCGAAGGATACGAAACATAACGTTTTAACCAGTCAAATACTGTAGCTGGAGTAAAAATACTTACTAGTTAAAATAGTCGTAGTGCACTCGTATATAGAAAAAGGTAAATGACAAGGTTGCCACGCTTTTTCTGTTAAAAAATTTAAAGTGAAAAAAAAAATCAAGATTGCAGGACTGAAGGTCAAAGTACGTGCAAATTAAGTCCTCGCTCAGAATTGAAAAATTCGGAGAATAGGGGTGGGTTATGTTTTGGGCGCCACCGACTCAGGACAGATAAGTTGGACTCTCCAGGATTTTATCTGGCTTCAGGGGTCCTATTTTCGAATATTTTCGCATACGAAATTTAATACGATTTCGAATGCTTTCCATTTAATTTACATTGCTGTCGGTCAAATTTCGTGTACGAAATGTACTCGAATGGTTTCGAAAATCGCACCTCAGGGGCCTTATTCTGTATTTATTTTTTGTAGACCGAATCTCTCGGTTCGGTACACTATCGAACGGCGCAGTAATCGAACATTCGGTTCGATAGCGTACTTTGCAATTCAGTATGGCTTTTCGGGAACCATTCCGTTCGGTTTGATAGGAATCGAAAGGTAGCCGGAAAAATTACCGAACGCCATGCAATGTTGTCGGATTGCTATGCTCCCAACCAATCAGACTGCGTGTATTCGTGCTTGACAGCTGACAAAATGATAGTTGACAGGGTATTTTTTGATTTTGGTTGACAGTTAAATGAAAGTTTGTGTTGTTTACGTTTAGTTTTCAATTTTCTTCTGCTTTTTGACGGGTTCCGCCAGTATAGCCAAAGCTAAGAGAAGAGCGTGCTACTCTTGACTATATACAGACGCATCTGCTGCTACACAAGATGGATTGTTTTAGTAGATCAAAAATTCGATCAAAAACGTTCGGAGGTACGATACAATACTCCCCCAGTCGGATCTCCGAGGGTTTCTGCTCATCGGCTCAAAAAAAATCGTTAAACTTTGCAGCATGGAACATTCGGACTCGGATTCTGCAAGATACTGACACTTCAATTCACGCGGAAAGAAGAACGGCATTGAACTAAATCATCCCAATATGGAAATTGCTGCGATGAGGGAGACAAAATTCCTGGATGAAAACACTGAAAACAGTCTTAAGACTCGAGGATTTTCACTAGAAGAGAAATCCCCGAGGAGCCTCATGATAATCCTGTTATTACTCGTCTTATCTGTTTCCTTTTGCGCCTAAAAATATAAAATTCATATTGAAAAAACTGATTAAACATCCAAACACGCGTCACCATAACGTCAAAAACCTTCACCGAAATTCAAATCGAAACCCACAGTGCTCTCGGTCAGCGAATCGAGGCTTCGATTGAGTTACCGATCGGTTTGATGCTACGGAATAGCTTCCGCGCTATCAAACCGAAAATGACGTCACAATCGAAGAAATTCTACCGAATCGAACGGTTCGTTCTTTACAGAATAGGCTTCCTGGTCCTTACAACTTGATCGAATTATTAGAATTTAAAAAAAATAATAAAATAATAATAATAATAATAATAATAATAATAAGTATTGGGCTGAGTGCATGAAACCAAATAAAACTCAATTAATTCAAGTGCTATAGAGTTCGTTTAATAAAAAGAAAATTTAGGCAAAAATGTTCTTAAAGTATTTATTGTGGATCTTAATTAATAATCCAGATTAAATTTAAATTTGAAAATTCCAAATACAAAATGTTGTGGCAACTCAAATGAGTTAACCAAAAGTTGAAGACAGAATATTGAAATAAAATAAAAATAAAATGATTATTGGAACAGTTAGTAACCAGTTACAAACCTTAATACAATGATGTGACCAAAGCTGAATAGATAAAATTAATCATCCACATGAAACAGGTTACGCCTAGCTAAAATAAATGTACCTAATGGCTGTTTACTTGTCACTTGGTACAAGTACCTACTGAATCACACTCTTACGTACTAGGGTGATCACTTTGGTGCACAAAATAGGGGCAAAATGTGTAAAATTAAAATTAGTAATACAAAATCACAGCAAAGAATACTTTAACTAAAACTAGTATGATACCAATATGTTCTAACTGATGGCAGCAGGTTCAGCTGGTTGGTCCTGGTTACAGGTTGTAGCTGGTATGGTATGGTCAAACCAGTCGTAAGTTTCAACAGTACCAAAACAGTATGACTGTCCAAAAAGGTGTAGACTATGGTAGAGGTAGCCTTGCAACTATGTAGGCTTCGATGGAGGTTGCCGTACACTTAAACGTGTAGCCTTAAGTTAAAAAGAGGCTGGCTGTATATACTTAAATTTGTGTAGGTAAAAACCCTAAAGAAAAACTGTTATAGCACTCTGTATTTGTAACTTAACCCTAGCGAAGGCCAGGCACTTTGAAATAGACCACAAGAAAATAAATGTAACTTAAGGTACGGTTTGTTAGGATAGTACGCGACGCACAACTGACAACGTAAACGTCATACCTGAACCAATGACGACGTTTACTTTGTCAGTTGTGCGTCGCGTACTATCCTAACTAACCGTACCTTTAGTCAACCATTGATATTTAATACACTAGGTAAAACTATAGCTCTTGAAAAATATTTAAATAATTTGTGTATCAAAAGCAGAAATAGATATATTTGCAAGGAGAGAAAATGTGGTTCAAGTTTGCAAAATCTGTCGGTATTAGGTTATGTCTCACCTGTTGGAATGGGTTTTATTTGTCTTGAAAATACTCTGCATTAGTGTAGATCGAGGTCTGAATTCGAAATCCTGGAGTGAGTGAGGTGATCTTCACTCTACTCCTTAGAGCAGTTTTTCACTCATGATCAAATAGAGAAGGTCAGAATCCAATGTGGTGAAAAACGTGCAAAGCAAAACTTACCGAATGCATAGACCTAACTACTCACTATTAAGAGTCTGGCAGCGAGCAAATTGACAAACGTGTGACAAACTTTTTCTATTTTTTCAAAAAGTGACGTTAGAAATGTAAGTCTTATGAGAGACGTCAGTCTAGTCGTTTCAACTTTCCCCTCCAATCACTAGAGGCGCTTCAATCAACCTATTAAAGTTTTCTTTTTCCTGCCGGACCATGCGCCAAGATTTGAAGTTTATTTTGTCATTTCCAGTCGTCAAAATTTAAATTTTGAACTTCTCCCAACATTTAGAATTATCAATTACCTATCAATTATCAATAATTATTATCTCAAAATGTCGTCTCCTCGTTTGTTAATTGAAAAGCATCAGAAATGCTGTGTTCCGGGGTGCGGCGACAAATACAGCAGCTATTTCCGGTTTCCAAAAGATGCCGAAAAAATGAAACAATGGCTAGAAAAAGTTCGCAATCCTTTACTAAATAGCCTCAGTGTCGAGAAGGCTTATAATAATTATAGAGCGTGAACAAGACATTTTCCTCAAGAATTTATTGTTGGCGATCCAAAAGCCAGACGAGGACTCACATGGAATGCTGCGCTTTTGCTGTATCTCCCTGAAGGTAAGTTAATACTAGATATATGTTTAAAGGAGCATAGGTCAGAAACATTAAAATTAATTTTAATTTTAGCCCCAATTATCAAAAACAGTGAGGAGTCGTTAATTGATAAACCACAATCACCAAAATGGCAAAAAGTGGAGATCGACACAGTTGAAACTCGTCGAAGAGTCCTAAGACGCCTTCAGAAATTAGTTTCACAACTATGATTGACATAGGTAGGTAAACATAATAACTCTGTTCCAACACGTCAAAAAATCGTCCCATGAACGGTTTCGAAACCACTCAGTATAACAATTTTAGTTTCTGCGCAGAATCGTGACGGTACATTGTACGGTTTTCTGCTGTGTTGGAACAAAGCTAATATTATTCATTTCTTTTTTTTAAATGTTTATTCCTTTATCAGGAGACACAATAATTAAAATATTCCTGGTTACATACAGGTACACCATATTCTACAATGCATGTATCCAAACTTTTTTGGTAGAATCGTTGGTAACGAAATTTCTGTTTTAGTCAACCAGGCCCTTCATGTTGTCAATTTTTATCTACTGAAACTTCTGCAATTCGGGCAGACATTGCTACACCAAGTGGAACCATCACATCTGCAAACATGAAAAAGTCACCAACCCACTTTGTCTCTTAAAACTTTTATTGGTAGGTACCTAAGTGTTATTGCTTAATGAATAACCACCCAGTTGGGAGTAGGTGAATTTTAAAACATCCTAACTCAAGTAGGACTACTACTATAAAAGACTACTAATTACTAAAACTTTCAGTCGAATGCTAGAAAAATTAGAAGCTAAATGTGCGAAAAGCTCGTCTCCAATCTTGATCTATTTTTTTTTTGCAGGTCATCAGAGACGATGCCAAATTTTAAAGAACATTAACGTCACTAGGCAAAAAATTCCTATCCCCAAGGGAAAAATATCTTTATTCCAAAGTTATAGAATCCAGCAATAAGTTAAGAAGAATCAGTAGAAGGTTGTCGTCATTTAAATCCAAAGTTTCTACTGCTGAATAACTTGCATCATAAACCAAATTTCAAAGGCTCGTAGACCACGTCAATCCATTGATATACAGCTTTATTTTAAGCCAAGTCCGTACTCAAAACCAAAAGCCTAAAGCTAGACGATTTACATTGGACGAGAAGTTGTTGGCGTTGTCTTTGCTTAAAGCTAGTGGTAAAGGGTATAGACTATTATCAAAAATATTTAGTCTATCATCCAGGCGAAATCATTTTCTTGAATGAGCTTTATATTATGTATAACTACATAAACTTTCTACCTAACACATGCGGAAAGTGTATTTTCTGGACTTAAAGGCTTGTTTGAACTCTGCTTTTTGTTGTCATTCGTGCAACTTCCATCACGTGCAGAAACACTTTCCTCACTTGTTAGGTTAACAACGATTTTGGATTGTGAGAAAAGGACCTCTTTTGTCATTTTATTTACGATTTAAGTTTTTCATCAAGCTATTGTTAAATGTACGTCATTACTTCTTGTAAATGTCCTTATTATCTTTAACTTAACTAGCATTACCTACCTATGTATGTATAAAATATTTGGTTTGATTTTCTAGTTGTACTATGTATGTATACTTACATGAAAAAAAACTGTTTCGCAATAATTGTAATTAATTCCATATTCTTTAATATTTTCTGTTTCAAACTTTAATAAATATCTAAATTTGTCATCTTAATTTTTAGTCAATTTTACTTTGAAGGCGCTTCAACACTACCGATTTTATGAGTTTCTTCTTTTTGGCACAATTATTTTATGCCAAAAAATGGTAGAAACTTTAAAGTGGTGGTGTTGAATCGCTAGAATCAAACAATGGTGCAAACGATCCACCGGAACAAATAAGATACCGAACGAACCCTAATTGCGTTTTGCATTCGCCAATAAATCCAGAATTACAAAAGCTTACCCCCCCAGTCACGAGAGGCGCTGAAAACTTATAGACAGGTTTTCAACACGGCACTTACCTTTCTAAGGGGGGATGTTTTTGTGGTGACGTCTACTTGTTTTTTATTTGCTTGGTTACTTCTGTTTTGTTTTTTTTCTTCTCCAGCTCTTGATTTTCTTTTTCATTAAATACCTACTAACCGGAACATGCCGCCCGCGTTGAAAAGTGTACTTTTCAAAAAAATTATACATTGATAAATACTTAAATAAAATGAACAAAATTTTAATGCAAAAAATTGCAATTTTAAACAACGTACATCTCTTCTAAAATCTCCAAGAAAATCTAACTTTTGAGAGGAAATTAAATTCTTAGACAGTCGTATCAATAGGTAAAACACAAATTTTTGATAGTGATCGTTTCACAATAGTTCCACTAGATAACTTCACTGATACCACTCTCACAATGTTGTCTGCACCGGGATGTAAAGCAATCACTTTTGCCATAGGCCATCGTAGAGGGGGCAGATTGTCTTCCAACAGAATCACAATGGAACCAGCTTGTAGATTACATGGGAGTTTTGTTAACCATTTTGAGCGAGCCTGGAGCTGACTTAGGTATTCTCGTGACCAACGAGACCAGAAACTTTGCAACATTTGTTGTAGATGCTGGTATCTGGAGAGCCTGTTAGTATCTTGATCCAATATATTATGTTGGGGCATGCTAGCTAGGGAATCCGCAATCAAAAAATGGGCTGGCGTCAGTGGCGTCATATCGTTGGCATGGTGGGATAATGTTGTTAGTGGACGTGAATTAAGACATCCCTCTATTTGTACGAGAAGAGTATTCATCTCTTCGTAGGTTAAAATAGTATTTCCGAGCACGCGTTTCATATGAAATTTTGTCGATTTAACGGCGGCTTCCCACAAACCACCTACATGTGGAGATTTGGCTGGTATGAAGTGCCACTTGATCTGATCTTTTGCGAGAAATGCCGACACATTATTTTGAAGTTTTTCGTTATTTAATAACTCGTATAACTCTGAGAAATAATTATTGGCTCCTAAAAAATTTAAACCGTTATCAGAGTAGATATCTGTAGGACGACCTCGTCCAGAAATAAAACGCTTGAGTGCATTCAAGAAGCTTTCTGTAGTTAAATCGTGGACCAATTCAATGTGAACAGCACGCACCGCAAAACAAATAAAAATGCAAATATAGGTCTTCACAGTTTTGCTTCTACGAAGCGTAACCTTCCTTAATAAAAATCGGTCCGGCATAATCGATGCCACATTTCGAGAAAACTCTAGCTGGTGTAACTCTCGCGTGAGGCAAATCGCCCATTAAAAATTTTGAAACTCTTGGGTTAGCTCTAAAGCACCGTACACAAGAACGAATAACTGTTTTGATCGCGTTTTTACCATTTATTGGCCAAAACTTCAATCGCACAATAGATAGCAGATTTTGAGCTCCTGCGTGAAAGTTTTTCAAATGTTCGTGAGAAAGCAAAAGATTAGCAAATTGATGTTTATATGGAAGAACTATAGGATGTTTGTGGTCATATTCAAGTTGTGAGTTGGATAAGCGTCCTCCTACTCTTATTAAATTATCTGAATCCAGAAAAGGATTCAAGTTAGCCAATTTACTATTTTTATCTACAGACTTTGAATTTTTAAGATCAATAATTTCTTTGTTAAAAGCTTGTAATTGAGCAAGTCTTATGAGAATATTTAAAGATTCTGATAGTTCATCAATTGATAGAAATTTTGAAGTAGTTTTTGAAATCTTTTTCAATAACCGATTCTTGAATCTGCACATGTATCCAACCACATGCTGTAACTTTATGAAAGCGGAAAATTCATTGAAAATTGTAAATTCAGAAATTTGAGTAGCCGTTAGCATTATAGAAACTGTTTTGATTTCGGGTAGTGCTTCTTGAAAGGAAACGTGTAAATTTTCATAATTTTTTTCTTTGAGAAAAGACGGACCTGTCCACCAAAGGTCGCAATTTTTTAAATCTTTTACGTCAATACCTCGTGTTATTATATCCGCAGGATTATCTTCACTCCTGACAAAATGCCAATCGTCCAATTTTGTAAGTTCAGTAACTTTTATTACTCGGTTAGCAACAAATGTTTTTAATTGACTTGGATCGATTTTCAACCATGATAAAACAATAGTCGAGTCAGTGAATAAAACAATTTCGGAAATATTTCCATCAAGTGCATTTTTTACAACATTGACTAACTTCGCAAGTAAATGAGTTGCGAGTAATTCGAGACGTGGTATGGTAAGTTTTTTAATTAGGCAAACTTTTGATTTTGCTGTGAGTAATCGCACTTTCCGTTCACCCTTTTCATAAATTGAGCCTAAATAAACACATGCGCCATAAGCCTTTTCAGACGAATCGCTAAACCCAAATAAAATTACTTTATTTTGAGAAATTTGTACCACCTGTCTGGAAATTCTTATGTCATTTAATAAAGGTAACTCCTTCACAAAGTTCAACCATGATTCTGTTAAATTTGGAGGAATTTCTTCATCCCAATCGAGCTTTAAATTCCAAATATTTTGAAGTAAACTTTTAGGTTTTATTAGACAAACACTAACTAGACCAAGCGGGTCAAATATTTGGGCTATCGTGGACAGAATAGTACGTTTGGAAACTTTCTTCGGATTTATGTTTACTTTTATCGAGTATTTTAAAATATCTTCATCTGGAATCCAAGAAATACCTAAAGTTTTGAATTCTTTACTGACGTGGGGATGAATTAAGTTGTCATTGTTAATTTTATTTGATTGCAAAATTAAGTCCAATATAGAAGTTTTGTTTGACGACCACTTCCTTAATTCAAATTTAGCTTGCAAAAAAATATCAGTTATTTCGCGGTAAATATCTAAGGCTTCTTCTTCTGAATTAACACTAACTAGAAGATCGTCCATATAAAAAGAATTTTCAATTATTTTACAAGTACGAGGATAAATGTCTTTATTATCTAAAACGAGCTGCTTTAGACAACATGTCGCGAGAAAAGGTGCACACGATGTGCCATAAGTCACTGTATTGAGCGTGAAAACTTTAAGTGATTCTTGAGGATTTTCGCGCCAAAGAATTTGTTGAAAAGAACAATCGTCTGGATGTATAAAGATTTGCCTGAACATCATTTTGACGTCAGCATTGAGAACAACCTTTCGTAAACGTAGTCTTAATAAAATAGAGTAAAGATCATCTTGAACCGTGGGACCTGATAATAAAAGATCGTTTAAAGACCTCACTGTATCTGATTTTGCGGAAGCATCGAAAACCACTCGACACTTCGTGGTAACTGATGAATCTCTCAGAACAGTTGTGTGAGGTAGAAAAAATGACGTTCTCTCTTTAGAATTATCCAGTTCAAGATTACATTTTAAAGACATATGATTTAATTGATGATTTTCTTGCATAAATTGAATATAACATTCCATTAAATTTTGGTTGTATCGAAAACGAGACTCTAATTTTTTGAATCTTTTCAAAGCCATAGATTTTGAATTGCCCAAAATTTCGCATTTACTTTCGGAAAACGGTAGTCGAACTACAAATCGACCATCTGAATTTCAGCTTGTGGTTTGCTGAAAATAATCTTCAGAAAACTGAGACTCGCGTGACAAAATTAGAATTTGAGGTAACTCTTCGATTTGCCAGAATTTGTTTAACTTTTCGTTTTTAAATCATTATTTGAAACCTGATTGATGAAATTGCATACCTACTAATTTTTGAGAATTGATTTTGCCTGTACTTTAGGTTCCCGTTAAAATCCATCCTAAGGAAGTTTGCCTTAAAACAGGTTGATTTTGACCTAATTTGATTTTTCCGTTCTCAATAAGTTCATAAAATATATTTGCACCCAACAATAAATCGATTTTCTTGGGTATATTATAATTTTCTTCAGCGAGGGGAATGTTCTTTGGCAAAGGGATTTGAATTTTTTGAAATCCAAATAACGGAAATTTTTCAGTAATAACTGGCAAAACTAAGAATGTTAATTTAGTTTGAAAATTAGTGAATCGCGATTTTATTTTAGCTTGAGTTTTTTCGTGAACATTCATAATTATTTGGTTTATACCTGCTAAAGGAGCGCGGATTTCTTCAGAATCCAACATCAGCCTTTCACGAAGTTCGCGGGTCATTAAATTGGATTGACTTCCAGAATCTAACAAAGTTACGCATTCATGCAACTTTCCAAATTTATCTTCGATTAACACCTCAGCTGTAGATAGAAGAACTTGACTGGCATTAACATTAACAAACGATAATTCTGAAAAATTCGGTAAATGAGACGACATACAAACATTTTCATTGAAATTTTTATCCTTCACTGAATCAAATTCGTTACTTTGACCAGCTGC
Organism: Ceutorhynchus assimilis; assembly: GCA_917834065.1. Taxonomy (NCBI): domain Eukaryota; kingdom Metazoa; phylum Arthropoda; class Insecta; order Coleoptera; family Curculionidae; genus Ceutorhynchus; species Ceutorhynchus assimilis. Next base: position 24,436,952 of record OU892278.1, read on the forward strand.
TGCGTCATATCGGTCGACGCTCATGTCCGCGCTTTCGTCTGTCATAATTGGAAATTTGTCGCGTAGTTCGTGAGCTATGAGGGTCGATGTTGCGACGTAGTCCTTTTTTTCTGAATTACCGGTTACTTTGGGCTTAAAAGCAGCAAAATTAGTTTTTGTTTGTGGATTATTTTCATGTAATAACGTGTTGTGTTTTTGGGAACATTTTTTGCAAACACCTGAATTGCAATCATTTTTGAAATGACCTCGACGCAACAATTACTACATAATTTATGTTGATGAATTATATTGTATTTTTCGTTTATTGATAAATTTGTAAAATTCGAGCATTGATAAATATAATGAGCTTCATTGCAAATAGGACAAGCTAAATTGCCTGTTACTGTAAAACATTGTTGTGGTGATGATTTATTGTTTCTGAATGAGAAGTTTGGTATAGGAGCTGGCAGGTTTTTCGGTGAACGATATTGATCAAAATTTTTATTAATTAATCATGATTTAGGGGTTACCTGGACATACCAAAACTCACCGTCTGCCGTTTCAGGGTGGCAGCTTTAATCGGGGGTTAAATTTTAAAAAGGGATGAATTTTCATTTTGGTGAACGATATTGATCAAGATCGAAATTTTCGGAAACGAATTACCAATTTGAGGACTTATCAATATTACACAGGCAGACGATTTGTTTGACAGCATTACTTCGGCAGACGCCTGTCAAATTTTTAATTTTCAAGTTTTAGTGAACGACATTTATCAAATTTTGTTTTTTGCAAATCGATTCCTTTACTAACGTACTCTCAGAAAAAATATCGGCAAACGAAAAAGACGGCAGCGTTTTTTTGGCAGACACTGGAATAATGACAAGTTGATATATGGTAAAAAATACTGATAATAGCTGATATTCGTGAAAGCGTTAGAGCAGCTCTATTGTAAAGTCTGTTTTTTTTTAAAGATAATTCCCCAAGTCAAAAATTTAGTAACTTTTTAGGAAAAGCTTGTGTTGCCACAAGCTTTTCCTACATGAAAAAATTGAAACATTGACAATTTTACATTGTATTGCCAACATAATGTCATTTTGACTTTCATCTTTAAAAAAAAAACACACTTTATTCAAAATTCAAATAGGCAGAAGATTTATTTGACAGCAAAATTTTGGCAGACACTGGCCGAGTTCGTTTTTTTCATCTTTTTCGACGATTTCCTCCGAAATTTTGACAGGCACGTGATTTGTAACTTGAAACTGTCTTATCCAGTCACGTGCCTGTCAAAATTTCGGAGCAAATCGACGAAAAAGATGACAAAAACGAACTTGGCCACTATCAAATTTTGTCACATACAGTGTGTCCCAGTCGAGAGTGAACCATTTGAAATGCTTATAACTTCTAAACGGGTCATTTAAGTTAGCCCCCCCCCCCCCATAGAAAATTTCTGGATGAAAATTATCCCATAATTTTGCTCTCATTTTGCTCCATTTTGCTCCACTAATTTCGATATTTGCTCCATTACAGTGGAGAGACTATGTGGCCTATTAGGTGGGGGGGGGCTGAATTAACGCTAGCCCCCCCAGTGAAAATTCAGAAATTTGATCATGCTCATTTTGTTCTCCGAGTTTTGCTCCATTTTGCTCCACTATCGGCGAGCTTTGCTCCATTACCAGGAGAGACCTACAGAGCTTCCAAGAATCTCTCCCAGCCCCCCCCCCCCCCCCTCACCGGTGAAAATTTTGAAATTTGATCATGCTCATTTTGTTCTCCGAGTTTTGCTCCATTTTGCTCCACTATCGGCGAGTTTTGCTCCATTGCCAGGAGAGACCTACAGAGCTTCCAAGAATCTCTCCCAGCCCCCGCCGGTGAAAATTTTTAAATTTGATCATGCTCATTTTGTTCTCCGAGTTTTGCTCCATTTTGCTCCACTATCGGCGAGTTTTGCTCCATTACTAGGAGAGACCTACAGAGCTTCCAAGAATCTCTCCCAGCCCCACCCGGTGAAAATTTTGAAATTTGATCATGCTCATTTTGTTCTCCGAGTTTTGCTCCATTTTGCTCCACTATCGGCGAGTTTTGCCCCAGTACCAGGAGAGTCCTACAGAGCTTCCAAGAATCTCTCCCAGCCCCCCCCGGTGAAAATTTTGAAATTTGATCATGCTCATTTTCTTCTCCGAGTTTTGCTCCATTTTGCTCCACTATCGGCGAGTTTTGCTCCATTACCAGGAGAGACCTACAGAGCTTCCAAGAATCTCTCCCAGCCCCCCCCGGTGAAAATTTTGAAATTTGATCATGCTCATTTTGTTCTCCGAGTTTTGCTCCGTTTTGCTCCACTATCGGCGAGTTTTGCTCCATTACCAGGAGAGACCTACAGAGCTTCCAAGAATCTCTCCCAGCCCCCCCCGGTGAAAATTTTGAAATTTGATCATGCTCATTTTGTTCTCCGAGTTTTGCTCCATTTTGCTCCACTATCGGCGAGTTTTGCTCCATTACTAGGAGAGACCTACAGAGCTTCCAAGAATCTCTCCCAGCCCCCCCCGGTGAAAATTTTGAAATTTGATCATGCTCATTTTGTTCTCCGAGTTTTACTCCATTTTGCTCCACTATCGGCGAGTTTTGCCCCAGTACCAGGAGAGACCTACAGAGCTTCCAAGAATCTCTCCCAGCCCCCCCCCCCCCCCCCGGTGAAAATTTTGAAATTTGATCATGCTCATTTTCTTCTCCGAGTTTTGCTCCATTTTGCTCCACTATCGGCGAGTTTTGCTTCATTACCAGGACAGACCTACAGAGCGTCCAAGAATCTCTCCCAGCCCCCCCGGTGAAAATTTTGAAATTTGATCATGCTCATTTTGTTCTCCGAGTTTTGCTCCATTTTGCTCCACTATCGGCGAGTTTTGCTCCATTACCAGGAGAGACCTGCAGAGCTTCCAAGAATCTCTCCCAGCCCCCCCCCGGTGAAAATTTTGAAATTTGATCATGCTCATTTTGTTCTCCGAGTTTTGCTCCATTTTGCTCCACTATCGGCGAGTTTTGCTCCATTACCAGGAGAGACCTACAGAGCTTCCAAGAATCTCTCCCAGCCCCCCCCCGGTGAAAATTTTGAAATTTGATCATGCTCATTTTGTTCTCCGAGTTTTGCTCCATTTTGCTCCACTATCGGCGAGTTTTGCTCCATTACAAGGAGAGACCTACAGAGCTTCCAAGAATCTCTCCCAGCCCCCCCCCGGTGAAAATTTTGAAATTTGATCATGCTCATTTTGTTCTCCGAGTTTTGCTCCATTTTGCTCCACTATCGGCGAGTTTTGCTCCATTACCAGGAGAGACCTACAGAGCGTCCAAGAATCTCTCCCAGCCCCCCCGGTGAAAATTTTGAAATTTGATCATGCTCATTTTGTTCTCCGAGTTTTGCTCCATTTTGCTCCACTATCGGCGAGTTTTGCTCCATTACCAGGAGAGACCTACAGAGCTTCCAAGAATCTCTCCCAGCCCCCCCCCCCGGTGAAAATTTTGAAATTTGATCATGCTCATTTTGTTCTCCGAGTTTTGCTCCATTTTGCTCCACTATCGGCGAGTTTTGCTCCATTACCAGGAGAGACCTACAGAGCTTCCAAGAATCTCTCCCAGCCCCCCCCCGGTGAAAATTTTGAAATTTGATCATGCTCATTTTGTTCTCCGAGTTTTGCTCCATTTTGCTCCACTATCGGCGAGTTTTGCTCCATTACCAGGAGAGACCTACAGAGCTTCCAAGAATCTCTCCCAGCCCCCCCCCCCCGGTGAAAATTTTGAAATTTGATCATGCTCATTTTGTTCTCCGAGTTTTGCTCCATTTTGCTCCAACTATCGGCGAGTTTTGCTCCATTACTAGGAGAGACCTACAGAGCTTCCAAGAATCTCTCCCAGCCCCCCCCCGGTGAAAATTTTGAAATTTGATCATGCTCATTTTCTTCTCCGAGTTTTGCTCCATTTTGCTCCACTATCGGCGAGTTTTGCTCCATTACCAGGAGAGACCTACAGAGCGTCCAAGAATCTCTCCCAGCCCCCCCGGTGAAAATTTTGAAATTTGATCATGCTCATTTTGTTCTCCGAGTTTTGCTCCATTTTGCTCCACTATCGGCGAGTTTTGCTCCATTACCAGGAGAGACCTACAGAGCTTCCAAGAATCTCTCCCAGCCCCCCCGGTGAAAATTTTGAAATTTGATCATGCTCATTTTGTTCTCCGAGTTTTGCTCCATTTTGCTCCACTATCGGCGAGTTTTGCTCCATTACCAGGAGAGACCTACAGAGCTTCCAAGAATCTCTCCCAGCCCCCCCCGGTGAAAATTTTGAAATTTGATCATGCTCATTTTGTTCTCCGAGTTTTGCTCCATTTTGCTCCACTATCGGCGAGTTTTGCTCCATTACTAGGAGAGACCTACAGAGCTTCCAAGAATCTCTCCCAGCCCCCCCCCGGTGAAAATTTTGAAATTTGATCATGCTCATTTTGTTCTCCGAGTTTTGCTCCATTTTGCTCCACTATCGGCGAGTTTTGCTCCATTACCAGGAGAGACCTACAGAGCGTCCAAGAATCTCTCCCAGCCCCCCCGGTGAAAATTTTGAAATTTGATCATGCTCATTTTGTTCTCCGAGTTTTGCTCCATTTTGCTCCACTATCGGCGAGTTTTGCTCCATTACCAGGAGAGACCTACAGAGCTTCCAAGAATCTCTCCCAGCCCCCCCCCGGTGAAAATTTTGAAATTTGATCATGCTCATTTTGTTCTCCGAGTTTTGCTCCATTTTGCTCCACTATCGGCGAGTTTTGCTCCATTACCAGGAGAGACCTACAGAGCTTCCAAGAATCTCTCCCAGCCCCCCCCCGGTGAAAATTTTTAAATTTGATCATGCTCATTTTGTTCTCCGAGTTTTGCTCCATTTTGCTCCACTATCGGCGAGTTTTGCTCCATTATCAGGAGAGACCTACAGAGCTTCCAAGAATCTCTCCCAGCCCCCCCCCCCCCCCGGTGAAAATTTTGAAATTTGATCATGCTCATTTTGTTCTCCGAGTTTTGCTCCATTTTGCTCCACTATCGGCGAGTTTTGCTCCATTACTAGGAGAGACCTACAGAGCTTCCAAGAATCTCTCCCAGCCCCCCCCCCGGTGAAAATTTTGAAATTTGATCATGCTCATTTTGTTCTCCGAGTTTTGCTCCATTTTGCTCCACTATCGGCGAGTTTTGCTCCATTACTAGGAGAGACCTACAGAGCTTCCAAGAATCTCTCCCAGCCCCCCCCGGTGAAAATTTTGAAATTTGATCATGCTCATTTTCTTCTCCGAGTTTTGCTCCATTTTGCTCCACTATCGGCGAGTTTTGCTCCATTACCAGGAGAGACCTACAGAGCGTCCAAGAATCTCTCCCAGCCCCCCCGGTGAAAATTTTGAAATTTGATCATGCTCATTTTGTTCTCCGAGTTTTGCTCCATTTTGCTCCACTATCGGCGAATTTTGCTCCATTACCAGGAGAGACCTACAGAGCTTCCAAGAATCTCTCCCAGCCCCCCCCCCCCGGTGAAAATTTTGAAATTTGATCATGCTCATTTTGTTCTCCGAGTTTTGCTCCATTTTGCTCCACTATCGGCGAGTTTTGCTCCATTACCAGGAGAGACCTACAGAGCTTTCAAGAATCTCTCCCAGCCCCCCCCGGTGAAAATTTTGAAATTTGATCATGCTCATTTTGTTCTCCGAGTTTTGCTCCATTTTGCTCCACTATCGGCGAGTTTTGCTCCATTACTAGGAGAGACCTACAGAGCTTCCAAGAATCTCTCCCAGCCCCCCCCCCCCCGGTGAAAATTTTGAAATTTGATCATGCTCATTTTGTTCTCCGAGTTTTACTCCATTTTGCTCCACTATCGGCGAGTTTTGCTCCATTACCAGGAGAGACCTACAGAGCTTCCAAGAATCTCTCCCAGCCCCCCCCCCGGTGAAAATTTTGAAATTTGATCATGCTCATTTTGTTCTCCGAGTTTTGCTCCATTTTGCTCCACTATCGGCGAGTTTTGCTCCATTACCAGGAGAGACCTACAGAGCTTCCAAGAATCTCTCCCAGCCCCCCCCCCCGGTGAAAATTTTGAAATTTGATCATGCTCATTTTGTTCTCCGAGTTTTGCTCCATTTTGCTCCACTATCGGCGAGTTTTGCTCCATTACTAGGAGAGACCTACAGAGCTTCCAAGAATCTCTCCCAGCCCCCCCCGGTGAAAATTTTGAAATTTGATCATGCTCATTTTGTTCTCCGAGTTTTGCTCCATTTTGCTCCACTATCGGCGAGTTTTGCTCCATTACTAGGAGAGACCTACAGAGCTTCCAAGAATCTCTCCCAGCCCCCTCCCCGGTGAAAATTTTGAAATTTGATCATGCTCATTTTGTTCTCCGAGTTTTACTCCATTTTGCTCCACTATCGGCGAGTTTTGCCCCAGTACCAGGAGAGACCTACAGAGCTTCCAAGAATCTCTCCCAGCCCCCCCCCGGTGAAAATTTTGAAATTTGATCATGCTCATTTTCTTCTCCGAGTTTTGCTCCATTTTGCTCCACTATCGGCGAGTTTTGCTCCATTACCAGGAGAGACCTACAGAGCGTCCAAGAATCACTCCCAGCCCCCCCGGTGAAAATTTTGAAATTTGATCATGCTCATTTTGTTCTCCGAGTTTTGCTCCATTTTGCTCCACTATCGGCGAGTTTTGCTCCATTACCAGGAGAGACCTACAGAGCTTCCAAGAATCTCTCCCAGCCCCCCCCCCGGTGAAAATTTTGAAATTTGATCATGCTCATTTTGTTCTCCGAGTTTTGCTCCATTTTGCTCCACTATCGGCGAGTTTTGCTCCATTACCAGGAGAGACCTACAGAGCTTCCAAGAATCTCTCCCAGCCCCCCCCCCGCCCCGGTAAAAATTTTCAAATTTGAACATGCTCATTTTGTTCTCCGAGTTTTGCTCCGTTTTGCTCCATAATCGGCGAATTTTGCTCCATTACCAGGAGAGACCTACAGAGCTCCCAAAAATCTCTCCTAGCCCCCCCTACCCGGTGAATTTTTTTAAAAATTTGAACATGTCCATTCTGTTCTCCGAGTTTTGCTCCGTTTTGCTCCATTATCGGCGAGTTTTGCTCCATTACCAGGAATGACCTAGAGAGCTCCAAAGAATCTCTTCTTGCCCCCCAGTGAAAATTTTGAAACTTGAAATTTCGAGTTAGTCCGAAATACTCCGCCTCCAATTTTACACATTCGAGCGAACATAGTTTCTCAAGCTGCTTTCACTTTCCTCGCCTGTTTCCCCTGAAGCACCTGTAACTGATTTTCAAGCGTTCGAGTGCAAAGCGCATTGAGTATAATGGGCGTGAAATGCTCGTGCTTCGCACACTGCACCCGAAAGCGGCTCTGGAATGAACTAGACAGCTCCCAGGAATCTCTCCTTGCAACACGTGTAAAAATTTGGAAGTTTTGCTCCATTACTTGGAATGACCTACGAGCTCCTAAGAATCTCTTCTAGCCCCCTTACACCAGTTAAAATTTTGTTTGATCATATTCATTCTGTTCTCCGAGTTTCGCTCCGTTTTGCTCCATGATCGGCGAGTTCTGCTCCATTACCTGAGCCTGAGCTGCTTTCGGGTGCCACGCTTTGAGCAATCAGGCGCTCTGAAGCTGCTCTCATTTTCCTCGCCTCTTTTTCCTGATGCACCTGTACCTAACTGATTTTCAAGCATTTGAGTGCAAAGCGCATCGAGTATAATGGCTATGAAGAGAACGGTGGTCCCTGGTTTCACTAGCTTTGTTTGTTTATTCGCACCAACAAGGCACCAACCGACACTTTCTACACCAAACGTGTTTGTTTATCCAAGGTTTATTCCTATATATTTTTTTTTGTATGGGTCTGACAGAGACAAACTGACTTTTTGGTGCACCTGGTGCAGACTGGTGTAACTTTGGTACAAACAGACAAACAGAGCCCGCAAGAAGCCCTGTTAGTTAAAACTAATTTCGATCCTTTTTTTTTTCCACGTGCTTCTAGAACAAGACAGAAATAGTCCAAGTACGCACTGAATTTACAAATGGGAATCGCTTGCAAAAATAGTTATTTATGTCATAAATAAATACCGATAATCAAGCTCGTTTGCTCGAGCGCCCATGTTCGGAGCAGTGAAATGTGTTCCGAATGATTTTATATTGACATGACAGTGCAAATCGATGAGACAAAGATGGCGCCTATTTTCAAGTGAACAAATTTGACAGACGTCGTAAATTATAGGGACAGCCTTTTATTTTTCCGAAATAGCTATTTATGGCGGTGATCTTTTTTTAACTGTCAGTAATGTACCCAGTTACATTTGGTGACGATGGTATTTGCTGCAAATCGTTCCAAAATCAAAATTCAGTTTACTGATTTACTGGCTTGGCAAGCTTTTGACATCCACAATGACATATGCGCATTTTCACCGATGTAATGCTGTCCTTGTCATTTGACAGCAGCAAAACAAGGATAGGTTACTCCTCATCAAGAGAAATGCGCATAAGCAATTGGTGAATTCAAAAATTTGGCCTTCCTTCAAGAACCCTAAATCTTAATAGAATGGCTTATCTAGCTGAAAGTGTCTGCCATGTTCACGCGAAAACTCCCCACCATTTGTGTCATTTTGACGTCAATGTAGACCTCAAGACTTCAGTGACGTCACGACTAGTCGAAAAGCGAACGTACGCCTTATGCCTCATTCTCACTTGCGCGAAATTCGCTCTTCTTTTGACATTGTTTCGACAATTTGACGTTTTATGCGTGTATCAAACGTCAAATTGTCGAAGCAATGTCAAAAAAGAGAGAATTTTGCGCAAGTGAGGCTTTATGGGGAAAAGCCATCCTGTTAGTTGAGGGTTGTTGGCCTTCCTTTATCCAATTTTCTTGCTCTTTCTTTCTGTTCCAAACCGTTCCTTGTTCACTTTGGAGCAGAACGAGTTTATCTGACGGCCGTTCCCATATTACATATTCCTTTCACACCTAGGAGGAGCTCCGGAACAGCTCCGGGGCGTTACGCGCTTATTCCTTTCGAAAAGTGTTTGTTGCACCCCGCATCTTTCCCTTTAAAATCATGTTGACTAACACCGGAGCGAGTAGCTCGAGTGTTCCAAACTCCTTGAAAGGAATACAACTATTATGAGTATAGTCCGCCGCAAAAATATTGAAGGACCGAAGGAGTGCGACCGCGAACACACACAACTCCTACGCATTATTTGTTGTCCTTTTCTAGTCAACAGGCTATTAAGTATATCTCGATCGTTTTGGTGGGCTTGCTAGGTTCATAAAATCTGTCGCTATGAGTTCTGTCGCATTGGCTTCCTCTTCCCCTTCAGAGGTCGTCCGTCAGGATCTGTGCTGTGGACTTCAACAAAGGCGGAACACTCTTTCTCATGGAAACGCTGCTCCCCTGTTTCAAGAATAAGGACCCTAGAGGTCATTCCAAGTAATGGAGCAAAACTCGCCGATCATGGAGCAAAATGGAGCAAAGCTCGGGAAAACAAAATGCGCATATAAAAACCCCAAAATTTTCACCCATGTTGCTAGGAGATATTCCTCGTAGCTGTGTAGTTCATTCTAGAGTCGCTTTCATGTGCAGTGTGCGAAGCACCTGGAGTATTTCACGCCCATTATACTCAATGCGTTTTGCACGCGAACGATTGAAAATCAGTTACAGGTGCATCAAGGGAAACAGGCGAGGAAAGTGAGAGCAGCTTGAGAGCGCCAAACTCTGTTCGCCCGAATGTGTAAAATTGTAGCCGGAGTACTTCGGCCTAATTCGAGAGCGTTGAGCGCTCAAAGCTTGGCACCCGGAAGCGGCTTGTCATGGAGCGAGTCATGGAGCAAAACGAGCTGATCATGGTGCAAAATAGAGCAAGACTCGGAGAACAAAATGAATATGATCAAATTTCAGAATTTTCACTGAGGGGGCTGGGAGAGATTCTTGGGAGCTCTGTAGGTCTCTCCTGGTAATGGAGCAAAACTCGCCGATAATGGAGCAAAACGGAGCAAAACTCGGAGAACAAAATGAACATGTTCAAATTTAAAAAAATTCACCGGGGGGGACTAGGAGAGATTTTTGGGAGTTCTGTAGGTCTCTCCTGGTAATGGAGCAAAACTCGCCGATTATGGAGCAAAACGGAGCAAAACTCGGAGAACAAAATGAGCATGCGCTAATTTAAAAAAATTCACCGGGGGGGGGGCTAGGAGAGATTTTTGGGAGCTCTGTAAGTCTCTCCTGGTAATAGAGCAAAATCTCGCCGATAATGGAGCAAAACGGAGCAAAACGGAGCAAAACTCGGAGAACAAAATGAACATGTTCAAATTTGAAAAAATTCACCGGCGGGGGGGCTAGGAGAGATTTTTGGGAGCTCTGTAGGTCTCTCCTGGTAATGGAGCAAAACTCGCCGATTATGGAGCAAAACGGAGCAAAACTCGGAGAACAAAATGAGCATGTTCAAATTTGAAAATTTTTACCGGGGGGGGGTGGGGGGGGGGGGCTGGGAGAGATTCTTGGAAGCTCTGTAGGTCTCTCCTGGTAATGGAGCAAAACTCGCCGATAGTGGAGCAAAACTCGGAGAACAAAATGAGCATGATCAAATTTCAAAATTTTCACCGGGGGGGCTGGGAGAGATTCTTGGAAGCTCTGTAGGTCTCTCCTGGTAATGGAGCAAAACTCGCCGATAGTGGAGCAAAATGGAGCAAAACTCGGAGAGCAAAATGAGCATGATCAAATTTCAAAATTTTCACCGGTGGGGGAGGGGGTGAGAGAGATTCTTGGAAGCTCTGTAGATCTCTCCTGGTAATGGAGCAAAACTCGCCGATAGTGGAGCAAAATGGAGCAAAACTCGGAGAACAAAATGAGCATGATCAAATTTCAAAATTTTCACCGGGTGGGGGGGGGGCTGGGAGAGATTCTTGGAAGCTCTGTAGGTCTCTCCTGGTAATGGAGCAAAACTCGCCGATAGTGGAGCAAAATGGAGCAAAACTCGGAGAACAAAATGAGCATGATCAAATTTCAAAATTTTCACCGGGGGGGGGGGGGGGGGCTGGGAGAGATTCTTGGAAGCTCTGTAGGTCTCTCCTGGTAATGAAGCAACTCGCCGATAGTGGAGCAAAATGGAGCAAAACTCGGAGAACAAAATGAGCATGATCAAATTTCTGAATTTTCACTGGGGGGGGCTAGCGTTAATTCAGCCCCCCCCCCCCCACCTAATAGGCCACATAGTCTCTCCACTGTAATGGAGCAAAAATCGAAATTAGTGGAGCAAAATGGAGCAAAATGAGAGCAAAATTATGGGATAATTTTCATCCAGAAATTTTCTATGAGGGGGGCTAACTTAACTGACCCCTCCTAAACTAGTTGTGCTAGCGTCCTGCGGCTTGCGCCATTCGACTTCTCCTGGCCTAAAGTTTTTTTTAAGTAGGTTGCAAATTTTCTTGCCTCTCATACAGGGCGAGTAAAAAACATCCGTTTTTCAACATGCAACAGCTATTATCAGTATTGTTTGCCATAAATCAACTTGTCATTTTTCCAGCGTCTGCCAAAAAAACGCTGCCGTCTTTTTCGTCTGCCGATATTTTTTCTGAGAGTGCGTTAGTAAAGGAATCGATTTGCAAAAAAAACAAAATTTGATAAATGTCGTTCACTAAAACTTGAAAATTACAAATTTGACAGGCGTCTGCCGAAGTAATGCTGTCAAACAAATCGTCTGCCTGTGTAATATTGATAAGTCCTCAAACTGTTGATTCGTTTCCGAAAATTTCGATCTTGATCAATATCGTTCACCAAAATGAAAATTCATCCCTTTTTAAAATTTAACCCCCGATTAAAGCTGCCACCCCGAAACGGCAGACGGTCAGTTTTGGTATGTTCAGGTAACCCTCAATCATGATTAATTAATAAAAATTTTGATCAATATCGTTCACCGAAAAACCTGCCAGCTCCTATACTATGTGTTTTGAATTCAAGTTTCTGATGTTTTGTGTATCGTGTATTTTTTGAGTTTTAGACGCTTCGTACTGCAATGCTTCGAGGGAAAAATATTGTTAATTGATTTAATGTGGGTAATTTGTCATCATCTTGTTTAACTTCCCATTCGCGTTTGGTTCTGTAATCAAGTTTGCTCAAAATAATCGGAATTAATAAAGCGTCCCAACTGTCCGTTGGTAAGCCTAACTTTTTCAGGGAGGTTAAATGCTGAAAAAGTAGATCTAACAATTTTCTTAAATTTGTGGAGGATTCTTTTTGAATATCTGGCAGTTTAGAAAGTATGCTGTTGACGTGATGATTTACGATAGCACGTTTATTTTCATAACGTTTGTGCAGTATATCGAGAGCAATTTGATAATTACTCGCCGTAACTTCTAACGAGTCTATTAACCTGAGCGCGTCATCTTTGCAACAAACTTTTAAGTAAAGAAACTTGTCAACTTCACTTAAATTGCTTTGATTATGAACAATCGAATTAAAGATATCTTTGAAACTTAACCAAGTTTCATAGGTACCGTAAAAACTGGGAAGACCCATTGCTGGTAATTTGGCAAAAGAACCTGAAGAAACTCCCAATGTACCTGCTGATGGCGGTACCAGCGCTGTGCTTGCTTGTTTCACTGATTCAATGCACGATTTTGCAAAACCAATTACCTCATAAAATTCATTTTCAATGTCTAAACGGTTGCTTTTTTCTGCCCTATCCAAGAATTCTAAACTGGTTTGTGTTTTATCAAATTCAAGAAAATCCTCTTGAACACTCTTCAAGCGGATTTCAACCTGAATTGAATTTTGATTATTTTTATCCGTGCTTAAAAAATCTTTGAAACGTTTCAACCTATCAATAATAACTTCTCGAGCATGTTTGAGTTGAGAGTTTTCTTCCTCTGACTTTTTCGGTAGCATTTTGCTAATGAATCAGATCAAATCTACACTTGAATACGCAAAACCGTAATTTTTTGGTTAATGAACAAAAACCGCTGGTAAATCAGGTAAAAAGGTGAATGTCAAAAAAAAATTGTCAAAAACAAATTGAGGAATGCAATGCTTTTAAAATGTATGTTGTAGCGTGTGGAGCGTATGACAATAACTTGGAATGGAGTGAATGGACTCACGAGACTTGTACTTATTTTTCTTCCTGCGCGTTTCTTCGCTCACCAATTTAATATCCGGTTCGTTGGGACCAATCTTATGTTCGAGCGTGAATTTCAACTGGCGAAGGACCACCCTGTGCTCAGGGAAAACAGTGGACTGCAGACGAGCTTCTTAAAATGTTTTATTAAAAAAAATAATATAAAAAATGCGTGGCAGCGAGCAAATTGACAAACGTGTGACAAACTTTTTCTATTTTTTCAAAAAGTGACGTCTTGTTGTTTTTATTTGCTTGGTTACTTCTGTTTTGTTTTTTTTTCTTCTCCAGCTCTTGATTTTCTTTTTCATTAAATACCTACTAACCGGAACAAAGAGTATTAAGGTAAAAATCACTCAAAGGCGAAAACAAAGTTTAACTTCTTAAGAAAGACCTTTTTCTTGGAACCACCAAACGTGGAAGAAAGATTCACCACAAGTAATTAATTAGCCTTCTTAGATTTGAAGAATAAAGATGAGGCAAAGTAACGACAAATGTCAAAAATTAATCGGTAAAATTTTCAAGTACCAAAAATTGCACACAACAGTATAATCAGAGAAAAATGACAACAGCTGACGACTAATGTTAACAACAACAACAAGTAATTAACTACTAGAACAATCATAATTTGAAGAATATGACATTGAATAAGCAATTCGTGTTGCAAAACGTAAACGCTTACACAGCAATCGATGATCCCAAAGACATTACTAATTGAACGGCCAACTGACAAATATGAACGACATTTCTGCTGTCAGCTTGTACACAAGTCATGAGTGACATGACTTAAGTGTCAGTATAAAATGGAGAGCAAAGAGAGCCATCCGGTGGTTTATGGAACCAATGATGGAACCGGATGCGGAACTAAATCTGGTACTGAGTTCAGCAACCGAACAGAGTACGTGGAGCGTGCAGTACACACTTCGTAAACGGATCACGATTTGGAAAACTTAACCCAAAAAAAAAAAATAAGAAATATTTGATTTGTTTACATAAGATTAATTTTTTGGAAATGGAAATAAAATATTGAAAAATCGAGGGAAAATAATTAGTCGTCAACAAGAACTACTCACAAGTGACAATAGAATTTAAATTATAAAGATTGGCAAATTTACAGGATCTGCAATTACCGTAATTATTATTGAATTTTATAAAGGAAAAATATAGAGAGATGAGATTTACTACCATGTGTGAGAGCTATTATAAGCGAAAGATCCAATACAAGGTAGAGGTACATCCTAGGAGTTCAAAAACTCTGATCAGTTGGAATTAGCTGTTGCTTGCATTTATAATGCCCAGTAACCAGGCTAATGCCGATGAGAGTCAAAAACCGAAAGGCATAGGGGGGAAAACCGAATCCGAAAAATTGAAAGGAATAGGATAGGCACAATCAACCACATCGAAAAACCAAGCGAAGCCCTTCCAAAAATCCAAAACTACTCGGCGTGGCAAATGCACAAGTATCTGCGAACGTGTCAATGTAGCAACATACCAAAACTCACGTCAGTAGCCAGGACATTAAGAAGATGCCTAGAAACGCTTTTATGAACTTGACATACATCAATTACTTCATTCTGGTGAAACTTGATCACTCTGCCCATTGGTGGAAACGTTCAGGCAAATTCTCCAGATAGAAATAAACCTCATCTATCTGTAGCACATTAACTGGAAGCTGAACAAAAATGCACAAAAGTGTCGAGCTATAATATCCCAAAGCAGACGATACGTCAATTTTTCGACGGATACCTGAAGAGCAACGAAGTCAAGGTAGGTCGTAGGTCCATGGGCGCTTAGCTGACTTGGAAGAGTCACATCAAAGGAACACGAAGAAATAAACCGAAAGAATCACTAGCCTGACTATAGCAACAAAGCACCATGGGTCTGGCCTAAATATCCACCAAGATCACAATATAATACAATTTTAAAAAATGTAGAAATCAATAAAAACCTCCATCGACGAGAAGTTTTTCAATAACCCCAAGAGGTCCCAGGTCAAAGGTATCAACAAATTGGAACGCGTGACCTTCATGAACATCGCGACAAAAAAAACGGAACAGCGTTCGTCAGATCAATCTCTTGTGCAGTAAAGCTTCCAGGCTTCCTCGGCGGTTCATTCTGCTAGGAGTGATGTGGCGATCGCCATTTCTTGAAAAAGACATATTCTTGTAAACAATAGACTTAAGTCTCACAAGAAAAAAAATTAGGTGGAGTTATGTCAGGGTTCCGAGGCGGCCATTCGATGTCAAATTTTCGTCATCCGTTTTCGAAAAATGCTCGCACGTAGAACGCGCGTTGCTTTCCTGTGAAAGGCATGACGACCATATGACGACTTGGCAACTACTAAAAATTAAAAATTTTAAGACCGACCTCGACAGGGATGCCATTTTCAATCCACTCTCACTCTTTAATTTCGACTGGCTTACTCTCGGAATAGTTGGGTCGTTTTGAGACACCCTGTATTTTTATCTACAAACTTAATCTATTCAAATTCCACTTTCGCTTTCATTACCTACTTTGAAACACATAATCCTTGTTTTGGTCACCATCATCTGCTTACCTCAGTTGAAGAATGAACAACGCATCCTCTCCACTAGCCCACGGTTAGGGATTATGGGATTTAACTTACTTCAGCCTAAAACAAATGGGAAATATTGATTATTTTAACTTTGATGATTAATATCGATACAATACTTACCTGTTATGTTAGCCTAGCTTGAAAGGGGATGAGTTCCCAAAGGTTAATCTTACATAACAATCACTGATTGGCTCATAGAGGCTGGGGCTTTGGTTTAGAAGTCATTTTGTCTATTTTGATTGTCACACCGTCTGCTGCAAAAAGTTCCATCTGTTAAATTAAATGTCAACCAGTATCAGCCACGGGCCACGGCAGTTCCTAATTCGAATTTTTCAACGTTGTCAAATTTATTTTGCAAGATTCCTTGAATTTTGATACTTATTCAAATTAACCGCGTTTTCTTCTTTCTTGGACTTCCGCTTTAATCGAATCTGGTGGAATCAATTCTACGGGTTCTGAGGACCGCCATTCTGGTACTGATTTTAAGTCACTTAGCACGCCATTTTCTTGGTCCAAAAATAAACGGGCATCATCTGCCCAAATACCTTTTGAAGAGTTTTGTTGAAGTTTTGTGTTAATGGATCAAGAGGCCATCGAGTACTAGAGTCCGAGAAAAGAAGGTTTTCTGTTCAACTTCCTGGATTTTCAATCCAGAATCTTTGGCATGCCAGAATCGCTTTTTGAGTTGTGTTTTGTGGAATTCATTGAAGGTAAGCTGCTCAAGCATTAATTTCTTTACCTGGAATATACTTCCACATCTTTTTTATCCCACTTTTCCGCCTCATTTGTGACATGTGTGTCTTTTACCCTGTAGGATCCACGCGGAAGTCGACTCCAAGAATTGGGCCATTGGTTATTAGTTGGTTATACCATATACCTGTTTGTTTGGTAGTTTGCACCCCACATCATCATCGCTCTGCATTTCCTGCCCTATAGAATTCAGTACCTCAGTACTCGCAGACTTTAAAGAGTCGCGAGACACGTACTCTGTTGGTTGAAGTCTTCGTGCTAGAACTGAGATTGTGACCGCTTCGACGATGAACAGGCCAGATTATTATTATTTATTTTTTGAAATTACCATAATAAAAATACCCTTGCTTCCAGTTGGGTTTGAAATGTTCTAATTTTTTTAAAAATAATTTTCAAAAATGCTGTTTTCATCCCACATATTTAAACGGGCTCTGGAACGAAAGAGCGCTGCACAAAAGAGCGCTGTAACAAATGAGCGCTGTAACAGAAGAGCGATGTAACAAAAGAGCGCTGTAACAAAAGAGCGCTGCACAAAAGAGCGCTGCACAAAAGAGCGCTGTAACAAAACAGCGCTGTAACAAAAGAGCGCTGTAACAAAACAGCGCTGCACAAAAGAGCGCTGTAACAAAAGAGCGCTGCACAAAAGAGCGCTGTAACAAAAGGGCGCTGTAACAAAAGAGCGCTGCACAAAAGAGCGCTGTAACAAAAGGGCGCTGTAACAAAACAGCGCTGCACAAAAAAGCGCTGCACAAAAGAGCGCTGTAACAAAACAGCGCTGTCTGAATTTCAAAAAGATGAATTAAGTAAAAAAGGACAGAGATTGGGTCGCATTCCGAGGACGGGTCAGTTTGGGTTAGATTGGGTTATTTTGTATCCTTATCTGTCTGAGCAATTTGACGAAATCCAGAAACAGAGATTGTGTCGCATTCCGAAGACGGGTTAGTTTGGGTTAGATTGGGTTATTTTGTATTCATTTTTTGTTTGAGCAATTACAGAGATTGGGTCGCATTCCGAGGACGGGTTAGTTTGGGTTAGATTGGGTTATTTTGTATTCACTTTCTGTTTGAGCAATTTGATAAAATTCAGAAACAGAGATGGGGTCGCATTCCGAGGACAAGTCAATTTAGGTTAGATTGGGTTATTTTGTATCCTTATCTGTTTGAGCAAATTGACGAAATTGAGAGACAGAGATTGGGTCGCATTCCGAGGACGGGTTAGTATGGGTTAGATTGGGTTATTTTGTATTCATTTTTTGTTCGAGCAATTTCATGAAATTCAGAAACAGAGATTGAGTCGCATTCCGAGGACGGGTTATTTTGGGTTAGATTAGATTATTTTGTATTCTTATCTGTTCGAGCAATTTGACGAAATTCAGAAACAGAGATTGGGTCGCATTCCAAAGACGGGTTAGTTTGGGCTAGATTGGGTTATTTTGTATTCATTTTCTGTTTGAGCAATTTGATGAAAATCGGAAACAGAGATTGGGTCGCATTCCGAGGATGGGTCAGTTTGGGTTACTCTTTGGTTACAGCGCTCTTTTGATACAGCGCTCTTTTGTGCAGCGCTATTTTGCTACAGCGCTCTTTTGTGCAGCGCTCTTTTGCTACAGCGCCCTTTTGTTACAGCGCTCTTTTGTGCAGCGCTGTTTTGTTACAGCGCTCTTTTGTTACAGCGCTTTTTTGTTACAGCGCTCTTTTGTGCAGCGCTCTTTTGTTACAGCGTTCTTTTGTGCAGCGCTCTTTTGTTACAGCGCTCTTTTGTTACAGCGCTGTTTTGTTACAGCGCTCTTTTGTTACAGCGCTGTTTTGTTACAGCGCTCTTTTGTTACAGCGCTCTTTTGTTACAGCGCTCTTTTGTTACAGCGCTCTTTTGTAACAGCGCTCTTTTGTGCAGCGCTCTTTCATTACAGAGCCATTTAAACGTACTGGAATGGCGCCATTGTATGACGTATATACACCTTCCGACCAATAAGAATCGTTCACAAAGGCTCTGGCGCACATCTTATATGCTTTCCTTGTCTAAGCTCTGAAGAGTGACAGTGATGAAACTCCTCACTCGTTATTTGCATCTTGTTCGTTTAACGCTGGTCAGTGCAACGTTGCCAAACTGAATGTCGTGATTTCTTAATACTAAAATGACGTGGCATAAATCATTTTTCAACACTAGAAAAACTGTTGTCCTACAACTAAACCTACTAACAATTATAAAATTACATTTATTTTATAACTGTAGTCCAAAATATGCAACAAAAAACTATATAATGCAAGGATAAAAACGAGGTTTCTAGAGGCAGTCTTAGAAATCAACAATGACAACGACAGTCTGACAACGTACTTATTTGCAGTATATTTTTGCTAGTTGTAGGGACTGACGTCATATTTGCCGGGTTTTCTGCGGCGTTTGAAATGCTGCTGAATTTATATTTTTTATTAAAAATTAACGGCAACTCAAATGTTCCCCAAAATAGTGTTATTAGACTTAGTTTGTGTTCTAGAATTAGAAAAAAAAAAAAGAAAAAACCCTAAATATCCCCATTGGTATATACTTATTGTTTAAGATTCTGTCAATCAGTAGGGAGAGTTTTAGTTTCATCCCTTTTCAAAGAGGCTTTACATTGCCCTCAACGTTAACGTTAATCATACAATCACTACATCAACTGTAATTAAAAAAAAAGTACCAGTGAGCAATATATGTGAACTATAGTCGACTATGATGTTCTAGGTTTGAAATAATTAAATGTGTCAATTAGACAACATAATATCCAGGTTAAACCAATTTTTATAAATTTTAAGATATATTAACTTACATCAATTTTTTTTAATGAAAACTTACTAATTACATTAATGCTCTACCTCAATTATCTACAATTAAATTTTCGTTATTAAACTTATTTAACTTCATAGGTACTCCAATTTTAAATTGACAATACATATTTTGTGATTACAAATTGATTTCGATAACCACCAATCGACAAATAGAATTTTATTCAATGGAAGATTGAACTGTTGTTTTATTTATTATTGTTCCACTCTCACCAATAATCTTGTAGATATTCTCTGTTTGGTTTCGCAATTTAAACCAAATCAAATAAAAATTGCGTGGCACCCTTTTAGTGATATATACTTAGGTATGCATTTTCTTAGCTATTGAACTTTGAATATTTGAAATAATTGGAAACTTCATCAAAAATTGAACTTTGATTTTGAACCCCGCCCCATCAGCTCTCCAGATGAAAAGCTGCCGTTCGCCGTGTGCCAAAAGATAAAACAGTGCTACAGATTCTTGACTTCCGCTAATTTATTCAAATCGATGAGATAGTAGCTTCAAACTATATAAGCTGTATGTCACAACCTGGACCATATCTGATGAGGCCAGTTACCCGTATCACAAACACATTTAATTTGAAATGCCAGACCAAATAGCTACAAGAGATTCTATTAGGACGCAGAGCTATCCTAGATCAGTCTCCCAAGATAACTGGCTTTTTACGACAGGAAGTTACATTAGGAATAAAATTCTTGCAAAATTGACGTGACAGGTTAGAAAATAGTTTAATGGGGCTGAAGTTACCTTGGCCTGTGAAAGATATGTGAAGCCACGATGACCAACGGCACAAGAAACGGCCAGGGAACTCTTAAGAGGCTCAAAGATAGATACATATGTAATGAGCCTGGACCTCGGCGAGCGTCCAGGAAAGACTGGCATACCTCGAAGAAAACGACCGCCTAAGAGCATTATATGACCCATAAAAGTCCGCAGTTAGGGTTGGATGGAATCAATCCTATACCGCTAAAGAATGGAGCTGAACTCACGTACTCTGTAACATTTTGAGAACGGGCACTAATGATAGCCAGATGGAAAACAATGGAGAATAATGGAGGCGATGCAGATTTCTCACAGGCGAAGGCCAGGATGCAACTAACAACCTCTAACATAAAAGTACGGGTCATTTCACCATCGCATATCTTGTGAGGGAGATGTTTCATGAAGATGATCCACCAGCCAAAGCAACGCTGTCTCAACATGCCATTCGAGGTAAGCCTCCCAAGCAGGTCTAAATGGAAAGATGGCATTGGCGACTTGAAACACAAACGGTCCAAAAACCGCAGCTGGCACCAGAGCTGGAGTCTTCTATACTAGCGTATTGGATACGTACGCCTCTACTCGAAAGGTAAACAAATCGTCTCGTCCTAAGGCCGGCCTTAGAGAAAGCAAAGAATATGACCCAAATCCAGATCAGAAACTGGATTCGAAAATACCACCGACACTAGAGAGGACATCAAGTTCCAAAAAAAAAGAGTAGATAATTAACTGGTCAAAGATGCATTTAAAGAACTGAAAAACTGCTACATAATGAGCAAGATCCGGCTAAGAACAACAACTTGTCTTCTGCACCAGTGAAAGTCTATTTGAGCAAGACGAATCTGTTTGCGGATACCTAACTCCAGACTCTGCAAAAAAGATCCACGAATAGCCAGACACATAATAATTAACTGTGCGATAATTTAGATGCCAAGAGCCCTATCACTTCGGACAACCAAATGTATAGCCAGAAACAGTCAGTGGACACCGCCCAGTGAAACACCTGTACAACCTTATACTTGATACTGAAGTACCTAGTAGTTATAAACATTACGCAGATTCTTTAATGGGCTGCGGTGTCAAAAATGGGGTTGTAAGTCGGTTATGCATATGACACAAAAAAAAGGAGAATGGTTCCGCTACGAGCAGCAAGAATTTTACCAGAAGGTAATTCATAGATTGTTGCATCAGTGGGACTCAATGTTAGTCAAAACTCCTCTTAATTCCCCGTAATAGAAAGTGGCTTCCGATCTTCATACGTGTTTCTATTGAACATTTATTATAGGTATTTCTGTTTATGGGCGTGAAAAGTACTGCATATAGTCTATTCCTGTAATTTATTCCAGGTAGCTAAAAAATACAATAAGAAATTAAATTCCAAAAAAAAAACACATTTTTTAACTGTTCCTGGAAAATCTTTTTTTATTGGAATCTCAATACCGGTATTTTTAGTGCGAAAGGCATTGGAAAAATTTGAACTCGGTAAAAGAAATAAAACAACTATAAAACCCTAATATTTATAGCAACGATCTAAGTCAATGAGTATCGCCCCAAGTGACAAAAATGGCTTTGCAAATTATTCCGTTTATTGCGTCTAATAAAAAACGTTGTAAAAACCCTTTTTTGGATTTAATAGCAACTTTTATTTTGCTTTTAGATGGGAGTAAAATGCTAGCTTTTGAATAAGATTACTTTTTATTGTTATAGCTTCAATAATTACACTCTTGTAATTTCAGCAAAGTATAAATAATAAATAGGTATATACCTACTTTCTTTTTTCTTAGGTAAGATACTTTATACTTGAAAATATAAATTAAAACCAAAATTATTTTTTTTTTTTAGTTAGGTAGAATAACTATCTAATGTCTGCCCAGCGACTCTGTGTCTACGAAGCAACGGTAAGGGGAATGCAGTTGTAAAAAAAATGGCTGATTTCATTCATAAAATACCCAGCTGCGTGCGGAACTTTTTGGAAGTGTTATCGTATTGCAACTCGTACACAAAAATCGACAATGACCAAACCTCCGCCACTGGATATTTCAATATAAATCGATATTCCAAGATGGGAGGATAAAATGACGTCAGACCTGGCCAATAGCGAGAAGTAAGGTGACGTTAGCTCATTGACAACCGTATGGTTCCCCATGGCAACGGCGATCCTGCCAAAAACTCCACCAATCAGGCTCATCCAGGCCGGATGCTTGCCAAATAGGCAAAAGCTGATGGTATCTTTAGAAAATGTTTATTTTTTACAATAGACTGAATTGAAGAAATCAGGATTAAAATAAGAATAGATCTAACAACCACATTAAAATATTTAGCGTTTTATCATTGTTATCAATATTTGGTTATTAAAAAATGGATTTTCAAATGAACTATACTGCATGCCTAGTATTTTCGCTTTTTTATAATTAAACGTGGCAACATGGCACATTTATTTCCGAATTCCTTCCGTAGACTCAGATCCGCTGGGCAAACAATAGGTACCCCTGTTTTTGAAATAAATATATTATCGAGTATGTTACAAAACAAGGGTTGTGATTGAGTTAACAATATAATGCTAGTTATATAAATAATAATTTGTGTCCTCAAAAATTGTTATTAGTTCTTGATTCGACGGTTTAGGACGGAATAAAACTCTGGATTTCTCGCAACGTCAACGTTTCGTGTTTAATTAAACACTTCTTCAGAACTACAAAAAACAAATAACATATTGTGAACGCATCAAACTAAAAATAAATTAAAAACATACAAAAATTATACGAAAAAATAATAGATACAAGAATATAAAATATAATTACACATTATGAAATATGAAACTGAATACAAACACGATAAATTTTCAAAAAAGGTGAAGCACACTCAGTGTTAGTCACATCGTGCACATAATTTCGTTAATAAAAAATGCAGACAATCAAAATCTTCAGTAGTCGTGGACAAAGTAAGTCTACTCGTAAATAATAGCTATTAGCTCATCTAATTACGTACTATTACAATGTGCATGTTAAATTTTCATTGTACACCATCGTTAGCGCAGAATCAATTTTCTTATGTAAAGCTTTTCGTGATTTTCTTGACTACAACTAGGTACCTATTTAAACCTTTGATGGGAAAGAATTATTTATTATTTCAAGCATTTGTTGAACCCAAATGGGATAGTTTTCTGTAGACGTGACAGTCGATTTTAAGCAGAAGGTATTCCAATTTTTGCGAAACATAAGTCATAAAGTAATAGAAGCAACCCTTAAAAAATATGAGCCTATAAACCTGAAAGTTTTGCTTTATTTTACACGCAGTTTTTTGTATAGGTGGTACTCTTATTTACGACCACTACCAAATACTAAAGCGCACTAATAAATAAAAAGCAAAGGGTAAAAATGTTGAAGAAGAAATGGTTCCTTTAAATTTGTACGACTTTCTAAAGTCTGCAAATAATAAGATGACCATAAAAATATTTCTTTTATTGAATCCTTTCCTCAGCAACATTCTTTGAAAAAAGTTAATTGGGTTTTAAGTTTTTGGTGTATGAAAAGTACATATGTTCGTCGGTCTGTGTTATTTAATTTATTTCATTTTGTCGGGTTGGTGAAAATGTTCAATAGTTTAATATTAAGTTGTCGTGTCATTATGATAAGTTAATACAATGGCACTTTGGACACTGGTTGGAAAATCAAACTCAATCCCGCGAGAACTAGAGCTATTATGTTAACTCGACGAAAACCATCATTAGATTACAGGCTGAGAGTATAGCCGGTACGCCGATAAACTGGTCCAGAAAAGTGAAGTACCTGGATCTAATCTTTCATAGCGACCCATGACCCATAGGTACAAAATCCAAAGTTCAAAACAAATTTCCAAAGATCATCGTGGACGCGCCTATGTACACCCGAACGCAATTAAATTGCGTAATTTTGTCGTCAAGCTCTTGACCAATTACTACCAAAAAGTGGACGTCAGTCTGAATTCCCTCGTCCGTGAGTCTCACACTGGCTCCTGCCCTCAAGACATATACCGGCTCCCCAGAGACTTAACCTCACAATAAAACCTACGCTGTTACCTAATATGAGAACCTAGCTATAACAGCTCAGGTTATCCTAATAAATCAGCTGAAAAATGGATGAAGGTAAGTATTCTCCAATTCAAATTGGTAGAGTTCATTACCTACCATTTCACAAATTATTCTTACGAATATTCTAGATCATTAAAGAAATATGTGATGGTAAGCAAGATTATTTATCTTGGTATTAAAACTCTTTTAATTGGTTTATTTCTAGACATGGACTGATTTCAAATGCAATTTGAAAAAAAAAGGCTGCTGACATTAAAAAGAACAAAACAAAACTAGAGGAGGTTCCTCAACATCAACGGCGTTAAATGAGAAGAGAGAGCTTTGCAACTGTTAGGATTCACTTTTATAGGTCTGGAAGTTGGAGAAGAAGGGGTAAGTATCACTTTATATTGCAGGCTATTTTTCTAAAGAGATCGAGTTAGTAATTCTTTATAAAAAAACTGTTCACGTAAAAACTAAGCACTTATATTATTTTCAGTTACCATCAAATTCTTCGCAAAGCTCTCCTACTCAGCATCAGTCCTTACGTCCATCTACTGTGACTACCTATAAAAATGAGGATAACCTTATCTCAGCAAGAGTATGTTTTCCTCAACAATCGCAACAAAACAAGGACAGGATACTAGCATGATATCCAGCATCTCCAATTTACAAGAACATAATAATAAAAAAAAATGATTGAATACATCTGTTGAAGACACCTACGAAGAGACCGTTACCATATTCAAATCGATCCAAAATACATTGGATAATCATCTTGGTCAAATAGCAGAGCAATTGAAAGACATTGGACAATCAAGAAAAGAGCACTGCACATGTTGTATGTCCACAAAAGAAAATGATAAGGACCAATGTTAACTAACCTTTACGCGCATATTCAGAAATTTGGGAATACTTTAATTTTAGATTTTCATGATTTAGTGTATTCTTTTTAGCACGAGGTTAGAGGTTACTAGATTTTCTGTTGATTTCCTTTAAATTTTTTTGTTTGTCTAGGTAGTTAAATTTTTTTGGTGTTGAAATGTTCAATAATATACAAGGTGGGGACTTTAACTGGAACTAATTCGCTAGAGCCTTCGGATAAAATATGTGGACAAAACGAAAAAACACGTCGATTAAGATTTTTTGCCTAAGATTTTTTCACCTAAATTTTTTTATACAGGGTGTTCCAAGAACAGCTGTACGGTTATCAACTTTATTTTTTTAAATAGTAACCCCTATATACTATGACATTTTTGGTTTCTGCGGAAAATTCTAGACATATTTTATGTACAATCTTCTATACTTATCTTCAACTGTTTTGGAAATATTGACAGTTGAAAATTGACCTTTTTGCATCTTTGACAGACTGTAAAACCTAAACGGTTGATTTTACAGCAAAACCGATCATACATTTTCATCTTAGTTTTTTGTAAACTATCATTTGACACCAAGTTTGAATTTAATCCATGATTAAAAATTCCGTCAGCCGGTCAAAGTTGCAAAAAAGTCAATTTTCAACTGTGGATATTTCCGAAACAGTTGAAGATAGGTATATGACATTATACATGAAATATGTCTAGAATTTTCGGCAGAATCCAGAAATGTTATAATATACAGGGACTACCATTCAAAAAAATGAAGTTGATAATCGTACAGCTGTTCTTGGAACACCCTGTATAACAAAATTAATGTGAAAAAATCTTAAGCAAAAAATCTTAATTGACGTGTTTTTGCGTTTTGTCCACATATTTTACCCGAAGGCTCTAGCGAATTAGTTCCAGTTAAAGTCCCCACCCTGTATATACATATACATGAAATAGCCTTTATTGTAACCGCACTACGCCAATAATATGTAAATTAGACCCAAATGTAAGCTTTATCATTTGGATAATGATAGACTTATCTGAAATAATTATTAAGTATGAATTCTCTCATATGTTGTCCCTCAGCAGCATCACCTGGATTAGAACCCATGTTTATGTCATCTTCTAAGTCATTGGCTAGCAGGTCAAAATTTTCTATGAAGCCAATGTTTTCATCCAAACACATATTATGTAGAGCAGCACAAACTTTAACTAGTTTGCAGATAAATTCTGGTTTATATCTCGCTGTCCTTTCTCTTAATAGGCATCGGAAGCGCATTTTTAAGAGTCCGATGCATCTTTCCACACAATTTCTTGCTTGTATATGTGCTCTATTATAGTTAGCTTCTGCATTGTTGTTGGCAAATCTAACGGGAGTCATCAAATACGGCAATAGCGGATACCCGGAATCTCCTACCAACCAATATCGTTCGTTTCCGAATACTCTTCTCAGATAATCATTCATTACTGAATTTCTCCAAATGAAACTATCACGAGTAGAGCCACCATAATTTGCAAATACATTTCGTATCTTGAATTTGTCGTCACATATAATTTGGCAGTTCATCGAATGAGGGAAAATCTATTTTGCTGATCAGCAAATTGCTGATAATGCAGTTTTTGGCTGGATAAGCAATTTAATCGAATGCCATCAGTTTGTAAAGTTGTGGTCAGTTAGTAGAAGTGATGTGAGCCATGCAAACAATTGCCGCCTCCGTCCGCATCCATTGCCGCCCCCAGTATAAAAAATAGGCCTGTACTTTGTGCCATACCAAAGTTATATTCTTCTCCTATACATCTTTGGTACGAGCCTGTTGTGTAAAATCTCAAAGCGCAGAGTATCAACTGTAATGCCTCTCACATTTTCTCTTTCTAGAACATGTCTCACTTCATTTATTAATTCACGTACACAGTTTTTACTTAGACGAAATATTTCTTTGAATCTAATTTCGGACATATCAAAGGGATTTTGATGACTTCTCAACCTCTATCTTCCCCGAAGCAATAGGATATTTTCTCGCCTCCTATTCAACAAAATCATTCTTTATGCACAATTGCCAGCATATCTTGTATTAATAAATTATTAATTAATCAATCACTTCAAAAAAGAACTCTGAAAACTTCGGAAAATTGACATTTACCTGAAAAAATGATTATTCGATAGCTTGGAACTAGTCGAGAAACTTCAATCGAGTCGAGTCGATAATGCGAGTGACGTGATGCATTTTATGTCGAATATCGACTTTCTCGATCAATTTCAATCGAGATCGAGTCTCGTGGTCCCGGCCCTGGGGCCTTATTCTGTAAGGAACGAACCGTTCGATTCGGTAGAATTTCTTCGATTTTGACGTCATTTTCGGTTTGGTAGCGCGAAAACCAAACCGAAGATGACGTCACAATCGAAGAAATTCTACCGAATCGAAAGGTTCGTTCCTTACAGAAAAGGGCCCCTGGTAGGGTCGAAATATCTCTGGAAGTATAAAATTTCTCAAAAGCTGAGGTAGTTCATCATGAAGCACTAACAATTTATCTACAACTGAACGTTGCTGCTTTTCATGTTCCTGCTGAGTGAGAAGTAAGCACGCGATTTCTGAAAACCGAAATATCTCTGAAAATGTAGGGGTTGCTAATTTAGGAATTAAAGCACATTTATCTGTAACTGAACATTGGTGCTTCCCTTGTTCCTGCTGGGTGTGAAGTAAGCAGGAGATTTCAAAAAACAAAATATCTCCAAAAATACAAGAGTTGCTGTTGCTAATTTAGGGATTGAAGTACATTGAAGCACTAACGAAGCGCTAAACGATTACGTAAAATTTAATTTTTGTGCTTCAAGTGTGCCTGCCTACTTCACAGAGCCGTATTATAGATGAGAAATAGTGTGATGTCAACTCATATTATTTACAGAACCTACTATTCAATGGTAAAAATAAATTGTGTTTGTGTGGCTACTAAGGTACTGGTTGGAGAGAATAGGATATCATGGAATATTATCATTGGAGTTAGCGTAATAATTAGTCATAAGTGAGACCACACTTTGGTGAGACATATTTTATTCTGTAATATACCCATGTATCAATTTTAATATTTTCTCAAATTAACTGCTTGCTGCTTGAATCGTGGATTGTAAAAACGTTGCTTATATTACATAAATATTTTATTACCGGGATAATAGAAGTATTTCCTATTTTATGGTTATATAAATATTGAGCTAACCACGCTATGCAAGCTAAAATATTCATTCAAAAATTTAAACTTCAGGAAACTCGTAAAACATTATTTTAGAGACAAGCAGTTACGCATTTTGATGATAGGTACCTAAGAATTACTTAAAGTCATTTTAGAGCTTTGTTCTAAAATCTACTACTGCATAACAGAAGGAGTTTTGGTCAGTAAAAATTAGTAATCAAGTAGTTAATTGATTTAATGAATTTATTTTATGGTTAAAAGGTAGGAAAAACGCTTAAAAGAAAAAATAAAGATGGTCTCATTCGTTCGTCTAATTCTCATTTAGAACTTATTTATTTGTTTCCTATTCTTCCCTACCTTATTCTTTGTTATTTGCTTTATAGTCGAGAAACTGAAGCTTAAGGGATTAAGAAATAAATCAGCCAAACAAAAAAAAAATATTTCCGTTGCATAATATATTCTTCACACCGTTGATTCGCTATGGCAAGGATTTGCGAAGATTCGTTTTGCCGCATCAACTATTTTCAATCGGTCCTGAATCATTTTTTTACCTGTTTCCCAACACAACGAAAATACCATTTTTCTTTAAGCCCCGGAATCGCTTAATACAAGGAATGAACGCCGAATCGAGAACAAGATTTATATACTACATAATAGGCAATAACATTAAAAAGCTTTTTAAAGATACCTACAGCGGCCGAAAAAACCACACGTTACCAGAGATTAGGAAGATTTAATCCTCATTGTCGAGCGAGCTTGATGCTGGTGCAAGCCGCTCGGTGTAATCTACTGTGTCTAGTTAAATGTTCCACGATTAAAAATTTATCGGTGTTCTGTAAAGTACCGTAATTTATCGATTTTTTTTCTTATAACAATAAACAGAAGGGAAAGTAGTTATTATTGGACTTTAGTTTCATCACCTTACAAAAATAATCCCAAAAATCTATAAATTATTATATTTTCTACAGCAAAAAGATAGAAACGAAAAAATCTGGTTATAAAAAAATAAATAATAATGATACTGAATAGAGAACAAAGAATCTGCTAGATAAACTAAAGTATAGTGATACTTGGGCTCAGAACTCAAACACACTTTGGTGATTAAATCAGTCAAAACTATACTGAACAAAAAAAAACCTAACAACATCCTATATCAACCTATACTATAACTATTAGGCAATTCAAACCACGTTACTTTCAAGATGGCGTGGCGGCCACATATGGGCCAAAAAACACACAAAAATATCTAGATTTTGCCCCATTTATTAGTTTAGGTACCTAGTCAACAAATATTTTATTAAATAATCCAAATCAAAGTTGCAAGCAAAACTCTAGGCAAAATAATTTGATATACGCCTAAAAAAACATTCAAAACAAACTTGCTTGGCCGCCACGCCATATTGAATTTGCCTATCTGACAGATTGATTGAATTGCCTAATTGACCTTTTGTTTGGACGCCATATTGCGGTGCGCGAACATAGTTGCCAACAGTAGGAAAAAAATACTAGCGTTCTGTCAACTTTAAAATTCAAAGTTAGTGAATAAATTACATTTAAAATTTAAATTTACCGCCTATTACGAATGTTTTTGGAAAGAAAAGCCATCAATTTTAGCTTGTATTGGGCAGAATAGAAATAATAAAATGTCTAGTTGACAGCCCGCTAATAATTTTTGGTTTTCTTGTTTTGGCAACTATGTTCGCGCACCCCAATATGGCGTTTAAACAAAAGGTCAATTGACCTTTTGTTTGGACGCCATATTGTGGTGCGCGAACATAGTTGCCAACAGTAGAAAAAAAAATTACTAGCGTTCTGTCAACTTTAAAATCCAAAGTTAGTGAATAAATTACATTTAAATTAAATTTGCCGCCTATTACGAATGTTTTTGGGAAGAAAAGCCATCAATTTTAGCTTGTATTGGGCAATTTTTGGTTTTCTTGTTTTGACAACTATGTTCGCGCACCGCAATATGGCGTCGAAACAAAAGGTCAATTAATAGGCGAGTGTCATCTTTTTTTGTTGAGAAATATCTTTTTGAACCTGAGCCGCTTTCGGATGCCACAGTTTGAGCACTCCAGAGTTACTCCGAAGTAGTTCGTCTGTGCCTTGGCCCGTTTTTCTGCGCAGATTTCGCGCTCCGGAGCTGTTCTTATTTTCCTCGTCCCCGTCGCCTGAAACACCTACCTTACAGTAAACAAAAAAAGCCAAAACGTCATTGTCACATTGAAAAAATTTAATCTAGGAAAGTTGACCGTTCGGATGAATCGGATGTAAAGGGTACAATGCGCGGCAGGAGTGGAGTGCTGTCAGAGCTGGACGCCCTACACCCGAAAGCGGCTCTGAAATTCAACTATGACCGTCCACTTGAAAAGCAGTCCCGTAGCATATGGATCGAACCCTGAATTTGCCAGTAAAAATGTTGGTCTAAATTGGGAGGTTACAAATAGATTATCTGCTTTTTCAATGGCGTATGAAATTGCACTGTGTGCAGAGTCTCCTTCACTGTTCCCATGGTTGATCGTTTTAAAAACCACACTAATTCCAAATGGAACAGTAGGTAACAATCTCTGGAAGCAATGTGATAAAACGTGAAGTTATATACGTTTTGATACCGACGATATGTATCTATAGTGGCGGCTCGTAACATTTTTTTTAAGGGAAATATAATCGGCAAATATGTCTGGAAAATTTCAGAAATACAATTCTCCAATGTCCCCACTGTACGTTTTGCGAAGCTGGCTCTGTGACGCTCAAAGACAATCGATTTAACATTTTTTCTCTGGCAAGGCCTAATTCCATCTGTTGAGGTACAATTTCCAGAACGCACGAATGTGTTACACTCATAATCCGCATATTTTTGTTAAATATCTAAAACATGTTACAGATAAATAAGCTATTTGTACTTTAAGAAAAGAGAACCTATAGGGTCGTGAAATTCAAAAAAAAAAAGATAACGTGTAGTCGTTATCTGCAAATGAAACCACTCAAATTTCAATAAACAATTATTTTATATTAATATGGGTAACAATGTTACTTTTCTTTAAAATTTGACAGTTAACAAGTTGGTACCGTAGTTCTGGTGAATCTGATACAATATCTAGCTTTCTAATCCGGAGCTCTTCAATGGAAGTTGGGGTTTCACTTTCGTGAACTGGAGCTCTTCGTGTTGTTTCCTGTATCCAGGAAAGAGAATAGATTGCTGATGTGAGGTCACTCCATTTGATCCAGACTCCAAACAGTAATCTTTTATGTCGAGTAGGTACCCAGAAAAGAATAAGGCAGTATCAGGTTCACCAGGATTTGGAATATTAAATCCCTGAATTCTGTCAAAAAAGCGAGTGTCTTGCAAAGAAGATTTAAATTGAAATTAGTTTATTATAAAACCATTGTTGTGCAGACACTCCTTTCCAACAGAATCAGGCAAGTATGAGCAACTATTGTAAATTGGAGAAAGTATTTTTTTATAAATAAAAAACAATTAAATAATTGGAAATAATAATAAAATAATAAAGTAAGAGTAAAATAGGTAATTACAGCAAGATAAATTAAAATTGATGTTCGTTATAATTGAGCAGACAGAATGCTGTTTTTCAAGCAGTCGCACTAAACAGGCAAAATTTAAAAAAGAATTTAGGAAAAATTGAATTAGATAAAAAATAAAAAATCTCTAGATTTTCCCCAAATAGACAAATTTTCTTTCCAAGTTAAGGTACCTACTATAGGTACTAAAGGCCGTTTTACAGCTTGCAATTCTATTTGCAATATGCAAGAAACTTGAACGAGGGCATGCGCAGAAGTGAGTCAGCTGATTGTTTTCTGCAAGATTCTTGAAGCTTGAATGGCATTGCATGCAATCGGTTTGGTGCCATTTTTCTTGAAGGTTTTCGCGCAAGTTGGGGAATTTCCAGCAATTATGATGCTTAAAGTGGCTGCTATTGCTTTCTTCTTTTTATATCGACTTATAATCACTTTTTTCACTTTTGGAAAATACAAACATCAATAACACAACATTAAAAACAAAAAAGTATGGTTAAGGTTAAGGCCGTTTTACAGCTTGCAATTCTATCTGCAATATGCAAGAAACTTGAACGAGGGCATGCGCAGAAGTGAGTAAGCTGATTGGTTTCTGCAAGACTCTTGAAACTTGAATGGCCTTGCATGCAATCGGTTTGGTGCCATTTTTCTTGAAGGTTTTCGTGCAAGCTGGGGAGTTTTTAGCAATTATGATGCTTAAAGTTGCTGCTATTGCTTTCTTCTTTTCATATCGACTTATAATTACTTTTCTTATTTTTGGTAAATGCAAATATCAACAACATAAAATTGAAAACCAAAAAGTATGGTTAAGGTTAGAGAAGGAAACAACTCAAATTGCAAGGTGTAAAACGACGTGCAAGAAATTTTTTTGCATGCAAAAAATTGCATTCAAGTTTTCTTGCAAGCCGTAAAACGGCCTTAAAATATAAAGCTGATACTGAAATAAAATTAAATCCAGGAATTGTCAAAATTCTTGAGGTGTTTTAAATAAAACCTTTTTTTAAATGAATTTTTGACCTATCCGGATTTCTATTTTAAAATTTAAACCTTCCAGCGCTCTTCTTACTCGAGAAGGAGTCAAACAGAAAATGGCTATATAGGCCTCTGCCTGGATTCAGTAAAGAGTTGATAGGGATAGACACACAAATTTGGTTTGTACCGACTCTATTTAGAGCAAATGGTCCAATAATCCCACACTAACAATTGGTTCCGAAAACCAGAGCAACAATACCTATTTATTAGCCAAAACTCTGAATTGACTCACTTCAGAAAAACGTGGGACCACCAATCAGAAACTGGACGCACACAATTAGATTAAAAAAATTAAAATATAAAATATATATTCTAAAGGTAGATAAGATAGGATTTATCAGTTAAAAACTCAACAGTGATATGATACAGAGTATACACTGATGGTAGAATAAATTGAAGAATATTTAGGGAAAATCTAGAAATCTGAAGAAAAAAAATACAAAGTAAAAATCAACTTGCCCGTTTAGTGGTTCTACCAGGAAAGTGACCGTTCTAGAACCGCAACCCTGCAGGAAAACGAGTTTCGTGTTTTTTTATGCTTAACTGCGTATTAAGCATATCATGCCAATCAGAAGACAGCACACAACACACACTAAAGACCGTATTCACTTCATCACTGGAATACCACGCTGATTAAAAGGGAATAGAAAAAAACACACTAGAATTATTTTAATTGTTTACAAATTACAATAATTTGAATTAAGGTTATGTTGAAAACATAAAACCACTAATTAATTAGGTCATATTAAAAATAATCATTCCAGAATCAGAAGTTAGAGAAAGACAGAAATACATCTATTCGCTAAAAGCAAGATAGATATAATTTCTTCAAATAGTTTCTTTGTGCTATTCCGATGCTGTGCATGTGATAACGTAGTCTGCAGTGTGCAGTGTACAGACCCACCAGTGCTTTGAGGCTCTTCCTTTCCATTCCCACAAGTGTGCCGCCACTTTCCCCCCTTTTGGACAGGGTACAAAGGATTTTGCATGGTTCATGTCTGGTAGTCTCGACCAATATTGTTTGGCCTCTGTATTGGCCCAGGTCGAGATTGTGAAGTTAGCCGTATTCAGGGCTATTCCCTGTATTGGCTCAGGTCCAATGAAGTTAAGCTCCGATCCAGCTTCTGCAAGTTGGTCCGCTTTTTCGTTGCCTTCTTGTCCGGCAGGCCTATTCTCTACGAACAGCAATTACATAGCAACCAGCAACCGGTCGCAAGTTGCTTTTTTAGAATAGAAAAAACGCGTTTGACAGCGACTTGACAGCGACAATTGCGCAATTCTCTGCGGTTGCAAGTTACAGAATAAGCCGGCGGTATGTCCTGGTATCCAGACTAGTGAAACGTTGTCCTTTTCCCCTAGCTTGGTCAGGGCTTGTTTGCAGTTCCATACTGTTTTTGACATGCAATGTATGGATGCCAGTGCTTTCAGCGCAGCTTGGCTATCAGATAATATTTTTATCGACTTGTGCGTTTGTTGCTTTTCCAGCAGCTTTTTCGCGGCAAGCTCGATGGCCAGCGATTCGGCCTGAAATATGGATGATTTTTTACCAAGATCGACCGAAATTCCCAGCCTTGGTTTTTCACCATATGCCGTGTCGATTTACTTCATCCACAAGCACCGTGTGTTGCATTGCGCTTCTCCCCTCCAAAGTGCTTTTTGAAACATGGTACAGCCGATAGGTTGGCCTCATTGCTTCCCTCTTCATGTATATGTGGTGTGGAGTCAGGTTTATGAGGACATCCATAGCTGCTGTAGGCGTGGTACGCAACGCTCCCGTTATCGCAAGCTATTCTCTGCAGTCCGCTAAGTGTGGCTTGGGCCCTTTTCTGATTCGCCTTGACCCACCATACTACCCTTTTGACTTACGTTTTCCAAATGAGCGTTCCAGTTTAGAGTTGTGTCCAGGATGACTCCCAAATACTTTGCTTCATTCGAGAATGGTACTTATTCTCCCCGAATAGTTAGGGGTACCAAGTTATCAAGTTTTCTTCTCCTGGTGAAGGGTACTATGACCATTTTGTGAGGATTGATTTTCATCTCCTCTCTCTCGCATAGCAATCAAGCACGCAGTCTAGCACCTCTTGGAGTGCAGCTGAGACCCTCGTCTCAGAACTACCCTTGGCTTTTGAAGGGGTAATGCACTTAAATTAAAAATCACGTGTAGGGGCTCAATATCAACTGAGGCGGGGGGGAGCAGGTCTACTGAGCCGGTGAACTGTTTTGAAGAAGAGCGGATTTTTCCGAACATTGAAAAATTCCCAATCTACCGATCTGTGTATTACCATTGATCAACCAATCATCGGAGAATAGGACCAAATCGCCTTTATTCGCAAGGACTCAGATTTTGGAAAGGACCACATTGCCCAACCAAAACTAAGTGTCATAGAGGAATGACGAGAGCTGTGTTTTTGCTCATGAAAGTAGTGTAATTGATTAAAACTTTATGTCGATTGGAAATCTTTTAACAAATTTTGAAAAACTAAGAATAACGTCTTCATCCGATACCGACACTGACTCTGCTGGTGATACGGATTCATCCAATAGTACTTTCAGTTTAAGGAATACCCCGTCAACTAATATTATTTCTAACATTTCACAATTCAAGCCAGATTATTTAAACTTTTTCTCAACTTTTTACGGGGATCCAAACGATTTGAATCGAGATGTTGCTACTTGTCAGACATTGATAGATACCTAATTTTCATAAAGCTGAAAGTCCCAAGGATTTTCTAAATATCTAGTTCTTGAATTCACTGTTCGGTCAAGCAAAAAAACTATTATTAACATTCAAAATGTTACCACTTGAGATTATCTTAAGAATACCCTTCGCTGAAATTTTGCTGATCAAAACGATGAAGTTTGTTTGAATAGGGATTTGGTTATCATCAAACAATTACCAAACGAAAAACTAAGCCAATTTCCAACAATGTTTTACATATTCTAAATTTATTACGTTCATGTATTGATTCTCATGAAACCATCGATCGGTGCAGTTAGCTGAAATTCTAAAAAGGAGTTTATATAATGAACTGGCTCTAAAAACCTTTCTTCCAGGCTTGAGGGAGCCCTTTGGTACTACAACTAGATGTATGCGCCCTCAAAGCTTATTGCAAGCTTTTCAATTTTTCAGTGAAGAGGATAATGTAAATTATTTTCAGAATCAGACTAAATCTAGTCCAAATAATTTCAAAAACAATAATTTCATCAATCAAACTAATATTATCAATCCAATTCCAATTTCAATAACTAGCCGCCTTTTAATCAAAAAACTTCTCAATATAGCTTTTAAGCCAAATTTTCCGTGAAAGCGTGTGTATGTTGGATCCAATTTCAATAGACCAACACAAAAATATGTTACTTATCCTCAAGTTTTTGGAAAATCTGGGTCAAAACCAATTTGAAATGCTTCTAGAACAACAGATCAGCGAACACCCACACTGTACAGTCGCGGCCATTGGAATTGGCACACACTTTAAAAACGCACCTCGTATTGCATCAAAATCTGACTTTTTTAACAAGCCGGTAATGCCAAAATTGTGTCAAAGTGATAAGTCAGTGGCGAACTAGAACAGTTTTATTAAGTTTTTAAATAAGATTGAAAAAAAAAAAGTACCATATTTTAACCAACGATAAAAAAGCGAAAGCAATTCTAATGATTTCACAAGAGAAAACTATATGTGCAGTCGCCTTAACCCTTGGTTGTGGAAGTAGTATAATTATGAATTTGAAGAAAAAATGGGTTGAAACCGTTGAAACTGCTTCTATCACGAACCTACAACGAGGAAGACGACCGAGAAAAACAATTCGACAAGAGGATCAATCTCTTCTTGATAAGGTCGTTTCATATCCATTTATTTCGGAAATTAGAGCCAAAAAGTTGACTAGTTTCCTAGCTTCAGTTAAAACTGCGCGAAGCCGTATTAAGGAAACTGGTACCAAATGTCTTTCAGCGGCACGTAAACCATTTTCAGTGCAAAGAAATAGACAGTGCCGATTACAGCTTGCCCAGTTATTTTCTCAAGAATCTGAAAATTTCTGGAGCAATAAGTTTTTCAGTCATGCAATAGTAGCTCAACATTAAAAGTTTATAGGCCGCGATGAACCCAGGTATGAGGAGGAGTACATCCAATTTAATCAGTCTAACGGAAGATTTTCTGTCCAGGCAAGGACCTGTATAAGTGCTAAAGGTCCAGGGCAGATTTACTTATCTTATTGATGGACGACTGACGCGAGAAATTCATAGTTAGGAGATGTAATGCTGCCATCCGCTAATGAACGCTTTGGAGATAATTTTACGTTCCAGCATGTATTAAGATCATGTTAAGATCAATAATATTAGGGCCAACCTTACGAAAAAAATTTACAATACAGAATCTAGATCCGCTTCGAACTCAATGCCACGAAGATTGCAAACAGTAGTTGATAAAAATGGTGATACTACCAAATATTAACATTATTGGAAGGAGTTAGTTTTTACTAGGCCAGATAAAAAAGGATTTTTTATTTTTTATGAGGTCTAAAATTGAACTTGGTGGACTTAACATTACACACGCCACTGACCACTTTTGTTGGTTATAGTTTTTGTCAGATTTTGATGCAATACGAGGTGCGTTTTTGAAGTGTGTGCCAATTCCAATGGCCGCGACTGTACGTCTGGCGTAAAAACATCAAAATTTAATTAAGTTATTCAGATTATGTACAGACATATAATACAAAAATCGTATGAAATATAATTACTGTTCTCATTTAACTAGGGCGGGTGATCTGAATGGCCACTTAAGCATCCTTCAGTCTATGAGTGCCGAAGTAAACCAACAGATCATATGATAAAATCACATTTCATATGAAGTTGTTGTAAAATAATGCCAATCATGGAATAATGCAAAGCTACCTCAAGCGAACAATGCATCATTGTGGTTCACAGATGGTTCGAAGCTAATGGAAGGAGTCGGTCTGGGAATAACTGGACCATAATCTTTCCTTAGCAATGGGTAAAATGCTCACAATATTTCAAGCTGGCCATAAATATCTGCGCCCAAGAGCGCCTTAGAAGAGGCTTTTTAAGAGAGAACGTTCACATACTGTCCGACAGTATAATTCCCGTCTAATTTGGGAAGATAAAAATATCCTCAAGTAACTGGCTGGGAAGAACATAATTCTGATGAGGGTGTCAGGATATCAGGGCATAGAGGGTTTCAAGGACGCACACCGCCTTACAAAGCAAGGGGCAACACATTTACAAGACCCAAAGCCTTATGTGGACTAATGAAAAGACATGTCTCTGAAGAAACGCACAGATGGGAAATTGACCGAATGCTAGCTCATTGAAGATCCATTCCGGGTTTGATGAGAAAGGCAAAAAAATTCATATCCATATCTCAGCAAAGAGATCAGCACATTTTCTTGACATGAACAGAAGAGACATTAGCACAGTGGTCGGTCTGCTTACTTGGCTTTGCATAGTGGAAAATCACCTAAAAAGAATGGGGCAAATCAGACAATGACCACTCACAGAAACTACAGAACATTTGATCTGTCAATGCCCTGCCCACTTCTGCAAAAGGCTGCAATACCTTATGAAGTGGCTAACAACCCAAGAGGTGGGCACTCTCACCCAGGAAGCTAGTCTACAAATCTTGAACATCAGCTAGAAGCAGAGTCATGCACAAAGTATCTGGAAAGCTAGCAGTGCTTGAGCGGCTGGAACATGCTGTAACAAATCCAAATGCAATCTACAAATCTACTGTTCTCATTTATATTTTTGTAAAATAAAGGTTTTTCAAAAACAGATCTTGTCTTTCATTTGTAGACCAATACAATAAGAACCTCAAATAGATCAAAAAATATATGAACAATGTCCATTTTCCTACTACGTCAGTTGCTTTATTCACCCAGAAACACTTTCGCAACTATCTTGAAAATATCGATAAACTCCCCGTGATTTGCCAACAAAAAAAAAATCCGAATCTTGAACACACTTTCTTCCCGAGGGAAAAATCGAAAAACTTTCTTCTACGTTATGTGCTTCAATATTTCACCAGAAAGTTATTAGTCCAGAAGAAATGCTGCCGTCCTAGTATAATGGCAAATGCGGAAGTTTTCAGAAAGAAGACCAGCATTGGAGTGATGTTTGGGTATTGAATTTCAATTTTTAAGATAAAATTAGCAAAGTACGTAGCTGTCTGTGGCTGTTGGTGCGTAGCTGCAACAAGAGGAAAAAGAATTTTATTGAGTTATGTTGTAGCACGTAGGTATAGGTAAGTGTTCGTGATACAAATAAGAAACATTTCTAATCTTTCAAAATAGCCATTAGGGTACCCTATAAGATCTTTTTAAATAATGTTTCCTGTGATATTTTTTACAGTAAAATTATTTATGAGGGTCCCCTAATATTCTTAGAAGGTTGTAACTAAAAATGGGTTAATAAAACTCGGCAAATTTGCAAATAAAGTCAGCATATTTTTGACCTAAAAATCCTTTTTAAGCCTATCTGGAGTTTTTATTTTTTTATGGGGGACTTTTATTCTCTTTGAAATATTCCAAATAATAAAATAAAAATATTTATGATAGATTTTAGGCTAATACATTTTTGCCGACAACTAGATTACTTGAAGAAGCGCAAATAACCCTAGACAAAAAAAAAACTATATATTGGATATAATCCTTGGAAAAAAGGTTCGTCCCATGTGGAAGACAACCTCCACATCACATCGGACATATTTATTATTTTCAGTAATGCCCAGGAATACGATATTTTGTTCAAATAGAAGGCGTCCCTTGAGAAATATTTACTTATAATACTATGTATGTATCTATCTTGTTATTTTATACAAGATTGAAATATACAATTGGTGACTGGAATGTGTTCGGCTAGTTTGGCTTTGAAGGAATGATCCAGCCGGCGAATTATAACAATCGGCAAAAGGTACTTATAGGTATGTTGTACCGTTGGATTTTTTCTGGGTTTTTTAGAACCTCGAATTTTATCGATAATATCTTGTTTTTAAAACGGAAACACAACACTTAAGCTTTAGATAATACAAACGAATTAAAATATAAAAAAATAGGAGAGAAATGAAGGAAAATATAAATTGTAAACACTTTCTTCCCGTAGTAATCAATAGTTTTTCCCTGGTGAAACAATTGTCTCAAAAAACACAGCACCAAATTAACAATTACACATCCTATTATCTATTCACAATCCGATGTCCAAAGGTAAAGGTAAAATTTATCACCTTTCAGTGCTATTTGATAGGGAAAGGTATGAATTTACCTTTACGTTTGGACTAGGGATTGTGAATAGGATATAGATTAATAATAATAATCGGTGAGTTTTTGGGGTTGACGTGTGTCTCGTCTGGGGCATTCCGTTTAAGTGTCACTTGATTCTAAGGGGTGATTTTGAATTTAGTTACATTCTCCCCCTCGGGGTGTCGGTCTCGTGAATTTTCATTAGTACTTCTGGCGTCCTGCCAAACAGTAATCACACGCTGCAGATAAGGCGTAGGTACTCCGAGGTATAAAATTATCTGAAGTGATTTGTTGCATATCATTTTGTATTTCATCGAGTGTACGTAGTTCTTGTGTCATTTTAAATATTATAGTTGAAAGATGCGAAGGCCAAGTGTTGTGCTTATCTTTGACAAAAATTGCCAATCGTGGCTTCAAATCTCGATTTTTCCGTTCTACCATGTTACATTCCGGACGATAAAATGTCGTCAGTGCTTGCTGAATTCCCATAATATGACAAACTTGTTGCATAACAGTTGAAACAAATTGAACACCATTATCACTTGTCATTCTGCGTGGTATTCCATATCGAAAAAAAACTTTTTCTACCAGTTTTCGTGCACAATCTTTTGAGGTAGCGGTCTTAAGTGCAAACAGCTCGATCCATTTTGTTGAGAAATCTTCTGCAATCAGTATCCATCTAAATCCGTCATTAGATTCAGGCAAATATCCAAAAAGGTCAACAGCTACAATCTCAAACCTTTGAGCGTATGCTGGAGTTTGCAACAACCCAGCTGGTTTCTGATTCGTTGCCTTGTACCTTTGACAGTCAGGACAGTTTTTAACGTAGTCAGCTATATATCGTCTCATACCAGTAAAATGACACTTTCTTGCAACTCGTTGATATGATATGTTCGCTCGATTCCATAATGGGCTACAGTAGGACTATCATGATATTCGTACATGATCCTCTCTTGTTCATGGTGTTGGGACAATGGATTGCGCTTCTTCTTCTCCTTCTTCCCAGGAATATCTATAGCACACCATTCATAAGGATGAAACCGCGATCTGTTCACTCTATGGTGTTTTCTTCATTGTTGTCAAAACAGTTTATAATTTTAACCAGTTCCGTACGTAACTCATAAACAGTTCGGGCTGGCACATCTACTGTAAATTCACAGATATCACAGGATGTAAAATCTTCATGGTTACGGGGTGGCCGGGATAGAAGATCCGCTACTACATTTCTCTTTCCCAAAATGTATTCAACCTTTAGATCATAACTCTGTAGTTCAAGGCCCATCGAGCAAGACGTCCTGTCGTTTGAGTCTTGAGTGTTGGAAGCCATTTTAATGGTTGGTGGTCAGTGAAAATGGTTACCTTGGACCCTTCCACATATCCTCTAAATTTGTCTAAAGCCCAT
The DNA here is from genome assembly GCA_917834065.1 of Ceutorhynchus assimilis. Taxonomy (NCBI): domain Eukaryota; kingdom Metazoa; phylum Arthropoda; class Insecta; order Coleoptera; family Curculionidae; genus Ceutorhynchus; species Ceutorhynchus assimilis. Next base: position 24,478,312 of record OU892278.1, read on the forward strand.
ACAGCGGCAGCTTTTCGTTCAGTTGTAGTATAATTTCGCTCAGCTGGCAGCAACAACTTCGACGCATATTCCACATGTTCTTCTGGTCCTTCTCCTTGAAGCAATATGGCCCCAATTGCAAAAGAACTGGCATCCGTTCTAATCATAAATGACTTAGTTTCGTCCATCTGTTGCAATATGGGTGCGCTAAGTAGGTGTAACTTTAAGGTGTCAAATGCTTAACGTTGTTGGTCACTCCACTGACTTAAATGGCGTGCGATTTCAGAGAAGTTCTTAATAAACATGCGGTACCATGAGCAGTCTAGGAAAAACGATTGTATCTTTTACAAGTTCCGGGGGGTAAACAGATTGGCAATAGGATTAACTGATATACCATTGAGTGTTATTAAATGTCCCAGATATCGAACACTCGGACGAACAAACACGCATTTTGCCCGATTTGCGTGCAACTTGAACTGTCTAAGCCTGTGGAAAACTTTCTGAAGATCACTAAGGTGCATCTCAAAGTCAGAGGACAAGACGATTAAATCATCCAGATAAGTCAAAATCGAAACGTCTGTAAATCCACGGCGGAAAAAATCCATTAAATGCTGGAAAGTCGCCGGGGTGTTTTTCAATCCGAATGGCATACGTAAATAGCGGAACATTCCAAATGAGGTGGTGGAAGCAGTCTTATCGCGGTCACACTCGCGGACACTAATCTGGTGATAACCAGATCGTAAGTCTATGGTAGTCATGAAAGCAGTAGGTTTTGCAGCATGTAATCCATCATCCATTCGCGGAAGAGAGTATGAATCAGTAACGCTGACGGCGTTGAGTTTTTGATAGTTGACACATAGCCTCACTTGCCCATCCTTTTTAGGTACTAGACAACGGGAAATGCCTATGGACTCTCTGTCTCTTCTATAATATTTTCCTTGAGAAGCTTGTCTAATTCAGTGCGTAACTGCTCCTTCCGAGTAGGTGACATTCTGTACAGAAGCACTGAAATAGGTTATATGTCATCGGTCAGGTTGACGCAATGCTCGGCATACGGTGTGGCATCTCCCCCTAGACCAAAAATATTATGGTTTTGATCCAGAAAGGCTTGTAAACTTTCACGCTGTACAGGAGCTGGCATATGTCCTTCTTCATTACGCAATGGTTCAAGGGTTGATACTGGTACTTGATTGGTGAATAGCAGGTCTCCAAAACACAACTGATGCACCGCGTTTGCCGGGTCATTTTCATCACCTATTTCATCGTTAAAGTACCAAGTAGCACAAGGAATATTTAAATTTATATTGGCATCTGTTATAAAATTTACTCCTAGCAGGGTTTGATTTACTAGTTAAATGGATGTTATTGAATAAAATATTACAAAAAAATCCAGAGTCCTGTTTACAAAAGAAGAAAATTGGATAGCGCGAACATTTATATTACATAGCAAATAATTAAAGCTAGCTGATGAGTAACAAAGGATTGTAACGACGTAATTATTAACTGACAATAGCTCTAAATGTGCAACGGTACAATAGCTGCAAACCCTTCGGGCGTTAGGCCGCTATAATTTTCGTCAAATTGCCACAAATATTCTCATTTAATCATAGTCATTTGAACGCACAACACAATAATCATGATAAGTCGGTTTCAAATCGGTATGGCAATTTTTAATGTAAACAAAATAAGGTAATTATAATTTTGTGGCTTTAAAGTTAATATGCTCGAATATTTTTCCATGACCCAGGATGGGCACAGACAAATATCTGGAAGCTTTTTTTTTCGAAATAATGCCCTAATTTCAAATTCACAAAATTTCTAAGGCAATTAATCTAAGGAGATAAAAAGGTGGGGGCTTATTGAATTTATTACAAATTAATTGCTTTCTTAATTAAACCGGATGCAGCTGTGAAAAGGGAATTTTCTGCGTATTTATTAGGCGCGGAGAAGATTAAGCTCTTCAAATATTTTATTAAATTTTTGTCAAATTGAATTTGATGCAAATCAGGCAATAATCGAAAAAAAATTTAAATATCGTTTCAGTAAGTTAACAATTACATTAAAAAAGTTGCTATCTTAATACTTATAAAAAATTGGATTGGCAAAATATTTCCGATTGCTCTTTTTCATATATTTTCGAGGCCCTATTTATCATAGAGATCTGGTTGAGGCTCTCTAAACTTCGATAAATTAAATATGGTAATCGTTCTAAGTGGAAGTAGCGCCAGCTACTTGGAAAATTCATTAGGCAATTTTGAACAGTAAAATAAACGTTATCGTTCTGCATTGCCGTCCACAAAATGTTTGCTTTACCACTTTGACCTGAATATTTTAACGAAATGCAAAGTAATTAGTAGTTAAAAAGGGTTTAGGGGTGTAAACGTTTCTTAATATTTTGCCCTTTTAACGAAATTGTGCATTAAATAGTCCACTGCCAAGTGGACTCATCACCACTTTTGTTATGCTACATTCTTCAAAACATCCGTCAACCGTGTTCTCTCGCAAAGCACTTTATTTGGAATTCTGTCCTTGAAAGTAATTCCAAGCATGATTCTCTTCATTGCTCGTCGTGTAGTTTGCCAGTGAGAGTTTCGAGTGATCGACATTGTCTCGGGTCCATATATGCGGACCAGCAGAACACAGAACTCAGATACTTTTCTCTTTATAGGTCTTATTATTATTTAAGGAAACATCTTGGCTGCTCAATAACTGCCCAGGAGAGCTCTTTTCTTCCTCAGATCTCAGAAGATCGGTATTCTTTACCCAGTTGTTTTTTATGTCATAAATAAATATATCCAGGATCATTTCTTATGAACTGCTCGCTACCAGTTACCTGGACGTTGCCCGAACTCGTGATATTTGTCGGCTACCTCATTTCCTAGTTGATGCCTGTGAAGCTATTCCAACCTGAAGTTCCGAGTTTGATTAAATCGTCGCCTAGCATTTCATCATCAATCTCAGTACGTCTCGATCCACATTTGGACATATGCCACTCCAAGTTGTCTCCATCCGGTTCTGTCGCCTGTTCTAGTCATCCACTGTACGCCTGCCACTTTCTGGATATCGTCTTGTCATCTGGTCTTTGGTCTTCCTGGGTTCCTTTTGCTAGTCGCCATTCAGTCGCTTTCCTTGTCTACCTATTGTCCTCTGTCCTCATGATATGTCCGACCCATTTCCATTTTAATCTTGCTATATGTTTAGCAATGTCGATTACTTTTATTTTCTGGCGGATCCACTCGATGGTTTTCGTATCTCGTAGTCGTATTCCCAGCATATTCCGTTCCATCTTTCTTTGTGCAATTCTAAGTTTGTCCATCAAATTGCCGTTCTGGATCCACGTTTCGGTGGCATAGGTCATGGTTGACAGTTGACAGCACACACTGGTTGAAGACCTGGGTTTTGAGGTGTTGCGGAAAACTGGTCATAATTACGTTATTAAGCCTTGCATATGCTGCCCATCCAAGTTGTATCCTTCTGTTGATTTATGCCAGTTGCACGTTCTTATCGAAGGATATTTTCTTTTCAAGATATATGTATTCATCGACCGTCCTTACTACTTTGTTGTCACCTAAATTGACCACCGTTGCGTCGCCTGAGTTTGACATCATTTTTGTTTTACTCGCATTCATCTGAAGACCATGGCTTTTTGCAGCGTTGTTTAGGGCTAAGAGCATAGTTTGGAGGTCTTCTATTTTGTCTGTGAGGAGTACGATGTCATCTGCAAAACGTAAATTATTAGGGTATTCACCGTTGATGTTAATGCCCACATTATTCCATTCTAGCGTTTTGAATATATCCTCTAGAGCCGCAGTAAATATTTTCGGGGAGATTGTATTGCCTTGTCTCACCCCTCGGTTTACGGGTATGGAATTAGTTCCGTCGTAGACCTGAACTGTCATGGTGGCGTTGTCATAGAGGGCTTTGATAAGTTGTATGTACTTGAAGTCTATACGGCATCTCCTCAGAGTATTCAGAAAGGCCCATTTTTCGACAGTATCGAATATGTTGATTGTATTCTTGGGATTTCTCAATCATTTGTCACAATGTATGCAAGTGGTCCCCCGTGTTGTAACCTCCGTGAAAACCTGCTTGCTCCACAAGCTGGAAAGCATCTATATAGTTTCTTAGCGATTCGGTTGTTCAATATTTTTATTAGTAATTTGTAGAGATGAGACAGCAGTGAAATAGGTCTGTAGTTCCTTATATCCTCTTTATCGCCCTTTTTGTACAATATATTAACATTTGCGTTTTCCAGGAGTCTGATATTTCCCCGTGGTGAAGGCAGCAATTGAAGAGTCCCTCCAGGTACACTAAAAGTTTTCGGCCGCCCATATTGATGTATTCGATTACTATGTCGTCTGGTCCAGCTGCTTTATTATTTTTCATTTTCTTCATGGCGGATTTGATCTCATATTTACTTATAGGGGGTAGTTCCTCAGTGTTATGTCTAGTCAGTTTAGCTCTCTCGTCTGTTACTTCGTGTTGCCTTTCTGGAACTTTTTCGGAATACAAGTCTTCATAGAATTTCCTTACAAAATCTTCGTTCGGGTTTTAATTTTATTTCCATTTCCAACTTTCAGTATTACTATTTCGGATTTTCCTTCCGATAGTTTAGATTTTTTCCTAAATACTATAGGACCTTTGTTTTCTTCTATCGCATCTCGTATTAGCCTTTCGTTGTACCTGGCCACATCCTCTCTCACTTCTTCTGATCTGTTTGTTTTTTATTTTCAGTCATAGACTATTTTCATTTCTATCCCTAATCATTTTTTTAGTGTTGTCTGAGATTTTACTGTTCTTGTTTTGTGTTTTCTTTCCTGGAATAGTTTTATTTACACTTTCTTTTATACAGTCTGTTAAAAACGCATTGACATCGTTTATATTAGTGAAGCTTTCCATTTTTCTGATGAGCGTAGCTTCTAGGTTGTTTTCGAATTGGTCTCCGTTTTGTCGAATATAATAGATATCCTTTCCTGGTCTTTTAGCGGATACTAGCTTCCTCCTCTCG